>OY728123.1:2088664773-2089931023 GCA_963277665.1 Viscum album | reverse complement strand
GTGAAAAGGTCGGGCCACTAGGCCTGCATATCAGCTTCCCTCTCCAATGTTTCCTCCTAAAAATGGCCATGTTTCCATGGCACTTACAACAAAGATACTCCAAATCCAATTTTTTTATATTTTTAAAATCCACTTTATCGTAAAGTGGTAACCTCAGATTCAATAGATTCAAAACAAAACCATTTAGATTTCAAAATTCAAACATAAAAAAACTCATTCCAAATATGAAAATTAAAAAGGTCCACTCATCACCTCTGAACCACCTCAAGCAACCAAAATTGGAGCAGTGATCCACCTTGAGCCGCACCACCTGAAATATGTGCTCACTATCATCGACACAATATGCCGGCAAGACATGCCAACCAACATCCGATGCAGATCCAAACCATCACCTCATTATAATGAAAACTCTGTCATCACAGAACTTCACCAATAGAGACCACCATAACCAGGAATGAACAATACTAAAAAACCAAAGAAACAAATTGCATAACAAGTATCAAACAGTATGGTTTCTCATAAAAAATACCATAAACCTTAACTAATAACTTTGAGGAAAAAACACCAAACAAAAATATGTTGAACCAAAAAAACTCCATGTTCATTGTCTTTTCCACCTCTATAAGTCACCGTCTATGAAGAGAAAAGGAAGTTAAATTGTCTTCATATGAGAAATATGACATAGAATGTGTAGGTAACACCACTGGTTTCCAAAACCCCACATACCAAAACCCCATTATTACCACCTCCCCAGATCTGACTAGGAGGGGAGTAGAGGAACTTAAGGTCAGAGTAGGAACTCGAGCAGCTAAGGGACTCGAAAGATGGAATCAATGGTGAGGCTAAAACCAGAAGCCAAAAACAAGAACCAGCCAACTCCAGGAGCACCTAGAAAACTAGCGACCACTAAACCACATATTCCAAAACCATGATGTTACCACTGCACCAGATCCAACCAAGAGATATGTAGAGGAATTTGAGGTTAGAGTAGGGTAGGATCAGCCAAGACATCCATATAAATAAACCTTCTATAGGGCCATAAAAATCACCCTAAGGAACTTAAACCAAGAAAACCATCACCACCTTGAAATGGCACTGATGAAAAGGTGGAACTGGAGAGAGAAATCCCAGAAGATTCAAGATAAGGGGATATTATTGGATACTGAAAGAAAATAGGTAGGATCAGGGGAAGGAATCAGAGAGGGTGAAATAATCCCCCCTCTAGAACTCTTATAAGGAAACCCCTTAGACCAATGATACGGTCTTTCCCCACAACACTTTATCACTACAATTCACAAGATGAATTTGATACTCCTCAAAGGACGCATTAGCCACAAGCTCACATCGTCAACATCTATAACATGAGAAGATTTAGGGTGATACTAATAAAGATATGAAACATGAAAAATATCATACATAGCACTATACCTCTATGGAAAATCTAATCGATATTCCAATGGTCTGATCCTCTCTACAAACTCAAATAGCCCAACAAACCTTGGTTCCAAATCACCCTACCTCTGAATCCTATGGTGACCCAATCTCGATGAAACCTAAGAGAATACATGGTCTCCCACTATAAAATCAATAGGTCAACAACATTGATTAGAATAAGACTTCTATCAACTCTGTGTTGTATCCATACATTTCTGAATCAATTGAACATGATTTCATATCTCTTGTATGAGACTCTATCCCAACAACTCAGACTCACCTGCCTCCATACAACATAGAGGTAATTTGAATGGTCTACCATAAATTTCCTCATATGGTTCCATCTAAATACTCTCCTGATAACTTTCATTATAGGAGAAATCAATCAGTGTTAATTGTTTCTCCCAAGATCCAAACAAAATATAGAATGCATGGACGTAGCATGTCCTATAGAACCTGAATAGTATGCTCTGATTGCCTATATGTATATGGGTAAAAATTCATACTCAAAAACCCCTGGGTACCAAGTTCATTCTAGAATACTTTTCAAAATTCTGAGGTAAAACATGGATCATGATCTAAAACTATACTTTACAATACCATGTGAAAATGGACTATCTCTCAAATGTACATATCACCCAACTGATCAACCATGAAAGTATTAATAATAGGAAAGAAAATGGATACTTTCATTAATTATTCTACAATAACCAATATAGATTCATTCTTATGAGGTTTTATCTAAAGACCCACCATGAAATCCATGGTAACATCATTCCACTTCTATTTCAAAATGGGAAATAGCTATATCCAACCACTAGATCATTGATTCTCAGATATTACCTATGGATAGGTGTGTCATCATGTCACAAAACCAACAATATCCTTTTTCATTCCCAACTACCACTACTCTCTCTAAAGTTCACCATACATTTTGGTCAAACTTGGGTGTGTCGCCCACTTCGATGCATGAAACACATCCATCAACTCTTCTCGCATACACATAGGCAAAAAAACATAGTTCTGGACATAGATGGTATCTTCCTCATATATAGTCCAATCGAAAGGTGACTCCCCACCTTCAACGATTTCTATCAAGTCCAAACCCTCTGAATCCTCATACTTCCTCTCCTTGATCTAGCTTAGAAGTGTGGACTTAACCAATAAGGAAACGATATTCATATTCTTCGGGCCCTCTTGAGCCTCGATATGAATCTCAGTCGGAAAATTAATTATCTTCTACTTAGATCTAGACTCCTGGGCTACCTGAGTCTATTTATTCCGTCTCAAAGATTCATCAACATTATTTCCCTTTCTGGGTGTATAGGCTAACTCAAAGTCAAATGACTACTTATACTCAACCCATATCCACTGTTGTTGATTTAAATCTTGTTTCAAAAAGATATAATTTAATATTTTGAGGTTGGTATACACAATAATCATTTTCCCCCAATAGGTAATTTTTACAATACTTTAATTCATAAACAACCACGAGTAACTGAAGATCATGCATAGGGTAATTCTTTTCATGTGGCATCAACAGTTTTGATTCATATGTCATGACTTGATCACCCATCATTAGCATTGCCCCATGTTTGGGTCTAGAAGTGTCACAAAACATGGTATACTCCTCACCTGGCTCGGGTAGGATCAAAAGCGGATGAGTATTCAAATGTTTCTTCAGGTACTAGAAATCATTCTCACATGCTCCAAACCATTCAAACTTTATCCCCTTATTTATAAATCCCAAAATTGGTGTTTCTAGTCAATAAATTTCCTATTTGAATCTCTGATAATAGCTTGATAAACCCATAAATCTTCAAATATCGATAAAAAATCTTAGGCTAATCCCAATAGAAAATTTCATGAACTTTCTCTATGTCCAATGACACACCTTCCTCATAGATGATGTGACCCAAAAAATGTACCTTTTTTATCCATAATTGACACATATATAGCTTGGTGTATAGTTGATTCTCTATCAATGTAATTAGGATAAATTAAATATGTTGGGAATGATCATCATAAGTCCTGGAATACACCAAAATTTCATCCACAAAAAAACCACAAACTGATCCAAGTATGGGTGAAATATTCATTTCATTAATGTCATAATAATAGTCAGAGTGTTCATTAACCAAAATATCATCACAATGAAATCATATAGGCCATAAATTTTTATGAAATTAGTTCATGGTATATCAGAAGTTATGACTCTTAACTAAAGATACCCAGACCTCAATTCAATCTTGGAGATTACACAAGCACCTCTCAACTATTTAAATATATCATTGATACAAATAAGTGGATACTGATTCTTAACTATCATACGGTTGAACTTCCATTAATCCACACATAAACACAACATCTCGTCATCCTTCTTATAAAACAAAACTGGAAAACCACAAGGTGATGTAATCAAATGGATAAATCCCTTATCCAATAATTATTACATATGGGTCTTAAGCTCTTGAATATTTGTTGGTTCCATTCGGTAAAGTTAAATATAAATTGGTTCATTTTCAGTCATTGTCTCCATTGTGAACTCAAAATATCTCTTAGGTGGAAACCCTAATAATTCATCATGAAACATGTCCTCAAATTGATCCAATACATCTGGAAAGTCACTATGTTTCACACCCCCATCATCCAATAAAAGACTTGAAACTTGGGTGGTGAGGTCTCCCAGTTACTGATGAAATGGCCCTTCACAGCCTACCTAGATATCCTATTCTTCGCAATTAATATAACCATTACCCTCAGGATATGTAAAGGTTACTCTCCTATAGTAACAATCTATGTGTTATTGGTATGATAACAGTCATTCCATACCCAAAATCAAGTCAAAACCTCACATGTCAAGTATATAAAGATCTCAAAAAAAATGATACTCACCAACCTTGATGGAACCCTTTCATAGATAGATATCCTTCGATTGTACACCCAACAGTGTGTTGATCATCAAAAATTCAGTTAAAACTCCACCATCAACTTCAAACCATTCGCAAGTTGTGAAAATATAAAAGAATTTGATGCTTTTAATTGGTAGAAATCATAAAATCTATAAGAATTGTACCTATGACTATCGATGTCCTAACTTCGTTATCCACAAGTGCAGGATGAACTAAATGAAACTAACCTACCCCCCTTCCATGTGCTTCAGTTTGAGTCCTCTGAGCTACACTACCCTATTGATATGGGTGATCTTTCCCTAAAGTACCATATTTTCCACCCTGACTATCATGGCCAGTTGAAATCCAACTTCCCACTTGGTATGGAGTAAAATACCCCCTTCTAGTACTCTGGTTCGACCTAACTCCTTCTTCACTACCCATCAGTCGTAAATTCCTACATAAATTCTATATATTCCCTATATTTCCATAATCTTGGAACTATATCATTAGTTGAGGACACTGGATAAGAATGTGACCCAACCTACCACAATGATGGAAAATCACTTAAGTATTGCCCTAGGTAACTTATCCTTCTCCCTGGATACTCTATTTTCCACTACTCTGGTGAATATTATCATATTAGTTCTTCCTACCCTAAAAATTAGTACCTCCTAGTCATCCAGCAAAAAACACTTATCCTCCACTGGAATCCTCCTTTGGGTTCCCCTTAGAAATGATATCCTAATTCACTACCTCAAAAAACTTCTTCAATTGTAATATGTTAACCTAGGACTTAATATTATATTTAATTACATCCTATAAATGAATCATTACTATTGAATCATCTCCTTCTAGCTCTGGGATAAAGTGTTGCAAGTTTTTGAGGTGAACAGCATGGTCCATCACTGACATGCTTCCCTGGGTCAACCGTATAAACGTTTCCTCCCTCTCCTGCCTAAGCATCTCTGGATAAAAGTTTTTCAGGAATTTCTCCTAAAATTCCTTCTGTACCATGATCTTCAACTTCTCATACTGAGCCTAAATATCCCACTAACTCTCTACTTGACCTCATAACATATAAGTGTCCAAATTTAATATTTTCTCTATAGTAGTATCAAAATGGTCAAGAATTTTCTGGATTGACTAAATCCAAAACCTAGTTTTCTCAGGCCCATCCTCTATGGTGAATTTTAGAGTGTGATGCCACTAGAAATCTCAATTCAGTTCAGACATATTCTATATATCCCATCCTAGTTATCTTTCTCTGAACTGTAGAAATCAATTCAAGATCTCACAGAACTTCTCTCCCACTCCTTCACCTAAAACTATAGGGTCCTCTTGTCCCACTATTGGAAGATCATTTTTAGTAATTCCCTCTAGTCTTTTAACCAAAAAACATCATTTTAGAGGTATATCTCTAAAATTCCAAGAAACAATCTTATGAAACATAACACATCACATTTACATAAGAGTGATTCACATAATTCATAATAATTAATCCCTCATACATCACCACAAGGTCAAAACCAAGTCACTATCACTAACATGGGGTAAATAACTTTTATATTCATAAGTTTTCCCATTTGAAACCCATTTTAACCATTTTAAATTTACACATTTAACATATTTTATCCATTATTAATTCATCATTAGTTAACATTTCTTCTAGATTACTCAAATAAAGAAAAGAATTTTCATTTCCCAAAACTCACACATCACTTGATTTTCTTTTCATGCCTAATATGATGTATGTCACATAAATTCCTGAGTGCATAAAATGATGCATGTATACTCAAATCTCATTTCATGTTGGTCTATGAGTTAAATCTTAGAAAACAATAACATCACACAACAAGTGCATCACCCAAGGTGAAATAGCATTCAACTATAACAGAAAACATCAAGAACAATAATCCATCCCAGGGTACTTTGGTATTCCCCCACACATGAGTTTGCTATTTCCATGAATGAGAACATAACCAAGGACTAACTCATACTAGTATCATGTCTACCTTTATCAAATAATAATACAATTGAAAAGGAATAAAACCCCTCTGATTCCACTTTGTAACATCCTAACCTGAGTTCCACATGTCAGTTCCTCGAGCCAGTTCACTACATAACCTCAGGTGCGCCTCCCTATATGATAGAGGCTACTAACTAGTAGCGAGGGTATACTATGTAACATGAGAAGACTATAACCTCTTTATCAAAGTGGGACAATAGTGGAAATAAAAAATCAATAGTGAAAAGATAATGACCAATAACCAATAAAGACCAACATCTTATAAAGAATCCCAAAATGGGAAAATGACCATAAACCAAAGCAGTAAATATGTCATGTCATGCAAGTGTAAAGTGTCTAATGAAAACCCAAAATAAATACACACTGAAATATCCTAATAGATTCCTAAAATTATGTAAGGTTCCTTCATCCATACTCCATCCTAAATCCAGCCTCGGCCATCTAATATAGGGATATTTCCCTTTTATTTTCCTTCAAACATGAATTCTATTATGATAAAAATTAAATAGTCTGAGTAGGGTGTGAGTGAAACATGGTAGGCCACCACCAATAGAATCTAAATCAATATTCATTCTATAACAGTGTATAAAATTGTAAGAATAAAGATAAAAATAAAAAATTAAATAGGTTTCAAATTCATTCTTCCTTAATCAATCACTTAGTCCAATAGGTTCACAATGACACCCAAACCAATCACACCTTGTTCAGCCCATGCGGGAGTCTGAACCACACACCATATGTAATATTCACTTACTCTTTCTATGGGATTTCATTGTTCACTTTAATTTCAATTTAATTCAATACCTTGGAGCATCATTTTGGGTATCATTATCTAGGGAACTTGGAACATCTCTCCAATTCCAATATCTCAGGGACCTAAAGTAGAATTCTAGAACCCCATGGGTATTTGGAGCATAATTCCCTAGCCCATAACTCATTGTTTACATTCATACATTATGGGCCTAGAGAAATTTTCTAGAACCCCATGGGTATTTGTATCATCAGTCCTTGACCAACAACTCATTGATCAATCACATTTATCACAATATATAAATTAATGTTCAATATCATTAACCTTCTTATCAATCATTCACATCATGGTGCATCATTCCATTTATCAATAAAAACCATGGTTCTTTACTTTAATCACAAGTAATAACATGAAAAATTCACCATTGATCCAATTATCATCAATTATTCACATCTCATTAACCCTTCAAGGTTAATCCAAACAACCCTTTAAATCCCATTATCAATCATGCAATAAAAATTTAGTTCAATTACATTAACCTGTTATTACCTTTTTAAAATTCATAAATAATCATTTCAAGTGTATTGGAAAACCCCATGGGTTTCCATCAAGACAATCTCATAATCTCCAACATACCAACAAGATCCATGAAAAGTCTCACAATCACATGGGAATCAATTCATTATTTAAAATTTAAAATGAAATTTCCCAATGTGGAAACACAAAGATACAACTAAAAGCATGAGGTCATGATAAATATTATGTTAATTAGAAATTATACCACATACCTTAGGATCATTGATGAATGCTCAAAAATGTAGATCAGTCGAGTTCACAACAGCAGAGGGGATATAGGTTCAACACCTAGGATCAAGATCTAATGAAATAAGGTCCAATAAAACCTATATCTAAACCATCACAATGGATGGAATTGATCCATATCTAAAGGGTGAGAAATAAGGAAGAGAGATAAACCTAAAAAATATATACCACATATCAGAAGAGAGGTCTATTATTTCCATGGGATATTTTGCAAAGGAAGGAGTTCAAGGAGACTTGGAACCCTCTTTGGAGACTCCAAAAGCGATGGAAATCATATTAGGTTGATCATGGGTGATTAGGATTATAAACCGGGGGTTTGGGAATTTTAAGTTAAATTTTTTGGGGTTTATAATCCCACATGCATGGTTTACTGGGTAGGCCATATGGTTTAAAAAATCGTGCACCCTAATCATGTGCCCCTACTGTCTGGGGTGCCTGGTTACTCCTAGGTGGGTGTATAGTTTGAAAAACTATGATCTAACCATACAATCCCTCTCTATACAAGGGTTCATGGTTTATCGGAGGAAGGCCTCATAGTTGGGTACAACTGTGTTCCCTCTTCTAGTGTCTCAAAATGGGGTGCATGGTTTCTTAGGGAAAATGCATGGTTTTTTATAATTGTGTGCCAACTGTGTATAGTCCCATGGGATTCAAAAATTCTCTAAATTCACACGAAATGACCCCAAAGCAAGACCCAACTAAGGTATGATAAAAATAAGGGTAAAATAATACCTAATAATAAGATACATCTTAATAAATGTCTATATTTACATAAACCATGTATTTTAATACCATATTTCATGTCTTGTTGATTCGTTTATTAATGTGTTGGTGGTCAAACATCCATATAATTAATAATTCATAGGATAAAAATAAAAATAATAATGAATAGATCGTGAAATTTTACTACTGGTTGGTTTACCGAGTAGATGATAAACCAACCTATGACCCTAGGGGGAAATCCTCTTGAGTTATCCATGGATCAAGTTGCAACATTAATCCTCACACTTATATTTCCTCCATGTTGGTTTTACCTAAGATTGGGTTAAAAACTACCTCCACTTATTTAGAGTACCTCCTTTATATATATATATATATATTACTCACATATATGTGAGGGGAAAAATGGATTATTTATGGGGTTTACATAAAAGTAACCATGGGTATCTCTTTCATACATGATAAAGGGGGTAGGGATGACTCACAGACCATCATTTAATTTAATAATAAAGATTCAATTATATTAAAAACTCATGAAATAAATATTAAATTAAAATAAACCCAACATACATTGGTCATTCAAGATCATGAGTAGTAGCATACATTCAATGACTACATGTTTTGTTAAACTGGTTGGATTTTATTTCAATTCATTCTTTATTTTAAGATAAGCCACATGTGAATTAATTAATTGTCTAAATAAATTAATTAATTTTTTATCTTAATTTATCCATTTTCATAGTCATGGAGATCTCATAAAATTTAATTTTACATAAATTAATATTAGTTAAAATTAGTAATGTACATAGCGTGTACTTAGGGGAAATATGGCATGTACTTGTCTGAACTACCCAGCATGGCCCTTGTCATGTACTATAAACACATTTAGTGTGTAGAGTATGTGTTGTGTTTTTTAATTACATAGAGTTTACTCTCAATAAATTAAACAAAGATTCATGTTGATTAGGTTTACTGAATTAATTAATTAATTTTAACATTTTTCATAAATATGTAAGTTACACCATGTGTACAAGCGATTCACTTGTCACGTAAGTAGCTCTTCGTTTGTCTATGATACATGCCAAGGTCTAGGTTTTAATTTTAGCCATGGAAACTTATGAGGTACACGATATTTTTTGGAGCTACACATTGTGTATCCTTCCTATTGTCTGGTTGTTGATTTCACGCATCATGTATTGAATACATGACATGTCTTAGACCACATAGTTTCCACCATAAATTGCATGGACTACATGGAATGTATGGATTGTACATAGTGTGTTGTATGGAAATTCATGTTCCATCCTAGACCAGTCAACATGTGATTTAATTAATAAAAAAATACATTTTATAAATGCATGATGACCTGGGGTATCTGTGGACTATCCTTGTGAAATTTATTAAAATACATGACCTATACCTATGGAATATATTTTTTGTAGTTCCATGTTATCTGAATAGACTCTTTGGAACCTCCTGATGAGATAATTCAACTCATTCTTCATAAATTCTTAATATTTTTTTATTTACATGAAGGTTAAGGATTGTAATATGATATTTGGATTAAGGAATAAAGAAATTTTAAATGAAACTAACAAAAAATATGAAAAATTATCGATGAATATTAAATAATTATAAATTTAAATGTCACCACTCTGATAACAATTGTATGTTCTAGGCATACTATAAGTTTTTTGAGCCCATGACTAATAATTTTTTTCTGTAAATTTATTTAGATTTATCCTTAGAACAAGAAAAATGAATCATGGAACCAGTAGAATAGGATCTTTTTACATTAAGTTTATAATTAATTTAAAATAATAATTTATTATTTGTTAGGAATTATTTCTTTGAAGAAGATGTTGATCATTCGAACCTCAATCATTAGTACCTTAATTTAAACCTCATTCATGTTATACTACTATTTTTTTAGGTGGATAAAAAGTAGAATCCTTATAATTTTGATCCACACATGGACCATGAATTCTTACAATGTCATCGATGGATCATTGGGTGCTAGTGTTGAGGAACCATTTATCTTACATCACTTCCTTTGACCACCATGAGAATCCCTTCATAATGGAAGGAATATTCTCTTTTTCTATCATCCTTGAGTGGGCGGAGGAGGTAAAGAATCTCTCTTGGTCTTGATAACATTCTCAAGATATTCCTAATAGAATTATCTAGAGAGGGAGAATCATCATTGTACACAATGGTAGTCTAATTCTCATCTCCTAACCCTGGGAAATGATATAACTTGGTATAGATAGATCTAGGGTAATTTTTAATTGCATGAATGCCCTTAAAAACTACTTATTTTCTACTAAAACCCATGTCTAATAATAATAATAATAATAGTATTGTTATTATTATTATTATTTTCGTAGAATGTTCATGCCTCGCGAGTAAAATAAATATCACAAAATGATATTTAATATATCATTCCTATACATACCTTAAACCTAAATTAGCCATTATACTAGGTTTTATCAAACAATTAAATAATAAATGTATTCATTCAATAAAATAATAAATATTATATCCATGGTACTGTGAATAAATATTTATTTAATATTCATATAACTAAATAAATTATTTATTTAATAGATAAAAAATTATTTATTGTTATGAAAATTAATAGAGATAAATAAATAAATATTATATGTTCACATAATTAAATAATTACAATTCAAGCTAATATTTATTCAATATTCAACTCGTGTATATTCCAATAAAATATAACTGGTGAATGAATATTTTCACTGAAAATATTTTGAATAAATATTATTCTTCAGTCATTTGAATATTATTTATTTAAATATTAAACTTAAATATAGTTTAACCCAGATTCATGGATACACTAAGTGTGTGACCCTTTGGGATTCTTCCTCAGTGGAATTAGTCAGGCATCGATAAATTCTAATATCATCACTTAACAACATGTAAAGGCACCCAAAAGGAATAAATAATTTTTATAATAATAATCAACCACATAAAAATGCATATCATGTAATATAATACCTTTATCATGATATATCTAACTAATAAGGTTTTACACATCATCTCATCAACCTATGTGATCGATTAATCTTTATTAGACTATATAAAATGAACTCATCAAACATCATAGACAAGAAATTTATTAGAAATTTATATTTCAATCAAATATCCCAATATATCAACTTCCATTAAAGAAAAAAAGTGTAAAATCATTTCTTAAATTATTCATTAATCCCACATAACTCATGATGCACCCAACATATCCAAATTCATCATGAGAATATGTTATCATAGTTTATGAAATTCATCAAATTACATGACCCATGATGTGTATTAATAACAATCTTAAAGTCTAAGGGTTATTACAAATGCTCATAGATAGGAATTCCAATGACATGAAAAACATGCGTAATTCCTACAGGTGGGTCCATTCTCATATCCTTATCTCTTGGAGATTACTTAGGGTAGACTTTATAAGAAGTATTCTCAATGAATTATGATATTTAAAAGGGGTAACTATATGAGAATTAATCTAAATGTCTAATAAAATCCAATCATGTGTGGTTTAGTCATACATAGACACTCTTACATCAAGATAATTACTCATATGTGGATCCTCATATATCAACCACTCTGTATTCTTCCAGCTTCAATCAAGATACTCAGATACTGTGATATATATATGATTAAGTATTACAGTAAAGAATTATCTTTTTATGTGTATATATGATCTTTATGTTCATCAAAACCCATTTGTTTTGGACACACTAGTATTTTTTTAGTTATCCTTAATCGTTGAACTTTACTGTGTCTAGTGAGTTATCATTTAACAAACTCATCTTCATGGTGAAATCATCTCAGATGTAGTGTGAGATTTATATTCATCAATTTGGGCTTTTGGGCCACCAGTTTGGGCCTCGAGTACTTTAAGTCCTTCAGGCCACCCAAGGCCTTCGGGATAGTAAGGCTTTCAGGCCACCTCAAGGCCTTTGGGCCACCTCAAGTCCTTCATGCCACCTCAAGGACTTCGGGCCACCTCAAGGACTTTGGGCCACTTGAAATTGTTCTTAAATGATCAGACATACTCTATAAAGAGCATAATCTAGATGGGGATTCAGAGCAGGCACATTCACCAGAGCTAAAGCTAAGAATATTTTTCAGAAAGAGAGGGTATGGAATTGTCATAGGGACCAGCATGTTCTTGCATGGGAATCCTATCCGGATAGCTATGCAAAGGTGGAGAGATGATATCACGATGAAGAAGCTGGGAGGAGGAGTTCTAAGTATAGTCTATATATTTCCTAAGACCTACGGGTCATGTAATCTCTGAGCCTACAGGCCTTGTAAGGGTTCCCCCTCATCCCTTGAAAGGGGGGTTATCAAAAATCAATAAAATAAGGCATTTGGTCCATTCGGGCAATAGTGTGTTGAGATCTCCCTCATTCATGAAATTCTATAATGAGATAGGATGAAGATAAGAGAAAATAAATCGTCTAAATAAGTTCATGAACCCATGTTTTAAATGGTGAAAATAGCCTCATTAGTAAATTCCTGCATCATATTTCACTTTGGAATAGAGATACCTTATTTAATAAGATACGTTTTAAGTCACACTCAAATCCATTAGGCCCCAACTGGATGGCAGGTCACCATTCCTCCCCACATAGTGTTCTACTTTTTTCCTCCACAAATTCTATTTTCAAACCACCCTAGTAAAAAACTTCATAATTTCCTTTATTTTATCTTTTATAGAATCTCCATGATGCCAAGCTACTCAGGTGTGGTGTTGGCCTTGAGTTATCCTTTTTTTCTAACCACTTTAAAACTGAGAGAATTGTGCATGGATGTAGAAAATGATACATGTGTGGATTCAATTTGAAAAAATATGAACTATATATAATTAACATGGAACATAAATTGAGCTTCAAATGACATCATTTCAGCCTTTAACCTTTAACCTTGACTTCATTCATGTATTTTTATATTCTTTTATACTTCTCAAGATTGTTAAAAATGAGGATGGAATTATTCTAACACTATTATCGTAGATCTATAAAATTGATCATTAAAAATGCTCCATGGAACTCAACAAAAGCATAAAACATATTTTCCTTCAAGTGAATGGATATTTCGTATCACAATGGCAGCAACACCAATTACTTTTAAGCCTTAAGATGATTCTTTAATATTTTTATTAGGAACTTCAAACTTTTTTCCAAACCATTCATCATCAACATATATTAGAAATAACTTGATATCATACACATTGATCCTTATTGACAATAAATACAACATATGCACAAATTGGGTTCAACAGATTAATATATGAATGAAAATATTCTATAAAAAATAAACTATTAAAAATTTAATGACATTATATTTGAAGTGTTTCCAAGATTTTAGAGTTGGTGATTTTTTATTCAAAATTATTATCTTACATTGCAGCCTAGCTTCCTTATTGCATGTTTTTTTATTTGAATAAATTTGTTTACTCCTTCTATAAGTTTTATAAGGAGTATATAAAAAACATTTTCATAACATATATTCATATATGGGTCTTTAAATAATTGAAAGTAAATGAAATAGTGAAAATTTAAATGAACCATTTGAGTTTTTTTAATGGTTTTTTATTTTGTTTTTTATAAAAATAGGATAAGGTTTCAATTGTTTTAAAAAAGGGGGTTGGAGAAGCATGAACCCCATTCACACTTCTCCATTTCACTGAGTTGCGAGAACAAGGTTCACGCTTCCCAACCACGGCCAAAGAGGTTTGAACCCCATTCCCACCTCTTTATATATATATATATATATATATATATTATTAAAAATTTATTTATGTGATTAATAATATAATATTTATTATTAATATTAATTTTTATGAATATTATTTATAAATATTTGTTAATTTTTTATTGATATAAAATATTACCAACTTGTTAATAAGTAATATATTTATTAATAATAAATTGCATTATTTATTATTAATTAATATTATATTACTATGTTATTGGTTAATTAATAGTATACAAACTAATATTTATAATATTTTAGTTATAAATCTATGTTAATTTGTTTTTATAATTATTAGTAATATATTAATATGTAAAATATTTATCGATTATCAATTAAATTATTTGTTATTAATTAATAATATATCATTATTTTATTAATATAATTAATAGAATTATAGCCAATATTTATTGTATAATAATTTAAATAAAACAATTTGTATTTAGAAAAATATTTACTAATTAATAATTATATTATTCTTATAAGATTTTAAGTATAAATATTTATTCCATTTTTAGTTGATATTATTATTAGTAATTTTTTAATACGTAAAATATTTATTAATTTTCAATTGTATTATTTATTATTAATTAATAATATATTAATACGGTATTAATATAATTAATAGCATTATAGGTAATATTTATTATATAATAATATAAATAAAATAATTTGTATTTAGACAAATATTTACTAGTTAATAATTATATTATTATTAATATATTATGTTTAATTATTAATTAATTACTTATATAATAAATAAGATAATATTTATTATTAATATAAATCATATTTATATAAATAAAAATAATATTAATATTAATATTAATATTTAATTTAGGATGATTTTTTTTATATTTATACTTAGTATTACTATCAATATTATATATAAAAAATAATCATCTTAAATTAATTATTAGATATTAATAATATATATTGAATTCAGAATAATAATAATATTATAGAATTACGGGTTGGGAGTGCATCCACTAAAGGAGATGGCGATTAGGGTTCCATGGTGTCGCGGTCTGATTTGGAGTGTTTATTTGATCCAAAGGATGTGTTCTTCTATTCCTTGAAGTAGGTGGAAGAAGTGATTATAGAAAACAAAGTTGCACCATCTTCTGAAACCCTTGATTTGAATACTTGAAAAGTGGAGATTTCTAGGGATGTGGTTTCCATGTCCAATTGATCCCTCTTTTACTTCAAGGGTATGGATTCAGAGGTTATTCTCCATAAGTGTAAGATTTCTCATGTTAAAGAAAATATTGACACCATTTCTAAATGAATGACCCTATGAAATCACTCAATCATTGATTGGCTCATCCTTTCAAACAGATTATGGCTTGGAGAACTACAGAACCAATTGATCTCCTTTCATCTATTTGGTTTTTTATTAATTATAAGTGTGCTCCCATAGGACAAGGTTTTTTTCATTTTATTTTCCCTTTAGAGTCGATGAAAATGAGAGCATGGGGCTTCAGTACAATTTCCTTCAGACCAAGTTCCCTCTACATCTGTGAGTGGGACTATAAGTTCAACCCCATGGAGGTTTGAAACACATCTGTTCAAGTTTGGGTGAAGGTCTTTGGGCTGAATCAGATACACTAGAACCCCTGCATCTTACATGATGTTGATCTGGCCATCGATATCCCCATAAAAAAGGATAAAAAAACTCAAATTGATAGGTATAACCACTATGTGTGACTTTTGGTTGATATTGATCTCTCCTATCCTTTAGTTTATAAAGTTCTTCTTTCAACTAATTCTGATGAACATGATCTGCACATTGCATATGAGTGGGTTCCCCGATTCTGTATGAGTTGTAAAGTAATTGGGCATGATAGTTTAAACTATATAAGGGATGTCATTTGCATATTTTGTTCTCAGCATGGGCATGATGAAATCATGTTACATAAGAAGAAGAGTCTGGGTGCTAGAGATGTTGGTAGGTAAAATAAAGGGACCTTCCAAGTTGGGCCTATCTGAGGGGTGATGTTGGATAATAGGATGGAGCAGGGGAAAGGCATCAGGGTGGAACTACAAGGGCAGAATCTTGAGAATCTTGGTCACTCCCTAGTTACCGAAGGAGTTGATTATGGTCACAAGATATAATTGGAAATCATCCAGATGGATGGGAATATATGGGACATATGATACTCCAACCAAAAGGGGTAGATGAAGTTAAGTAGTCCTTGTGCAAAAAATCATGGCTAGACATAGCAGCTGAAGCTGAGCAGACGCAATCACATGTTGATGTTTCCACCAAGGACTCTGAGTTAGTTCATGAAAATTCTTTTGATTGTCAGCCTGATTATGAAAATGAGGTACAGTATGGAGTGGATAATGATTTTCAATAAGAGAGTTTACTCCTGGAAAAAAATAAGGGGAATAAAGTTTTGGTGTATGAAGAAGGGTTACAATTGGTTATCCCTTGGATGTCCAAAGTGAATAAACAATTTCAGTTGATGTAGGTTTCAACCACTTTGATCCCAGTGAAAAATGAACCTCTTGGTGACAATTCTTTGCATATTACCTCATGTAGGAATGATAGTGACACTTTAATGGATGCACAATATTTGGATGAGGATGTTTCTACTAAGAATCTACGAGTATCTGACAGAAAATCTCTGTATATTTCCCCTATTTAGGTTGTTCAACCATCCAATACTCCGGAGGGTGCTGGAAAGGTGGTGGGGTTTTACTCAGCCCACTAAACTGATCTTATGATGTCTGCTTATGATTCATTCAGGATGGACTTGATTAAATAGTTTTCATCCATCCAATGTTACTTTTTTATTTTCCAAACACTTTTTAGGGGACAGTGAGAACCCTCACGGCATTAAACACTAAAACTGCTCTGAAGGATTGTGAGGGTGAAAGGATTCCTCGGGGTCTTGATGATGATTTGGAAAAATGGTTTGACTTGGAACTTGAAGAACCTTTTCCATAATAAAACCAGACAATTTTTTCTATTGATACTATCTCATATTTCAGAAGTTGTTATCAAAAAATATTAAAGATAGCTATCAAGAAAACTCATAGATGGATTTTTGGGATCTATCATGAAAATATAGAAGCTTCATTATTCCATTTGATTCCTCTAACTCATCATCAAATGATGAGATGGATCTGCCTCAAAGGAACAAATCATGGAGGGAAAGACAACACCAAAAGGGTAGAGGTCATAATTCAAGGAATTTTGGATCTAGAGGGTGTGGAGAGAGCTAGTTTCTTTTTTATTATTTGGGCATTTATGCAATGTCGCGCCCTGTTTTCCTCTGCATTTTATTATTTTTTGTTCTTACTTTTTCTAATAAATTTTTTGGGTATGGGTTGGCTTGACAACTCATACTCAGATCTTCTACATAAAATATTATTATTATTATTTAGTGATAAATTTAAGAATATTATTTATTATACATAATATCTATAATAATACTAATAATCATTAATATAAATAAAAAATAGTAATTATTATTATTACCAATGTAGTTATTAATATTAACTAGTACTCACCTGTGCATTCGTATGGTGATATAAATCAATGCTCATTTTCAATAATAGAATTCTATTTTTTAAAGTTAATAATGATCATTAATATTAAATATATTTAAATCAAAAATTTGTAGTATATAATATTGAAATACAAGTGGAGAAATTATTAAGACATTATCAATATGGTATAAAATATTAATGATAAATTTAATGGAGTGAATTTTTTTTAGGATTGATATTTCAATTACATGAATGAGCCTACATTTCAAAACATTCACAAAAATAGTGGTTTTCATAGTGAAATAAAAAGTTATAGACAACTAAAATAGAAGACAATGCTTTTAATAATCAATACAAGAAAAGAGAAAATGATAAATTTTAATAGATGATGATAAAAATTCTATCAGTAATTCTATCATAAATATTGATGTTTCTATTTTCATAAGTTTATTATTCATTATTAGTCACTTGAAGTTATTGAATGAACCAATGGCATTGTCACCTTATACTAAATCTTCAACTTCAAAATCCTCTAAAACATTTTTCTACAGACCCAATAATGTTTAAAAATAATAAATAATATTAATTAATATTGAAATTTGAAAATTAAAATTTTGAATGACACATAAGATATATTTCAGTACCAAAAAATAAAACAAAATATATGTTAACATAAAACTATGTTGGACATAAATTTTTGTTGGTTAACATAAGGTTGTGTTTTTTATCAAAATTTTATGGTTATTAATAGAAGAATGTGTTAGACATAAGAGATATTTCATAACTTAGAAAATATAACAAAATATACATCTTGTGATGATTTTATAGAATTCATTGGGGAAGATAAAATACTATAGGTTATCGATGGGATTTCCTTGTAATAAATAATTTTATATCTCTATAGGATGAGGTGATCAATCCTCATACTAGTGAATAGTGTTGAAAAAAAACTAGTTAAACTAGAATGTGTGCATTCGATATGTAATACATATACCAAACTATAAAACTATGGAAAAAACATGTTCAAATAACTTTTAGGTAAACTAAAATGTCTAATACAGATCATACTATAAATAAAAAACCAAAAAACAAATTTGAAAGAAAAAAAGGAAATCATAATTCAGTATTACATTTCTATTACACCAGAAAAATCATGTCATATTTTTCACTCTTATTGTTTAAGTTTCCATTCATAGGGGAGTGCAGTTCAGTGGTAAGTATTGTTGTAGCTGCGAAGTCTTGATACATTAGAAAATTTTGTTTCACCACATCCTCACCATCAAAATCACACAACGGTTTTTTCTACATAGAGAATGTAGTTAAAAGAATAAGTAGAAAATAATGGTGAAAACTAGAATCATAGAATGAGAAATAAAAATGTTAACAATATCCAATTGAGAAGATGAAATGAAATATGTTTTTTAAACATATAAAACATGCAAATGACCTGAAAAAATGAATTTTTTATTTTCAATGATGTCATCAAAATAAAAATCAGTAAATGGAACCTGAAAATAGTATGTGAGATAATTTGAATCATTTCATAGATTATTAAATTACCAATTGAATGAAAATAAAAAATTCAAGTCAACTGAAAAGTTGTATAAAAGTATCACCAACCCAAGAAACTTAATATTTTTGCATGAAGTGTGTGGAAGCATATCACAAATATCAAGATTGTAAATAGAATACTTAAGTGCGTAGTATAAAAAACAAAATGAAAAGGGGAAAATGAAATTTTGTATGAACTAAAAATTTAATAAAGAGTGACATCGTTCATAAAATTTTGGGTGTATTAAATTCATATATACCATAGTGTATGAAATATGCATGGTGGATTTAATAAATCCAATGTCAATGCTACAACTTAGTCGTAAAGATCAACTATTCTAATGCTCCTATGAAATATGGATAAAATGAATATTTTAATTTAATGGTAGTTATTTATTTATAAATGAAATTTAAGAAATTGAGAATAATAGTACCTGGTTATGTTTAATGATGCTTCTAAATCATGAATATTCACTACTCTGATTCTCCTATGTAGTATGAATAAAAATAATAATGTGTTGTATATCTTATTTTTTATAAATTCAATTTAAAAAATTAAAATCAATATAAACTTATAGTCGTATGTGAGCTAATTTGAATCATTTCATAAATTATTATATTCCCAATAGAATGAAAATTTATAATTAAATTCAATGGAAAAGTTATATAAAATTATCGCCAACTCAAGAAACTTCAAATTTTTGCATGAAGTTTATGGAATCAAATAACAAATCTTCTAATTGTAAATAGAACACTTATGTTCATAGTATAAAAAAAATATAGAATGGAAAATGTGATTTTTTACAAAACATAAATTTAATAAAGATTTAAACCAAGCATAAAATAGTAGGTTTATTAAATACATATAAATTTTAATAGTCACAAAAACCCATTAGATGCTAAATAAAATTTCACAAATAAATTTACATATTATTTTTCAAAGAAGTGATAGCTTTCTACACCCTCAAAGAATATAATCCAATAAAAAATATTAAGAAAAAAAGAAATAAATATATAAAATGAATAAATGATGGGAAAATATATATATAGCAAGATTTGAAATAATTCTATTTGTAATTTGTTAAAATTAAAAAACACTGGAAAAAAAATTAAATTTCCTTAAATGAAATTGAAAATGAAATAACCAACCCTGATAATGTGTGAAAACATTAATACAAATAATAATAGTGATAAGAAACAATAGTTAGAACAAATATACATATCAAAAAGTACATGGAACGTTGATTTCCTAGAAGATTCAATAGTAGTGAGAAAATTGGATTAAACACTAATGTTATACAATATTAAAAAACACTACTAATAGAAAATAATAGTGATGATGGATAATATATAAAAAAATATTGTTGATGAACAAAAAAATAATAAATGAAACATTATGTAAATATAAAATGAAATACTAGTGAGAAAAAAATACCTGGGAGATGTAATAATAATGATAAATTTATATATGAAGACCATAGATTTTGGGTATGGGAAATGAAAAAAAAAATTAACAAACATTATGAAGATCACATTCAAAGTGTCTAGAGAGGGGCATTGGATCTCAATGATCCTGGAGAATATAAAGAAATAATGAGGTAATATAAAATTAATAACATACCCTAATAAGAAATATATAGAGGTAGAAATTTATGTTTATAAGAAACAAATCATGTTAAAAATACTAAAAAATATTTAGAAAAAATAAATAATTCACCCTAAGTCCAAAACAAATTCCATGCATCAACCCATTATGAGTAAAACTCCCAACTAAATTACTTTTGATACCTATAAATCTTTGATATTTAGTCTCATAAACGAATTTAAATATGGAATTCATAAATCCAACATTAATATAAAACATGAGTAGAAACTATATGATAGGCCTGAGTTTTGTCAATTACCATTGTCGATTTCACTTGTCCCTATATTTGAGAGATTGTAAAAAACTCCCAACTTCCATATAAGAACAATATTAACATCCATTGATTTCATCATGAACTACAATATAAAAAAGTACATCATCAAATCAGTAATCCATAACAAATAGATTTATATAATAGAAAACAACACAGAAAACATTAAATAAATTCATCTAGAAAATATAAATATATATATATATATAATAATAATGGTGAGAGTAAATGGTGCATAAAATCAATAAAACATACCATAAAAAAATGAAATTTATATCAGATTTATAAAAAAATTTCTTTATTAAAAACTCATTCACATATGCATTTTAAGCTATCATATAAAATAAATAATGCAATCTATAAACCTTTAAAATCCTAGATGAACTCATTAAAAACTCATAAATACTACCACCTTAAAAATAATTCACAAATCAAACCAAATATAAAACAAAGAAAACTAAACATAATTTTTGAGGTATCATCAAAAGTTATTATTTCAATCAGGGAATCCATAATTAAAAATATATATCATATGCATAACCAAAATTAATTCTAATAAAAAAATGTACAACTTATATATAAAAATAATATGTATTATGAAAAAAATGTAGATTAAAGAAGTTCTCTTGAAATAAATAAATCAAGAATTCAATGAAGTGAACATATTTTGGTTAACTATTTGAACACTAAATGGATAAAATAAAATAAGAAAATGGTATGTATATAGGTATTACTCAATAATTTATGTAATGGTTACTCATATTGTAACACCTTTTAGTCTGCTGGAACAATGAGGCTTTAAACCTGAGAAAAAAATGAAAAAAATGTAATATAAGAAAAATAGGTAAAATATAACAATATAGTTGAAATTAGTAAAGAAGTTTTAAAGAAGATTAAACCATAGGGGTGATGGAGGAGCCTTGGATTTCTGCAGATGCAGTCTCAAAGATGACGGTTGTGGAAGGCATACAAAGACAAAAAAATTTCTAATAATATGGAATTCACACATCAATATGAAATTAGATAAAAAATAAATGCATAGATTCAGTTATATTTTCTTATAAAAATTAGAATTATCTAAATATGTTTTTGGGAGTAATGCTATATAGGTTTCTAAAAAGATTAGGAGGTAGAGTTGGGTAGCTGGTAAGATCGAGAGATTAATAATGATGAACAGAGTAGGCGGTGGTGGTTCAGGTGGAGACAGAAGAGCTAGAGGTAGAGGATCTGAAGACAGAATAGGTGTAGGTGGATTGGTACAGTATCACATCAGCAATCCATAACAAATAGATTTATATAATAGAAAAAAATACAGAACACGTTAAATAAATTCATCCATAAAACATTTAAAAAATATAAAATATGAATTTTTAGAGGAAACAGTGAATAAAATCAATAAAACACACCATAGAATCATGAAATGTATATCATATTTATAAAAAAATAGTGTTCACTAAAAAATCATTCATCGATGCATTGTAAGATTTCATATAAAATAAATAATTCCAATCTAGAAACTATTAAAATTCCAAATGAACTCATTAAAAACTCATAAATACTATTTCCTTGAAAATAATTCACAAACCAAACCAAATATAAAATAAAGAAAACTAAACATAATTTTGGAGGTATCATCAAAAGAGGTTATTTCAATAAGGTAATAGAGAATTAAATATAATTATCATATACAGAACCAAAATTAATTCTAATACAATATGTACAACTTATATATCAAAATAATATGTATTATGAAAAAATATATGGAGAGTAAAGTAGTTTTAGTGAAATAAATAAATCAAGAAGTCAACAAAGAAAATATATTTTAGTTAACCATTTGAACACTTAATGGATAAAATAAAATAAGAAAACAGTTTGTATATAGGAATTACACAATAATTTATGTGATCATTACCCATACTAAAAAACCTTTTGGTTCATTAGAATAATGAAGCTTCTAACCAGAGAAAAAAAATGTAAAAAATATAAGATAAGAAAAATAGGGAAATACAAGAATATAATTGAAATTAGTGCAGAAGGTTTAAATAATATTGAACTGTATGGGGTATGATAGAGGCACTCTAGATTTTTATGGATACAGGCTCAAAGATGAAGGTTAAGGAAGGTGTATATAGATAGGAACTAGTCTTATAATATGGAAGTTTCACATCAATATTGAATCAGATAAAAAATAAATACATACCTTTGGTTAGATTTTGTGACAAAAAACTAAAGTAATAGGATAGAGTTTCTAGGAGAGATGCTACATGGGTTTTTGGAAATATGTGGAAGTATATTCGGGAATCTAATAATACTGGGAACTGAAGGATGGTGAACAGAGTAGGCGAAGTAGAATCATATAGAGGTAGAGGATCTAGAGGCGAAGTAGGTGCTGGCAGAGAAGGCAGAGGTAGAGGATCTGGATATAGAGGAGTTGGAGGAGGCGTGGGTAGAGTAGGGGTAGGCGGAGCAGCCATAGGAAGAGGAGCCATAGGTGTAGGAGCTGTAGGATGTTTAGGAAGATCAAATAAAGGTGGAGGAGATGGAGGCGAAGGAGCTGGAGGTGGAGGAGCTGGAGGCGGAGCAGCTAAAGGCGGAGCAGGTGGAGGTGGAGAAGGTGGAGGTGAAGCAGGAGAAAGTGAAGCAGGAAGAGGTGGATCAACCAGAGGTGGATCATCTAGAGGCAGAGTAGTTGTAGGTAGAGTAGGTGAAGGTGGGGAAGGCGGAGGTGGAGAAGTCAGAGGTTGAGAAGGTGTAAGTGGAGAATCTAGAGGCAGAGGATCTGGAATAGGAGTATCTGAATATGGCTAGAGGATGAGTTGCTGGAAGAGGAGTATTCGAATTCATAGGATCTAAAGGCGGAGCACGTGGATGTGGATAAGGTGTGGGTGGATCAGTCGGAGGAGGATAGGGTTTTCAAGGAGGGAGATGAAACTTAACGCTAAGGTGGAAACCCTATGAGTGCTATTGATTTTGGTGGAAATTAGTAGTGGAATTGTTTTGCAGTGGGGAGAATTCATGAGGGGATGACACATGTAAAGGTGGACACCCAGCTTTAGTAGATATAGTAGATGTTTCTTATTCATTCAAAAATATTTATATGAATTTCCAATTATATCAATTTATTTATTTATGCAACATTATGTAATATATTATTATTTTTTAAAATAATTTATAAAAGATGATTTAAAAACATATAACATGTATCAATATAATCTATATTGGTGGCTTGGATGATCCTTTGTGAAACAGCCAAGTGTATATATAATGTGTCTGAATCGTGTTTGTCTATGTATATACTCTAGAATATACTGCTCCTATATATCATCCTTAACACCTACATCTATATCATCTTGTGTGACTAGAAGTGGATCAACAATTTCACCACCTATACCCTATCCTATCTCTAAGGATAGTGGTTGCTGGCTAGAACTCTCCCCAATGTAGGAACAAAATGGTTACTTTGTAGCGGATATCTATGGGTCGGAGGCTAAGAAAGAATACAACACAGACTAGTCATCATCTATCTCTGTAAAAAAAAAATATGACATGATAATAGACCTTATCTATGCCTATGCCTTTGGCTATGGTTGTGACTCATATGTAATCAGATATGGAGGATCATCTGGCTTATCATGATGATCACTCTCCTCATGTGCCACATATGCGTCCATAACAGTGTCATCACCCCTTGGAACATCTATATTAGGCTCAGTAACCTCAGAATCACCTGGTACATCAAATAAAATCCCATGATATCTTTTCCATGGATTAAGAAACTATGTCATAGCTCTATGAAAATATGTCTGGTCAAATGTGCCCCCCTCTACCGAATCAGAGATGTGAATGAGATGGATTATACAAGCATCCTTCAAAAAAATTATGCAATTAAGTAATGTTAATAAAAAATCAACAGTGGAAGGAAAATTTATTACCAAATCATGATATTCACATCTTTTTCATGTAATAAATCTCACTGGGGACATGTGGTACCAAGGCGCATAATCCATATAATCGAATAAATGCATATGTATTATGTTATCCCCTCATAATTAGGACTCATGTCATTTGTCCCACATCTCAATATATCTTTCATGATATCTTCTCTAGTCAAAGTATCACTTCCATAACATCTTCAGGGAATGAAGTGAAAGTAACTGACTGGTAGGTATAGGAATGGGATGATAGAAGCTGAACTAACTCATAACTCTATCAGTCTGATTCAACTCAATAATATGAAAATGAATCATATGAATGATGCATGAGTTGGAAGCAAGCATCGTCATACAATATAGTGGGAGACTCTAGATGATACCCTCAGTATATGGCATCCATGAAATCTGAAAAAAAAAATGAATAATCAATTAATAAATAAATACATGTATTGTACATAATAATGATTTAAATATATAATTAATAGCCACTTATGTTGTCTGATCAAAGACTATCCAACATAAGTTTGTGGACATCATGTATGGCTGTATCAAAATTTCAATGTTCCTGAATCCACTTATAGATAACATTTTTATAATTATATTTTATAATATAAATTTATACATTTGATTTTGACATTAAAAGAAATGAATAATATACTGTCATATATGTAGAGACTCTACAATAATATTAGTAGGAAATTGTGCATATGCATGTGGAGATAAGTGAGGGTTGTGCTCCCATATTCACATTTGTATAAGAATAACGCATATTATGATCTATGTCTTATCGATGAGACATGTGTTGTGTAGAACTCTGTTTGTATATAATAGACATGAAGACACCTGTCTATAAAACCCTATCTGGTCCAAGTCCTCCAATAAAGGTAAATATATCAAATGTGAAAATGTAGTCGAATGTTCAATGAATATCATGTCGCCGATCAGACTCAAAATGTATGCACATGTAAATCACATCATGGTGATCTCTTCAACATCGTCATCTAGATGATCAAAGTGCTCGTCTATCCATGGAATTCATAATCTACTTTCAACGATGACCCTTCCTTTGTCCTGGACCTCATTGCCTAGTAATTTATGAACTATCTCAAACCAATCTGCACCCACTCAACCCATCACAACCACATCATCGATTGGGAGGCCCAACATAATGGAAACATACTTGAGTGTAATATTCATCTCCTCCTCTATAAAATGGAATTTATGTCTCTGGCCTCCATCGATCTACAAGAAAAACAATGAGATGATGATCAAAAAAAGTGAAGTTTCATATCACTATCCCATTGAACCTAACACGGTGAAGATGTGGGATAATGGAGAGAGGTGGTTCAACATGATAGAAATGATGAGATCTCCATACACTCAAATCAGGAACTAGACGTCACTCTAAAACCAGTCATGAAACATGTCTATCCTAAAATGTGAGTAATGGGTGACCTGTCATCTCTACATTTTATATCATCGTTACTTTTTTATAGTTAATTCAATAAAATTTGTAAACTACTTTTTAAAAAATGACAAGAAGAAAAATGAGGTAGACAATTAGCATGTATAATTCAGAATTATGATGAAAAATGAGGTAGAAAAATATAAGTAACTAATGTTGTTGGTTTAGTCTATTAATTTATTATTTTAATGATATCCAAAAATATTTAATTTATTTCTGAATATTTTTATGTATATTATCCATGATAAACACCCCATATAGAATATGTGGTTGTATAATATATCCAATAAATTGTGTAACTTGAAGGAAATATTTGAAGATAATTCATTTAGAGTTCGAACCTCTTTTTATTCATTTCTATTATCCTATTATTTTTTAAATAGTTTAAGTATCAAAAAATTATTTCTGATTGAATCCATAAATGACGTAAACCAAATATGAAATAGTTCAAAAATGAAGCAAGTTGGAAATAAAATGATTCATTAATGAAATATCTATATAGAAAATGTACACATTCATGATAAAATACATAGACTTAATCATGGAAGTGGAGCTATATCCTGCTACTTGGGGACATATCTTATGAGTATTCCCTTTTGAATGAAAAATGGTGTATCATAGTCCCCCTCCCCATTATTGAGGCTAGTCCATCAAATTTCAGATATGAGTAGACTTTGGTCATTCCTGGGGGTGAAACCTGGTAATATCAATCTAATAATTAAAAAAATAGAAATAAAAAAATCATAAATGAAAAATCCATAATACAAAACCTGGAAATATCAGGTATAAAATTTGGTTGATCATTAGTCAAGGTAATAGAATGAAAGTCACCGACGGGCATCCAAGGTTCACTATAATAGTTAACCAAGGTGCTCATGTGATACAATGGGTCAACATAGGGCTCCCATGATAAGTTCATCGATACACAAGTTGCAACAACATGTGCACAGGGATATCTCCATCCAATTTTAGGAATTTTTATTGTAAAGGGAAGGGGGTACAAGGCCCAAACAAGTCATGGGGGTCTAAAATAGTTCAGTCCCAAGGTATCAGCCCCAACAATATTAACGCACACTAGGGGAATATAATCTTTACTAGAAGATAAGATACCTAGTTTATCTAGAGTTGCCCGAGATTTTGAGAAGTCTACAACCATGTTTCCCTATCTCTATGTATGGGTTATCTCTATAACAATATTGAGAAACTCCATTCACTTATAAAAAATATGTTTGATATCCCATGGGATCAAAACCACACCTTGGATTGAGATGAGGATAATTTATGAGTCGGTTTCCACCCTATTTATAAAAACACCATGAGAGTGACACAAATCCATTCCTTTGTGCATTGTAGTAGCTTCCACCAAGAGGGAGTCACCTTAACTATTCCAATATATAAAGGCAAATATAATTGAGTCATTCTAATCAAATATATCCCATCCTCCCCACTTATAAGAATTCATTCATGTCCCATCGATGTTTAGTTTAATTCCTCACTCAATAGGATTCCACCTCACCCATTTACTTTAAGAAAGATGCTCGAGATACATGACACCAGTACTTATACTAGCTATGATCCATATCAAGGATGGTTAAAGATTACACTATTTGAGTAATAGAGTAAGTTCTGCTACTAATAACCTATCCTTAATCATCACTGCCAGCTAAGAATTGCAGTTACATTCATATCTAGATGTGTTTTGAGAAAACCAGAGACTCCAACCTCCTACCACAAATAGAATCCCTCACAACTTATTCTCTTATGTATTTTCATCTGATCCATGGAATGAAGAGTATAGAAAATAATCATCTAACAACCCCTTTACATCCCTCCCAGTGAAACTAAAAAGGACTTTCTAGATCTTATATGCCCATTCACTCTCAAAGAATATGTGGTTAGCCAAATAAACTTTGGGTGTGAAACAAAATTCACACCTAGAAATGATGGATACCCCCTTTCACCACACTCCCTCATCGGTGGAAAAATCATGGTTTCAGATGCGCCAAATAATAAAGTTAAGTTTAAAATGTATGTCATTATACCATATTAAACCACCTCATGCATCGAGACCAGTGTATGCATGAAAAATATTATGATATGCCTTTGAATAGAACATATCAGATAGGTAGAAAGTGAAAACCATCATGTCTAGTTCATTAGATATCAAAATTATTTGGAGGTTCTCTTGTTGTTGAAAGTTAAGAACAGCCTAGGTAAAGGTGGGGAAATTGATAGCATGTGAGATGGTAATGTTATACATTGGGAATCTAGGGAAGATAAAGACATGCCCAACCCAATTATCATTACATATGACAAGTATTCCTCCACCCACAATCCACTTCGAGTGATGTTGAATATTGAGCATGTGTTGGTAGGTAACCTCTCATAGCTTGGATCATTTTCCTCTGGTATCCTCAAAGAATGCCCCATATTTTATGCTGGTGAAATTTTCCCAAATAAATCTCCCCTTCATCACATCCCATATCATATTTTCCAAAAGGAAACCCATGGTGTCTGAAAAAATCCTAATATTGATTTTACCACCCTCATCCATCCATTCCATTCTTACCCACGAGGCCTAATTGTACCTCCCCTCCACCTGTGCATCCCATGTGAATATAACTAAGATATTCTCAATGTTATGTATAAGTGTCTTTGTTATAATGGTGGATGATAAAACATACATTTGAATTGAGGTTAATACATTGTTGACCAGGGTGATACACCCTCTAAAAGATAGAAAATGGTTTTTCCAATTTTGTATATAAGAGTAAATCTTATCAAGAATTACCTAAAAATAGTGTATACAGATCCTACTGAAGGAGATTGGAGCCCCTAAATATTCCATGTGAAATTGTCTTCTAGATATCCCAAGGCTATCTTCAATTTTATTCCCCATTCAATTTGAAAATAACCTTGAGAGATAAATATCGATCATCCCTCAATTGATGAGTCATCTACTCCATTTGAAATAAATATTAATAATTTGATTGAGTTCTTGGAAATTTATATTGTTTCCATTGGTAAAAATGAGGAGATAGTTAGCAAAAAATAGGTCGATAATACCACTGAGTTTTGTCCAACACCTGAAAGGATGAACACATCAATCACTACTATATTTTTTCATATACCTACTAAAGGAGTCCTAGATCATAATTAAAACACTGGGGGATAAAGTATCCCCCTATCTAAGCCCCTGAATAATTTAAATAGTCCATATTTTTTCCCATGATGGTGATAGAGAACCACAAAGATCTAATACATCTGAAGAAGATATCAACCACCCTTTCCGAGAATACCATGCACCTCATGACTCTGATGAAGTATCTCTACTCAACTCTATCATAAGATTTATCCATGTCAATAATTATGGATATGTTTGACCCCGAGACTTTATTATTAATGTCACCAAATATTTATTATGCCAAGTAAATGGTTGTGTGATTGGATATACCCCATATTAAACCATATTAATCATCAGAAATCCAATTGTAAAGATTCTCTGCAAGTCTTAAGTTGATCACAACAAAAAGGATTTTATAATGGAAATTACAAATTCTGATTGGCCTGAATTGTTTCAAAGAGGAAGTATCATTGACCTTGGAAATAATAATCAATGTAGTGGCATAGGCCACTATGGGTAGACCCCCTCCCTGATAATAGTCCTATATAATACCCACTAACTCATTGTTGAGGAGATCCCAAAAATAAATATAGAATGAGATCAGAAAGCCATCCATCCTAGGGGCACTACTAAAGTTGAGAGTTGTCACTACCCCCCGAATCTCCCACCAATCAGATACATTCACAAAGAAATCATTAATATCATATGAGGTTATATGTAGGATAGATTCAAAAGTTTCACCATGACCACTAGGGTGGCTATCTTTCATGCAAGGGTTATCTTTCTCGAGTAAGGAGTGAAAATGGGGCATAGCCATGCCTCCAATAACCTGGGGATCATTGATGAAAGTTCCATCCTCAAGAAGGATATTTGAAGTATTATAATGCTTCCTCTCATTGATGCAAGCCTGAAAGAAGGTAGTGTTTGTATCCCCCTATTTAATTCAGGTCACAATATATCTATATCTTGATATTATTTCCCATTCAAGAAGCATATCAGCTAGCTGGTTCTTTAATCAAAACAGCCTATTAAAAACATCATCATCCCACCAATATTCAAGCTCTGATTTGGCATGTTCAATGTCATCTATGAGGAAATACAAATCCAGGAACCTAGAAGGCTTGGAATTATCCCAGATGTGGAGGTCCTCTTTCTTCCATCTGATTTTATTATTAAAACCCACCCATTATCCTTCATTCATGCATTTCTCCCAAGATTCATGCACCACAGAAGAAAAATCAGGTTCAACCTCCCACTGGATTGAGTAGAAGAAATGATCTCTATAGGAGAAGCTACCTTCAAGGAAGATTAGGAGTGGGAAGTGATCAAATAGAACACATGATTCTCCACTTTGGAATTCTATAAGGAAGAGATGAAGTGGAGATTAGCTAAGCAGTGATTAAGGTGTCTCCACACATGGTAGATCTCTTTCTCAATGCTTGTAAGTTACCACAATCATGGTACATGTTTTCCAACATGACCACCAGCACTAAAACATTGATGCTTGTATCCCAGTAATATCAATACCTTACCTTAAAGTATCTCTATACCCGGTAAAATGTTAGAACACGCAATTATGATGCGTTAATCATTATCTAATCAATATAACTTTTCAAATATTGACCAAAATGTGTTCCATTTTTCATCCTCTAATAGGCCTGTTGGGACTGTTCAACAAAGTACTTCACACATCTATAAAATTTATCCTATGATAACCCTGTGATTGGTAGTTTTTTCACACCCTTCAACACCCCATTTATACACTCCACTATATTAGTGGTCATATGGCCATATCCCCTACCACTATCACATGATAATTACCATTTTCCTTTGAAATATGAATCATATAATCATACACATATTGATTATACCTTATAATTTCTTCAAGATGTTGATCAAACCATTATTGTTAGGGATTTTGTGTCGAAACCATAAGATAATAATTTATTTAAAAGGATATTAAATTTTATTTCTAAAAATAATAAGTTTATAAAAATATACCCAACTTGATGATATTCTTCTTTATTACCTCATCTCTAAAATTATTATGCACATTACTGGAAATATGTATCAATAATAAGAATTTGGTTCTCTCCATAAAACCACATCACTATTAACGGCCTCTATAATCACTCAATGGAAATAAGATATCAGACACACTCCCTAGTTTTCTGTGACATGAATGAATATACATATTGAAAACAAACTCCAAGATTCAAAATTATCCTTTCCAACAATAGATAATGCAAGTGGTAGAGGAGAATGATTATTATACAGTGTGGAAACAACAAGTAGAAAACCTTTATACTTTACATAAAGAAAAGTTCCATCAACTTTAATGAATTGTTTAAAATATGGGAAATAAGTGATACATGGACTAAATGACCAAAATATACTATGGGAATTCACCTTTGATTGATTAACTCAGTGATCTAGGGAGACATACTCAACAGTTTCCAAATGATAAATAATATAATTTTTTAGAGAAAAAAATCCCATAATCTATAGCAACATCGTATATGATTCGTCCCAATCACCATAAACTTTCACAATTGTATTTTGTTTTTCATTCCATGCATTCCTATAGGATATCTTATATTTAAAAAAATTGTATTTTTTCATGAATAAGGGACATAGGAAAATCCTTAAATGTTTGTGTAATATCTACAATAACAGTTGATATAAACTTTTCATCATGTGAAGGGTGATCCTACAACAAGCTTGGATGTACACAAGTGTGTAAGCCTTCTAATTTGGTTATCTTCCAGCATGAAAAAAATTGATCATATATTACCCTCATTCGGAATTTACATTCTAGACCATATTTGTCACATAGAATTAGATAGTTTTCCCTCTTTGACTCATCATCCAAAAATAAAAAATGTTGCTCTATATGGTATTGTTTTATCACATTTTTTAAGGAATATTTATTTTCAAACTCTTGTGTGGAATATATAGTGTTATCAGTTTATGTTGATCTATTACCTATAATGCTAGAAAATTTAGTATCCATTGTAATGACATCCCGATCAAAATTCTATGAACATGACATTTCTTTGACTAAGGAACTCAATAGTGTAGGATAATTACCACTAGCTAGTGGATGCCTATCTATTAAAGGATCCTTGGAAGTTTCATTACCCATATAATTTCATGATTCCTCACTAGATAATTCATCGTCAGATAAACTTTCATTCAGTAAATCAGGGGTACACATGGGGATGTCCCCTACATTTCCTTCCAAATTCTAATCATCTTATTCATAATTTGTTTCTATTATAGGAGTCGTATGAGTAGGTAATGAATGATATTGTTGTAAAGGAATGAATTCTATATATATCACAAAACATGGTTTTGTAGTAGTAGGTTTCACCTCATCAATATCAGAAATCACCACATATAATTCTATTAGACCATTACTACACTATTTCCTGAATAACAGTGATGCATCCATCTAATCCTCATCATCGACCAAAGGATACTCAATGTGACCAAAATGTTCAGGATATTGAATTTGTTGACATGTAATTGAAGTAATCGATTTATCAGCCCTCGGTTTTAACTGACTATGGATCTTCTTGATAAATTAATCCAATGTTACTCAATCATGAATATTTTCCACTCTTACAGGTAGAAAACTATAGTTAAAACCCTACTCATTATAAGTTACCTCGGCATTGAAATATATTTGTGCAGACATGACTACCTTGAAAAAATTAATTAATAAATTATTATATACTATATCATGAAATTTTTAAAATTTTAAATTGGTTCTGATTAAATAATTGAATTTATCTTGAGAAAATTTCTATGTATTGGTTTATCATTATTTGATAAACCAACCCAAACCTAGGGGGACTCCTAACGCCTCTATTATCTTATATTTTAGCAACCCTCAGTATCCCCATCTCGATCATGTTTCTATCCGACATTGGTGACCACCACCCCTCCCCCTCTCAGTTGTGCCTCTCCTCGATGTTGGCTACAACCACCCCTCCCCCTCTCAGTCATTCCTCTCTCAGACATCGAAAACCACCACCCCTCCTCCTCTTGGTCGCACTTCTACCTGACACTGGAGACCACCACACATCCCCCTCTTGGTTGTGTCTCTCCCTAATGTCAGTGACCAACCCTTCCCTCTCAGTCACGTCTATCCTCAACACTGGAGACTGCCCCTCCCCCTTGTCCATGCCTCTCCCTGACATTAGTGATCGGCCCTCCCACTCAGACCTGCATCTCCTGGATGGTGATCCACCTTCTCTCTGACAGCTCTCCCCTCCCCCTTATCCCCCTTTTCACCAATATCCCATCCCTCATCCCAGATGGAAACCACCCATCTTCCCACCCTCACATCTGATCCTCATGACCCCAACCCCACTTACTACCTGACAAAGACCCCACAGCAACCCCCCTGCTCCTTGATAGAGATCCCCAATAGCGCCCCCTCTTCCCCTTTTCTCTACGAGTAAAATTCTTAATCAAAAGTACAATTTTAAATTTTCTATATCTAATTTATAGTTATTATTATTATTTATAATTTTTCTTTTCCCAACTTCAAAATTAGATGCATATTTTGTGTGGATTTTACATTAAACATTTTTTTGTGTGATTCGATAATTTTTTTATCATGATTGTGTAATGTATTGTGATTTATTTTTTATTTTTTTAATATTATATTTTTGATTATTTTGTATATATAATTTATAATCATGATTTTAATTTATAATTTTGGTTTTTTTTATTTTAGAAGTATTGATATGCATTTGAAGTGATATATTATTATTTACTTTTTATATTTTTAAATGATATATTTTTAAAATATTCAATATTAAGCGGATGATGAAAGATATGTTATGTATGATCTGACAATTGTATACTTGTATGTTCACCATGATTTTATATACTATATTTATAGAATTATGTGATAGAGTTTTTGATCAAGCTAGACTAAGTTGGGTGATGTTCAATTTTGATTATACTCATTTGATTAACCATTTATATATTTATATCTGAATGTACAAGGAGAAGAGTGATAATATGATGCACGCCTATTGTTGGGCATGGAAAAAGAAATTTGATTTTCCTAGTGAAACATAATGACTGGCTAGGGTTTTCTCACTTTAGGAGCTTTTTCAGTTCATTCACTCACTTAATCTAATTCACCTTAGCTACTTCATTTTGGATGTTTTTATTTAATCTATGAATGTAATGGAATTAATGAAAATAAATGAAATGCAAAAATTCAATTCAAATTAATATGAAATGCTAAACAAAATATAATTAGTGAAGAAAGGAAGTTCTTCCGAGAGAACTTTCAGGGAGAACCTTCATTGACCAGCTGCCATTATTCTTAGTGAACACACTCCATAGTATGTGTGCACATTTTATTCTACCCCGATTATGAATGATAGATCCACTAAGAAATATCCAATCACACCCTCCACCCACCTCCTCAATTGAGGTAAAATGGTAGTATATTAAGAAGTTAAACTTTAGACAACCATAGTGAGGATTACACCCACTATAAATTATCCTTATAATTAACTCAAAGAATATTAAAAACATGGCATTGGGTTTAAGAACCAGATTACTCCCTCAGGATATTCCTCATATTAGTTACTCATGATCATGAGTATTATAGTTCATGATGGTAAGATGAGAGGAAGAAAAGAGGGTGGATAGGTGGACACAGAAATAAAAACAATGCATGAATTTATTAGAAATATAAATTACAATTAAAAACTAAAATAAATAAATTAAATAAATTAAAAATAAATGGGGTATATTTTCAGTCTTCCTCCCTTTTTGGAGATCTCCTCCTTGGTTCCCTGAAGGAATGGGATGGATAATGGGATGCTTTGAGAGGTGGGAGCTCCCCTCCTTTTATAGGAAGATTATGTTCTCCAAAATTTGACGTGTCTTTGGCCCCATTAACGGATGATTTAGTCCTTAAATCATTCATAAAAGTTATTCAACAATGTCTTGTTCATTCACCCTCCAAATTTCATCTTTATTGAAATCGTAAATATAGAGTTATGGATTTTTTATTAACAATGATTTTTTCTGTCTGAAATTTCTAGGAAGCTTCCTCCAAAAATATGTCATTCAATAGAAACATTAATAGATTCATAACTCTCTAAAATTTATTGTGTATGAACCCTTATGTGTCATAGTTCAATTCCATACCTCAATTTAAGGTTTTTAGGCTGAGATAGACTTCCATTATGGTGGTGGGGTCCACATTTTCTGCTGGGAAAATTCTTCAACTTCATTGATTTTTTAAGGCTTCTAGATGTTCTAATTATCCTTTCCGCCTGGAAAAGAACTTTATATTCGATAAATAAAGTATTTCAAAAAAAATCACATAATTTGGATTCCAAATTTAAATTTTATGACCAACATACCACTATGATAAAAATATGTCAAAATTCCAGATTTAACCGCTTTTTTCATTTAAGCTCAAATTACCACTAAAATCTAAAAACTTGACAATTAACCATACAATAACACTATAGTGGGATTATAAACAATGATTTATAGTATAAAATATATTAAAATGTGAGCTTCAACACAATACAATAGTTATAGATAAAATTTGGATTAATTTACCTCAAAAAACACCTTATTATGCCAAGGGTTTGGTAGAATTTTTAGATTATACAATTGCAAACCGATCAGTGGATGGTAGAATAAAATTTTCATGTCATGATTGAAAATTCAAGTGATAGTTTAATAACAATGAAGTATATGAGAATTTTATATTGAAATAATTTCCTGCTCGATATGTATGTTGGATTTTTCATGATGAATCGAATGTTATAGAAAGTAAAAATAATGAAAATCCTATCAATGAAATACAAATTGACCCACTAGAGGAGAATTTAGTTTGAAATTTGATAAATAACGCATTTGAATTTTTAGGATACAATGTCTAAGATTTTAATAGATCAACAAAACCTTTAGTTGATCCTAGGTGGTTTAGTCTTTCTCAAAACTTCAGTGACAAAAAATGAGTTTTATGAATTATTTTGGGATGGGAAACAAGAATTGTATGAAGGGTATTCCATTTATTCAAAAAAAAATCTACTTAGGTTTTATCATATCAAGTTTTATCATATTAAGTGTCTCTGTGGAATTACCAAAAAAGCAATGTTCGTGATTTTATAGTTTCTTAATGATTCATTTAGTGAATCTAAGATCCCTGAATCATTCTATGAGATGAATAAATTCATCAAAAAAATTGGACTTGATTATACAAAGATATATTTAGTCCCTAATAATTTCATGCTTTACTAGGGAAAAGAGTTTGATGAAGAAGAATGCATAATATGTTATACAAGTAGATGGATTTCAATGAACAATAATAAGTGTATGAATCAATTAAACCCTAGAAAGAAATAGAAAAATAAAACTCCTATAAAGGTATTGCATTACTTTCCTATGAAACCATACTTACAAAGATTATTCATGTTATCTAAGACTACATATGATATGAAGTGGCATGCTCAGGATAGTAATAATGGCTTGATGATACATCAAAAAAATATCATTTAAGATGTTTGATACATTATATCTAGATTTTTTTTGGATACTAGGAATATTTTTTTGTAATTGGCTTCTGGTAGTTTTAACCCTTTTGGTACTTTAAATACTAATTATAGCATTTGGCTAGTTGTTTTGATCCCCTAAAATCTATCTCCACGGATGTGTATGAAGAATACTTCTTTCATTATTTTTATGATTATTACTAGAAAGAAAATTCCTAGAAATAAAATTGATTATACCTTCAAACTCTAATAAAAGAATTATGAGATTCATGAGATGATGGCATGGAAACATATGATGTTTTAATGAGAAAACTATTCAAAATACATGATGATTTAATGTGGAAAATTAGTGACTTTCCTGGAGTAGTAAATTTATCCAGTTGTGACACTAATACTAGTTTAGCTTATCTAGTTTGTAATTTTGATTTTGACCGTCAATGATTACCTCATAAAATAAAATGTGGTTTTATGTTTCATCATCGATTTCTTGATGCTTCTCATAAATTCAGGTTTAACAAGGTACAATTCATTGGAGATATTGAATTGATAAATCCATTGAATGTGTTGTCTGGTTCAGAAATCTTGGGACAATTAATGAATGTCACTGAAGAATTTAGAAAATGTAATCAATTTAAAGAAGTGGGTAAAGGGGTATGAGGTACATTATCTGAAGGAGCATGAACGCAACAATAGAATATGAAGAGTATATTTTTCAAACTTCCTTATTGGGAGTTTAATTTTATATGTCATAATATTGACATAATGCATATTGATAATAACATTAATGATAATGTAATTTTCACATTTCTTAATGATTAAGGTAAATCAAAGGATTACCTTAATGGTCGTAAAGATTTGGAGTCAATGAATATAAAGTGTGGTTTGTGGTATAATGAGAATGGAAAGTATAATTCATCTATTTTTACAATGAAAAATCATGATAAAGACATATTCCTTCAAATTTTAAAGAATTTAAAATTTCTATATGGATATTCAAGTAACATATAAAGGTGATTTGACTTAAAACATCAAAAGTTACATGGATTGAAAATTCATGAATAACATATTCTGATGAAGCATTTGTTACTATTGGAATTGCGTAATACATTACCTGAAAAAGTAACTATGGTTCTATTTTATATTTATACCTTTTTTAGAGATATTTATGGAAAAACTATAAATCCAACTAAGCTTAATAAACTTCATGAAATAATTTTTTTGAAACTTTCATTTGGAGAGGTTATTTCCCCCTTTATTCTTTATAGTCATGATTCATTTGAATATTCATTTGGTTGAATAAGCTAAACTTGGTGAACCAGTGCACTATCGATGGATGTATCCAATTGAGTAGAACATTGATATTTTTTTATTTTAATTGGTGAATTTAATTTTTTCAAATCATTGTGTAAAATTTTTTAATATGTTTCTTATTTTTTTATCAGGTACTTAGGTCATTTGAAATTATATGTGAGGAATAAATATAACCCATAAGGATCTATTATTGAAATATACATAGATGAATAGTTATTTTCCTTATATTCTAGGTATTTGGATGAGATTGATATTAGATTCAATTATGTTGTACTTGTTGATGACATCTCCACTAATTCTCATTCTGAAAACCAGTCCTCAGTATTTCCAACTATTGGACGACCAATTGGAAATGGGTCAAATTTTACACTAACTAAATTGGAGTTATTATAAGAACATAGATATGTGATACTTAATAGTCTTATTGTGGATCCATTTATTGAATAATTTATATTGAAAAAAAAGAGCCGACTAAGGGGACAAGCTTTAAATGAGATGGAATTAACAAAAGTTGTTAACAAGGAGATTATCAAATGGTTCACTCATCATGTAAGTGTATACTCATATTCATATTATTGATGTGTAGTTATTTTTTCTATGTTAAAAGTAACACCTTATATATTTTTTTCTAGATAATTAATGTTGAAAATTGAGCTGAAATATTAAATGATTTGATGTTTTTGGATTTAGGTCCTCTAAGGTAGGATAAGATATTTGATTCTTAAAATATTTATGGCTTCAAGTTTCATACAATTTTTCATGAAGAAGACTTGAAAACCCAAAATAGTGGTGTATATACACATTCAGAGGTGGGATACTATGGAAATAAGAATGATAAAATTGAATTAAACTATCATGGTCAGTTTTCAATTATCTTATTCAAATGCAAGTGGGTCAACATATATAGGGGTATAATTAAAGATTTGTTACATTTTACTTCTATTTACTTCTCTCTCATGATCCATACCAGTGATTCATTTATCTTGGATTCATAAGAGAAGATATTTTATTATGTGGATGATGAAATATGTGAAGGTTAGATTGTTATTGTACACTTAAAGTAGAGATACTTTTATGATATGGGTGATGTAGATCAATTGGTACTTTGTGAGAGTGAACCTCATCAACCAAAAACCATTGAATAGTTTTTTCTTAATAATATCAAAACAATAGAACTCGCAAGTGAGTGTGAAAATAAAGCACTCATCGTAATGGAGGTGGATAACAATGAAGATAATGAAGATGAAATAATTGAATTTATAAATTGGTAATGAAAATATATTAAAATTTCTCATTGAGAAGTGTTTCATATATATATACATCATTCTACTTTTCCTTTTTCTATAAAAAAAAATTCTCATTTTTTATACACTTAATATATCTGAACCATTTGAATTTCAAGAATTCCAAGAACAAAAAAATCAATATCTTATTTGATCAGCATCTTAGAGCACACCACCACTACTATCAACTTCATCATATTCAAGTTATTTCATTTTAATTGAGACTATTAGAAATCCATCCATTTCCCCAGATGGTATTGGTATCCCACTATCAGATTCACCTCTTATGATGTAGAAGTTGGTCACCCCTCCATCTAGGGGATATTGGCGAGTTACCATTACTCGTATATATGTCATTGTACAAAAAATTATATATGTTATTAATTTTTTAATTCATTTATCAAATAGATAAGGATAACAATATAAGAGATATAAATATAAACAGAAAAAATGTATGTGGCCTGAAGGAATTCAAGATAATCATTCCATTTGATGAGTTTGGGGTACCTACTAATGACATTGTCGAAATCTATATGAAGATTCCTGGGTATATTTCTTGAGAGATGATGATATTTCCCATTAATTATAAATACTAGAGTAATATTCCTACAACTTAGAAAAATGAGTTCTTTGATACCCAAGTAAAGGTATTATTAATTTAATATTCCTTGATAACTAATTTAAAATACATGAGTAAAAAAATTTAATATGATTATAAAGTGTTATTTTTTTTATTTATAGATGTTTTTTCAATTTGATATCTCTGAATTCATTTCACACCTGTGGACTCTGAAAAATTTGGGTAAGAAATGGAGAGATTTTAAATAGATATTATGGCATGAGTTTAATAACACATATCTGAACTCGCGAAGGATGTATGAGAAAGTGTCTGAAGTTATTTCTTGTGAGCAATGGAATTTTTTTTCAATATTAACAAAGATACATATCATGTGGTAATTTAATATTTTACAATATTATAATAACATAAACACAATAAAATCATAATTTTTATTAATGTTTCTATTTTTTGTAGGAATTATCTAAAAAATATAGTGAATCATGTGAAATAATTCATTCCTCACATCACTGGGTCTCATAGTTTTTTGAGAAAATGAAAAATTTTGTTTTATGTTTTATTCATTATTATTTATATAATTTTTTTATAATTCAATGTTTTTTATAAATTTTTTATATTTTTTTATAAAGGATAATGAATTAAGTAACTCTATTGGCTGAACAGGGGTGTTGTTTAAAGTGCATTGGAAACCTATGGTAGTTGTGTAAATGAACCTACCAAAGACGTTGGAGAAGTAATTCTCATTACCATTTCATGTTATTTCATTGCTATAAAAACAAAATAATGAAAAATATATTATAACAAAAAACAAGGATTAAACCTGATTAAATGGGGATGGCTGGATAGATCAAACGATGCTAATTTGGCATCATTTGATACATTTATCCATCCCTAATTAATGGGGTTTAAGGATTGTTTGTTGTTATAATATATTTTTCAATATTATGTTTTTATAGTAATGAAATAATAATAAATAGTAATGAAAATTTTATTAATTAGATAATATTATAAAGTTCAGATATTTAAAAAAAATCATTTTTAATATTTTTTTATTATCCAGTTAAAATATGTCTTGGATGTGAACCCTTCGTAGTCATTATCGGTTTCCAAAAATGATTTAGTTGCAATCATTTTAGGGAAGGAGAATCCCAAACATGTACATAGGATGTGTTCTGGGCCGAATCCATCAACTGTCTTTGGTGGGGTTTCATCATCAATTACTGTTACACCCAATGGGGGATTCAGTAGTTCCATCGATTATGAATCACAAAGAGAAATTATAAGTTTGAAAGAAAAAGTGAAAGAACGAGAATCTTATAGGAAAACATAGGAGTAGTGGTGGATGATAATGGAAAATACTTTTGTTTCTGTATTTCAGCAGATGACCGGCATAGTCTCTGAGGAAACTGTCAGCCTTATAGATCATCCTATTGAGGTAAATTCTAAATTTCATAGATCATTCATACATTTTCAAAGAACACATACAAATTCTACAAATAAAACTAAAATGAAACTTTAATATTAAAAACATGCACTTGGAGTCATAACAACCACATCTTGTGATAGAGTGATGTTTGTTTGATTCATACATTTTTCAAAAATGATTTATATATCATTATCCCTAATTTTGAAAACAATTCAAGATCGGTTGCTCGATTTTGACTCAGTAAATGGTTTGTAAAGGTACTGAAGCCTTTAAAAACATTTTTTGGGGGGTAAAAACCATAAAAAACAACATATTAACATGAAATTAGAGGACAACTACTATCAATTGATTTTTGGATTTTAAGAATAGGTGGTATGTCATTCTAAGTTATGGTTTGTCTGGGATGTCTATAAATACATTTTTAGTGTTATAAAACATAAAACATTAATATAACAGTACAAACCATTTAAAAAAACTCATATTGATATGAAATCATGGAAAAACCACCATTGATTTATTTTTGATGTGTAATCATAGACAACATGTCAATATGATGTGCGGTGTGGTCAGAATCACTCAGTAAACAATTTTTAAAGGTACTAAATATTTTAAAAACATTTTTTAGGGGGTTAAAACTAAGAAAATGATGTCATATTAACATGAAATCATAATAAAAATACCTTAGATTGATTTTTTAAATGTAGGAACTGACAGCATATCATTCTAAGTTACAGTTTTCCCGAGATTCTTCTAAATGAATTTTTAGTGATTTAAAAGACTAAAATCTGCATTTAATGGTCAAAAAAATAGAAAAATATATCATATTGATGTGAAATCATGGTATAAATACCTTTTATTTTATTTTTTGAAATGTACGTGAAAACAATACATCAATATGACATGCGGTGTGGTCGGAATGACTCGATAAACAGTTTTTAAAGGTACTAAAGCCTTTAAAAACATGTGTTTTGGACTCAAAACCCGTAAAACAACATATCATTAACATGAAATAAAATGAAAACAACCTTCAATTTATTTTTAAAATTTAGGAACTGATAGAACATCATTCCGAGTTACATTTTTTCCAGGATGCCCCTAAACATTTTTTAGGGTTTTAAAACACTAAAACATGCATGTAACAGTCCAAACCATAGAAAAAGCCCTTCGATTGATGTGGAATCATGGGAAAATACTTATAAGTTATTTTTTACATGTAACCATAGACAACACATCAATTTGATATGTGGTGTACTTGGAATGACTCGGTTGACAGTTTGTAAAGGTATCAAAGACTTTAAAAACATGTGTTGGGGTAAAAACTAGGAAAATGAAATTATATTGAAATGAAATCAGATAAAAATGACCATAGATTTATTTTTTAAATTTAGGAACCAACAACATGTCATTACAAGCTATGGTTTTTTTAGGATGCTTTTAAACATGTTTTTAGTGTTTTAAAACGCTAAAACATGCAAGTAACGGTCCAAACCATAGAAAACAACCACAAATTGATGTGAAATCAAGGGAAATAATTATTGAGTTAGTTTTGATGTGTACATGTATACAACACATCAATCTGACATGTGTTGTGGTTGGAATGACTTGGTAAATAGTTTGTAAAGGTACTGAAACGTTTAAAAACATTTATTGGGGGTTCAAACCCAGGAAAACAACATTAGATTAACATGAAATCATAGAAAAATGACCATAAATTTATTTTTGAAACGTAGGAACTAAAAATACATCATTTTGAGTTATGATTTTCTTGGGATGCCTGTAAATGCATTTTTAGTCTTTTAGAACACAGAAACATGTGTGTAATGGCCCAAGCCATAGAAAACGATCCCAAATTGATGTGAAATAATGGGAAAACAACTATTGAGTTGATTTTGATGTGTATACATAGAAAACACTCAATCTGACATGTGGTGTGGTCGGAATGACTTGGTAAACAGTTTTTAAAGGTACAAAAGCCTTTAAAAATGTGTTTCAAGGGATCAGAACTAGAAAAACGACGTTATATTGAATTGAAATTAGAGTAAAATCATTGTAGATATATTTTTGAAATATAGGAACTGACAACATGTCATTCTGAGTTACGGTTTTCTCAAAAATGTTCATAAAGGTGTTTTTAGTGTTTTAAAATACTAAAACGTGCATGTAATGATCCAAACCATATAAAACAACCTTGTATTGATGTTAAATAATGGGAAAATCACTGTTGAGTTATTTTTGATGTGAACGCATAGAAAACATGTCAATTTGACATGTTGTACGGTCAGAATAACTCGGTAAATAGTTTATAAAGGTATCGAATCCTTTAAAAACATGTGTAGGGGGGTCAAAACTAGGAAAAAAATATTGTAATGACATTAAATCATAGTAAAATTACCATCTATTTATTTTTAAAATGTAAGAAGTGGCGATATATCATTATGAGTTATGGTTTTCCTGGGATGCTTGTAAACACATTTTTAGTGTTTTAAAACACTAAAACATGTGTGTAATGGTCCAACACATATAAAACAACATCATATTGACATGAAATCATATTAAAACCACCATTGAGTTATTTTTAACATGTATTTGTAGAAAAAATGACAATCTGATGTGTAGTGTGGTTGGAATGACTTAGTAAAAAGTTTATAAAGGTATCAAAACCTTTAAAAACTTATGTCTAGGGGAAAAACCATGAAAAAAATATCGTATTGAAATGAAATCATAGTACAATAACCATTAATTAATTTTTAAATGTAGTAATTGACATAATTACATTTTGAATTATGGTTTTCTCAGGATGCCCATAAACGTGTTTTTAGTGTTTTAAAACACTGAAATGTTTGTGTAATGGTCCAAACCATAACAAAAACCTCATATTAACATTAATTAATGGGAAAATTACCATTGATTTATTTTTTAAGTGTACACGTAGACAACACATCAATCTGATGTGCGGTGTGGTCGAAATGACTTGGTAAACAATTTATAAAGGTACTGAAGCCTTTAAAAATGTGTGTTGGGGTCAAAATTATGATAACAACATCATATTAACATGAAATATAATTAAAACAACCTTTTAATGATTTTTAAAATGTAGGAACTGATATCACATCATTCCGAGTTGCGGTTTTCCCAAGATGCCTATAAACGTGTTTTTAGTGTTTTAAAACACTAAAACATGTGTGTAATATTGAAAATCATAGAAAACAAACTTATATTGATGTGAAATCATGGGAAAACAAATTTTTATTTATTTATTATGTGTACACATAGAAAACACATTAATTCGACATGAGGTGTGGTCATAATGACTCAGTAAACAATTTGTAAAGGTACTGAAGCCTTTAACAATGTGTGTTAGGGGGTCAGAACTAGGAAATTGATTTTGGATTGAAATTAAATTAGATAAAAATTACCATAAATTGATTTTTGAAATTTCAAAACTGACAGAACATCATTCTGAGTTATGTTTTTCCTACAACACCTATAAATTCATTTTTAGTGTTTTAAAACACTAAAACATGTGTGTAACGGTCCAAACCATATAAAAAACATCATATTGATGTTAAATCATGGGAAACCCACCATTGGGTTATTTTTGATGTGTACATGTAGAAAACACATCAATATGATGTGAAATGTAGTCTAAATGGCTTGATAAATAGTTTTTAAGGTATTAAAGCCTTTAAAAACATGTGTTGGGGGTCAAAGTTAGGAAAATGACATTGGACTAACATGAAATCATAGTAAATTTACCATCAATTTATTTTTAAAATATAGGAATTGAAGGCACATCATTCTAAGTTATGGTTTTCCTGGGATTCTTGTAAATGTGTTTTTAGTGTTTTAAACACTAAAGTGTGTGTGTGATAGTCAAAACCATATAAAACAATCATAAATTGATGTGAAATCATGAGACAATAATCATGGAGTTATTATTGAAGTGTACCATCACACCCCGGTCTGACATTTATCTTTTATTTTATTTATTTTTTGTCTTATTCTATCTTGTGCTTGAGCGGGCTTGAGTTCTAGTGGTTAGTGGGCTAGAGTTTCCTTTTTTGGAGGATTTTCTATTATTGCGCGTTTAGCCAAAACTATTTGGAATAGCCATGCAGTGCCCATGAGTTTACCATGAGGTTAGGGTTTGACATTTTATAGAACTATTTTTCATGGCTTCTATATGATTTTTCAAACCGTGTGAAGCTCCTTAAAGACCAGGTAGGGTCTTAGGCATGTTAGGGGTAAGGCGTATGGTTTTTCCAAATCATGAAGCCTCTTAGGGGAAACCATGAGAGGGGGTGTCTTTCCTAGGTAGTGTACAGTGCAAAGTTGTCACACAGTTTGAAAAACCATTCCACCAAACTATGTGGGCTTCCTAGGTTATAAAAAACCCTAAAATGGGGTTTTTTACCTCTCCCCCTCCCTTAACCCTCACAACGTCCCACCCCCTCCCCTCTCTTACTCGGTTGACAACCCATAGGGGATCCCCACATGTTCCACTACCTCCTCCCCTATTCCTGAACTATCCATTTTCTTATCCTTTTTTTGGGTGTGATCTCCTTCAGTTAGCTTCTCCTCCCATCCTCCTCTCTTTTGTCTCACTATTTTGTGGTTTTATTTATTTTCTATGCATTTTGTTCCCTTAATGTATAACCTAACCCATTTTTTTAGTGTAATTTTGGTTTATTTTTTATTTTTATGGTTCATTTCCCCATTGAGGTTGGTTGTTACCAAAATCTTTGAATACAGTGGGTTTTCCATCAGTTTCGAGTAAGGTTTCTTGCGTTCTTTATTTTTTTTCCAAATATTGATTAGGGTTTTTGTGATTTTTTAGTTTTTTTGTTTTTCTCTAGTGTGTTTCAACCTTCTTTCATGAGGGTGGAATACACACATATGTATGGGTAATAAATATGTGTGTGGGTGTTTTCCCTCTTTGTACATATTCCCTCATAGTGAGGGGAATATGTATAATGAAACTAAGGGTATTTATATATATATATGTGTATAAATTCTTGTGTATGTAAATGTAAAGAGTGGTTCAGGATCATATTCTTCAAAATAACCTTGAGCTTGAGGTAATTTCCTTATTAATAATCCTTTAAAAGTGAAATTTATGATTTCTTGGTGTTTTTAAAATGTGTTTTCCATTTTTATATGAAATACATATGCTATATATATATATAATTAGTTGTGGTTCTTCTAAAGATTCCTCTCTCTTGGTTTTTAATCATTCTATTAAGATTTTAGAATGTTTTTATTTGATTTAAGAAAGGTTTCAGTATTATTTTTAAATGTGTGGTGCCTTAATTGTTTAATTGTTCTTCATAGTGGTTTTGGAACTCAAAGGCTTTGGGAATTGGTGTTTTCTAAAGTGAAAGTATTCCTTTAAAAATGATTCATTATTGGTACCTTGAAAATGTTTTATGGAATTGGAAAACCCCTCTTGATCCATTCCCCATAGATTTATAAATATGATGTGTGTGTTAAATGTGTGGTTTGTGATATGTTCCTAGGGAAGAGGCTAGCATATTTTTGTGTGACTTGGAAAGGGGAATGTGCTTAAGGAGGGAGACCTGTCATAAGAATTTGGATGGGTATTGGTTGAAGGAAATTATATTTAAGTGTATTATAGCTTGAAAAAAACTCACCACTCTTTTTAAATAGGTAACATGGGAACCTAGGTACCTAGGTGGGAAAACTAGTTCTAGTATGCTAGGCAATCCGGTAGGGATGAGGCTTGGTTCCCCTTATAGGATTGATGCTACAACACTAACTAAACATATGATGATTATTGGAGATCACTAGACCTTGTGATTTTATTCCCCTATATTGGATTGTGCATAAGGACATTGTGGGTTTTGGTATATTATTGGAGAACACTAGACCTTGGGATGTGATTCCCCTCTAGTGGCTCATGCAAGAGGACATTGTGGGTTTTGGTATTTATTCATCACTGAGGTATGAGGATCCTAGGACCCCACTAACCCTATATTCCTAGGGATTTACCATGGTGTTTTCTATCATTTGCCCCTATTTTTTATGGTATTGTTTTAGAACCTCATTTCTTAGTTTCCTTTACATTTTTAAAGTAGTAAAAAGTGCATTTCCTTTCCTCTGTTTTCTGGAACCTAATGATTTTTTTTCTTACTATGACTCTTATTTTATTAGCTTGATCCCTCTTGTAAGTGATTTATTAGAAATCTATCATACTTTGGAAACTATTTTGAAAATTTAATGGAAAGTTTTTTTTCTTAAAAATGGAATAATGTTACTTATTTCTGAAAAGAGTGGAAAACCCTATTTTTGGATCACTTATTTTCAAACTCGCATCACTTGGTTTTATTTTTAAAGGTAAGGAATAGGGAATAGTTTATTTGGGAATTCCTACTGAGTTTTAATACTCATTCCTATATTTCTATCTTTGTTTTTGGTTTCTAGAGTAGTTTCGATCTCGGACTCGTTCTCCATGGAGTGATGTTGGTTCAGTCGTTGATGGTGACCCATGGGGTCACATGGAGGTATGTTCGGTTTTATTTCTTTTCTACTTCCAATTCAGTTTTTCTTGACCTGCTTTTATTAAAAAAAATCATGTAATAAATCATTTTTAACTACATATTATTGGTCCCAAACACTAGTTTCCAACCCGGGAGGATCGTGAATGCCTCTCGGGCCTTGTCACGAGATGGATCGGGTGGCCAGTTTGGGATTGACCTAGGTTGGTTTATAAAAAAATGGTATCAAAGGGGATGTAGAAAATTATTTTTAATTTTTAAATGGGAAATTGGTTTTGTAAATAGGTTAATTTATAAAATGATATTTTTTTAAAGAGGATTTTTTGTTTTCTTTGTGGTATTTTGTATTATGAGCTTGGTGTATTGGGTTGAGGTGTTTCTTTGGTTAATATTTGTTTTAATTTTGATCTAGTTTTTTGTTCCATGTTATTTAAAGTATGTTATCTAGAAAGACCCAGAACGTTTCTAAGGATCCTTTTTTAGTTATTTCACATGCCCAGACTCTTAGTGGAGTAGTGGAGGAAATATCTTCCCAATTGTTTTCTATTATCAATAGTTATCATGGTTTATTAGAGGTTATGGAGTTTCTTTAAAATGTTGTGAACATCTTCAGGTTTTTGGGAACTTCAGATTCCATGAGGGTGAAAGTTTTCATGGTAATGTTTGAAGGATTGGGGTTAGACCAATGAAAGGTTATTGTTCCATCGTCTCTATGAGATGGGATGTTTTGGGTGATCTTCAAGACCATTTTCATCCAATGGTTTTGGTTTTTGGGATGTTCCTATTTGTAGATGATTGTGTCTTATGGAAATTATGAATCTTGGTTCATTATAGTGTTTAATTTTAGTTTATTTCTTTTGGGGGTCTTATTTCGGGGATTCATCTATGCTAGTAGGTTTTTAAATAGTAAGGAGACCCCCTACGGGTCTTGTTGATATTTTCTTTTAAGTCGGTCGAGTGTTGACTTGAGAAATTAAGAGATCACACCAGTGTTAAAGGTTTTGTTTATATTTTTGGGTTATTTGGTTTAATAATTGGTGCTTGACTAAGGTCTAAAAATAGTGGGAATACCATTATAAAAAGGTACTCATAGTGAATTATACATACAACCTTCTTGAAAGGGTGGCCTATTATCATCATCCCACTTGTCCCCAATGAGTTTCTTAGGTGATTGTCATGTTAGGGGTTAGGTTGTTCCTTATTTGAGGTTTTGTCTAGAGATATGAGCCCCTTAATCTTCATCTCTTCATTTTCCATATCCTTTTTGGGATCTTTAAGTTTCAGGTTTTGGGTGAGAGAAAGTTCTTGGTTTTCGTCCCTCAGGTGTTAGAGGTTTTGTTTTAAGTGTCATTGCATCCTTGCCTCGCGCTTTAATCAATTGAGTGTCTGCAGACTTTTAAGGGGTAGAAAATGTCATAGTGGGGAGAATTTTCACACCTCTTCCCATCATTTATCTTTTATTTTATTTATTTTTTGTCGTATTCTATCTTGTTCTTGATCGATCTTGAGTTCTAGTAGTTGGTAGTCCATAGTTTCTTTTTTTGGAGGATTTTTAGTTTTTGAACAATCATCCCATATGGTTATGAATAATCATTTGATGTACATACGATTAGGTTCTATAATTTGATAGAGCCATTTTTTACAGCATCTTCATGGTTTTTAAAATGGTTTGAAGCTCGCCAGAGACTATGTGGGTCTTAGGTTTGTTAGGGGTAAGGCGCATGGTTTTTCCAAACTATGCAACCTCTTAGGGAAAATTGGGTGAGCAGGGTGTCTGGCCTAGGCAGTGACCAACGCACCATTTTGAAAACCATGTGGCCAAACCGTGCGGGATACCCTAGTTATAAAAAATCCTAAAAGGGGTTTTTTCCCTCTCCCACTCCCTTTCCCCTTACAACAGCCCACTCCCTTCCCCTCTCTCACTCGACCAGCTACACACAGGGGCTCCCCGCACATGCCACCACTTCTTCCCCTCTTCCTTTGACATCCATTTTCTTCTTCATTTTTGGTTGTTATTTCCTTTGGTTATCTTATTTTCTCCTCATCCTCTCTCTTTTCTCCCTATTTTATGGTTTCCTTTCTCTTATGTGTGTTATTCACCCCTAGGGTATACCCTAACCCATTTTTGTGTGTTATTTTGGTTTTTTTTATATATTTAGGGTTCGTTGGCCCTATTGAGGTTAGTTTTTACCATGTTCGTTGAAGGAAGTTGTTTTTTCATCAGTTTTGGGTAAGGTTTATAGTGTTCTTCAATTTTTCCCAAATCTAGATTAGTGATTTTTTGATTTTTGAGTTCTCGTTGTTTTTCTCTAGTGTGTTTGTACTACCATTCATGAGGGTGACCTACACACATATTCATGGGTAAGTCATATATATATATATATTCCATGTTTTTACATATTCCCTCTTGGTGATGGGAATATATACAATGCAGGTGGGGGTATTTATATATATATATATATATAGATATAGATATATATTTGTGTGTGTAGGCATAAAGAGTGGTTCCAAATCATCTTTGTTAAAAGTGCATTGATCTTGAGGTTGGATCCTTATTCATAATACTTTAAAAGTTATATACATGATTTCTTGGTTTTTTAAAATGTGTATTCCATTTTTATATGAAATTCATATAATATATATATATATATATATATATATAATTGGTTGTGGTTCCTGGAAAGTGTCCTCTCACTAAGTTGTTAAGCATTCTCTTAAGCTATTAAAATGGTTTTATTTTATTTAAGTATGGTTCCAATATTTTTTTAAAATGTGTGATGCCTTGGTTGTTTAATTGGGTCTTTTGTAGTGTTTTTGGAACTCAAAGTCTTTGGGAATTGGTGTTCTCTAAATTGAAAGTATGCCTTTCAAAATTATTAGGACTAATTGGAACCTTGAAAATGTTTTTTGTAAATGGAAAACCCCACTTAAGTCATGCCCCCATGATTTAGAAATATGATGTGTTCATTAAATGTGTGATTTTTGATATGTTCCTAGTGAAGAGGCTCGTGAATTGTTGTGTGACTTGAAAAGATGAATGTGTTTAAGGAGGGAGATCAATGGTGAGAAGTTGGATGGGTATTTAGTGAATGAAATTATATGTATGTATATTCTATCTTAATAAAAACTCACCACCATTTTTAAATAGATCACATGGGAACTCGGGTACCTAGGTGTGAAAACTAGGTCTAGTTTGTTGGGAGGTCCCACAAGGTCGAGGCCTAGTTCCCCTAGTAAGATTGATGCTATAACACTAACTAAACATATGATGATGATTGGAGACCACTATACCTTGGGATGTTATTCCCTTCTATTGTCTTGTGCATGAGGACGTTATAAATTTTCGAATATGATTGGAGACCAATAGACCTTGGGATATGATTCCCCTCTAGTGGATCGTGCAAAAGGATGTTGTAGGATTTGGTATGTATTCATCACTGAGGTATGTAGATCCTAGGACCCCACTAACCCTAGATACCTAGGGACTTTTCTATCATATTTTTTAAGAAGCTCATTGCTTAGTTTCCTTTACATGTTTGAAATAGTAAAAAGAACATTTTCTTCACTCTATTTTGTAGCAACTAATATTTTTGTTTTCTTACTATGAATATTATTTTATTTGATTTTTCCCTCTTATAAATGATTTATTATAAATCTCTCATGCTTTGGAAAATATTTTAAAAATGTAATGGAAAGAAATTTTTCTTAAAAATGGAAGCATGTTACTTGTTTCTAAAAAGAATGGAAAAACTGTAACAACCCATAATTTTATCAATGGAAATTCTCTTCTTATAATTATATCATATAGTATGAACCACATAAAATCACTTTAAGAAAACAATAAAAACTTTATAAATGAATAATTAATTTAATGAGAGGTATTTCTAAATGTTAAGTAACCCATACCAATGGAATAGTAACTTAACATTTGGAATAGTAATGTTACCATTAGGAATAGTATTTTTTCTAATAAAATAGTAACCTCACCTATAAAAGTATAAATAAAATTTAAGTATCTTATGAATGAAAATATGATGTATTTATTTCATGGAATAATTAAATAAATGTTTTCAAAATGAAAAATTAATTATTGGTATTTTTATAAGTCATAAATATTTAATTACAATTTTATAATTAATTTATTAATTTAAAAGATAATGTATTTTCATAAAATTTATTCATAAATTATTCTTTTCTCTTATGATTATAAGATAAATTTATGAGACCTAATTTAATTTTTCAAATTATCATAAGATCGGTTATAATTTTAAAATTAGTATTTTTCAAATAAATGATGATTTTAATTAAAAATAAAATTTATCATATTTAGAAAATTATTTTAATAAAATGGATTTCATTTTTTAATTCTATAAATTGAAAAATATTTATGGTTATTTTTTGGTATTTTTCTAAAGTAGTTGAATTTTTTTTAATAGCGAAATACGGTAATTTACGATATTTAACAAAGAAAAGACTTTTTGAGTCATAGATGAGCCATTAATGATGTAGGTGTCCATAATATCAAACTTTCCTTAATTATTTTAATATATTTATTGATAATTCTCAAAATATTCATATTATTGATCCAAAATTATAAACTAATGAATAAAATAATGAGAAAACACATCTCTCCTCCCTTATAAATACCACACCTCACAACCTCTTCTCCTCACAAATCTAAAGATTTGAGCCTTGTCCAGATTCTACCCTTTCCTATTCCCAATCCCCTCACACATGTCTATAATCCCTAGGTCTCATCAAAATACCAAACCTTTTTCCCTAAGGAGGTTCCCAAGGAGGAGAAACTCAAGTGGTAAAATCCTCGTTCTTTTTCTTTTATTTTCTTTTCAATTTCATTTATTATCTTATCCTCTAATCACCTACACCTATAAAAAAGGCATGATAACTCCAGTATATTTTATATTCTAGAATTTTATTATTTCAATGTAATAATTCATCTTCTACTCTCTTTTCTTTTCCTTTTATTCTAAAAATGAAAGTATCATCTTTGGTGTATCGATTTACCGCCACCGTGGATGGTCCATTTTAATTTTTCACTACCATCATAAATTATGGTCATAAAACCATAATTATAGTTAAATAATATTTTATTATACAATTTAAAAGTTATATAATGTTCTATAAGAACTATATAAACATTATATTAAATAAAATTATTTGAGTTCATGATGGTCGTAAAATCCGCCAAATAAATTAAGTCATTTTAAAATATTTATCTAATGATTAATATTCATACCATATAATAATATGATATATAAGATCATTTAAACTTATTTAAGATCCCTAATAACATATAATTTCAATTCTTTTCAATTATCCTCATTTTACACAATCTTCCATGCATGTATACAAGTGAACCGATCGCGAAAACCAAGGAAATGAATACTCCTGAACAATGAAATTGAACTCTATGACTCATAAAAATCCCATAATTTAACTTAATAAAACTAAAATGAATCAAATTCATGTGTATAATGTTATTTATTTTTTAATTAATTAATTTAATTTGATTATCCAAGATATTAAAGTGAAGGAAGCATTCAGACATAAGGTAAGGGGATTCTTGAACCCAACTCTCTTCCTTTGGATTTTCCCTCTTTCACTCAATTTTGAGTATATATGTTCTATTAATTTTCCTTAAATATAATTTCTTTGTATTTCCTTTTTATCTTCTAGATATACATGTTTTGAATCTGGTTATATGACAAAATAAAATATTTTTCCAAAAGAACTCTTCTTTCCAAAAATACATCTTTAACTCCTCATGAGATTGTTTCTTTTTCACTCATGATTGATGATTCTTATTCCAAGTATGTTATTCAATATTTCATTTAGGAACCTCAAATTTTATGAATGTATGATTTTTTAAATGAAACCCATTACTTTCCATGGTTTATTTTATGTCCAATATTTATATAAGTTCTATGCGGCATGCATGACAATGTAAATGTTATGATGTGATGGGTGAACCTAGAATTAAATTGCGTATGAAAATGTTATGATGTAATGGGTGAACCCAGAATTATATAATCATGAGATAAAGTGAAATATTTGTGAAAATGATGCTAGCTTTAATAACAACTATGTGTGGTATTTTATCACTAAGACATGATGTTTCAATTTTATGCATTGCCACATTCCATGCCTTTAGCTAATTCTTCCTCTCATGATTATGATGATGATGTTATGATGATGATTATTCTCGCCCATGTTTCATGTCCCTTATTTGTCCTCTTACTAGGATTTTATCTAACCCCTATCCTCAGGTTAATACTTATACTAAGGAGAACACATGGTCCAATAAGAATCTAGAGAAGAAGGAATTAAATAAATGTTTGTGTTTTATTATGTAAAAGTTATGTATGGTCATATTTTTCAAATACACTAAAATGTTTGATCATATATTTTTAAAACTATTATGTTTTTTATCTTTAAAATGATTTAATAGTATTGTAAGAAAAATCTGGGTCCCTATAGTTTGTATCATATAATGGTTTCATTAATTTTAGAATTATGATTAGATAACCCTAGTAGAAACCCTTAGTATAAGACTAAGTATATGTAAGCACCCAAGAAGATTTGTTTTAGAAAAATGATAAACATAGGGATTCCAAAATATATGGATTTAGAGTTAATTTCAAAAATGAATAAATTATTTATTCATGAAAAGTTGACTTATGTTTTTTCTAACCTTTATTATTTTATAAAATGGTGGGAACCATGAGAAACTAGGCCAACAACCTGTGTGAGGGACAATCCAGCGATTTTCTGAATGACATGTCTGATTCCTTAGGAGGTGGATTTAAAATTTTAATGGAAATACTTGCCCAAATTTATTTGGATATGAACAATAACCTGAATAATGTAGAACACCCACCTTTACTCAAGATAGAGAAGCTGGATATTAATACTTTTATGCAACAATGACCATTAGCGTTTATTGGATCTTCTGGTCCACTAGTCATGGAATAATGGGTCAACTCAATAGAGAAGAGATTTTATGTGCTTCATTTTTTTGAGATGGATAAATTGACTCTATCTATTTATCATTTAGATATATAGATCGATCAATGGTGGGTGTTGATTAAAAACACCAAGATGAGGGATCAAATTGAAATGATGGAGTGGGATGAATTTAATATAATGTTTCTTAACAAATATTTCCTTCAAACTCTTAAACAAAAATAGAGAGAGAATTATTAGAGCTGTAGAAAAAGGATGGTGAATTGTTCATGTCGTACAAAGTAAATTTCACAAATCTTGTAAGGTATGCTTTAGGTTTTGTTATCAACGATGATAGAAAAATAGATAGATTCTTTGATGGTTTAAAACCATACCTTCGGAATGATCTAGCTGTTGGAAAATTTGGGAGTTGTGAACAAGTTTTTTGATGTGATCTCAAAGTGTAGATTGAGTTTAGAGAATGGTACCATATCTATAGAGATAAGAAAAAAAATATTTAGTTTCAAGATGGAGGATTAGATGATAAAGGTGGAAAGAAATCTCAACCACTCACATATCAAAAATGTGGGAAGAAGCGTCATGGTAATTGCCTCAAAGGGATGGGGAAATGATTAAAATGTGGGAGATAAGTCCACCAAGCTAATGAATGTAGAAGAGACATGAGGAAGTAGGAAAATGTAGTGCAGGAAAGGAGAGAACCACCCATGGTTTAATGCTTCAACTGTAGTGAGCAAGGGCATAATATAAGCCAGTGCACTAAAACTTGAGACCTCGGTGGTAATTAGTGTCAGCAACCACCAAAATCAAAGGAGAAGTGGAAATATTATGCCATCACTACTTTTTAGGTGTATCTCGATAATCATGTGGTGATAGGTACACTATTTATTCACTCAAGAATAGAAAATGTACTATTTGATTCTAGTTTTACGTATTCTTTCATATCTTGAAATTTTAGTATAATAATTCAAACACCACCTCAAAATATGGAGGTTAAGTTATCTATAAGAATATAAAATTAGTAAATTATTGAATCCAAAGTATATAAATCCTCCTCGGTTAATTTATGTGGACTAAAACTTGTAGATTACCTTGTCCTACTTCCTTTGGTGGAGTTTAATGCTATATTGGGTATAGATTGGCTATCTTTATATAAATCCAGGATCAACTATCAGGAAAGGGAGATCACTCTTCACATCCTGAGGAATCATCCAATTTTTTACAATTGTAATGAATAGTATGAATCTCATTTAGAATAAGAATCTTAATTGTGGATATTATTGCCTTTTAAGAAATAATATCTAGCTCAAATGATTGAGACAAAGGAGAGAATCATGATCAAGGACATGCCCATTCTAAGGGACTACACTGATGTGTTCCCTAAAGAATTTCATAGTCTTCCTCCTGACTGAGAGGTTGATTTATCAATTTAACTTATTCCTAGATCTCTTCATATATAAAAGACACCTTATAGAATGTTTTCTATTGAGTTGTAGGAACATAAGAAGCAGTTACAAGAGAATCTGGATAAGGGTTTTATAGGCCCAAGTGCCCCACCATGGGGTGTGTTAGTACTCTTAATCAAGAAGAAGTATGGATCAATATACCTCTACATTTATTATCATGATATTGACCAAATCATGATAAAAAAACAAGTATCATATACCATGGATAGATGACTTGTCTGATCAACTGTATGGTTATAAGTATTTATCTAAGGTGGAACTTCGGTTGGGATATCACCAATTAAAGGTGTAGAAGAAAGATATTCCCTAGACTACCTTTCATACAAGGTATGGACATTATGAGTTCATAGTTATGCCTTTATAACTCACTAATTATCTAGGAATATTCATGGATTTAATGAATAGAGTTTTTAGTGATTACCTTGACAAATTTGTGGTAGGATTTATCAATGATATTCTGAAATAATCCAATAGTAAGGAGGAACATGATGAGCATTTGAATACTATGTTAAATACATTTTGAAGGGATAAATGTTATCAGAATTATAGTAAATGTGAGTTCTGGATGGAAGAAGTATCATTCTTGGGGCATATTATCACCAGAAAAGGAATATTTTTTGACCCTTCTAAGATAAAGGAAATTGAAGAGTATACTAGGACAATATTTGTAATGGATATATATAGTTTCCTTAGTCTATCTGTGTATTAATGGAAATTTTTGAATAACTTCTCATGATTTTCAAACCCACTAACTAAGATGACTTGTAAGGGATAAAAAAATTTCTGGACCTGTGAATGTGAAGATTTCTTCAAAGAGTTAAAAAATAGGCTTGTCACCACGCTAGTACTCACACTTCCAATAAGTGAAGAAATCTTTGTGGTATAAAAAGATTATTAAAATAAGTTATTAGGTTTTTTACTGATTAAAAATGATAAACTGATATCCTACACCTCAAGTAAGTTGAAAAATCGTGAGAAAAACTATCCCATGCATGATCTGGAGTTGGGAGCTATGATCTTTGAGTTGAAAATATGGAAGCATTATATCTATGGGGAGAAGTGTAAAATATATATTGATCATAAGAGCCTAAAATATATATTCACACAAATGGATCTTAACATGAACTAGAGAAGATGGTTAGATATCATCAAGGATTATTACTACTCAATCCACTACCATCCTGACAAAGTTAATAAAGTGATAGATTCTCTAAGTAGAAAGGATTCTACATCTTTATCAATAATGATAATTTAGAAGGATTAAATCTTCTTATAATTGAAAATCATGGATATGGGTATTGTTAAGTAAGGAATATCATCAATCCTTCCTCAAATTATTGTTCAATCATCCCTTATAAAGAAAATAAAGGATACTCAAAGAAATGATGTGGAAATTCAAAAAAAGGTGGAAGCCATCAGAAATGGGAAATCCTCATAGTTCAAAATGTATGAGGAAGAATTTGTGAGATTTGGGTCACAACTATGTGTACCATATAATCCATAGATAAATAAATAGCTTCTAAATTATGAACATAGCTCAAACTTCTCTATTTACCCAGGGAGAACAAAGATGTATCGAGATCTCCAGGAGAACTATTGGTGGGAAAATATGAAAAAGGAGATTGATGAATATATATCAAAGTTCCTGGTATGTCAGTAAGTGAAGGCTAAAAGACAAAAATATAAGGGGATGATGCATCCATTACCCATACCAACATGTAAATGGGAAAACATCACCATGAACTTTTTCACCAGACTTATAATGATTTCCAAAGGAAACAATGATATATGGGTTGTTGTGAATCATCTTACAAAGACATCTCACTTTATCGAAATTTGAGAGGAATTCTCATCAGATCAACTTGTATGGATATATATTAGAGAAGTGGTAAGGCTTCATGGAGTACCACTATCGATTGTATCTGATTGAGATCTGAAAATCACCTCTAAGTTCTGGAAAAGTCTTCAACATGCTCTAAAAACTAAGCTAAACTTCAGTACAAATTATCATCCTCAAAATAATGGTTATTCTGAGTGGATTATTCATACACTGGAAGACATGTTGAGAACATTTTCAATGGATTTCAAAGGGGTGTGGGACCAACATCTACATTTGTATGAGTAATATTACAACAACAATTTCCTTTTGAGCATCTAAATGGATCCATATGAATCCATTTATGGGGAAATGTGTAAAACATTGGCATGTTGGGATGAGTTTAGTGAATGTAATCTGGTATAACCTAAAATGGTTGAAGAAATAATGGAGAAGGTGAAAACCATTCCGCAACACATCAAGCAAGCCCAAAGTCAGCAAAATATCTATGTAAATAATCATCGATGAGAGCTTAAGTTTAAGGTTGGAGACATGGTATTCCTCCACATATCTCCAAATAATAGGATCATGATATTTGGGAAGAAAGGAAAGTTGAGTCTCAGGTACATCGGCCCCTTTAATATTCTTGATCATGTCAGATATGTGGCTAATCAACTAGCACTTTCACCTACCATGTATCAAGTACATGATGTATTCCACGTATCCCTCTTGAGGAATTACATACCAGATCTATCACATGTATTGAATCTAGAGGTGGTACAATTGTAAAATGATCTCTATTATGATGAGAAACCAATGAAGACCTTAGATCGTAGAGATAAAGTTCTACGTAATAAGAATACCCACCTAGTCAAATTAATATGGAAGAACCATAAGTATGAAGGGAAACATAGGACCAGAGGAAGCAATGAACCCTCACTTGTTTTTACCATTGTATGTAACACTAATACATAATACCCCTTTCATCAGTGCTAAAAATGGACTTTAACAGCACTAGAAAAGAACTGTTGAAGCCAGCCAAGATAAAGGGGGGTCCCCTTTATCAGTGCTCCAAAAAGCGCTGATAAAGACCCCTTTTATCAGTGCTAAACAAAAGCGCTGATAAAAGGGGTATTTTATGAGTGCTAAAAAGAAGCACTAAAAAAAGGGTCCTTTATAAGCACTTTCTTTTTAGCACTGATAAAAGACCCCTTTTATCAGTGTTTTTTTAGCGCTGATAAAAGTAAAAAAATTTAAAAAATTTAAAAAAAATTAAAAAAATCCTTCCAATCGGGGGGGATTTTATAGCGCTTGAGCCCCCCTTTTAATAGCATTTCCCAGCCCCTCCAGCACCTGCATGCACCACCCTCCACCCTATATCAGTGTTACACCCACCCCTTTATCAGCACTAGCCCCCCAAATCTACCCCCATGTGTGCGCCCTTGCCTCCACCAATATTAGATCTTGAGACCTCCCCCTTGCGCTCCTAAAGCCTTTACCACTCTGCCATATTGATTTTTTCTTCAGTTAATGACCAATCTATTTATTTATATATATATATATATATATAGTTATATTTATTCATATAGTAATATATAGTTATATTAATATATATATATATTTATATTAATATATATATATTTATAGTGATATTAATATATATATTTATAGTTATATCCATATATATATATATAGTTATATTAATATATATATATAGTTAGATTAATATATAGGTATATAAATATTTATATATTGGTATTTTGAATAAAATTGATATTATTTATTATTTAGATAAATATAATATATTTTATATGTAAATATATTTTTTTATTTATATTTATAATTAAATTTTTATGTGTGAATATATAAAAAATATGTATATGTTGTTATATATTTGATTATAAATAGTAGTGAATTATAAAAAACAATAAAATTTCAAAGACATAATATCAATATGAATGTAATACCTTGTAATAAATTCAGTCCCCACCAAAAAAATCCAATAATACCCCCTTAAACGAGGTTGAAAATCCACAAAATGTTAAAAAATCGGGGTATCCCGACTAAAAACTCAGTTTTAGAGGCCTTATGATCCTTTTTTGGCCTTGAAAAAACCTTTAACGAAGTACCCTCAATCATAGGGTGTAGATCTCATCACAGGCTTCGATTTGATATGTGGTCGAGCTCAAACAGACACCCGGATCAAAAGTTATGGCTGTTTGAAGTCCGAGTTGCGTTTTCAACATATTTTGGATTTTTTTAATTTTTTTAATTTTTTTAGTCTTCAAATTGTTATTAAATGGATATTAATCCATAATAATTATCAAATTATTAATTAAAAATATTTTTTAAATTTTTTTATAAGCCATTTTCACTAAATATCTTATATATTAAGTGTAACTGTATATTTATACTTATCTAAAATATATTTAAAATTATATTTAAAAATATATATTATATTTATATCAATATAATTATATCTATATATTTAAAAATTAATATATATTTTTAATGAATTTTTTTTGGAAGTAGACCCTTTATCAGTGCTTTTAAAAAAAAGCGCTGATAAAGGCCCCCTTTATCAGTGCTACTAAAAAAAGCGCTGATAAAGGGGTACCCTTTAACAGCGCTTTTTTGTTAGCGCTGATAAAGGTTGGAACTGGCCATGCCCCATTTTGTGGTAGTGTAAAACAAAATTTTGAGGGTGGAATTTCATAAGGGGGGAAGAATGTAACAACCTAGAATTTTATCAATGGAAATACCCTTATTATAATTATTTCATATAGTATAAACCACATAAAATCACTTTGAGAAAACAATACAAACTTTATAAATGAATAATTAATGGAATAAGAGGTATTTCTAAATGTTAAAGAACTTATACCAATGGAACAGTAACTTGGTCTTTCGAATAGTAATGTGACCATTAGGAATAGTAATCTAGCCAATAGAATAGTAACTTCAACTATGAAAGTATAAATAAAATTTATTTTTATTATGAATTAAAATATAATGTATTTATTTCATGTCATAAGTAAATAAATATTTTTAAAATGAAAAATTAAGTGTTGGTATTTTTATACGTCATAAATATTTAACTACAATTTTATAATTAACTTAATAATTTAAAATAAAATTTACTTTTATAAAATGTATTCATAAAATAATATTTGGTTGTCTTGTGATTATAAGATAATTTTATGAGACCTTATTTAATTTTTCAAACTATCATAAAATCTGTTATAATTTTAAAATCAGTATTTTTCAAATAAATTATTATTTTAATTAAAATTAAAATTTCACATATTTATAAAATTATTTTCATAAAATTTATTTCATTTCTAAAATATACACTTCAAAAAATAGTTAGGGTGAATTATTGGGTTTTTTATAAAATAGTTTATTTTTTGGTGAATTGTGTAATACGGTAATTTATGGTACTTAACAAATAAATGAATTTTAGAGTCATAGATAATTCTTTGATGATGTAAGTGTGAATAATCTTAAACTATACTTTTTATTTTAATATATTTAGTGATAATTTTCAAACTATTCATAGTCTTGATCCAAAATAATAAACTAATGAATACAATAATGAGAAAACACCTCTCTCCTCCCCTATAAATATCACCCCTAACCACCTCTTCTCCTCGCAACTCCAAATAATTTATAATTGTCCAAATTCTACCCAATCCTCTTCCCAATACCCTCCCCATGTCTAGTATCCCTTGGTATCACAAAGGTACCAAAACCCTTTCCCTAAAGAGGTTCTCAAGGAGGAGAAACTCAAGAGGTAAAATCAACTTTCTTTTTCTTCTCTTTTATTTTCAATTTCATTTATTTTCTTATCTTATCCTAACCTCCACCTATATAATAGGAATGATAAATACATTATATTATATATAATATAATTTTATTATGTTAATGTAATAATTAATCTTCTAATATCTTTCCTTTTCCTTTTATTCTAAAAATGAAAGTATCATCGGCAGTGTGTCGATTTACCACCACTGTGGATGATGCATTTTAATTTTTAACTACCTAATTAAAGGATGGTCATAAAACCATCATTATGGTTAAATAAGATTTTATTATACATATTATAAGTTATATAATATTCTGTAAGCAATATATAAACATGATATTAAATAAACTGATATGAGTTCGTGATGGTCGTAAAATCCTCCAAATAAATTAAATCATTTTTAACTATTTATCTAATTATTCATCCTCATACCATATAATAAAATGATATATAAGATAATTTAAAATTATTTAATATCACTTATAACATATAATTTTAATTCTATACAATTATCCTCATTTTACAAAATCTTCCTTGCATGTATACAAGTGAACCGATCATGAAAAATAAAGAAGTAAAAACTCTCGAACGATGAAATTAAACTCTATAAATCATCTAAAATACCATAAATGAACTTAATAAAACTAAAATGAATAAAATGAATGGATAAAAGTTTATTTATATATTAATTAATTAATTTTATTTTACTGTCCAAGATATTAAAGCGAAGGAAGCATTCATGCATATGGTAAGGGGATTCTTAAACCCAACTCTCTTCCTTTGGATTTTCCCTCTTTCAATAAATTTTCAGTATGAATGTTTCATTAATGTTCCTTAAATATCATTTATTTTCGTTTACCTTTTATCTTTTGTATATACATGTTTCCAATCTTTTTATATGAAAAAAACAAAGATTTTTTCAAAAGAACTCTTCTTTCAAAAAATACATCTTTTACTCCTCATGAGATTGTTTCTTCTATACTCAAGATTGATGATTCTTATGCCAAGTATGTTATTACATATTTAATTTGTAACAAATTTTATGAATTTATGATTTATTAAATGAAACCCATTCCATTCCATGGGTTATTTTATGTCCAATATTGATATACGTTCTATGTGGTATGCATTATAATATAAATGTTATGATGTGACAGGTGCGCCTAAAATTATATAGCGCATGAAAATGTTATGATGTGATAGGTGTGTCTGAAATTATATAGCGCTCCAATTCATTCAGTAATGTGATGAATCTTATGTGATAAAGGGAAATATTCATGAACATGATTCTATCTTTTTTCACAACTATGTGTGGTATTTGACCACTAAGACATGATATTTCATTTTTATGCATTGCTATATTCCATGTATTTAGCTAATTCTTCCTCTCATGATTATGATGGTGATGTTATGATGATGATTATGATCACCCATGTTTCATGCCTCTTATTAATCCTCTTACTGTGCATTTAGATTACCCCTATCCGCATGTGAATACTTGTACTAAGGAGAACACGTGGGCCAATAAAAATCTAGAGAATAAAGAATTAAATAAATGTTTATGTTTTATTATGTAAAATTTATGTACGGTCCTAATTTTACCGAGACCCTAAACTATTTTATCCTATATTTTTAAAACTATTATGTTTTTTATCTTTAAAATGATGTAATAATATTTCAATAAAAAACCAGGGTCATTATAGTTGGTATCAGAGCATGGTTTAGTTAATTTAGGAATAAGGATTAGAGAACCTTAGTGGAAACCCTTAGTATGAGACTAAATATATGTAAGCACAAAAGAATATTTGTTTTATAAAAATTATAAACATAGGTATCCCATAATATATAGCTTTAAATTTAATTGCATAAAGGAATAAATTATTTATTCATGACCTTTTGACTTATGTTTTGTTCTAACCTTCTATATTTTGGAAAAATGGTGGGAACTAAGAGAAACCAGACCAACAAACCATGTGAGGTACAATGTAGTGATTGCCCAAATGACATACCCAATGCCTTGGGAGGTGGAGTTAAAAATTTCATGGTGATTCTTACCCAATTGTCTTAAGCTATGAATAATAACCTAAATAATGTGGAATTCCCACCTTAACCTAAGAGGGAGTAACTGGATATTGAGTCTTTTATGTGACAATGACCACTGATCTTTAGTGGATCTTCTGATCCACTAGTCATGGAATAGTGGGTCAACTCAATGGAGAGGATATTTTCTATGCTTCATTGTTATGAGGTGGAGAAATTGATTCTGGCCATTTATCGTTTAGATGGAGAGGTCGATCAATGGTGTCCATTGATTAAAAACACCAAGATGAGGGACGAAATTGAAGAGATTGAGTGGGAGGGATTTAATATAATGTTTCTTGAAAAGTATTTCCCTCAAAATATTTGAACAAAAATGGAGAAATAATTCTTAGAGATGAAGCAAAAGGAAGGTGAATCTTTCATGATGTATGAAGAAAATTTCACAAGGATTTCAAGGTAGACTTCGAGTTTTTTTATCAATAATGATAGAAAAATAGATATATTCTTTAGTGGTTTAAAACCACACCTTTATAAGGATATATATATTTAGAACATTGGGAGTTATGATTAAGTTGTTTGATGTGATATCGAAGTGAAGATGGAGTCCATAGAATGATCCCACAACTATGGAGATAAGAAATGAAAGATGGTGTTTCAAGCTAGAGGATAAAATAAAAAACGTGGAATGAAAACTCAACCAATCACATGTCAAAAATGTAGGAATAAGAACCATGGGAAATGAATCAAAGTATGGGGAAATGGTTCAAATGTGGGAAAGGAGGCCACCAAGATCATGAATATCAGAGGGATATGAGGAGGTAGGACAATGTGGTAGAGGAAAGGAGAGCACCACCCATTGTTCAATTCTTATACTATAGGGAGAAAGGAAACTATGCAATCCAGTGCACTAAACCTTGAGTCCTTGAGGGTAATCAGTGTCAGTAGCCACCAAATCCAAAAGAACAAGGTAAATTTTATGTTATTGCTACTTCTAAGGTGGACCCTGATAATGATGTGATAGGTACACTATTTATTCATTAAAGAATAGAAAACATGTTATTTTATTCTATTTCTATGCATTATTTCATATCTTGAAAGTTTAGTAGAAAAATTCAAAAACCACCTCAAAATATAGAGGTTGAGTTATCTATGAGAATAGAAAATTGGGAAATTATTGCATCCAAAGTATATAACTCCTTAGTTAACTTCTATGAACTGAACCTCCTAAAAGATCGTGTCTTCATTCCTTTGGTTTAGTTTTATGTTATATTGGGCATGGATTTACTATCTTTATACAAATCCAACATCAACTATCTGGAAAGGGGTTTCACTCTTCCCATCCTGAGGTATCCTACAATTTTGTACAAGTGTAAGGAAGTGGATGAATCTCATTCAAAATCATCATCTCAGTTGTGGATATTATTGTCTTATGAGAAATCATATCTAGATTAAATGATTGAGACAAAGAATAGAATCATGATCAAGGACATTACCATTGTGAGGGAATACACTGATGTGTTCCCTGAATAATTTTCTTGTCTTCCTCCTAATCGATAGGCTGAGTTCTAAATTGAACTTATTCCTAGATCTCTACATATATCAAAGACACCTTATATAATGGACACCATTGAGTTAGAGTAACTGAAGAATCAGTTACAAGAGAATCTGGACAAGGGTTTTATAGGCCCAAGTGCTTCACCATGGGTTTCACCAATCATCTTCATCAGGAAGAAGTTTGGATCAATGATCCTTTGTATTCATTATCATGAGCTCAAAAAAGCATGATAAAGAACATGTATCATCTTCCACGGATAGATGACTTGTTCGATCAACTATATAGGGCCAAGTATTTCTCTAAGGTGGACCTTCAATCATCATATCACAAATTAAAGGTGAGGAATGAAGATATTCCAAATACTACATTTTGAATAAAGTATGGACATTATGAGTTCATAGTGATGCCTTTTAGAATCACTAATAATCCATAAATAATCATGGAATTAATGAATAGAGTATTTAGATATTACCTTAAAAATTTTATGGTGGTCCTTATTGATGATATTATGATATACTCCAAGAGCAAGGAGGAACATGAGGAGAATTTGAATATTGTTCTGAAGACTTTGTGAAGGGAGAAAATTTATACAATGTTCAGTAAATGTGAGTTCTAGATGGAATAAGTATCATTCTTGGGGCATGTTATCACCAAAAAAGGAATATTTATGGACCCTTCTAAGACAAAATCAATTGAGGAGTGGCCTAGGACAACATCTATAATGTATTTCCATAGTTTCCTTAGTCTAGATGGGTATTACTGGTGATTTTTGAAGAACTTATCATGATTTTCAAACCCAAAAACCAAGATTAATCAGAATGGATAAAAGTTTTTCTGGACCAGTGAAAGTAAAGATTGCTTCAAAGAGTTAAAAAAGAGTCTTATCACCGTGCTAGTACTCACGCTTCCAAAAAGTAGGGAACTCTTTGTAGTATAAAATGATGATTCAAATAAGGTCTTACATTTTATACTGATGAAAAATTATAAAGTCATGGAATGTGCCTCAAAGAAGTTGAAAATTCATGAGAAAAACTATCCCACGCATGATCTTAAATTGGGAGCTATGATCTTTGCGTTGAAAATCTGGAGGCATTATATCTATGGGAAGAAGTGTGAAATATATAATGATCATAAGAGACTAAAATATATATTCACACAAAATGAGCTTAATATACACCAATAAAGATGGTTAGAGCACATCAAGAATTATGACTGCTAAATCCACTATTATTCTATAAAAGTGAATAAAGTGGCAGATGATATAAGTAGAAAGGATCCTGCATATTTATAAATGATGAGAATTGAGAAGAATCCAATATTCTTATAGCTTTAAAGGATGAACATGGGGATTTTTAAGGAAAAAATATCATCAATACTTTCTCAAATGATTTCTCAGCCATCCCTTATAGAGAAAATAAATGATGCTCAAAGAAATTATGTGGAAATTTAGAAAAAGGTGAAAGATATAAGAAATAGGAAATAGTTAGAGTACCAAATTTATAAGGAAGGATTCATGAGATTTAGGTCAAGACTATGTGTACCATCCAATCTAGAGATAAAGATCTTCTGGATGATGCACATAGCTCAACCTTCTCTATTCATCCACATAGCACAAATATGTATCGAGATCTTCGGGAGAACTATTGGTGGAGCAACATGAAAAAGGATATTGATGAATATACATAAAATTGACTAGTATGTTAGCAATTGAAGTATAAAAGAAAAATTTCCAAGGGGGTGATATAACCATTACCCATACCAACATGGAAAATGGGAAAACATTGCCATGGAATTTTTCATCAAACTTCTGAAGACATCCAGAGGAAACAATTATATATGAGTTTTTGTGGATCATCTTACAAATAAATATCACTTTATCTCAATTTGATAAGAATTATCACTGGATTAACTTGCATGGATATATATTAGAGAAGTGGTAAGGCTGTATAGAGTACCACTATCAATTGTATATGATTGAGATTTGAGATTCACCTATAAGTTCTGGAAAATTCTCCAACATGCTCTAAACACTAAGTTAAACTTTTGTACTAATTATCAAACACAAATTGATGGGCAATATGAGTAGACTATTTAGACACTGGAATACATATTGAGAGCATTTTTTAAGGATTTCAAAGGAGGATGGGACCAATATCTGCATCTAATTGAGTTCTCTTACAATAACAGTTTCCACTCGAACATCTAAATGGATTTATATGAATCCCTTTATTCGAAAATATTTATAACACTAGAATTCAAGTAATAGGTCTATGAACATAAGCTACTAGGACCTAAAATGGTTGAATAAATGGTAGAGAAGGTGAAAACCATTTAGTAACACATCAAGGTAGGCCAAATTTGACAAAAGATCTATATAGAGAATCATTGACGATACCTTAAGTTTAAGGTTTGAGACATGGTATTCCTCTTCATATATTCATGGAAGAGGATCATGAGATTTGGGAAGAAAGGAAATTTGAGTCCCAGGTACTTCATCCCCTTCGATATTCTTGATCGTGTCGGAACTTTGCCCTATCAACTAGTACTTCCACCTACCATGTCTCAAGTACATGTTATATTACATGTATCCATCTTGAGAAAGTACATACCATATCCATAACATGTATTGAATCAAGAGTTTGTACAATTTGAAAATGACCTCTCTTATAAGGAGAAACCGGTGAAGATCTTGGAACGCAGAGATAAATTTCTATGCAACAAGACTACCCACCTGGTCAAAGTACTATGGAAAAACCATAAGTACGAAGAGGAAACATAATAATCGGAGTAAGTGATGAAGGATAATTACCCTCACTTGTTTTCACTATAGTATGTAAAATGAAATTTTGAGGGTGAAATTTCATAAGGGGGAAGAATGTAACAAACCAGAATTTTATCAACGGAAATCCCCTTCTTATAATTATTTTATATAGTATAAACCTCATAAAATCACTTTGAGAAAACAATACAAACTTTATAAATTAATAATTAATGGAATAATAGGTATTTCAAAATTTTAAGGAACCTATACCGATGGAATAGTAACTTAGCCTTTGGAATAGTAATGTGACCATTAGGAATAGTAATTTAGTCAATAGAATAGTAGCTTCACCTATGAAATTATAAATAAATTTTAGGTATCTTATGAATGAAAATGTGATTTATTTATTTCATGGCATAAGTAAATAAATGTTTTAAAAATGAAAAATTAAGTGTTGGTATTTTTATAAGTCACAAATATTTAATTACAATTTTATAATTAATTTAATAATTTAAAATAAAATGTATTCTCATAAAATGTATTCATAAATTTATATTTTTTTTATTATGATTATAAAATAATTTTATGAGACATTGTTTAATTTTTCAAACTATTATAAAATCACTTATAATTTTAAAATCGTCATTTTTTGAATAAATAATGGTTTTAATTAAAAATTAAAATTATCATATTTAGAAAAAAAATCATAAAATGGAGTTCATTTTTTAATTATACATAGAAATAGTTAGGGTGAATTTTTAGTATTTTTATAAAATAGTTAAATTTTTAGTGAATAGTGAAATAAAGTAATTTACAATATTTAACAAATAAATGAATTTTTGAGTCATGGATGAGTCATAGATGATGTAAATTGCCATAATAATATACTTAATTATTTTAATATATTTAGTGATAATTCTAAAACTATTCATATTCATGATCCAAAATAATAAACAAATGTATAAAATAATGATAAAACACCCCTCTCTTCCCCTATAAATACCACCTCTTCTCATAACAACTCCAAAGCTTTGAGAATTATCCAAATTATGTCCAATACAATTTCAAATACCCTCTCCCATTTCTAGGATACCTTGGTCTCATTAAAATAACAAACCCCTTTCCCTAAGGAGGTTCTTAAGGAGGAGAAACTCAAGAGGTAAAATCATATTTTTTTTCTTTTATTTTCTTTTCGATTTCATTTATTTTCTTATCCTATCCTTACCTACACCTATCCAAGATGAATGAAAACTAAAGTATAATTTATATACTGGAATTTTATTGTGTTAATTTAATAATTCATCTTTTAATCTCTTTCCTTTTCCTTTTTTCTTAAAAATGAAAATATCATTCGTGGTGTGTCGATTTACCGCCATCGTGGATGATACATTTTCATTTTTCACTAAAACCTTCAAGGATGGTCATAAAACCATAATTATGATTAAATAGTATTTTAATTTTCATATTATAAGTTATATAATGTTTTGGAATCAATATATATACATGATATTAAATAAAATGATATTAGTTCGTGATGGTCATAAAATCAACCAAATAAATTAAATCATTTTTTAACTATTTATCTAATGATTCATCCTCATACCATATAATAAAATTATATATAAGATAATTTAAAATTATTTAAGATCACTAATAACATTTAATTTCAACTCTAAACAATTATCCTCATTTTACACAATCTTCCATGCATGTATATAAGTGAACCGATCCCAAAAACCAAGGAAATGAACACTTCTGAATGATGAAATTAAACTCTATAACTCATCAAAAATCCCAAAAAAATGAACTTAATAAAACTAAAATGAATAAAATTAATGTATAAAAGGTTATTTATTTTTTAATTAATTTATTTTATTTTATTATTCAAGCTATTAAAGTGAAGGAAGCATTCATACATAAGGTAAGGGGATTTTCGAACCCAACTCTCTTCCTTTGGATTTTCCCCCTTTCACTAAATTTTCTATATGGATGTTCCATTAATGTTCCTTAAATATAATTTCTTTGTACATCCATTTTACCTTATAGATATACATGTTTCCAATCTGGTTATATAACAAAATAAAAGATTTTTCCAAAAGAACTCTTCTTTATAAAAATACATCGTTTACTCCTCATGTGATTGTATATTCTTCACCCAAGATTGATGATTAGTATTCCATGTATTTTATTACCTATTTCATTTGGGAACCCCAAAGTTTATGAATGTATTCTTTTTTAAATGAAACTCATTCCTTTATGAGGTTTGTTTTATGTCCAAGACCTATATACATTCTATGTGGAAATCATGATAATGTAAATGTTATGATGTGACGGGTGCACTCAGAATTATATAGCACATAAAAAAGATATGATGTGAAGGGTATGCCCAGAATTATATAGTTCTCCAATGCATTGGGTAATTTGATGAATCTCATGAGATAAAGTGAAATATGTTTGAACATGATTCTATATTTTTTCACAACTATGTGTGGTATTTGACCACAAATCCATGATGTTTCATTTTTATGCAATGCAAAATTCCATGACTTTACCTAATTATTCCTATCATGATTATGATGGTGATGTTATGATGATGATTTTGATCACCTGTGTTTTATGTCTCTTATCCATCCTCTTATTGGGATTTTATCTCACCCCTTCTTTTGATGTATATCCTTGGGTGAATAATTGTACTAAGGAGAATAATTGGGACAATAACAAGCTAGAGAATAAGAAATTAAATAAATATTTATGTTTTATTATGTAAAATTTATGTATAGTCCTAATTTTCTCAAGACACTAAACCATTTTATACTGTATTTTTAAAACTATTATGTTTTTTATCTTTAAAATGATGTAATAGTGTTGTAAGAAAAATTCGGGTTGCTATAAAAACCATAATTTTGTATGAATTATTTTCAGATTGGCATCACTTTGTTTTCCTTTTAAAGGTAAGTCATAGGGAATAGTTTATTTGGGCATGCCTACTAAGTTTTAATACTCACAGCTATAGTTTTATATTTGTTTTTAGATTCTAGTGTGATTTCTGTCTCAGTTTAGTTCATCATGGAGCGACGTTGGTTTAGTAATTGATGGTGACCTACGGGGTCACATGGAGGCATGTCCAGTTTTATTTCTTTTCCACTTCTAGTTTATTTTTTCTTTACTTGTTTTTATTTATCTATTATTCATGGACTAAATTGTTCCCAACTGCATATTCTTGAGGCCTAAAAGTAGTTTTCCACCCTAGAGGATCAGGAATTCCTTTTGAGCCTTGTCATAGGACAGCTTAGGTGACCATTTTAGGGTAGACTTGGGTTGGTTTGTGACATGTACACACAAAAAATACATCAATATGACATGCGATGTGGTCGAAATGACTTGATAAACTATTTTTAAAGGTATTTAAGCCTTTAAAAACATTTTTTGGGGTTTAAAACAAATAAAAATACATAGTATTTACATGAAATCATATGAAGACAACCGTCAATTTATTTATGAAATTTAGGAACCAACAGTATGTCATTCGAAATTACGGTTTTCCTAAGATTCCTGTAAACTCGTTTTTAGTGTTTAAAAACACTAAAAATGTGTGTGTAATGACCCAAACCATATAAAACAACCTTAGTTTGACATAAAATCATGGTACAACCACCATTGAGTTATTTTTTATGTGTAAACATAGACAACGCATCGATATGATGTGTGGTGTGGTCGAAATGACTCAATAAATAATTTTTAAATGTGTCAAAGCCTTAAAAAATGTGTTCTAGGGGTGTCAAAACTTGGAAAATGACATCTAATTAACATTAAATCAGAGGAAATCTACCATCAATTTATTTTTTAAATGTGTTAATAGGCGGTATATCATTCCGAGTTATGGTTTTCTCAAGATTCCCATAAATTCGTTTTTAGTGTTTTAAAACATTAAAACGTGCATGTAATGCTCAAACCCATATAAAAATATCAGATTGATGTGAAATCATGGTACAAACACTGTTGAGTTATTTTTTAAATATGGTACATCATGTGGTATCAAATTATTTAAAAAAAATTATTAAGTAAATTTCAAGCACATTGCACATAGATTTTAAAATTAATTAGAATGTTATATACTTATTCTTTTTCTGTTTAAAGTGTTGAATCGTATATTAAATAGGTAAGTTGATATTTTCAAAGTGTTTTTAAATATATATTATTTGTTTTATGTTAAATTTTATTTTTTTATTACCAAAATAACAAATTTTATGTGTAATATTCTGAATATATTTTGTGTCTTTTCTCTTTCGCATTTCTTTTCTTAAATTTTCTGATTTTTATTATAGGTTACAGATGCTGGCAGTGGGAGGAGGTTGACCATTCTGATCCATGACATTATTTATAAGGCATTCATGATGGTTCTTTTTTTTCATGGTATGTTTAAATTTTATCAATTATTCTACTATAATTCTGATTTATTCTGTTTAGTTTTAATTTCAGTATTTATTTTTGTTACAGTTGATGAAATAATGTGGTCGGTTTCAGTTGATGGGATAATGTGGAGGCATACAGATGTAGTGGAGGTCATGGGGAGGATTTATATTGTGCATGGGTTTTTGTTGGACATATTTTATATGTATATATTTATTATTGATGTATGGGTTGACTAAGGTTATGGTGACTAATGTTGTGTTTACTATGGATGTATGATGTATGTATGATGGGATTATCATGCATTTATGTTTTAGTTTATTACATGTCAGAGTTGTTATATTTATATTTTTTGATTAAATATTTAAAAATAAATAAATTTTAAAATAAATATTGAGCAGTGGTTAATAGTAACCACTGCTAAATATAACTACCACTAATGTTATTAGTGACGGTTAAGTTCATCTTGTCTTTTTTATTTTTGGGTAAATTTTTTTTAAGAAAACTGTCACTAAATAAAACCAAAACCACTACTAAATTCTATATAAATGACACATACAAAAACTGCCACTAAATGAAAAAACTGCCAAGAAATGACCGGCGACTGTGCAAGACATTGTGGTTCTAATAACCATCACTAAATGATTAGGTAGGGTTTTAAACCATTTCTGGTTGAAGAAAAAATCGTTGTTAATGCCTACTTTTTTTATAGTGTACTTATTATGTTCATCATATTATATAACTTTTCCTATTACTAGATCTAATATATAATAAATATCTACACCTACTTTCAAAAATTTAAACTTTTCAATGTGTTTATGTAGATATATATTTAAGTAGATTCAATTTATTTACCTACATGTATAAAATGTTATAATTTAAATTTATTTTAATTTATATATAATATACAATAATATATAAATATAAATATATTTAAATAATATAACATAAATATATTCAATTTTAAATATATTCAACTTTATTTATCAAAATTTTAAAATATAATTACATATTATTTTATAAACTATAGTTTACTAAATATAAGTATTATTAATTTATAAATAAATACTGAAAATATTATTGGTAAAAAAATTTATTAAATTTACTTAATATAATTAATATAATTTACACTTAAATAATAACCATTAAAATACTGTAAACTTATATTATTTTCAATTTTAAAAAATTACATATGTATATATAAAATTTATGTCATATTTATACTTTCAAAATTTAAGTAATTATATTTTATACTTTATTACTTGGAATAATAATTATTTATATTTAATATAATTTAAAATTATTATTTAAAATTATTATTTAGAGTAAACTTTTTTATACTGTTAATATATATATACATGATACTTAATATAACTAGTATTTTTTTAATAATATATTTTTTGATAAAATATTTAGCTAATTACCTGTGTATAGAATATTATAATTTAAATTTATGTTAATTTAAACATAATATATATTATATACTTATAAATCTATTCAAATATAATTACCCACCATTTAATTTACAAATATATACATTTTTCAAAATAATAATATTTCCCTAATTAAAAATTATATTATATATATATAATTTCAATTATATAAAAATCATATTTAAATTTTCTGAATCATAAAATTTAAATTAAATCATACAAAAATTAATAACTCATTCATAAATTAAATTATATATAGGATTATAATTTATACATCCATACATTCGTACATCCATACACGTTAAACAAATAAATCATACAAACAAAATAAATAAATAGAAATTAGACAAATAAATTTTAAATATAAATTTTACCTTCTTAAAAGTTGAAAATATATGTTGAGAAGAGTTTTACAAAAAATTATATAGCAGAACAATTTAAAATGGAGGGGGAGTCACCCTATTTATAAATTTTCCTCAGTGGGAGGTGTGAACCCCATTCACACCTCCTTTGAAAATTTTTTGAAGGGACTGTGATTGGGGTTCATGTGGGGTTCACGCCTCCTTAACGGTAGAGAGAGAAGTTTGAACCCCGTTCACGCTTCTCACACTACTAAAAAACATGCTTTTAACATCACTAAAAAAAGCTATTAATAGTGCTAAAAAAGAAATGATAACTGAAGTTCAGTTAAAAGGGGGTCCTTTTTATCAATGCTAAAAAATCATTGATAAAGGAGCTTTTTATCAACACTAAAATAAAAGTACTAATAAAAGTTAAAAAATAAATTTTAAAAAAGAAAAAAATCAGTAAATTAAAAATAAAATTCGGACCTCTTTTATCAGTGCTACAATACCCCTTTAATAGCACTAGGCACACCCCCCCTCCCCACACACACACAAACCTTAAATAACACTAGGCCCCCCACCCCTTTAACAGCCCCCTTCACCCTCCAATGCACCACTGCCTCTACTAGGATTTGAACCCAAGATCTCTCCCTTTCACGTCTGAACCTTTACTACTCATCCATCTTATTTTATTCTCCATTTTATGATATATCTATTTATTTATATATATATATATATAGTTATATTTACTCATATATTAATATATATATATATATAGTTATATTAATATATATATTGAAATATATATAGTTATATATATATATATTTATATATTTATTCATATGTTAATATAAATTTATATCTATTTATTTATATATATATCTATCTATATTTTTGTATCCATATATTTATTTGTATATTAATATATATTTATATGATTGTTTTTAAATACATTTATAAAATATGTTTTGTGTTTGTGTGCTTATAAAAAAATAAATACATACATACATATATACAACATACATACATATATATATATTATATATATGTGTATCTATAAATATAATTATACATATTTTTATTTTTTTACATATATTATATATTAGTATTTATATACATATATTAGAATATATAGATAATATATACCAGTTTGTTAATATAGACACACATAGATATATACACACACACACACACATTATATAGGTATATAAACATTCATATATTTTTATTTTAAATAAAATGGTTATTATTTTTATTTAGATATGGTTTATATATTTATAAAGATATTTTATATGTAAATATGTTTACATATTTATTTATAAAATTAAATTTTTATGTTTTAAATATGTATATATTTGTATATACTTAATTATAAATAATAGTACATTCGCTACTATATAATAGGGTTTTAAAAGCCTTTATCAGCACTAAAAAAGTAATGATAATCAAAGCGCAATTAAAAGGGGGTTCCTTTTATCAACGCTAAAAGATGATGATAAAAGGGGTATTTTATCAATGCTAAAAAAAGCGCTGATAAAAGGGACATTTATCAGTTGTATGCCCCAACCCCAGTTACCCAGAGTCGGTGCATTATTACATAACATTGGAATGATCACATTAAAGATCAAATCTCGAAAGACCGATTGGTTTAGTAGCCTTGGAAACACTAGATATATTCATAAAGTTTTACATTACATCATAAAGTGAAAAACTACTACAACAACATATTGTCTCTACAGTCCACACTATTATCCCCTCATAATATCCCTGCAGGTCATTCATAATTTACTTCTTCACATCCTGGGAAAAATATAACATAGAAAATGGGTGAGCTCAAATGCCCAGTAAGGATAACAATATAGCAGAAACTTTCATAAATAAGAATAAACATTTAAGGAAATTTATAACTAAAACAAAAGCCTTTTAAACTTTAACTTCAACATAGTATGGAAAAAATAAAATGAAATAATTCCATTTACTTATTCGCATGGATATTATACTAATCGAATAATCACATGCAATATCAATAACCACTTTCATAATGATGGAATGCATAATGTCAGACTATCATAACCACATAGCCAAGGCCTCGTGCCAAGACTACAAATAATATTTTTCCAAGGCCTTGTTCCAAGACACTAGTTTGTCTCATGAGACCTACCGATGCATCGAGGATCTATAGCGGGCTCCACCCATCACATATTAAGTCCAATTCATTCCTCATATGAACAGGTTTAAACATAACATAAACATTCGTATTAAAACTAGCATACGTAATGTCAATACTTTCACCATAAACCATTAATGGTATAAAAATAGCACATCCATAGTCAAACATATCCCAAAACCTTCAATACAATATATAAGTTTTGTATCATAATAAATCAACTTCAAATAAGCGTAAAATCCATCAAAGGATGTTGACATAGATGAAATCAAAAATCTTTTTAGAGAAATATCTCTTTTATTTTGAAATCATTTAAGAGTCATATATTTATAAAATAAAACATTTTCTTTTGAAATATTCTTATAGGATTCTAAGGGAAGCTTCGAAGATTTTATAACGGCGGAAAATAGTCACACCCTCCATATAAGTTAAAAAAACATTCTTACCTTAATTCTGTCGAAAAGGTTAAAAAAGAACCTTGTTTGGAAAATGAAAGAAAGATTACTTTATAAACCACTTATAAAAAGTCAAAAAAAGGGTATAAATGACTTTAACCCATATTCTTGTAAATAGTAAAAAAAAAATTGAAATACATTTTTAAGAAACATGGATGTGGATGATAAAGAGATCCCAGTAGATTATTACGTATAAACAACCTCGGATAATGAAGAGATTGCGAAATAAACCCTTACCTTGTACTTTTCCTTGGTTGGGGGTAGGTTAACCTCCTGTATAATGGATAAATAATTGTTAATAAATTATACAATAATCATATATATTAATATGATATCATATATGATCTTTTAACATTGATTTGTTAATAATATCTTAGTATTATCATTGTTTTGGGTGTTAACTTACTCGTTTTATTTTATATGTTTTGTTACGTAAGTCGTGTTTGTCATGGATAGGTTGTATCTTAATCATATCCAGAATGATATCAATTCCTTAGATACTATTATTAATCATCAAATGATAATTATACTTGAATGGATACGATGGAGAATTAATCTTATCACATTCGTGGAGACGGTAGTCCGTACGTACGCACGAGCGACAATATCATTATTTTGATATTAAAATAATATATAATTGGATGGTATATCATATATACAGAATCATTATAATGTTATATTTATTATTTACATGAATTACACATCATTATTATACCCATCCAAATAATAATTTATTGAATAACAATTACACCACGACGTGGAGACGGTAAGCCGTACGTACGCACGTATGGTGACATGTTATTCAAAAGGATGGATAGAATAGTGAATATGGTTGTACCATATTTATAATAACATCACAGTATATATAAGATAATGGAGTTATTATTTTATAATGGTAATAACAAAGAAGGAATAAGTGGAAGAAGAAAGGAACTTGGAAAAGGGTGGTGAAATCATTACCTCTTCTTCGGGTTCTTCCTTTTGATTTGATCAAAAGGGCTCTTAGGTTGGATTTCTGACTAAAGGAAGGCCTCTATAATGAAGTGAGGGATGTTGAGAGAGTATTTGGGAAGATTTTGGCCGAGCCAAAAGTCTTTGAAGGTGTGAGTTAATGAGAAGGGAGAGTGCCCTTTTATAAGAGGGGTGAGGGGCACCTTTGGAAAAGCTAGAAATATTATTTTATAATAAATTCATATTCGGTTTCTAATTGCTCAAAAAGTGGATTATTTAAAGGTTAAGGTGGGTATGGGTCTAAAACCACTCAACCAATAGGATTTAGACAGGTTTGAGTCATTATATTAACCTTATCTTTAATTATTAACTCTTAGTTAATTAGTTTCACTTTTACAATGTCTCTTTTGTATTTTTTATATTATATGGTTAATAAACTTACTATATACATCCAAGCAACCCCCAAGTGGTCCATTAATGATACACATATCATGATATAAGTCTCTTGGATGAACCTTAGATTTTTAGGAATTTAATATGAATTAATAATATAATATTTTTTTTAAAACTCTTTTATGTCAATTTTGACACTATTCAATAATTGATTTTTGTAAAAATTATAACAGAATTATTATTTCGAAAAAAGTTAATTAAATAAATACTAATATGTCATATTATCCTATAAAATTAGTGTAATTCATTAAAAGTCTCAAATTATATTTATTTGGGTATTTATAATATCAATTATTTTAATTTTTCACTATTATGGTAATTACTGCATCACCATTGTGTCATAAATAAATTAAATTATTTAATATCTAAAAATTATAAATAAAATACCATTATGTAGTAAATATTTTTAGATTTCTAATTAATATTTATAGTCGAAAATACAACATATATAACCCTATGTAAAAAAAATTCTAGAAGATATATGTTTGTGTCATTTTTGTATTCATTTTAACTTAATTAAAATAAAGTGTCCCTATCACTTACAAGTGGCACCATGGGGTCCCAAAATCGACCCAAAGATGCCCATGGTCGGACATGTATCCACCAATAAGGTTATGACACGTTTTAGGGTAATTTAGTATTATTATAATATTATTTTTTAAACCCTTATTTACCGGATTTACACTTTAACCATGGTAAATAAAATATTTACCGAAGTAATTATTCAAAATGTATAAAAACAAAAGTTACCTATTTACACAATTGGATCATCCTGATTCCAAATATGGAATCCATTTTTACAAATTTAAAATACTGAAGTGGTAGAAATTAATTTAAAATTAACTCTCGTTGTTAAAATAAAAAGCGGGTTTTTAAGAGATAATAACTATCAAAAGATTGACACCAGTTTATGTCCGGTTTAATTGTAAAATTATGTACAATGAACAAAATTGTATTAAATGGTAAAAATATATTCTAAATATACTTTAAAACCACTAAAATTCATAATTTATCAATATAAATTATTTCGATTAAAAAAGTTATTTTTAATTAAAATTTAGTAATTTTCACTATTCATCAAAATATAAATGTTATCCGAAAAGTTCCAAAATGTCACCCTAGGCTAAATTCGATATTCTGAATCCAAAAATGAAGTCCATTTTGAGAGATAAAATTTATAAAATTTCAAAAAGTATGTATTACTATTCATAACAGCTAGTTTGATTGGTTGTGGTGTGTTAGAACTCGAAGTTGCGTACAACACACGCTACTGTATTTGATGTTATTAATATTTTGATTAGTTATTATATTCTCACTTTACTGATTTTATATGAAATGTGCATAATTTTTGGGAAATATTAATGTTTTAATATTAAGTATAATTTTTTAGCATTGTTAGAAGTAGTCCAATTGAGTCATTTTAATGTTTTAATAACTGTCACTATACTGATCCATATTGTGTTGTTCTTGTTTTTTAGGATTCTCATTTAAATATACAACATTTCATTAGAAGGTACCATGAGCCAATTCTGCCATTTGAAGGGTCATATGGTCCTCACAAACAAGACCAAAGAATGTGTGAACAAACTGGGCCGGCCTTGAAGATTGATTTACTGGGCTCAATCCAGAAGTCCAAAAACATTAACTCTCCACAATAATACGGGGGACACTACATGTCATCTTTTATAAAAATTTTAAGGCCCAAATCTAAGTACAAGGGGCCCAAATGAATCTTTAAAGTCCAGCCCACCATTCTGGATGAGAATTAAAATCAGTATAGTATTCATGACATATCTCATGATGTAAGCATCAAATAGAGCTGAGGTTTTGCAGTGTGAACGAGGATATATAGGCGGAAGACTTTGTTGAAGAACCCATTCGTATTTGAAGGCATATTCATATACAAAAACCCTTTCACATTATGGACTTCAAAAAGACTGGATTGAAATGGACAGTTTTACTTTGTTTAATAAACCGGCCATAAATTTTGATCCTTAAGTCCAAATGACTCCAAATTTTGATAGTAGTATTAAAACTTTATTATCTAAAACTTTGAAGAAGGATGGATTTCGAGATTCGGCTGTCATGATGTCCATATATACGAGCCAAGTGGAGGGGTATTGCTGGAATGTAAACAGTCCACTCCTTGGGCTATAAATACTCTCCCCTTCTCTCCTTGAGAAGGTTTGGCATTTCAGAAGATAGGAGAACATATTGGAACGACCAAGGTCTTTAAAAAGGCTTGGAATGATATTCCATACTCAATTTTTCACTTGAGAGACCTTTCCTCCTCTCTTTTTTTCACTTACTTTTGTGTTCTTCATTTTTGTAATTTTGTAAGTCCTTTCTTTTGTAATTCTGTTTTAATGAAAGTTTCTTCTTCAATATCTCTTATTCTAATCCACCTTATGTATTTTCATATTAATTTTCTTAAAATAGATTAAATTCAGTTAAATATATTTCCCTTATTTTGCCTCCTCATTCAATCAAAAATCTGTTTTTAATTATCATCATTGTTCGTGTGTGTGTGTTCGACGTACCACTCTTTTCTAATCCCTTTCTTTTTATTCTATTATTAATTTATCATCATAATTATTATAACTAGAATATTAAACACCCAAATGGCTGAGTAAATATCTCATTGGGGTGAGTCAAAATTTAGGGATGTTAAGTGATTGAGAGTATTTGCTCGATGAGTATTCATTAATTTAACATTGTGTATGTTGGACTTAATATGTCATGGATTAATGACATATTTTGTTTAGCATGTGGTTTCCATGGATTATTGGAACCATAAATACACTACCATAAACAAGTACTGATTGATTTTAAAATCCTAGTTAAGTTAAGGCTTGGATTAAAGCTTTAACACTTAGGAATTCTAATCGATGTCAACTTGTGAAGTGGGTGTTAATTTAAATGCAATATAAAGAAAATCTCAAGGATATCACAAGCTTAAATCCCTAATAATAAACTCACCCCAATCTTTATCAATTTGTTAAATCAAACATCATACATAAATTATTTCATAAGATCTGCAAAAAAAACCCCAATCAAAATACAATTAACTAAAAAAATGACTATTTCAAAGTATCATCCCTGAGGATTCGACCCGAGTGATGCTATACACATTAGCAGAGAACCTGAACTTTGACCGGTCGATATGCGACAATAGGACGTGCATTTCAAATGGTTTCATTTCCGAGGATGGTTCTTTAAGTAGTCATTAGTTTCTGGTTATTGTCAAAAAAACCAAAAAAAACAAAATTTTAAAAAAATTTGAAAAAAAATCACAATGAAAAACCCGTCTTCTCATAAAAATCATAAACTGAAAAAATAGAAAGAAAAATATGTCTTCCTATTTCTTCCAAAATCTCTCTGAATGCCTCGTAGCCTTCCAAACAATCCCTCGGATTTTTTTGACCCTTAAATTGAGCGAACACTTCGCCAACTTAGGAGGAACATAAGAGATAATCAAATAATTCAAGAACCAGTCCTTGTCCAACCAGTTGAATTTGAAATGGCCAATCCTAGGGAAAAACCCTTAAAGAACTCATTTCCCCTGATATAAATTACCAACCTCTTGGTATTCAATATCCAAACATTGAAGCTGACTTCGAACTCAAATCAGGTTTGATTCTTCTTCTCCCTCATTTTCACAGGCTAGCCGGTGAGGATCTACATCTTCACCTTAAAGAGTTCCAAGTAGTATGCTCTACCATGAAGCCTCAAGGGGTTTCTGAAGAACAAATCAAACTCCGAGCATTCCCTTTTTCCATAGCTGACACTGCTAAGTCATTGCTCTACTACCTACCTCTTGGTTCCATAACCACATGGAATGACATGAAGCGGCTTTTCTTAGAAAAATTCTTTCCTGCTTCTCGTACTGCTTCTATCCGAAAGGAAATAAGTGGTATTCGTGAGTTCCCAAGTGAATCACTCCATGAGTACTGGGAGAGGTTCAAAAAGCTTGTTGCAACCTGCCCACACCACCAAATTCCTGACCAACTCTTGATCCAATACTTCTATGATGGGTTATTGGCTATGGAGAGAACTCTCATTGATGTCGCAAGTGGCGGTGCTCTTGTTGATAAAACTCCTGCAGCAGCAAGAGATCTCATAAGTAACATGGCTGCAAACACACAACAATTCCATACTCGAGCACATGCTCAAGTCAAACAAGCCCAAGATAATCAATCAATTGAGCTGAATAAAATGACCGAGTGGATGAGTGAACTTACAGGTCTTGTGCGACAGCTAGCTGTGGCTACCAAATCCCCAACCTCGTCTTCTCCGCAATCAATGTTTCCTGGACCTATCAAAAACTGTGGAATCTGCAACTCTCCATCTCATCCAACTGACACATCTCCACAACTTCAAGAGGATCAATCCGATTCATATGGACCAATGGATCTCAATGCAGCATGTGCTCAGTAGAACACCAACCCTCAACTATCAGGTCAGTTTGTTAGAAACTTCAACCAACCTCACTCTGAGCCCTTCTCTTCTTCCTATAACCAAGGCCTTAGGTATGGTAATCCCATATCTCACCCCCCTCAATTATCTCCTCAAAACCCAAACCAATTCCAATATGGTCAAGGTGGTGGTAACTTCCATCAACCTTATCCTTTTGTTCCTCAACCTCAAAGGAACAATCCTCCTCCTGGATTCCATCATCCTAGTGAGCCTTCCCAATTCCAAAACCAATACAATCTATTTCCCAAGAACCAAAATCAAGGCAATCCCAATATGGGAGCCTCTTATTCCAAGAAACCATGGGAAAGTGCAGTGTAAGATCTTACCTCCTTCACCCGTTATAGCCTTAACAACATTGAAACTCAAATAGGTCAACTTGCATCCCACCTGAGCCAGCAACAACAATCAAATTCTTCCCAACTCCCAGCTCAACCATTACCCAACCCCAAGGGTAATGTAAGTGAAATTTCACTTTGATCGGGAAATCACATTTCTATGCCTCAAGATAATTCCTCTATCCCTCCTTTGAATGTTGACCTAGAAAATGAAAAGAAAAAGAAAATTGAAAAGGAATCTGAATCCATTCCCTCACCTCCTTCCATTCCACTTAGGAATCCAATTCCTTTTCCTCAAGACGTTTCTAAACCAAGGAAGTCCTTTGAACCTGGTCCTGAAATTCTTGACATGTTTAGACATGTTGAAGTCAACATTCCCCTCTTAGATGCCATAAAACAAATTCCTAAGTATGCCAAGTTTCTCAAGGAGTTGTGTACCCATAAGAGGCAACTTAAGACCTTCGAAAATGTTTCCACCCAGCAGTCTATTCCCATAAAGTGCAAAGATCTAGGGACCTTTACAGTCCCATGACAAATTGGAAGTTCCAACTTTGATGATGCACTCATAGACCTAGGAGACTCAATTAATGTCATGCCCAAATCCATATTATCCAACCTTGGTCTAGGACCCTTGCACCCAATAGGTGTTGTCATTCAGTTAGCCAATCGAAGCACACCCAATCCTGAGGGAATAATTGAGGATGTCCTTGTCTGAGTCAATGATCTTATCTTCCCTGCTGATTTCTATGTTCTTGACATGGAAGGTGAGACGAACTCTTCTCGATCTCCCCTAATTCTAGGAAGACCATTCCTCATGACTGCGAGAACCAAGATTGATGTCCATTCAGGCATCTTATCCATGGAATTCGGTGACCAACTGGTCAAGTTCAACATTTTCCAAGCCATGTGATACCCATTTGAGGATCACTATGCATTCTCAATCCATGCTTCTGAGGACACTTCTAAGAGTCAATTAAACCCCATTACATCATGTTCATCCTTTTCTGAAGAGATAGGATGTTGTGAAATCTGCACTATAATTAACCAAGTCATAAATGGTGAAGTTGATGTGGACCTTTCATTCATAGACTCCATCAATCTAGAGGAACTTGAAAACTCTCTTGAATTCCACATCAATTCTGATCTCTACTGCTCCACCTTGGACAGTATTAAGGAAAATGAATCTGAAGCAACTGAAGTCCCTTCTTCTATTCTTGAGTTGTCTATCCCAAAAGTGAAAGATGAGACTGATTTGAAACCTCTTCCTGCACACCTGAAATATGCATTCCTCTTCCATGATCACTCATATCCTATCATTATCTCTACCACACTTACTGAAACCAAGGAGTCCAAACTTGTTCAGGTGTTAGAGGAAAACAAAAAATCCTTAGGTTGGACCCTAGATGACATACCAGGAATTAACCCTTCCCTTTTCATGCATCACATACATCTTTAGGAGTCATCCAAACCAATTAGACAACCATAAAGAAGACTCAATCCACTCATACTTGAGTTAGTTAGGGAAGAGATCACCAAACTTCTTCAAGCTGGTATTATCTACCCAATTTCTGATAGTGAATGGGTTAGTCCAATTCAAGTTGTACCTAAGAAGGGTGGGATAACTATTGTCACAAATGAACATGGAGAGGTAGTCACAACTCGAGTGAAGAAAAAATGGCGTGTATGCATCGATTATCAAAAATTGAATGTTGAAACACGAAAAGATCACTACCCTCTTCCATTCCTTGATCAAATGCTAGAAAGATTAGCTGGAAAGTTACACTATTGCTTTCTTTATGGATACACCGGCTATTTTCAAATCCCAATCTCACCTCAGGACCAAGAAAAGACTACTTTCACATGCCCCTTTGGAACATATGCATATAGAAGAATGCCTTTTGGCCTTTTCAATGCTCCTGCAACATTCCAGAGGTGTATGATGAGTATCTTTTCTGAATTCATTGAACACTGCATGGAAGTCTTCATGGATGACTTCACCATTTATGGTGATTCATTTGAGTCGTTCTTTCATTCACTCTCTCTATTCCTTAAAAAGTGTGTCCAATGTAACCTTGTGTTAAATTTTGAAAAATTTCACTTCATGGTTGCAAATGGGATTATTCTAGGGAACATAGTTTCAAAAGATGGTATTGAAGTTGATCCTTCCAAAATTGAAGTCATCCAATCACTTCCTGAACCCACTTCTGTTCGAGAAATCCATTCATTTCTCGGTCATGCTGGTTTCTATCGGCGATTCATCCATAACTTTAGTAAAATGTCTCTCCCACTCACTCGTTTGCTCCAAAATGATGTCACTTTCCATTTCGATGAGGTTTGCAAGAGAGCCTTCATTAAACTCAAAACTGCTCTAACATCTGCCCCAATAATCCAAACCCCTGATTGGTCCTTACCCTTTGAATTGATGTGTGATGCTTCTAATAGAGCTGTTGGGGATGTTCTTGGTCAAAGAAGAGGAATAATTCCTCATGTCATCTATTATGCCTCAAAAACATTGGATGAAACTCAATCTCACTACACTGTCACTGAAAAGGAACTTCTAGCAGTGGTTTTTGCCTTAGATAAATTCCGGTCCTATCTCTTAGGTGCCAAAATCATCATCTTCACAGGCCATTCTTCTATAAAGTTCCTACTCAAGAAAAGTGATTCCAACCCAAGGCTAATAAGATGGATCCTAATGCTCCAAGAGTTTGACCTTGAAATCAAAGATAGACCTAGAAAAGAAAACCTTGTGGCTGATCACTTGAGTATAATTTCTAATTATTCTCATTCAGAAATCATCGATCCTGAATTCCCTACTGAGAACCTTTCATCTATCACTCCAAAAATACCATGGTATACCCCAATTGTAAATTACTTGGTTTCTGGTGTTTTTCCTGAAAATTTTTCAAAAGAACAAAAAATGAAGTTGTAAAGTGATTCAAAATACTACTTTTGGGAAGAAAATAAACTTTGGAAAACTAGGGCAGATATGGTAATTAGAAGATGTGTTGATGAAAATGAGAATTCTTCCATCTTAGAATTCTGTCACTCACTTCCTGGAGGTGGCCACTTTGGACCACAAAGGACCTCCTGAAAGGTCCTAGACTCTGGATTCTTCTGGCCTTCACTCTTCAAGGACTCACATGAGTTTTTTCGATCATGTCCCACTTGCCAAAAGTTTGGCACAATTTCAAAGATAAATGAAATGCCCCAAAAGACTTTAATCTTTTGTGAAATCTTCGATGTTTGGGGCATCGATTTCATGGGACCATTTCCCCATTCCAATGGATTCTCATACATTCTTCTTGTGGTCGATTATGTTTCAATGTGGGTTGAGGACAAACCCAATAGGAAGGATGATTCTCATACTGTTAGTGAGTTCCTAAAGACCCACGTCTTCCAAATATTTGGCACACCACGTGCCTTGATCAGTGACTTAGGAACCCATTTTTGTAATAGAACCATGGAAGCTCTTCTGAAAAAGAATGGGGTTGTACATAAAACTTCAACTGCATATCAGCCCCAAACAAATGGCATGGTTGAACTCTCTAATAGAGAAGTGAAAAGGGTACTTGAGAGAATTGTTAAGCTCACCAGAAAAGACTGGCCTGAGAGACTTGGTGAAGCCCTTTGGGCTTATCGAACTGCCTATAAAACACCCATTGGGATGTCTCCTTTTAGGCTAGTTTTTGGTAAAGCGTGTCACTTACCAGTTGAAATCCAACATAAGTCTTTTTGGGCTGTGAAAACCTATAATTTTGATTGTGAAAAATCTGGTGAAGAAAGATTGTTGCAATTGGCTGAACTGGAGGAGCTTCGACTTGAATCCTATGAGAATTCCAATCTGTACAAAGAGAAGGCTAAGATACTCCATGACAGACACATTCTGAGAAAGGTATTTCATGAAGGTGAAAAGGTAATGCTCTTCAATTATCAATTCGGACTTCACCCAGGTAAGCTTAATTCTCATTGGGAAGGTCCTTTTATTATCACTAATGTTTACCCATTTGGTGCAGTGCAAGTCCAGGACCCCTCCTCCAAAAGTACATTTACGATAAATGGACATCGGTTGAAACATCACCATGAGAGGACATGAAATCCTGGAACAACATCAACTTCCACTGGATCCCCAACTTCTCTAGCTTACCTACCACTCGATGGAGAAGTCGACCCACCAAATCTAAACTAGGGGGCACCTCTTTCCCTTTAACTCTCTCTCTATCTCTTCCTCTCTCTACCTCTTTCTTCTTCTTCCTCTCTCTTTCATTTTTTTTAACACTTTATTCATCAAACCCTTTCTTTTTCTCTTTCTTGTGTGGGTTTGAATTTTATAAAAACCTTAAAAACTAAAAAAACCAAAAAAACACAATCACGTAAAAAATTACAAAAACAAAGAGTCATGCTTACTCAATATCGAGTTTTGAAATTTGTCCAACCATTTTGGGGATTTAACAAACATGTTTTCATCTCAAAAATTTTTTATTTTCATCATGACTTTAGATAAATAATTTTGTGTCAAAATTAACATTTTGAATGATCAATTTTTTATTTGGAAAATGCTTTTCCCGAACCGTGAGGAACAACATTTGCTTTCATGACAAGGTCACCTATGACCATCTTTTCAAAATGTGTGTTTTCACCCCCATTTGTGAGTCTTGATTTTGTGGACCTTCGAGCTGAATTTCCTACTTTGGTGTGCATTAATATGATAGAGGAATTTTTTTTAACCTCATGAGAATCACAATGGCCAAATAGCCTCCCATTACCCTACATTAATCCTCTTTTTGAAAGCCCCTTCAAGCCTATGTAAACCTTTTCTTTGATAGCCACATTACAAACCCAATACCTTGTCCCACCCAACATCTACATGGATTTACATTGCATAATTTCTTGAAATTTAAGTGTGGGGAGGATGGATTTCATTTTGTGTATCCTTTTCTTTATTTTCAACGTGTTGTCATATTCTTGAGGGAAAGCATCCATTTTATTGTGGGGGATAGGTCATAATTTAGTGAGTTTTATTGTAATGGACTCATCTTGACTTCCTTTTCTACAAATATTATTGAAAAGTGTTCAAAAAAAATTCAAAAAAAGAAAATCAAAAACAAAAAAATGCAAATAATGGGTTGTGTCTTGGTTTGGTCAAAAATCACTCTTCATCAACCTTTGATCTTATTATAACTATTACAATTAGTGTCGTGAGGAGATCAATCATGGGTTGGGTTATGAGTGTGAGATCTTTTTCAAGTTCAACTTTCGAAAAAATACAAAAAAAATAAATGAAAAGAAAAAGGAACACTTATGTTATTGGGAGAAGATTTGTGTTTTTTAAATATTCCATCTTCTCATCCCCTTAAAATTTTCTTCCACTTTTGTGTCATTCTTCATTTTTCCCTTTGTAAAAATGTGTTTCCATTTTCTTCCATGTTTCAGTTTCAAAAAAATTGTGCATTGTTTTATTCATGTTAGTGTTTTAGCCCCTATTTCCACCCTTTTGGACATTATAATCCTACTATCCCATAGCCACAGAAAAAAACCTCTTAAAAAGACCTCTTGATTATTGTGAACTTTTTATAGGGATTGTAAGCTGAGAGCTCTTTTAAAACTCTAAGATTTTCACTTTTGGTTGGTGAAAGAGTGAACCTCCATAAATAAATTTTATCATCTTGAGAGGTGTGAGTTTTGAGTGTCCACATTTTCCATTTCTAAATTTGAGCATGAAAAAATGAATTAGTTTTGGAACATTGTTTCTGTAACAACTTGTGGTGGAATTCAAAATGGATGAGTGAAATAGTCTAAACCTCCCCTGATTGGAGAAAACAAAATTTTAAAATCTGTTGGTGAGTAAAAATGATTTTGTCATGTTTTTATGTTTGTTGCACATGAGGACATGCACAAAAATAAGTGTGGGGGAGTTGATGTTATTAATATTTTCATGACTTATTATATTCCCACTTTACTGATTTTATATGAAATGTGCATAATTTGTGTGAAATATTAATATTTTAATATTAAGTATAATTTTTTAGCATTGTTAGAAGTAGTCCAATTGAGTCAGTTTAATGTTTTAATAACTGTCAATATACTGATCCATATTGTGTTGTTCTTGTTTTTTAGGATTCTACTTTCAATATAAAACATTTCATTATAAGGTACCATGAGCCAATTCTTCCATTTGAAGGGTCATATGGTCCTCACAAACAAGACTAAAGAATCTGTGAACAAATTGGACCAGCCTTGAAGATTGATTTACTGGGCTCAATCCAGAAGTCCAAAAACATTAACTCTCCACAGTAATTTGGGGGACACTACATTTCATATTGTATAAAAATTTCAAGGCCCAAATCTAAGTACAAGGGGTCCAAATGAAGCTTTGAAGTCTAGCCCACCATTCTGGCCGAGAATTAAAATCAGTATAGTATTCATGACATATCTCATGATGTAAGCATAAAATCGAGCTAAGATTTTGCAGTGTGAAAGAGGATATATAGACAGACGACTTTGTTGAAGAACCCATTCGGATTTGAAGGCATCTTCGTATACAAAAACCCTTTCACATTATGGACTTCAAAAATATTGGATTGAAATGGACAGTTTTACTTTGTTTAATCAACCGGCCATAACTTTTGATCCTTAAGTCCAAATGACTCCAAATTTTGAGATTAGTCGGAAAACTTTATTATCTACAACTTTGGAGAATGATATTTCTCTATATGCGGCTATCATAATGTCCATATGTGCGATCCAAGTGGAGGGGTATCGCTAGAATGTAAACAGTCCACTCCTTGGGCTATAAATACTCTCCCCTTCTCTCCTTGAGAAGGGTTGGCATTTTAGAAGAGAGGAGAACATATTGGAACGACCAAGGATTTTCCTAAGGCTTGGAAGGATCTTCCATACTCAAGTTTTCACTTGAGGGACATTTCCTCCTCTCTTTGTTTTCACTAACTTTTGTGTTCTTCATTTTTTTAATTTTGTAAGTCCTTTCTTTTGTAATTCTGTTTTAATGCAAGTTTCTTCTTCAATATATCTTATTCTCCTCCACCTTCTGTATTTTAATATTAATGTTCTTAAAATAGTTTAAATTCAGTTAAATCTACTTCCCTTATTTTGCTTCCTCATTCAATCAAAAATCTGTTTTTAATTATCATCATTGTTCGTGTGTGTGTGTTCGACGTACCACTCTTTTCTAATCCCTTTCTTTTTCTTCTATTATTAATTTATCATCATAATTTTTATAACCAGAATATTAAACACCCAAATGTATGAGTAAATATCTCATTGGGGTGAGTCAAAATTTAGGGATGTTAAGTGATTGAGAGTATTTGCTCGATGAGTATTCGTTAATTTAACATTGTGTATGTTGGACTTAATATGTCATGGATTAATGACATATTTTGTTTAGCATGTGGTTTCCATGGATTATTGGAACCATAAATACACTACCATAAACAAGTAATGGTTGATTTTATAATCCTAGTTAAGTTAAGGCTTGGATTAAAGTTTTAACACTTAGGAATTCTAATCGATGTCAACTTGTGAAGTGGGTGTTAATTTAAATGCAATATAAAGAAAATCTCAAGGATATCACAAGCTTAAACCCCTAATAATAAACTCACCCCAATATTTATCAATTTGTTAAATCAAACATCATACATAAATTATTTCATAAGCTCTGCAAAAAAGAACCCCCCAATCAGAATACAATTAACTAAAAACAAACAACTATTTCAAAGTATCATCACTGAGGATTCGACCCGAGTGCTGCTATACACATTAGCAGAGCACCGGAACTTTGACCGGTCGATAGGCGAAAATCGGCCGTGCGTTTCAGTATTTTTTAAAGAGAAGTGTACCGTGGAAGCTCGGGGTGTTACATCAGTGCTTTTATTTTAGAGCTGATAAAATACCCCTTTTATTTTCACTAAAAAAGCATTGGTAAAGGTCATAAAAATGAATTTTTTAAAAAAATATAAAAAATGGAGGGTGAACTCCCCTATTAATGCTCCACCCCACCTTATAATAGAGCTTGTGCACCCCACCCCCCACCCCACCACTTTAACAGAATTAGCTCCCTTTCCCCTTTAACAGTGATATGCACTTGCTCACCCACCCACATGCCCCTACCTTTGGTGGGTTTCGAACCTGAGACCTCCCTCTCATATGCCCATGCCTCTTCCACTTCCCTATATTGTTTTGTTTTTCATTTAATGATATATCTATATATTTATATATATTTCCTTACATTTTTTATCCATATATATATATATATATATATTTGTTTAAATGTATATATAAAATATGTTTTGTGTGTGTGTGTTTAAAAAAACATACAAACATACATACATATATTTATATATGTGTGTGCATATATAAATATAATTATACATATTTATATTTATTTATATATATTATATATTAATATTTATATACATATATTAGAATATATAGATAAATATAAATATGTTTGCCAATACACACACAAATATATTTATATATATATAAACATTATATATACATTAATTGTATATAGATAAAAATATTCATAAATTTTTATTTTAAATAAAATAGATATTATTTTTTATTTATATGAGGTGTATATATTTATAAGGATACTTTTCAGGTAAATATGTTTACATATATATTTATAAAATTAAACCTTTATGTGTGAATATATACAAAATATGTATATATTTTTATATATTTGATTATAAATGAAATAACATTATGAAAAACGATAAAATTTCAAAACCATAATATCAATATGAATTTAATCCCTTGAATTAAATTCAGTCCCCATTAAAAAAATCAAATAAAGCCCCCATAAATGAGGTTGAAATTCTATCGAATGTTAAAAAATTGAGATACCCTGACTAAAATCTCAACTTTGGAGGCATTTTGGGCCTTTTTTGGCCTTGGAAACAAAATGATTGAGTTCCCCCTATCATGAAGGTGTATAGATCATCACAGGTTTTGATTTGATATATACTAGAGTTCAAATGGACACCCAGATCAAAAGTTATGCCCGTTTGAAGTTTGAGTCACATTTTTAACTTATTTTAGATCGTTTATTAATTTTTTTATTTTTTATATCTGCCAATTGTTATTAAATGACTATTACTCGATAAAAATTAGAAAATTATTAATTAATATTATTTTTTTAATTATTTTAAAATCCATTTTGACTAAATATCTTATATATTAAGTGTAAATACGTATTTAGCCTTATATAAATCATATTTTATAAAATATATTATATTTTTATCAATATAAATATATTTTTATATCAATATAAATATATTTTTATATTAATATATGCTTTGTAATGATAAATAATTTTTTTATGAAATATTCCTTTTATCAATAATAAAAAACGTGCTGATAAAAGTACCCTTTATCGGTGCTAAAAAAAGCATTGATAAAGGGTTACTTTTATCGGTGCTTTATCAGCACTTTTTTTAGTGCTGATAAAAGAACCTTTTGATAGCGCTTTTTTTGCACTGATAAAGGTACCCTCTTTATCAGCGCTTTTTTTAGCACTGTTAAAAGGTGGCACTGTGTAAAGTTGATTCTGTGGTGATGATTATGAAAAATGACAAAATTTGAATGTCATGATATCCTTATGAGTATAATCCTTGAAACAAATTGAGTCTTCATCGAAAAAATGTAATAAGACCCCCCTTAAACGATCCTGAAAATCCATCAAATGTTAAAAAAATGTGGTACCCTGACTAAAAACTCAATTTTAGAAGACTTCTAGGTCTTTTTCCCCTCGAAAAATGTCTAGAGATTTCCCATGTATTATCAGGGCATAGAGCTCATCACAGTCTTCGATTTGATATGTGATATAGCCCAAACGGACACCCTGATAGAACGTTATAGTCGGTTGAAGTTCGAGTTATGTTTTCAACTTATTTTATATCTTTTATAAAATTTTTTATTTTTTTTTATCTTCAAATTATTATTAAATGAATATTACTTGATAATAATTAGTTAATTATTAGTTAAAAATATTTTTTGAATTATTTTATAAGATATTTTCACTAAATATCTTATATATCAAGTGTAAATTCCTATTTACCTTATCTAAACCATATTTATATCAATATATATATAAATATATTAATATTTTATTTTTAATGAAATGTATTTTTTTAAAATATACCCTTTATCAGCACTAGTAAAAAAGTGTTGATGAAGGGGGTCTTTATTATCACTTCTAAAAAAGCACTGATAAAAGGGGCACTTTTAACAGTGCTAAAAAGAACTGATAAATGGGGTACCTTTATCAGTGCTAAAAAACACTGATAAACATGCCCCCTTTATTATTGATTTTTTAGCCCAGTTAAAGGGTGGTTCTACATAAAGTTGTTTTTGTGGTAGTTTTGGTGAAATAGAGAAGCGTGAACATGGTTCAGGCTTCTCCGAACCCCTTTTTTTAAATAATTAAATTCCTATTCCATTAAAAAAACTCATTAAAAAACTCATAATAACAATGAAATTATAAAATTTAAATGAACATAAATTAATTAAAGCTACTGTTGAAGCATCTAAAAACACCTATAATGTTACCAAAAAACCCAAATAAGTGGAAAAAACTCAACAACTGGCTATGGATATTAATTTGTTATTAGAAATCATGAATGGATGGAAATAATATAATTGTACAATATACAATCATAGAGTTTTTTTATTTAAATATAGATGTAAAAATGTAGGGAGTAATTATGTGTGAGGATGGTTAAGGGTTATTAGAAATCATAAACTTGTGTAGTTGAGGAAATAATATATGATGGTGTATTAAGGTTACGAGACCACATAGGGGATTCATGCATATTGAGGTTATTATAAATCATGAATCTATGACATTATCACACTACTACACATATTCTCTTTAACATCACGCAAAAAGTATTTTAATAGTGCTGAAAAAGTGTTGTTAATCACAACACTAATAAAGGCCTAGATTACTGCAATATGTTGTTAATATAAGAGCACGCCCAGCAAAAACCTTTAATTTCAAAAAATTCTATATACATTTAATTGACATCATGAATAAAAAAATGTATGCCCATGGTATATACAAAAAACACTTCTATATACATTTCAAACAATGTTTTATATAATTACATTTATAATTATCCAACAAACATTTAAAAAAATTAAAGATTCATCTTTTGACGCCTGTGATCCCCTCTCAAAAATGTCCACCAATGGTATTAGTTTCCAAACAAATCATCTCAACCTAAGAAAAATATTCCACCTATATAAGAAAAATATATTATGTTAGTAATGCTATAAAAAAGTAAATTAAACATTAATATTAAAGAATACATTAATAAAATGTCAATTTTTAATGAAAAACGCATTTGTAATTATACCAATTGCACTATGCATTGTATTGAGGTGGGGTTGAGTCTTACACATCATAAATGATTTATGGATCATTTTCCTAAAATATCAAAATAATCTGAATGGTCTTACTCAATTTTGAGTATATCACTTGTTCTTTTACTAAAAATAATGTCAATTTTAAATAATGAAACATTTGGAGTTATATCATTCACACCATGCATTTGATTGAGGTGAATATGATTCCTACCTATCACAAATTATTGATGGATCATTGTCTTAAAATATCAAAACAATCTGAATTCGTTTTCTAAGTTTTTAGTATGCTAGTTGTGTTTTTTTACTTAAATGTCATTTGAAACTGGAAACATGCATTTTGAGTCATACCAGTTGAATCGTGCATTAGTTTTACATGATACTACCTCATACAAATCACAAATTAATTATGAATCACTTTCCTAAATTATCAAGATAATCGGAGAACATTTTCTTGGTTTTTAGTGAGTGACACGTTTTGAACTAAAATAACAATTTTAAACTGATAACGAACACTTTTAGTCATACCAGTAACACCATGCACTATATTGAGGATTATTTTATTCCTACACATTACAAATGACTCATGGATCATTTTCCTAAAGTATCAAAACAATATAAACGTGTTTTCTCAGTTTTCAGTATATCACTTGTTCTTTTTAATTAAATTAATGTCAATTTTAAATAAAAATACACACTTTGAGTCATACCGGTCACACCATGAATTGTATTGATGTGTGTTTGACTTTTACATTTCAAAAATGACTCATGGGTCATTGTATTAAATTATCAAAACAATCTGGATGTTTTTTCTCAGTTTACAGTATGCCACTTGTTCTTTTTACTAAAATTAATGCCAATTTTAAATAAAAAGAGACATTTGGAGTTATACTGGTCACACCATGCATCAGATTGAGTTGAGGATGATTCCTACCTATTAAAAATTACTGATGGATTGTTTTCATAAATTATAAAAACAATATGAATGTTTTTTATTGGTTTTTAGTATGACAGTTGTTTTTTTAGTAAAATGCCATTTCAAATTGGAAACACACATTTTGAGTCATACAGATCGCATCGTGTGTCATTTTTATGTGACAATTATTCATACAGATCATAAATTAGTTATGAATCATTATCATAAATTATCAAGATAATCAGAGTACATTTTCTTGGTTTTCAATGAGTGACATGTTTTCAACAAAAATGTCAATTTTAAACTGATAGCGAACACTATTAGACATACCGGTCACACTGTGCATCGAATTGAGGTGGGGGTTATTCCTACACATAATAAATGACTTATAGATCATTTTAGTAAAGTATCAAAACAATCCTAACGTGTTTCTTCAATTTTCAATATGTCACTTGTTCTTTTTTACTTAAATTAATGTCAATTTTAAATAAAAAGACACACTTGGAGTCATATTGGTCAAACCATGCATCGTATTGAGGTTCGGTTAACCCCTACATGTCACAAATGACTCATGTATAGTTTTACTAAATTATCAAAACAATATTAATGAATTTTCTTAGTTTTCAATATGTCACTTGTTCTTTTTACTTAAATTAATGTCAATTTTAAATAAAAAGAGACACTTTTAGTCATACTGGACACATCGTGTTTCAGATTGTGGTTTGGTTTATTCCTAAACATCAAAAATAGCTTATGGATTATTTTCCTAAAGTATAAAAAATATATGAATGTTTTACTCAGTTTTCAGTATGTCACTTGTTCTTTTTAATTAAATTAATGTCAATTTCAAATAAAAAGGCATGCTTGGAGTCATACTGGTCACATTGTGCATTTTATTAAGGTTCGGCTGACTCCTTCACATCAAAAATAACCCATGATTCATTTTCCTAAATCATTAAAACAATTTGAATGTTTTTTTTTTTTGTTATCAATATGTCACTTGTTCTTTTTACTAAAATTAATGTCAATTTTAAATTAGAAGGACAATTTTAGTCGTATTGGTCACACCGTACATTATATTGAGGTGTGATTGATTCCTACACATCAAAAATGACTCATGGACCATTTTTATAAATTATAAAAACAATATAAATGAGTTTTCTTGATTTTAAATATGTCACTTATTCTTTTTACTTAAAGTAATGTCAATTTTAAATAAAAAGACACACTTGGAGTCATAATGGTCACACTGTGCATCATTTTGAGATGTGGTTGACTCCTAAAAATCAAAAATGGCTCATGGATAATTTTTCTAAATTATAAAAATAATATTAATGTATTTTCTCAATTTTCAGTATGTCACTTGTTCTTTTTACTAAAATTAATATCAATTTTAAATAAAAAGAGATACTTTGAATTATATCAGTCACATCATGCATCATATTTAGGTGAGGTTGGTTCTTATACATCAAAAATGACTTATATATCATTTTCCTAAAGTATCAAAACAATCCTAATGCATTTATTGTTTTTCAGTATGCCAATTGTGTTTTTTTAATAAAATGTCATTTTAAACTAGAAACTTGAATTTTGAGTCATATCGGTCACATCGTGTTTCACTTTAGTGTGATACTACTTCATACATGTCAAAAATGACTTATTAATCTATTTCCTAAATTATCAATATAATAAAATCATGTTTTCTTGGTCTTCAGTGAGTGATACGTTTTGAACTAAAATGTCAATTTTAAACTGATGATGGGAACTTTTAGTCATACCAATCACACCGTGTATTGGATTGAGGTTTGGTTGATTCCTACACATAAAAATGACTCATGGATAGTTTTCATAAAGTATCAAAACAATATGAATGTTTTTTCTCATTTTTCAGTACGTCACTTGTTCTTTTTACTTAAATTAATGTCAATTTTAAATAAAAATACACACTTGGAGTCATAGTAGTCACATCGTGTGTCAGATTGAGGTTCGATTGACTCCTACACATAAACACATGACTCATGTATCATTTTTATAAATTATCAAAACAACCTAAATGCATTTTCTCAGTTTTTAGTATGTAATTTGTTATTTTTACTAAAATTAATATCAATTTTAAATAAAAAGAGACACTTTGAGTTATACCAGTCACACTGTGCATCATATTGAGGTTTGTTTGATTCTTAAACATCATAAATGACTTATAGATCATTTTCCTAAAGTATAAAAATAATATGAATGTGTTTTCACAGTTTTCAGTATGTCACTTGTTATTTTTACTAAAATTAATGTCAATTTTAAATAAAAAAGAGACACTTTGAGTCATACGAGACACATAGTGTATTATGATGAGGTGATATTGATTCTTACATGTCAAAAATGACTTATGGACCCTTTTCTTAAAGTATCAAAACAATATGAATAATTTTTATAAGTTTTGATTATGTCAGTTGTCTTTTTTACTAAAATTTATGTCAATTTTAAATAGAAAGAAGTACTTGGAGTCATAATCATCACACCATGTGTCGGATTGAGGTGTGGTTGAATTATAAACATCCCAAAGTCTCGAAACAAACCTTAACTTCCAATGTTACCATGATTTTCATTTCCTTTCTTTATTGAACTGTCAACACTGTATATTGACTCGATGTTATTAGAGGTAAAACCTTTCTTATTATTGAAATCCAAGAGAATGGAGAAATATAATGTGCCCATTATATCATGATAAGTCCCTGAAATGAGCACATGATGTTCCTAAAAAACTTATGGATTTCAACAAGTGAGGTTTCTTCACCAAATAACTTTGATTATTTGCATTATTGTAATCTCAACAAAGAGAAGCAATGGGAAGCGTAAAGATCTATGAAAAAAACTAAATAAGTGTTAGATAAAAATGATAAGGAAATTAAATTACAAATAGTAAATAAAATGAAGTGAAAAATAATTAAATAATTATTTGTAATTAACCTTTTCATGGTGGTTGTATACATTCTTGACCCATTTCTTTTTCTTTTACCACTTAAAAATAAGTTGGATTTTACTTCACTTCTGAAGTCAGGCTCATCTCATCTAAACTCTATTCTGTTGAAAAAATTAAATCTTTTTCTTCTCTATTGTAAGGTATTAATGTGTTATTTAATGGGTTTTTTCTTTCCCATTTCACTTTATATGATCATAATTTTCATTTTATCAGGTATAAATAAGTCGATTTGATATTTTCTCTTCTTTTTAACTCACTTTCAAAAACATTCTATAACTTGTTTTCTAATAAACTTTTAGAAAATGAATACAAAATATTTATATATATAAATATATAAGACCATATCTTACAAAACACCCTTTCTAAGGTAAAAATATGAAACCAATTTAGAAATATTCTTTGAGAAATATAAAGATGTGCCTTTTTCTTTTGGTAAGAAAAACTCATAAAACAATGGGAATAGACATGTTATGTCTTAAATTATACTAGTAAAAACATTATTTATAACATAAAATTATATTTATATTTTAAAATTAAGACTTATTTCATTTTTATATGTTGAAATAAAGGATACTATACTGCTCACTGAGTAATATAGGCATGTTCCATGCGACGTGCTAATGGGTCATGAGGTTCGATAGATCAGGGTGTGCAGAGAACGCCATTATCATCACATTTTGCCTCCAACTTACACTATAACATACTTAATCCATGTTATCTTCTATGTAATTATTTTATCTGATTTTACATTCATTAATGATCACCTCCTTATTACGCTCACTAAGAGATGGATACCTGATACACACACATCCCACTTTCCTGAGGGAGATTTTCTGCTCAATCTTCATATCCAATGGGATTCTTTTATAGGAACCACCCATGGAGACTAGACTAATCTTGTATAGTGATTTCTAGGTGTCTACATTATGGTAAATGATGATTCTATATATGTCGGGTCGATATCTATGAGGTGGCTTGAGATGCACTTTGCATAGTTACCCACTGATGTTGGCGATCAGATTATCATGTGTCACACCCATGCATATATCTTATAGATCATTAGAGGTACATTGTGCATTGATCACTGTAGTATTCATGTGCATATGATGTGTCTAGGTATACTAGAATATTTTGATCATGATGGTAGATACAGCTAGGGATCTACATTTTTTTATTACACTTACAGAGCATTATGCACATCATGCCGATCAGATTGCACAGATATCAGGGGATGTGTCATCCTTATTCAGTTATGGAAATGGGAGTGCATCTCTCCCCTCTCCCCTATTGTTTCTAATTAAGATCTTCATATAGATTTTTTTATGAAGCTCTACATGGATTTTGGTATGATCACTCATATTTATTTTTTCTAATGATACTATGAGTTATTAAATTTAATTTCTTGTTATTTATCACTTTATATGTTGTATGTTATAGGTGGAGTTAGGAACACGACTTTGTTAGGAAGTCGAGTCACAACTTTGGTGTATATTTTCTCAGGATGAAAATTCTAGTACCCACTGATGTAAGTATATATAGTATTTCCTTGACTAATTAATTTCATAATATTATATTGTTTGGTGTTTAATCTATGTTTCCTCTAGTAGTCCAGTCTAAACTGATTGGTGATGTGCATCAGGAGGCATGGGGTCCATTTTTTTATTAGTATATCCATATTTTTTTCTAGGTACAACAGATATGAGCTTATATCAAGGGTCATTTATCATTCCTCCACCTTTTGTGCTTGATCCTTTACAATTTTTATGGTTCTCCTAGGTGATGATGGAAGGCCTTTCTACTCACATGGTGGGAGAAGGATCGGGTGCACATGATGACATCCAGTTGACACCTCCTTCTGATGAGTCAGAGCTAGATCATCCGACATTCAAGGTTCCAGTGCCTGAGGAAGATTCCTCTCCAACTCATCATATTCCACCCCAGCATAAAGGTCGGCGATCTCGATATGGCCATCCCATTTTCACACCATATTATGAGACGGGACCTCATCATAGACAATGATTGTAATCATTTATTTATATGTGTTATCAACTTAAATTATTTGAAACAAAAATGTATTATATCCTCTATATTATTGTTTGTCTATTAAAATGATGAAATTATTTTTACTATCAATCATTTTTACATGTTTATCCATTGTTTTAGTTTTTATTTATAGTTTACTTATAGTTTATATTTTATAATATTTCAAAGTTGACTACTTGAAACATAGGAAAACTTATTAAATTTCAAGTAGGTAAATTTAAAATATTATAAAATATAAACTATAAAAAAATCTAAATAAAACTTAAAACATAGCATAAACATCTAAAAATTTGTTAAAAATAAATATAATTTCATAAATATAATAAACAAAATATAATTTACATGACACAAATATTATTGATTACAAACATAATATTTACACAGTAAAAAATAAATTCATATAAAATATAGTATAATTAAAATCAAAATTAAATTTATGAAATTGGATAAAATAAACATATAATAAATAATTGAAAATTAAAGGAATGTAAAAAAAGTTATAAATACAAATATAATGGTTTAAAAAAAATATATTGTTCCACTAAAATTACTTTTCATTAAAAAAAATATGAAAATTTTGTTATTTTCAATTACTTTTTATATGTTCAGTAATTTTTCTAAATTTCATTTAGATTTTATTTCAACTTTATTGTTTATAGACTTTGAAATCCACCAAATTGAAATGTTATTATGTTTCATGCAGGTGAATTTGAAAGTGTGTAAATTATAAAATTTAAATACATTATAAATGATATTTGAAAAACTGACTCAACATATAAAACATAATTAAAAAAAAATCATAAATATAATAAACATAAGCTAATTTATATGTCAGAAATTTTATTTCTTAAAAACATACCATTTTCAATTTCAAATATTAATGGACATAATTCTAAAAAAAGAAAATAAACACAATATATATATCAAAATACACAAACATATTTATTTTAAATTTTGAATTGTTTTTTTAAAACATTTAAAGAAAGGTGACATCATCCTTTCCTCCTTTGAACTAAAACCCAAAGGCGGCAAGACCAATGTCTCCTTTCCACATTAGAGATAAAAAAAATTAACCTAGTATTATTTATAAAAAATATTTTTTTAGAAAACATATATAAAAAAATCTAGTTTTAATGGACCATAAAAGATATGGGGGGAATATGGATGTCCAATTATTTCGCATCATATTCATGTGAGAACAGTTTCCCTGCTTTCTTCCCTCCACAATTCAAAGTGTGAATGCCCAAACCACAATCACTCTCACTTACTTCTTTCATCCACTTTTTTTATGTTATACATCAGACCTCTGAAGTTAACCCTTTTTCCCTATATCATATATATTCTTTGGTAGGTTTTTATATGTTTCTTCATCGATATTCCTCCATTGTATCAGGATACATCACTAGCCATCATGCATCACATCTCATCATCAACCTAAAGAATGTGATGGTTTCCCACAAGTATTATGTGATTGATATTTCTTCTTCATTTCTTCATGTTTCATTATTAACTCAATGTGACCTTCACTTTAGTTTGTTTATCATTTTATATCATAGTTCCAATATTGATTCTATATCATAGTGTGTGAGTTTTTTAGGTTTTATTTATCAAGAAATCTATTCTATAGGACACCTTGATCTTTCTTGGAATTATTCCATACACATTATACTGTATTGATTATCTGGTTATTTCTCTACATTTTTTAATATAGATTTTACTGATTTTCCCTCACTAGATAAAACTCACTACACATTGTGTTAATTAAATGCAGGTCTCTAGCCTTGTTTCTTCTTCCTTGATTTGTTTTTATACTATTCTTATTTTGAATCTTTGTTTCCTAAATTTATAGTTGTTGTTTAACAATTTATTTGTGATTCATTTTTTAATATTAAACTTTTAATTATATTTTTATATGATGTAAGAAATATAAATTTCATTTTAATTTAATTTTCAAAATCCCTTTTCTCAATTTATCAATTTATTTGTTCAGTTTGTTAAAATCAATTTCATATCTTCTTAGCACCTTTCTAATTGAGGAAACTATGAAATAGGATAATGTATCCTATTAAATCAATTTATATGGTTACCTTAAATAAAGGATGATCATTAAGTAGATTAGTGGAATGGAATATTAATTCTGATTAGTAAATAATATGGATAAAAAATAAACAACAAAAAATAATATGCTGGTAATTCATATAATAGAAAGTAATTAGAATTTCAAATGTTCATATTAACTAAAGACACTGTAATTATGTCATAAACATTTTTTAGTTTCCTTTTATATTTTGAATAACTAGAGCTACTATATGCACCTATAGTTTTATGGGACATGTTGATGAGTATATGAATGAAAATATTCTATGAAAATTAAGCTATTAAAAATATAATGACATTATATATGAAATTCTTTTAACCTTCATGTTTGGAGAGTTTTGTATTCAAAGTTTTTATCTTTCATTGTATCACATCTTCCTTATTTCATGATTTTTTATTTGAATAAATATGTAAGCTCCTTGTATATGTTTTATAATGAGTTTGTAAAGAATAAGTCTCAAAATAGATATTCATATATGGATCTTTAAATAAATGACAGTGAATGTAATAGTTGAAATTCGGATGAACTAGAGAATAACAATGACATTATAAAATTTAGATGAACATAAATAATGTAAACCTATTATTGAAACTTCTAAAAACACCTATGATGTTATCAGAAAACATAAATGAGTAGAAAAATTCAACAACTAGTCATGGTTATTGATTTGTTATTAGAAATCTTGAATACATGGAAATAATACAATTTTACAGTATGCAATACAGTCATAGAGTTTCTAGTTTGTTAAAATGTAGATGTATAAATACAAGGGGTGATTATGTGTGATGAAAATTAAGTGTTATTAGAAATAATGAACTTTCATGCCCAAAGTAATAATATAATATGGTGAATTATCAAAAATCATGAACTTTCATGGGGGATTAGGGTGGATTAGGGTTATTAGAAACCATGAATCTATGACTTTATTGGAAATTGTGAACTTTCTTGGCCAAGGTAGATCCATAAAGAACTGAAGAATCCATGGAAAATTAAGAACCTATGTAGAGGGACTGGGGTTGAGTAGGGTTATCAATAATCATTAACTTCTGATATTATCAAAAATCATAAACCTATGCATCCAAGGTAGATCCATAAGGATATGAGGAAGTGATGACCTAAATAATAATTGTTGACTTCCAATTGAATACATAAGTGGGAAGAATATATCAGGAGGAGGATAAAGGGCTTTAAAAATGGGGAACACCCACTTCAAAAATAATATAACGATGCTTAAAGGTATTTTTTTAGCAGTTATTTGTGAAAATGATGCTATATAAAATTTCATTTATTTAATAGAAGATTTTAAAAAACCACTATGAAATAATTTAAAAAACAAAACACTCACTTTCTCCTCCCTAAGATCTCCCTTCCCCCAATCCCCCCCTTACTACACCCCCCCCCCCCCCATATTCACCCACCACCCTGAGACATGAGGGCTCTTGAGTGAGGTGTGGGTTGTCTAACAATGTGCGAGTCCTCCATCAATGTGCGGCCATCCCAGAAGTGAGAGACCTTCCCAGTGATATTCTATCCCTATATAGGTTTAAGGTATAATATATTTTCATTGATATATACCTAATTTTATTGTTATTTATTTGATAATTCAAAATTTAGATGCCAAGTGCTTAGATATTACTTGGAAAATGTTATTCCTATATAAAATTCTTTTTCACTTTATTATTTGGTTTAGAGAAGACCTAAATATAGGATTTATAATTATTTTCTCATTATTCTACTTGGATTCATTTTTGTAGTGATTATAATAGGATTTTCTTCATTTTAGGATTAGATTTAAGTCTGTTAGATCTGATTTATTGTTTTTTGCCTTTGATTTATATCTAGAATAATGATGTGGGTCTTCTACCTAAGTTTTTGCTAGGTTTCATTTAGGTTTTCTATATGGTGATTTTTTTTCATGGGTAATTTTTTATGAATAGTTTTGGATACTTTTTTAGGGTTTTATTATGAGAAGGATCATCAAGGATTAGAAAAAGTTAAATGGTTCCAAATCATAGGTAATTTCTTGAACTTCCTTAGATTTACCTACCATAGTTTTCATTAAAATAATAAGTCAAATTACATTAACTTTCAAAAAGTATGAAAAATTATTTTCCAATGAATTCTATGACTAGATTTTAGGTAACTTTTCTATAAAAAAATATTCTTCCATACCTAGGAAAATTTATGAATTATCTATTTTGGATATTAAATTCTTGTTTAAATGGTTTTTGAATAATTGACTAATCTTAAATTATGAACCAAGTCTAGTTTGACACCCATTTATGTTGATATAATATTTAATATATTTAACCTTATTATACATTCTTCATGTTAGTAATATACGCCCTTCACTTTTTTAAATCATAAAAGGTATAATGGAAAACATGTTTCACAATATAATTAATTAATTGATCCTAAATGTTTCCATTAATTTTATTATGTAGTACCTTGATTTTAAATTCCTTATAGGTTTTTGTAACCTTTATGAATTTTATATGTTTTGGAAGAAATCTATCCTTCTCTTTTGGTGTTTATAGTTCAATTATTGTGAGGTAGGTGACCTCTTATACACTTTTGTGTTTATTGTGTGATTTTATTTGAATTTTACACTACACTTGTGGTTTGTGAATTTCAAGGAGTTAATTGTTTTATTTCAATCCTACATTATTAATGTCACACTTAGGTTCAAACCATGGGATTTTAAAACAAAAAAGTTTTTGAATGGTGATTTACAAAATGTTTTTGAGTTTTTAAATTAGTCTCATTCTCATACATTTATGATTTATACTATAAATTAGAATTTCAAAAATTTAAAATTAATTTGAAAATTTTATTTAAAACATCAAATAAAACCTAATGGTTTTTTATTTTATGGCCATGTGAAGTTCCAGTTTTGATTAAACATGTGTTTTAAATTTTAAAAATGGTTATTTATTATTTCTCATATGCCATATATGGGTTAATGGTAGTGTCAATAGTAACACTCAGGATTCAAGAATGGTTTGGAGGGACCCATCAATGTTGAGTTTGGTCTACTTTTTTTATATAGTTGGGTTTTGAGATTGTACTTCTTGTATTAGGTATCTGGTAGTTTTGAATGTTTATCACTTATGAATGATTGTTTCTTACGTGATATATGTCAACTGGAATAGAGAAAATTGGTGATTTTAATATATGATGGTTATATATCATGATTTATCCATTTAGTGATAATGTGTTGTTTTATTTTATTATAATACATTATTATTTAATAATATTTTTTAGAGAGTATAGTTATTTGGTGATATAGAGATAAAATTTGGATCACATTACTTCGGAACACACCTTAGTATACTAATGTTTTGCAGGATTTTTTAGGTATTGTAATTTCTAATCGATACATTGATGGGAGAATAAAATATTAATATCCTAAATGTAAATTCAGAATATGGTTGAAGTTTCATTAACTCTATGAACACTTGATATTGAAGAAATTACCTAATCAATATGTGTGTTATATTTTTCATGGAGAATGAAACATTATAGAATGTTAAATAATTGATGTTAATCAATAGAATGAGCACAATACTTCCTTGATAATGGAGAATTAATTTCAAAACTTTATAAATGATTCTTTTGACATTGAAAGGTGATATCATAAATATAAAAACATATCGGAGCAACTAGTCAAGGTTTCTATAGATATTAACTTGAAAAATGATGTTTTTGGAACCTCATGAAACCCAGATCAAGATTCTAACATATCAATGGATTCTCTTCATGATTTTTTATTGACTAATTCAAGAGAAAACTTTAATGATTAGACAAATGTATTTCATGATTTAGTTGAATATGGAAATCAAGAGATGTATAGAGGATGACTCAAGTATTCAAAAATTTATTTTCTACTGAAGATGTACCATATCAAGTGCCTATTAAAAATTGAAAATAAATAAATATCTATGATATTGTAATTTTTTAATGAAATTTTTACTGAATCTAAGATCCTTGAGTATTTTTATGACATTTAGAAAGTTATTAACAAGATTGGGATCAATTATAAAGAAAAATCATGCTTGTCCCAATGATTGTATTCTATATTGGGGAGAGGATTCAAGTATATAGAAGTGGGAAAAATATGATTCTAGATGGAAGTCAATGAGTAATATTAAATGTCTAAATAAACACACTACTATAAAGAATTAGAAAAAAGAATACTAATTTAAAGGTTTTGAGTTACTTACTTTTAAAACCTTTATTATAAATATTCTCAAAGCACATGAAGTGTCATTCTCTAGAAAATAAAAATTATGGGTTAATTCGAGATCCAAGAGATTCAAAAGTATGGAAAAAATTTTAATCATTATATCTAAATTTATCATATGATCTTAGGAATGTATGATTGGTATTGGTTGCCAATGGATTTAACCAATTTTGAACTTTGATTATTTTTTATCGCATTTGGCTGGTTGTTCTGATCCCTTATAATCTAACTTCATGGATGTGTATGGAAAAAATTCATCATTTTGATCATTATTCTAGGGGAAATTTCCAATAAAAGACATTGATTTATACTTTTATCCTCTAATTGAATAATTATATGAGATATTGAACAACGATGTTGAGACATATGATTCAACTACTGCAAAAATGTTCAAAATGTATGTTAGTCTAATGTAGACCAATAGTGACTTCCATGGACATGGAAAATTATCTGATTGGAACACTCACATGGGTTTGGATTTTCTAGATTATAACTTTGATTTTGAGCATTAACGGATACCTTACAGTAAAAATTGTTATTCTTGTGTCATCATTGATGTCTCTATGCATCTCATAGATTTCAATGGAACAAGTCAAAATTTAATATAATCATTGATTGTATGCCACATTTAAAGTTATTGATAGGTTTAAAGATATTAGTACATATATTAAAAGTTAAAAGAGAATTTAGAAAGGACTGTCATTTGAATGAAAGTGGGAAACAAGTTCTAACTGAATCATTAGTTCAAATAAGAACACAACAATAGAATAAAAAATTATATTTTTTAAAATTTTATATTGGGAATTTAATTTTTTGAATCATAATCTTGATTTTATTCATATTGAGAATAATTTTTGTATTACAACCATGGTTCTCGATGATTGGACTTATTGACAATATGCTTAAGGAATTATGTTGAATTTTTTTTGACAATAATTATGAAAACCTGTTGACAATAATTATTGAATATGTGTTTGATTGATTTTTTGATCATATTTGGGAAGGGTTAATTTTATTATGTTGGTGTTACTTTGAGTGTTATTAATTCACAAGTGGGTCATGTGGTTTTCATATATTGATTGTTTAAACCACTGCCAAATAAGATTAATAATTTAGTGGAAATTTAAACCACTACTAAATGTGGTTTTCATATAGTTATGGTTTAAACCATTGTTATCTTATAATTGAAAATTTAAATGAAAATTCATCGCTAAAAATATAAAAATTATCATGAATAAAATGTTCCATAACATTTGAATAAAACTACAACAAAATTTATAAAAACACCATGAAATATCTCCTGACACTACATATAGAAGTGGTTTCTTAAAACCACCACCAAACACAAAAACAAAATCACCACTATTAACCCATTTTCTTATAGTGACTGGTTGTATTTATAATCTAGAAATTAAGAATTATGAAATAGTAAAGGAATATCTTGGAAGCAAGGTATATGTGAGGATAGATTAGGGTTTCCATGATTTCACTAAAAACCAAAAGTGGAAGGAAGACCCCCAGTGATGGGATTAACGTGTGAAGAGATAAAGGAGAGAATGTGAAGGTGATAGGGGAGGCAGGGAGGTATCGATGAGGAAAAGGGAAGAGAGGGGTGAAATTAGAAGCAAGAAAATAATAAAGATTAAGATGAAACGTGCATAGGAATTATAACCGTTAGTATAATTATAAATAGATATTAATAAAATAAAAACAATGAAAATAACATGAATTTAATGTATAGTAACATATAATATGATTTCTTTTAAAAAATGGACACATATTCCTAATAATTATTTAATCATTTAGTGGGGTTCCTCGTCCATTGCATCATTTAGTGAACGCACTAGTATATAATTAGGGGAGCGGCATGAGGGGTACAAGGGAGGGGTCCGATGTAAATTATAATTAGGGGGAATTTTTTAATTACATATATATTTTGAGAATTATGGTTTGGATGAACCATTTCATATAGAATAATTTATTAATATGGGTATTAAAAAATTCCTAAATGGCTTAAGGGTAAAAAAATATCTCTCAAAATGGGTTTTGTGGGAACTGTTACCCAGGGAGATTGAATTTTTTTAATATTTTTTTTTTTAAAGTTAGATTATTTTTTATTTATTTTTAAATTATAATAAAAAATATATAATTATAATAATAATGTAACACCCCAAAATTTTACTATATATATTTCCTTTAAATAAATCAAATATGTTTAATATTTTTCACCACATACAAAATAAACTAAAACAAAACCATGATACTTTAAAAAATCATTAATTTTAATCATTGTAATATAACCATTAAATTAGTGGATATAAAAGGAAGTAGCCATATTATGAAATCTATGAAGAAAGAGGGAAAAAATGGCATCGGGTAGCTGAAGTCTCCCTTATGAAGCTCATTTGTAAGATATTGGAAAGGGGGTAGCTTCACTAAGGTTTTAAATAGACTAACCCTAAGTTGAACTCCAACAATTATTGTATGAGAGAAATTATATGTGATAGTAATTCAAGCTCTTGGAAATCCTTATGAGATCTATCCTAGTGGAATCACCACCCACAACTACCATCAGAGATTACCTTATGCTTAGATCATATGTGAAGATATTAAGGGGATATATAACTAGAAATTTGGATGATATGATCATGTAACTATTAATGTGGTAATTTATTTATCACATGCATTTTAAATAAAAAAAAGTGTATTTACTAATTCATTGATAAAATTAATGAGATAATATTGTTCTTAAAATGCATTTTTTCTAAAATTTTCTTTTTATGAACTCTATTTAATGAAAATATATATATTAAATATATTTTTAATATATATAATATAATGCCAATATAATTATTAATTGATAATAAATTAGAGTGTGAACAATTTATATTTTACAAAATTATTTTCCAATAAAAATAATTTTCACTATATTTTGATATTTTTATTTAAAAGTTAAATTCCAAAATTTTAGAATTTAAATTTGAAAAAAAATAAATTCATTTTTTTATTAATATTTTCAATATTTTCTTAAGATTAATTTTTGGTACTTTTCTAAAATAAATGGTTTTTATTTGAATAGTAAAAAAATATTGTTTTTAATAATACTTAAATGTTTATAACTTTATTATGAAGTAAGTATTACTAAAAAAATTCTATAAATTTTCATAAGACCAAAAATATATTTAAGGAGTAAAATTATTCATTTAAAAATACTATGATGAATTTATAAAACCCCTGTTTAATGTTTTGAAAACCTAAGTAATATTTTACTCTAAAAACTGTTCTTATTCACTTATATTGAAAATTAGTTTTCATCACTTATATAAATTAAATCTAAAAAAATGGATTTCATATTTTATATAAACATTTTCATATTTTTTTAGTAAGTTCAATTTCACTTTGAGGCATAAATGTGTGGTTTATAAGATTAAAGTTAATGTCCATGATAATTGTGAAAGAGTTATTTTAAAAGAATTGTTTTATTAATGTTGTATAATTTTTATCCAATAAATTAAATAGATATATTTTATATAATGAATTTGATATTATTTTTACACATGTATAAAAATATATTATCACTCTTTAAATTGGTAATTAATTTAATATAAGATTAATAACATTTAATGGTGAAAACAACTTTTTTTTACAAAATAAATTTTATACAAATTAAATGTTTTAATTTAAAGGTTAATTTTCTCTTATTTAGAAATTGAATTTGATTATATTAATTTTAAATTTATTTTTAGAACATAAAAATTTTATAATAGGGGTGACCTTATACTTTTAATAAATTATACATTACTTGGGTGAAGGCTAGTTACCAAGGTAAAAACCAAAATGGTAAAATGTAAAAATGTAGTGGTGAAAGGCTTGAAACATGTTTAACACATGTTTGAAAATGAATAATTGAGTCTTTATAGACCTTATATCACCCAAAAAATCATTATTACACACTTTTAGAGCCATTGACCATTGAATAATTTCATTTCATCATTGAAAAATTAACGGGTATTTATAAAAGTGTCATTTTCTTCATTTATAAAAGGGGGTCACTTCCACTACATTTCTCAACTAACTCAAAAGATTTAGCTCGACCAAAACACTATCCTAGTCTATCCTAAACTCCCTACACATGTCATATAATCCTTTATCTTTCCAAAAGACCAATCTATTGATCCTTAAGGTGTTAACCAGTGGAGAATATCCAAAGGGAGAGAATATTAGGTGCACACACAAAATAAATCAGGACTTAAGGCAAAGGTTTTTGCATATCAATTTTTACTCATTGAGATATGATGTGTATTCACCACTTTATACAATTTATGATGTATATATTTTACATGTATTTCTTTTATCATAATTTTTCACACAACCTAAGGGATTTACAAAACCATCTCATGTTTTGCCTTTCATGGGGTGTCAATTCAAAAGGTAATGATGATGTGAGGGTTTTTTTATTAACACAAACCCTATTTCTTTGAGTTATAATGTATCATAATGACCTTATTAATTATATTCTTGGTTTATTTAACCCTAATAATTTATATTATACTTTATCTTTCTCTCTGGGTAAAATTACACTTTTGATTCAAATCCTCCTCCTTGAATAATTTCTTCTCCATAAAAGTATGGCATTGTTATGAATAATTATCATTATATTTAATGATGGTTATTATTCTATGAAAATATTTTCCCATCCCACCATTCTTATAATTTATATTTTAAAACCTAATTATGTGTTATCCCATGTGACCTTTACATTTCCCTTCTCCTCTTTTCAAAAGAAAGTTGGATTATCTCTTTTAATGATGTAGGATTTCAACAAATGTATTTTAAAATATTTAAAAGGATTTCCTTCCCTGTTTTCTTGTTTTATCTTTCACTCCACATTTCCTCTAAAAATATTTATATACTTTTCAAGGATACATTATTTAATATCATTTTTCAAATTAAAATTTTTCAAAATTTTCCACTTTAACTTCTTAAAAATAACTTTTGAGTATGACTTATAATTTTTTCTTTTATGAGTATGGTAAAAAACATTTTATAAAAACTTATTTATGGTTTTTATCATCATATGATCATCCATTTTTATAAATATTACTTTTTATATTTTAAAATTTTTTTCCTACTGATTTTAACTCTTGATGGTTTTGAAAAGTAAAGGAAATATTCTTATTTTTTAAAAGTAAAATTTTAATTTTTAAAAGGTATTCTTGATTTTTTTAAGGTATTTTTAAGGCTATGTTTTTAAGCAATAAGTATTTAAGTTTTTTTATGTCTTCTCAAAAAAAATTAAAAAAAATATCTCATTTTTTTCTGAAAGTTCTTTTTTGGTTTCCAAGGATAATTGTTTTAAGATCGAAGTATTTCATTTTAAATAAAATATTTTTAAGGAGATTTCAAGCCTTTCAAAAAAATAGGATTTACTATCATTTTTCAAGTGATTTATCCAATGATATTAAAATTTTATTTTTCATCTATTCCAACATACTTAATTCTCTTTATGTTCCATTGAGGATATTTTTAATCCATCATCTATATTCTTTCTCTAGATAGATTACATAATTTTCTAGAATTTTTTTTATGAAACTCATCTCTTTTCCATGGGTTAATTAAGTAATGATCGAATTGTGGATGTTTTAATATTCTAATGGTTCACATATGTATGGATAACTATTATTATGAATTTTTTGGTCCTATATCACCCTCCAATTCATTTGTTAAAATTTTAAATCTCGTGATATATGTATACGTGAGCACAATTAAGTTGTCTCTCAAGCGTGGGTAAAATTGTGTCATGAAGTTGATATATACATGGGTATAATTAAGTTGTATTTAAAGTGTGGGTGCAATTTTGTGACTCAGGAAGTTGATGTTTCCATATTCTAATGTTTATACCACATTTCTAATGTATCCTAATGTTATTCTCCCATAGATCATGTTTATTGACTGATGTTTCCAAACTCTTTTTATTAATGTCTTATGTTATGCTAAGCCTTATTCCATGAATCATGATTTATGATATATTCTTTGTTGATTATGATTTTTTTATGTTATGTCCATTTAACTTGATTATAAACATATCCTCATCTTATTATCATTTAAAATCTTTAATTTTTATTGCTTATGTTTAGACTTATTGAGTGTCTGAGCTCACCCCTTTTCTTATGTATTCATTGCTCTAGGTTATAAAGATGAGTATTACTTATAAGAATTATAGAATGGATTCTGGTGTAGATAAATTATAGAGAAATTTTCAAGTGTTGTAAAACTATTTTCTTATATAGATAGTCCTCAAAGACCCTAAACCTTTAATTCTTGGTATTGTGAGATTATTATGAGATGTGATGTTTAAATTATAGAAATTATGTAAAATAAAAATATGTTTAGATTGGGTTTCATCAATTGGAATTAGATCAGGGTTTAGTTATTTTTGAAGTTTTTTTTAGTTATTTTTTGGGATTTTTATTAGATAAATTTAGTTAAAACCCTGGTTATGAGACTAAAGGATAAGTATAAGTGTTGGATAACATCCTAAAATTTTGGTGAAGTCTTGAGTATGTGGTTTTCCTAGTAATTACTTCCTTATCTGGATACTAGAAAGTGGATGTAGTTATGGTATAGATTTACTTAGGGGTAATCACCCTGAAAAAGGCTAGTTAGGAATTGACTCAATCTTCACTCAATGCATGATGAGTGGGTCTAAGACTGAACACCTAGAGAGACACTCAAGACTGATTTGATTTGGTTGATCATATGCTCTTTACAAAACATTATAAAGGATTTAAATATATTGAAATTTTGGGAAGAGTTAGTTTAGAAAACTTAATAGGAGAACGACCATGGACAACTTAGGTTAAACTGAAGGAGTGATAGTTTGATCCAATTATATCATAGTTGAATAGAAATTATCATAGGTTAAAATGAATTTTATTGGAGAGGAAATCATGGGTTTGAGTTTACATATTCATATGATCATTTACTATTATTATATTGTATATTATCATAATAATTTTTGTTTTAATATTTGGATGGAAACAGGACCTTGAAAATGAATTTATGGAATGTATGTCCCTAGAAACTCTTAAGAATTAGATAGAGTCATATTTGGAATAAATAATTGAGAATCTTAATATATGATTATTATGAGGGAAAATATATGTTGCCTTTTCATATATATGATATCTAGTTTTTTATATCTTTAGAAGCTATATCTTGAGTCATGATTATCTTTTATAAACCCTTAGGTGTTGTTATTAGTAAGTGATAATTGAAATTGTGAGAATGAAATTTATTTAAGGGGGAAGGTAATGCTATAAAATTTTATTATATATATTTCCTTTAAATAAATATAATATGACTGATAAATTGATCCACATAAAACACTGAACTAAAACAAAATCAATACACTTTAAAATAAAATCATTATTTTTTACCATTATAATATAGGTGTTAAATTAGTGGGTATAAAAGGAAGTAACCATGTTATGAAATCTATGAAGAAAAATTAAAGAAATGGCATTGGGTTGTGGAATTATACCTTATAAAGATCATTTATCTGATATTATAAATTATGTGGATTCACTATGGTTTTCCCTAGACCAATCCCAAGTTGAAATATAATAACTATGGTATGAATGATATCATATGTGAGATAAATTCAAGCTATTGTAAATTTCCACGAGCTCCATGCTAGTAGAATAACCACCCAAGAATACCACCAGAGTTTACCTTATGCTTAGATCATACACAGAGATCTTAAGGTTCTATGTAACTAGAAATTAGGATTATATAATCATGTAACTATTAATTTTTCAAGTTATTTATCACATTTATTTTACATAAAAAAAATAAAGTTTATTTACTAATGCATTGATAAAATTAACAACATCATTTTGTTCTTAAAATGTATTTTTCTAAAATAGTATTTTTATGTGATATATTTAATGAAACTAAATATATTAAATATATTTTTATATGGATAATATAACAACAATATATTAAGTAATTGATAGGATATAAGAGTAAGAATATTTTATATTTTAAAACTTTATTTTTCTATGAAAATATTTTTCACTAAATTTTTATGTATTTATTTAAATTTAAATTCATAAATTTTAGAATTAAAATTTGATAAAATTACCTTCATTTTTATATTAATAATATAAATATTATATTAATATTTATTTTTTTTATTTTTCTAGAATAATTTATTTTTAAGTTAATTGTAAAAAAATATTATTTTTAATAATACTGTAATGTTTATAACTTTGTCAGGAAGTAAGTATTACTTAAAAACTTAAAAACTTTTTTATTAGATAAAAATTATATTTAAGGGTAAAAATTATTCATTTAAAAATACTATATTGAATTTATAAAACCCTTTTTAAATGTTCTAGAAACTTAAGTATTATTTTACTCTAAAAACTATTTTTATTTGGTTATATTAAAAATTAACATTCATCATTTACAGAAATTAAATCTAACAAAATGGACTTAATATTCTATATCAATTTTTTAATATTATGTAATAAGGTAAATTTTAGTTTTATTCATAAATTTATGATTACTATGATTAAAGTTAATGAACATGATAATTATGAAAAAATTATTTTGAAAGAATTATTTTATTAATGTTGTGTGATTTTTATCCAATAAATTAAATTTATCTATTTATATAATTAATTAGATGTGATTTTTAGAAATTTAATATATATGTGTATATGTGTATGTGTGTTTTTTTATTACTCTTTTAATTGGTAATTAATGTCATATAATATTAAGAACAATTAATGGTGGAAGCAACATGTTTTCTACAAAATAGTTTTCCTATATATTAAATGTTTTAATTCAAAAGTTAATTTTATATTATTTAGAAATTGAATTATATTATATGGATATTATATTTAAGATTAAAAGATAAAATTTTGTTAAGATAGGTTACCTTATATTTTTAATAAAATAAACATTACTTGGGTAAAAACTATTTACCAAGGTAAAAAAGAAAAATGGTAAAATGTATAAATCTAGTGGTAAAAGGCTTGAAACATGTTTAAAACATGTGTGAAAATTAATATTATAGGCTTGATCAACCTTAAATCACCCTAAATTTAATTATTTCCCATTATTTAGCCATTAACCTTTTAATAGTTTCATTCCATTATTGAAGAAGTAATGAGTATTTACAAAGTGTCATTTTCTTCACTTATAAAAAGGGGTCAATTTCACTACATTTATCCACCCATTCCAAAAATTTAACTTGACCAAAACACTACCCTAGTATATTCTCATATCTCTCCTAATTTACTATATTTATTGGTAGTTACAAAATATTATGATAAGGAGCCTTAAGGTGTTACCCAAGGGTGAATGTCCAAATGGAGAGGATGTTAGGAACACATGCAGAATGAATCAGGACCTGAGGTAAGGCTTTTTGTATCTCAATTATAATTCATTGAGATAATATGTGTACTCATCGATTGTTCCATTTTTTGGGCATATATTTGGTATGGATTTATTTTATCATAATTTTTCACACGATCTAATAGATTTACAAATCCATCTCATATTCCACCATTCATGGGTTTTCAATTCAAAAGGTAACAATGATTTAAGGGTTTTTTGTCAAATCAAACCCCCTTTATCTAAGTTAAAATGTCTCGTATTGAAATTATTTCTTCTATAATTGGTTTCTTCTTCCCTAATATTTTATATTGTATCTTTTCTTTCTCTCTGGGAAAAATGCACTTTTGATTCAAATCTTCCTCCCCGATGAATTTCTTCCCTATAAAAGTATTATATTGTTATAAATAATTATCATTCTATTTAATGTTGATTTTTCTTCCATATCCACATTTTATATTATCAAAAAATTTAACATTTATATTTTTAAACCTAATTATGTGTTATCTCATGTGACCTTCACATTTCGCCTCTCCTATTTAAAAAATGAAGTTTTGTTATCTCTTTTTATGATGTGGGATCTCAACAAATGTATTTTAAAATATTAAAAAGTTTTTCATTCCATGTTTGTTGGTTTTATATTCCACTCTACATTTACTCTAAAACCCATTATATACTTTTCAAGTATAAATTACTGAATATCCTTTTAAAATTATAAGTTTTTAAAAGTTTCCACTCCATCTTTTTGAAAATGAATTTTGAATGTGACTTGTAACTTTGTCTTTTACAAGTATGGTAAAAATATTTTCTAAAAACTATTTTATAGTTTATCTCACCATATGAGAATTATTATTTATGAAGCTTAATTTTCATGTTTTAAAATGGTTTTACAAATTATTTTAACTCTTGATTATTTTGAAAATAAAATGAAATATACTTTTTTTAATAAATGTTTTATTTTTAAAAGGAATTATTGTTTTTAAAAAAAGATTTTGTTTAAGGCTTGTTTTTTTAATAAATAAGTATTCAAGTGTTATTTTTGTCTTCTTAAGTAAATTTTTTGAAAATAACTTTATCTTATAATTTTTTTAAATTATTTTTTGTTTTAAAGGATAATTTTTATTAAGCTTAAAGTATTTCATTTTAAAATAAAATATTTTTAAGGATATTTCAAGCCTTTCAAAAAAGGGATATTTACTATAATTTTTAATTTATTTATCTAATAATATTGCAAAGTTATTTTTCATATATGTCAATATCTATAATTATCCTTACATTCCAATGAAGATATTTTTAATCCACCATCTAACTTTTTTATCAGGATGGATTATGGAATGTTTTAGAAAAAAATCATGAAACTCGTCTATTTTCCACATGTTAATTAAGTGATATTTGAAGTACGAATGGTTTAATTTTATAATGGAACACATATGTATGGATTATTATTATTATGAAGGTTGGGATCCTATATCTCCCTCCAATGTTTTGGTTAAGATTTTAAATTTTGTGAGATATGAATGTTTTGGGTGCAACAGAAACACTTATTTGGGTTGGTCTTGGATAAATAATTGTTGGATTAAGCAGATACTCCATGATGTACATTAGGTTGATGCCATGAACAATGCACATTTTTTTATAAAACTTGATATAAACTCCATAACCAAAAGGATATTTCATATTAAATTTATAATTAATTTAAATGGATAGGAAAAAACGAATACCTCGGTCTTGAAATATTTCTTCACTGAAGATATTGATTATCCTAAACCCTTTTGGTCTACCAAAATTGTGCTTAAAGGATCCAAGTGTATAATAACTCTAGCGGTAATCCACACGTGCACCTTTGATCTATGAATAACATTTATGGATTGTCAGGTACTTGTGCGGCGGATCAATCGTTTTGTGGTGTTCACATGGATAATTGTGATGATTCCTTTGGGCTTGAAGAATCATATTTTCACTCTCGTTCTTGAGAAGATTTAGGAGGGAGGATAATCTCTCAGGCTTGAGAGAAGAAAATCTAGAGTGTTCTTCAATCTTGAGAGAGATATCTCTATATTTCATTGTGCACAATGATTTTCCAATTCAATCAACTCTAGCACAAAAAACAAAGAAGTATATTTATAGTGTTATGAGTTAGGATTAAATATTATTTAATTACACATAGTCCCTTAACAATATATTAAACCTTTATATGACCTTATCCTATGTAATAATAATTTTATTATTATTTCTCATAGCATGCGCTTGTTGGTGCAACAATAGATATTATTTTACCATCTTGAATATTAATATTTATTATAAAACCTCATATTGGTCCACTCATCCTTAATATCATTTATCTAATACTCAAATAAATATTTAATTAAATATTTATTCATTCAATAAAAAAATTATATATCTGTGTAATAAAATAATTACCTTGAAAATAAATATTTATTTAATTTATGCGATCAATAAATCATGACTAAAATTATTCCTCAAACTAAAGAATAATATTATTCTAATAATTAAATTCAACTATAATGTAATTAATATCAATAGAAACATTTAGTGTGTGACCCTCTAGGATTCTTCCTCATTGGCATTAGGTGGGCTTACCTAAAGTTTAATATTACTTCCTAGCAAAAAGTAAAGGAACTCAAGAGTAATATGATAATATCACAACATCAAGAACCACATATGAGCGTTCAATATGTAATATAATATTTTTATCTTAATATCTCATCAAGAAAGTTGCATAATTGTGTCATAAACCTTAATTCTTGATATATATTTATTCTATTATATACAATGAATATATCTATATCACTATATCCATGGAATTTATTTTGACATCTCCATTCCAATCAAAGGGTTAAGATATTAACTTACATGAATATTAGGGAAAATCCTCCCTTGACTTATTCATTAATAACATACCAATTAGGACATACCCAACATATCCTATTTAACATAAACATAGTGCACCATGGGTTTTATGAATACATCTAAACACATGATTCATGATATGAAGTCACACCCACTTACAAGCACTAAAACCTATCAATTTAAAAACTATGTTTCCCATCATAGTTCTTCATGATAACCATGGGAAAAATATTTAAGATATATTTTCATATCACCTTAAGGTTATCGTCATAGAGAGGTACTTTTATGGCCTATTTTGATGTGAAAGATACCCTAGGAAATTATCATATTAAATTCATACAGAATAAAAACCAATATATGATAAGATATATTTAATATTCACTTATTTGAATATATTTATTAACATAAATTAAAAACCAATTGGTTCTAGGAAAACATCTCTAAAAAACTCCCACTTGTACTAGAGCCAAATAATAATGAATTTTAGTCCACTATCTCTCATATGAAGATCATGTTTCTAATGAGATGAGTGTTTTCTTAATGGATCCTCTATACTGTCTTTCATGGAAATTTTTCTCACTATAACTTCACCTCTTTGAGAAAAAACCATCAAGATATGATACTTTTAGAGCATGTTCTTCATTTGTTTATGTGACCTTGGTACTTTGGAAGGAGAGATTGCTTTATTTTTATCATAGTAAATTGTAACAAGGACTTTACTTCTAGGTACTGAAGGTTCTAGGTATAGTGGAAGCACGTGGTGGATGATTGAATAATTAAAATTTATTTTAATTTCAATTTTCAGGAACCCCTATTGAGGATCTTGTACATTAAGTTTATAATTAATTTATTTAGATTAGAAAAAATCAATTACCTCGTATTAGGTTTCTTTCATTATAGTAGATATTTATTATCTAAAAAGACTCTTTCATATTTCCTTCATTACTCTTGTGATTATTCAAGGGTAGAATCCCTCAAGAGGTGATCTACAAGTTCTCCTAATGATCTTAGACTAATGATGCTCGATCTTCGGGTGTTATCCGGGAAAATTGAATGTCTTGTGTTATTATTTAATGATCTCTCATTCTTTAGTCTTGAAAAAATCTCTCTTTCATTCCCATTATTGGGGGAGAGAGAGATGGAGGAGTCTAAAGAGAATTTTTTTTTGTGCAACAATTCTCTTTTTTCAATTCCCTACACAATAGCCACAATGGGATATTTATAGAGGTAGGGTTTAGGTTAGAGTATTTTTTAATTTCATGTTAGCCTTAAATAATATTAAAACCTTTCATAAAACCCATGCCAAAAAATAATAATATAATTATTATTTTGTGGTGTGCACCATATTGTGAAAATGATAAATAATATTTACCGGCTTCTAAGTAATTATTTATCACTAGACGTGATCTCAGCCCGTTAAAAATTAACAAAATTTATTGAATATTCAAATAAATATTTTATTCATAAATAAATATTTCATTCACATGCTGGTGAATAAATATTTATTAAATATTCAATAAAATAAATATATATATTTTTATTCATATGTCTATGAATAAATATTCATTTAATTTATTAAATCAATATAACTTGACTAAACTTATTCCTTGTTCTTGAGAATAATATTTATTTCATTAATTAAATTCATATAGAATTTAATTGAGATCAGTGGAAAAACTTAGTGTGTGTCCCTATAGGATTATTTCTCATTGGCATTAGGATGGATTTTCTAAAGTTCAAGATTACTGTCTAGAAATGGTTCAAGGCACCCAAGAAAAAGAACTTAATGTTGCAATGTCATCAAGCAGGTTTTATGACGGTGTCTTCAACCTATATGCTTGATACGTCTTTTGTTGACTATATGAAATAAACACGCCGATACACCATGGCCATGGAATTTAGGTGATAGTTATATTCCAATAAAAGGGATAAGATATCAACTCCCATAAATATGGAAGGGACAAATCCTTCCTTGACTTATCCATTAATGACATGTCAATCATAACGCACCCAATGTACCCTACCTCCCACCAACATATGGTTTGATGGTTTTTTCAGTAAATCTAAGTGTGTGAGTCATGAAATTCACCAATGATAATATTAAATTCTAAGGACCATTAAACATGCTCATAGATAGGTATATCTATGACACCAAAATATGTGGAATTCCTACCGGTAGGTCTATTCTAATAATCTCTCATGTTGAATATTACCAAGTAAAAAATCATGAGAAGAAGCATCATCCTCATATGAGTACTCAAACCTAATGGTTTATATACAATATGTCTCATCATAGTATGTTATCCAATCTTAGAACTATATTAAGAATATTTCCATATCACTTTAAGGTTCTCATCATAGTGGGGAACTGTTGTAACTATATCAATACAAAAAATACTCTAGGACATTATTATATTATATTCATGTAGAAAAATGAAAATTATTTAATAAGATATTTAATTATTATTCAATACATCGAATATAAATGTAATAAAATTACAATAAGTTAGTTCTAGGAAACCAACTCCAACAAACTCCCACTTGGACTAGAGCCAGTTTCCCATGACTTTTAGTCTTCTAAACCTCACATGATAATCATGTTTCTGGTGACTCAAGGATTTAGTCAAGGGGTCCACCATATTGTCTTACATGGAAAAAATGATCATTTTAACCTCACCTATCTGAGAAAAAACCCTCAAGATATGATACTTCCTAAATATATGCTTCATCTATTGATGTGACCATTTCTCCTTTATAAGATTCGCTGCTGTAGTATTATCATAATAGAGTTTGATTGGATCTTTACTTTTAGGTACCACATCAATCTCTTGGATGAATCTACATCTCCATACTAATTCCTTAACTACCTAAAAATCCACAATATACTCAAACTTTACTATATAATCAGTGACCACAACCTTCTTTGAGCTCTTCTAGCTCACAGAACCTACATTCAGAGTGAAGATGTATCTTATTTTTGACTTCATGTCATATTTATCTACTTGGAAAACTAGTATCTTCATATACTATAATGAAAAGTTCCTCATTTCCTCCATGGACCAAAAACATATCATTAGTAAACCTCAGATACTTAATGATACTCTTGGCTTCCATCCAATGGCAGTCACTTGGATCAGCTTGATATATGCCTACCGCACTCAATTTGTAGGAATCACCTAGCCTAGTACATATCATAGTATACATGACTGACCTAATCACTAAAACATATATAATACTAACCATTATATTTCTTTCCTCATGTTTTTAGGGCACATTTTCTTAGAAAGATGAATGCCATGTGACATTGGCAACAATCCTCTCTTGGATTGTTCCATACTGAATCACTTCAATATCTTGTCAATATATTTACCTTGACTTAGGTTGAGCAGTATCTTGAATCTATCATGATGTATATTGATCCTAAGAATATATGATTTCTTACCTCTAAGACTTTTATGGAAAATCATTTATTCAACCATGCCTTAACAGACTGTTATTTCATTTCCAATAATTAATATGTTCTCCTCTTCGCTTCCACGCTTCAAATTCATCGCATCAAGTGCTTGGTGGATGTGGTATCAGATGCACTTGGAGGCCACTATCAAGTTCTCGACTGGTTGGGATCATTAGATTTGATTTGTGGTAGGTTCGTTGTCTCCCTCTCAAGTCATTACACAGTCACAGATGGAGACCTCAGGACCGCTCAGAGATGGAGGAGTCCCCTTTCCATTTCTCCTTCCAATCCTTCTGTCTAGTCTTGGGTTCTTGGTTCTTCATCACTTGGTTCTGTGTTTGGATGTGGTGTTGACGAGGTGTGTCATCGACCGTCTCATGATTTTTCATACTGGAAAGGCCTTTGGAGCTTTGTTGATAAATAGTCATTCAACCTCTTCCAATGAAATCATTACACAGGTCTTCTCCTAGACGGACTCGCCTGTTTTGGGATCGTCTTCAATGAATCCTTCCTCTTATTTGTTGTTGGTAGTTTAGTGTGGGATGCATCTCATTCTTATCCCTATAACTCTGCATTCCAAAGATCTGGCAATGAAACCCTTTCTGTTGTTTAATCTCCCCCCAACGGATCTGTATAGGCATCATGTTTCGAGTTTGTCCATGTTTCTTGTGGTTTTTGTTGCTTTACCTCTTGGGTCCATTGTGTTTTCCTTATCGTTGTGGTGTGGGTTCTGTAAATGAGTTTGTTTTTGGGTTTTTTTTGTGGTGTGTTTGGGTCATGGTGGCCTTTTTGGTCCCTAATGGGCGGCAACGGGATAACCGAAAATGGTGGGTTAGTGAAGGAAGGTGATGATGATGTGTTTGGTTCGAAACAAATCTACATGATCTATGGGATCTAACGTGATGGACAACCTAAGGCAGCACAAGGTGGCATGACTATTTAGGGCTTCTATCTATGTTTTTTTGGGTAGTTTGGTCCTAGATAGGGTTCACTACTGGCCCATTTCTGGTTGTTATTTTGGGTGTTTTAGTTTTTGGGCAAGTTTGGTCCTGGACTGGTTTCCTTGGTCGGCCTGCTTATGGTTCTTTCCAGGTTGGTTCTCACTTATCCTTAAAGTGATATTATTTATAAAATCAAACAAAAAAGTTATTATGGACATTGTTTAAACTTTTTTACAACCAGTCACACCTTATAGGTGCTAACTTATCCTTCTATGTCCAGTTTCTTCTTGAATACCAATTTGTAACCAATAGGCTTTACATATTTCGGGGGGGTCTATCAAAATCTAGACTTGGTTTTAGTACATGGAATCCATTTCAGAATTTGTGGTTTCTTACCACTAGGAAACATCTATGCCACTTACTGATTGTTTATAGGTTGGAGGATCATTATTTTCAACTAATAATGAGTCACCATCCACAGTGAATAGAAGACCATAACATTATGGTTCTCTAACCTATCTTGTACTCTTATGTGGTACTTGTGTCTTTGGAATAATTTCTTCTTCCATGGGGCTTTATGGAATCTGTTATTATACAAAATCTTGTGTGCCTTGAGCCTCGACTTCATCGAATTCTATCTCTCTCCCACTATTTCTTTTTGATATTTTCTCCCTCTAAAGGAATATGGTGTGTCTTGCCTCTATAACATTTTTATGAGGGTTCATATAGGTAATATCCCCTTGTTTCCTTGTGGTATCCTATAAAGGTACACTTTGTTCCTTGGGGTACAATTATGTTACCTGAAAAGGCGTTAACAAATGCTTTACTTCCCCACACATGTAAATTTGATAACATGGTTCTTCATACACTCCAAAATTCATATAGAATACCATTTATAAATTTATTTGGTACTTGGTTAATTATATATGTTTTTGTTTGTAAATCATATCCCCAAAAGGATAATAGAAGACTTACATGACTCATCATTAATCTCACCATGTATAACATAGTGCAGTTCTTCCTTTCACTTTTACCATTCCATCGAGGTGTATAAAGAAGAGTGGGTTGAGATAAAATCCCAAACTCCCATAAATAATCAATGAATTATTGATTGAAATATTCTCCAATACAGTCTAATTAGAATTTATTAAACTTCTTACTAATATGTTTATCAACTTCATTCTTGTATTCCTTAAATTTTTCAAAGGAATCTAACCTATACCACATTAATTAGACATTTCCATATCTACTAAAATCATCATTAAAAGCTATGAATCATGATTACCTACCCCTTGATTTAATAGTAAATGGTATACACACATTTTTATGAACTAAATATAGAATATATTTGGACCTTTCACCTTTCCCACTAAATGGGAATTTGGTCATTTTTCTTTATAAACACGCATGACATGCACCAAGTGGTTTTAGTTCAAAAAATATAAATATCCATCTTAATTTAATTAATCAATAACTTTTCATTTACATGACCTAATCGGTGATTCCAAAGTTGGGTGTGATATGAGTCATGTGAGGTTGTTTCATTATCGATTTCCACTACTTGGTTTGTGTAGCCGAACACATAAATATCATTATTTAAATGTTCTTGACCATAAAAAATGTTATTTTTATCAAAGAAGAAAATTTTATTTCCAAATTTAAAAATAAAATCATTTGTATCTAGTCTGGATACTGATATAATGTTTTTGGTAATAGATGGTGCATAATAAAAACCTTTCAAAACCAAGATCATTCTGGTTGTAAACATTAGGTGGTAGTACCTAATAGCTACAATAGTAAGTTTAACTCTATCAGTTGATTGTAGATATACTTCCCCTTGGTCAATACTTCTAAATATACTTAGTTTATATATTTGAATACATATATGAGTTCCACAAGCTGTATCTAATACCAAATTTATAGAAACGGGAGAATTTCACTTGATAAAAAATGCACCTGAAGATTCCCCTTTCTTCTTATGTTGGGTGCAGTTTTTCTTCTAGTAGACCTTCTTTCCACATGAGAAACAAATAACATCATGTTCCCTTACTTTCCTCTTGATCTTCCTCTTCTTGGAAGGGAATTTTTAAGAATTCATGTCCTTGTGGATTTTTTCTTGGTCTTCCGGCTTAAGGACTGAAGTCTTTTTATGATTCATCTCCTTATCCACTTGGAAAAGAAGAGTGGTAAGATTTGGAAGATACTTCTCAATGTTTTTCATATTAAAATTCACAACAAAATAGGAGAATATCTGAGGTAGTGATGCAATAATGAGATCAGTACCCATTTTTTAGTGAGTTTAAAGCCTAAAACCTCTAGGAGCTCAATGTAGCCAATGAGTTTGACTACATGAAGTCCGGTTGGGGAACCCTTCACAATCTTACTCTGAAAGAATGATTTTTAAATCTCAAATTGTTTCTATCTATATCTCTCTTAATATAGGCCACATAGATGCTCGAGCATGTTATATGCATCCATGTTTCTGTGAGACTTCATGATCTCACTAGATATAGATGAGAGAATCAAACATTGAATGCTAATTGCATCATTAATATGTTTATCGTAGACTAGGAACTCATCATCACCCGCCTCTTTGGAAGGTGGATCAGGAAGTGAGGATTCTAGTGCATATGATTTCTGTTCATGGCACAAAACAACCTGAAGGCATGTGTACCATTCCTGGAAGTTACTTCCAGTTAGGAGATGGTATTTCTCCAATATAGATCAAAGGGATAGTGTGTATGACAAGATTTACATTTGTTCTATAATTTAAAAGATCATATTATTAGTACATTTCTTGATTACAAATTAGTTGAGATATAATATATTGAATTTTTTTATTAAATCTCCCCTATTTTATCAAGTCCCAATGGCCCTCACCATTGAACTCGAAATTTCAAGTTTCTAGGAAATTATAGTGGAATGGATCCACATTTCCCTTCACATAACCCCTAAAAGGGTTGGTCAAGCTATTTTAAGGTATTTAGGTAGGCACATCTTGGTCAATTGTAGGCTTGTAACTCCTTGATTCGTTGAGTGGACTCCCCAATCTTGAAATCCAAACTTAGATTTCCTCAAAAATTACCTCCAAATTATACCAAGTATAGAAATGGATACTCCTCTTGATGTAAAATAGTTAATTAAACCCAAAACCTTCATAAGAAATCCTCTTATAAAATCAAGTGTCCCAACAAGGGTTGGTCAAACACTTAGTTCTATTGGTTTTATTCCTAATCAATTAATAGAAGGCCAAGTCTGACTTAATATTTAATTAAGGGATTTAAATTTATTATTCATAAATTTTATCTTATTTTATCCTTTACATATCTTAATAATATTAAGTGGATTTAACTTAATTAATTAACCATGTTAGATAAAACATTTATACATAATCTATTTATTTAAATTTCATATTTACATATTAATTCATTTATTTATGTGATTGTGGTATTCATATATAAAATAAATAATGAATAGATAGAAATAAATAAAAAAATTATATGACCCAATCAAGATCTTAGATAACGGTTGATTTAATGAGCAGAAAATAAAACAACCTATGACCTAGGGAAAAAACTGTTTGTCAACCTTGGCATGAGTTACAAAATTCTACCTGTACACCTGTGTATCACCGAGTTCGCATCATCTTGGTTCCATCTTAAACCGCCTCCACATGCCTTAGGAGGATCCATTAATTATATGTATTTATTACTCACATCCAAGTGAGGGGAACCAAAGGATTGGTTAAATGGGATTATATAAATATCTTTGGACACATGGGTCTTATATAATAATTGAGGGAGGGATGACTCATAGGCTATAATTTAATTTAATATTAAATAATAATAAACTCATGCAATAAATTAAATTAAATAAATACCAACATATATATTTGTCTTAGTCAAGCTTCTGATTGGTCAAACATGCAACGAATACGCGAAAGTAACTGTCTAGAATTAATTTCTTTATTCATTCTTTATTTTTAAGATAAATGTGCTTTCAATAATTAATAAATTAGTTAATTAATTCAATTTCATCTTAACAATCATATTAAATTAATTGTAGATACCCGTTATTTATGGAATTCATGGGAAATAAATAGCAGAACCAGTAATAGCATATTTATTACAAGAAATTAATTGAGAATTTAAAATTATTTAACCCATTATTAAATTTTCAAACACACATTGGTGTTCCAATCAATAAAATATGGTTTTAATTCTATAATTTTTAATTTAATGTAATTTTTAATTGTGTCCTTTAATAAGAGACTACATGATGTGTGGAGACCAGTTACACACTATATATCTTGGTTGTCATGTATCTAGGGTACACGCCTGGGTCTGCGGCATGTACCTAGGTCGGACTACATAGTGTTTATAAACCCACTACATGCCATTTGTTCCACTTATTGTGTGTTCAGGATACACACTTGGTTCTTTGATATGTGTTTTAAATGCAAGAATTTATGAACTATGTAATATCCCATTATCGATCTAACAGGTACATATTAAACATTGTTGTGGTTTTCCTTTTCATTTTTGGGTAAGGGTTGATTTTAGATTAGGAGGATAATTATAATGGTGAAGCCATAGGTTTTTTGGATTCTCTCCTTTAAATGAATTTTTCATGCAGACTGCCTGAGGATTTCACATCGTGAAACAGAGTTACATGTCATGTAATGGTTCTGCAAACAAGTCATGAACGGCTTCATGTTGTGATGGGTACACATCGTGAGTTTTCATTACACATCATTAAATAATTAATTATTAGTTTTTAATTCATAGCATTGGGATTTAAGTTGAGGTAATATGTTTTTCAGCAGTTATGAAATTTAAGTATTTAAAAATGTGTATTGGGATTACATGTTGTGTAATACCCTGACTTTGTTTTTAAAACAGGCAGTGTGGCTTTTATTTCCTTTTGGATCCTCTCCGGTTTATTCTCCCTCAACCCAAGGATTTTTCTAGGTGAACTTAGAGCCTTCCAAACCTTCTGAATCCATTTGTTTGGCATTCGATTGTCGCTACACTTGTGGTGTAATTCCCGGGTAAGAGTTCTCCCTCACTCTTCAAGTTTCTATCATTCTCCTCTCCTTGTTTTTCAATGTATCATCTTGGAATTAATGGATCTATTCCTTGTGGTGTTGGATATTTCTTCTAGTTTGTGTTTCTAGGTCTTCTCCACCTTCATTCTCATTGACGGGTTTTGTTGTGAGTGTTGAGTTTTGGGAAGAGGTAGGTGGTTCCATCCTGTATGGCCAAAATTAATTGCCTTTGAATTGCTTAATTTATTTCAACTATTTATTTAAATTAAATTTCTAAAACTTGATTTCAATTGATTTCATAAAACCCAATTCTGGTGAATTGGGAGATTTGAAATGGTTTTGGCATGGAAAATTGGGAAAACCCGAATTCCATTGAATTGGGGTGTGTTTATGGAAATTTGTTAATTTAAATTATTTAATTTAAATTGTGGATTTGATGTAAATTATTTCAATTAATTTTTTTAATTTAATTGTGGAAATGAATTGTGAAAATTAATGGAATTGGTTTTGAATGGATTTCAAACTTATGGAAATGGATTAAAATGTTTTGATTGAAACCCGGTGGTTTTATCCTGTGAAAGAGGTGTGTTTTTTATTAAAAATCATTTTGGTTTTAAATGGAAAATTGGAATTTTGAAATGGGAGAGTGGGATTTAATTTTATTTTAATTAGTCTTAAAATAAATTTCACATCATTGATTATGTAAGAGTATATTCAAGCCTATGGTAGTTGGTGAGTTATTTGGAAACACTCTATGCTATTACAATGTTCTAAAACATACATGTGGTGGGTCACATCTCTGATGGGAGGGTGGCGAATCACCTCTCTCCAGTGTTAGGGGGACGTGTGTATACACATATTTCTAAGATCACTTAGAGAGTGTGGAGTCCTATATCCGGAAATACTATCATACCTATTTGGTAGATTACCATGTTGCTCGGTTGTTATTTATATTTGAGATATAAATGTATACTAATGTTATAAAACTACTTTACATGCCTTATGTATTTATATAAATTGTTTTATATAAATTTTTTATTTAAGCCATTATTTTAGAAATATTCCATCATTTTTAAATCCTTTACTTAAATTACTTTCCATCATTTTAACTTTATTACATGAATTGTTTAAATATGATTTAAAATGTCACACCTGTTTATTTTAAAATTGAAATAATTATATTGGTTAATCTATATTTTGAAACTGTTATGGAATCCTTGGTGAGACTCTACTGATATTTTTATCTCATACCCTACTTGTGCCTTCAGGTGTTTGTAGATTACATTCTTCTAGGTTTGACCAAAGGGAAAGGATCTCTTAAAGGTGGATCCAACTTTTGAACCTTGGTCATGGTGAGTTTTTTTCTTAGGGACTTGGGATATTTTTCTGTATTAGTACATGGGTTGTAGTAATTTGGGATTTTTATTCCTTGTTTTATTCTAGTACATCACTCCCAGTGGAGTTTCTTTGATATTAATATTGTCTTGTTTTCTTTTTCTTCCACATTATTAGTGGAAAAAACATTCCCACTTGCATTTTTATGATGCCATGTGATAGTCACCGACCCATGGGGATTGGGAACTACCTTTGGGATATGTTAAGGTCATATTAGTTATTAGGTTACTAGGATATCCAGGATGGTTCGTGACAAAGTGGTATCGGATTTTGGTTATTGAGCATTTTCTTTAAGTCAGTATTCATTTTTAAAATATTTTCAGGACTTAGGAAGTCGTTGAGATTGAGTTCCTGACTAGATCTCACCACAATGAACCTTAAGTCACCATGGGTGGTTAGGTAAGGACATCTTATGGATTAGTTATAGTCCTTTCTCTATTCTAATTTGGATAAAGTGGAATCCAAATCTGGTAGTTCCATATGTTAGGAATAATTTCCATTTTTTCTCAGTTTGAGTGTGAATCTAATGTCATCAATGTTGTCTGGTAATTTTTTGTAGCATCATGCCTCTAAGAAGATGCACAAATAAAATCTAGGAGGAAGCTACTGCTGAACTGTAGCAAGCAAATCCTCTAGTGGACCCAAATCTAGTTGAGGTGATTGTACGCACTATCCAAGATCTGGGATAGGCACCACCCCCAATCCCCATTTAGGCTCCAACTATAGATCATCAGGGGTATGTTCTTATAAATCGTTCTCAAGAGTTCCTTCGCCAAAATCCACCAATTTTCAAAGGCTCCACTGATCCTCAACATGTTGAGGAATGGTTGAGCAAGATAGAACATTTGTTTGAGTTCTTGGAGACATTGTACGTGATCAAGGTGAAGTGTGTCACCTTCGTGCTGGAGGGACCAAGCAGGAGATAGTGGGACATGATGGTGACGGCAAAGAAACATGAGGGCTTAGAGTATAAAGACTTAAAGGTTCTTTTCACTAAACACTTCTATCCAAAATTAAGGGTGTTGGTTAAATATGTGGAGTTTTTCAATCTTGAGTAGGCCGATAAAACCATGATGGATTATTAAAATTGTTTTGCTGATTTGGTGCAGTTTACTCCTGAGATTGTATCTAACGAGATAATAAAGGCTCGACGGTTCGAGTTAGGACTTAAATCAGATATTCGTTCTTAGGTTTTCTTATTGAAGCTTCCCACTTATGTCAATGTTCTAGATAGGGCGATGATAGTTGAGATAGACCTGGCTGGAAAGTCAAGGTTATTGGGAGTTTCTTTTCCTCCCAGTGGTAGTGTTGGTTCCTTCAAAGTAAAACAAAAGTGTGATGATTCTCACAGTATTTCTCGATGGTAGGGTCAATCTAGACTCCTACAGCACTAGGAGGAAGTTCTTTGATTTTCTACCAGTGTAGAAATCCAGGACATTCTAAGAGGGTTTTCACTGAGGCACCCAAGAATTGTAGCTCCTACAGGAATTTAGGGAACTTACATAGATTCTGTTATCACTTCTCTACTCTGCATAGTGGAACAAGATCACTAGATCCTCCTAAAACTATGGGGCAATCAGATGTTTCACATGAAAAAGGGTTCCAACCACAGGAATTCAGAGCGAAGATTCTTCACATAGTGGAAGAGTATCTAGAGGAAATATACATGGGTCCAGGGACTTTGAGAGGTACCATTACTATAGCATCATCATTAATGACTGCTCTATTTGATACTGGTACATCTCAATCATTTATTTCAACCCGTATTGTTAATCTGATTGATCTTCCTATGGAGATTTTATCTTGTGAAATGGATATTACTACACCCCTTGGTACGAAGAGAGAGCAGGGTCTCCATAGTCCTGTTTGTGTCTTATCTCTATCAGACACCGAGCTTAATTGGAATTTTCTAGTTCTCGATTTGAAATATCTTAATGTCATGTTTGGGGTGGATCATCTCATTTACAATAAAGCCCAAATTAATTTTTATCTTCGATGGGTCTACCTTACAACACTCAGTGGTGTGCTTCTTGTCTTTCAAGGATAATGGGACCCAAGGTCAAGCAGAGTCGGTCCCTATTATCCAAAGTTGGGGAAATTGATATCAGTGTTTTATTTTGATCTGGAGTGGGATTCAATGTGTGGGGATCTTCCTCCAGTCTTCGTCAAGTTTATTGATGTGTTTCCTTCTGATTTATCTAGTTTTACACTGGTGAGGGAGGTCATTCATTGACTTAATGCCTGGAACTCAACCAATTTTAGTTCCCTCTTACCACATGGTACCAGCTAAACTAAAAGAGATGAAGTCCCAATTGGACAGTTTTATTGAGAAAGGCTTTATACACCTGAGTGTGTCACCTTGGGTGGTGTCAGTTCTATTCTCTAAAAAGTTTGATGGCTCTATTTGATTATGTGTTGATTACCGAAATCTCAATCGAGTTATGGTAAAGAACAAGTATATGTTGCCATGAATTAATGATTTGTTTGATCAGTTGAAAGGTGAGAAGTGGTTTTCAAAGATCGAACTTCGATCTAGTTACCATTAGTTAAGGATAAAGGAATCTGACTTTCATAAAACCACATTTTAGAGAAGGTATGACCATTATGAGTATCTTTTTATGCCCATTGGTTTGAAAAATTATCCTTCATTTTTCATGGCTTTGATTAACAATATTTTCCATGAGTATCTAGATAACATTGTGGTAGTCTTTTTGGATGACATCCTCGTTTACTCTAAATATGGGTAGGATCATTTGCAACATCTAAGAATAGTTTTGGGTCTCCTGAGAAATCACAAATTTTATTCCAAGCTTTATAATTGTGAATAATGGATTCAGGAATTAAAATTATTAGGAAATGTGGTGTTTGAATAGGGTATATCATTTGATCTTAATAAGGTAAAGGTCGTTATGACTTGGAAGCAACCACGAAGTGTCTTCAAAATTCAGAGCCTCTTAGAATTATCTGGATACTACCATAGGTTCATGAAGTACTTCTCAAATTTTTCTTCACTAATTAATGCTCTGACTTGGAAGGGGGTGAAGTTTTCTTGGGATTACAAATATCAAAATTCTTTTGTTGAGCTGAAACATATATTGACTACTATGTAGGTGTTGACTCCTCCAAAGGACGGGTAGGGCTAAGTGGTCTTTTGTGATGCAACGAGTTCAGGATTGGGTTGCGTTCTTATGTAGGGATATCATGTAGTTGCTTATGGATATCACCATCTTAGGAAAAATGAGAAGAATTATCTTACCCATGATCTTGAACTTGTATTTTTGATGCACACACTTAATATTTTATGGTATTACCTTTATGGTGAAAGGTTTACTATGTTTTTAGACCACAAAATCATGAGTTATATCTTCTCTTAAAAATATATGAACCTTCACAAGAGGCATTGGGTGGAGTACCTACGATCATTCGAATTTGACATCGCCTATACCTTGGGGAAAGGGAATTTCATTGCAGATGCATTGAGTAGGAAAATTCCAACCTAGGATGTGAAATAATCTTTAGAGGAGTGGATTTTGATGGCCCTGTTTCACAGTTTCATATTAGAGTTCAGGATAAGGGGGATGAAGTTTCTTTATCCAACGTTCAGTTGAAATCCACTCTTCATGGAATGATTCTTCAGTATTAAGATCTTGATGGTGAATTCTATAGCATTATAGACTCTTTTTATGGTGGAGAGATAGTTTCCCAATGGTAATTCTCCAAAGAGGGTGTTCTATGTTATCAGAACCACTTTGTTGTGTTGTTTGTGGAAAGGAAGAATGTGATGGGATATTTCCATAATTCCCAGTGGGTTGTGAGTGTAGGAACCACTAAGATGCTCTATGACATGAGGTGGAAATTCTGGTGGCCAGGTATGAGATAGGTAATTACTGAGTTTGTTTCTCGTTACTATAAGTGACAACAGGTGAAATCTGAGCACCAGAAACCTTCAGGTTTTCTTCAACCACTTTTAGTCCCTACTTGGAAGTGGGATGAAATCTCTATGGACTTTATGGTTGGGTTTCCTCATACCCATAGGAAGAATAATGTGATACGGGTTGTGATCGATAGGCTGGCCAAGTCGGCTCACTTTATACCCATTCAAGATACAAGCAAAGTTTAATAGTTGGTAAATATCTATGTGAAAGATATTGTTCATTTTCATGGAGTTTCATCTGTTATAGTCTCTGATAAGGATCCTCGGTTTACTTCTCACTTTTGGAAAGGCCTTCAGGAAGCACTGGGATATCAGGTCTGTTTGAGCATGGACTACCATCCATAGTTGGATGTCCAAATAGAGAGAGCTATATAGATTCTTGAGGAAATTCATTGTGCTTGTGTTCTCAACTTTGGTGGGGCTTGGGATGAACACTTGGGACTAGTTGAGTTCTCTTATAGAAATATTTACCAGTACATGATTAGAATGGAACCTTTTGAGGCCTTGTATAGATGACCTTGTAAATCTCTATTGTGTTGGTCAAAGGTTGGTGAAAGTTCCTTGGTTGGACCGAGTTTGGTATAAGAGATGACAATTGAGATTCAATTGATTTGTCAGAGAATTTTGACAGCATAGATCTGGTATAAGTCTTATGTTTATTATCACCATAGGCCTTTGGAATTTTCAATTAGTACCCAGGTATTCTTGAATTTTTCACCCTGGTTGGTTCATAGATAGCCTGGGAGGAAAGGGAATATTTCTCCTCATTTTATAGGACCTTTATAGATTGTTGAATAGGTGGGTAAAGCTACTTACTATCTAGAACTTCCATCGTAGCTAACGTCGATACATAAGGTGTTCCATGTATCACAGTTGAGAAAGTATCTCTCTGATCCATATCACATTTTGAGATGCAGTGATTTGGAGATTGAACTTGATTTTTCTTTTACTGAGCATCCAATAAAGATAGTTGATTCTGAGACCAAGGTACTTCATGGGAGGATAATACTTTTGTATTGTGTGTTATGAAAGCATGGTTCTGATAATTATGAAATGTGGTAATGTGATGCATTGATGAGAGAGCAGTGGCATCATCTCTTTGGCATAGAATCTTCTTCTTAAGCTTTCTAGGGATAGAAATATTTTATGGTGGGGAGGTTTTAACATCACGTTACCGATCTGATAGGTACATCTTAAACCTTGTCATGGTTTTCCTTTTCGTTGTTTGGGTAAGGGTTGAGTTTGGATTGGGAGGATACCTATAATGGTAAAGTCATAGGTTTATTGGATTATATCCTTTAAATGAATTTTTTATGCAGGTTGCATGAGGATTTCACGTCATGTAACAAAGTTACACGTCGTGTAATAGTTTTGCAAACAAGTTGTGAATGACTTCACACTGTGATGGGTACACATCATGAGTTTTCATTACATTCCCTGAAGGAATTGATGATCAGATTTCAATTTGAAGCATCAAGATTTAAGTTGAGGTGATGTGTTTTTTAGAGGTTGCAAAATTTAAGTATTTCACGATGTGTATTAGGATTACACATCGTGTAATACCCCGACTGTGTTTTTAAAATAGGTAGTTCGGCTGGTCTTTCCTTTTGGATCCTCTCTGGTTTATTCTCCCTTGACCCAAGTCTTTTTTAGGCAAACTTGGAGCCTCCCAAACCTTCTAAATCCATTTTTTTGCATTCGATCATTGCTACACTTGCATTGTAATTCCTAGGTAAGAGTTCTCCCTCACTCTTCATGTTTCTCTCATTCTCCTCTCTTGGGTTTTCAATGGATCATCTTGGAATTGATGGATTTATTCCCTATGGTGTTGGATCTTTCTTCTAGGTTGGGTTTCTAGGTCTTCTTCACCTTCATTTTCATTGACGGGTGTTATCGTGAGTTTTGAGTTTTGGGAAGAGGTTGGTGGTTCTGTCCCATATAGAAAAATTTATTACCTTTGAATTACTTGATTTATTTCAACCATTTATTTAAATTCAATTTCTCAAAATTTCTTTCGATTTATTTGATAAAAACTAATTCCAGTGAATTATGATATTTGAAAAGGTTTTAGTATGGAAATTTTGGAAAACCCCCAATTCCATTGAATTGGGGTGTGTTTATGGAAATTGGTTAATTTAAATTGTTTAATTTAAATTATGGATTTGATTTAAATGATTTTAATTAAATTATTGAATTTAATTGTGGAACTTAATTTTGAAAATTGATGGAATTGGTTTTGAATGGATTTAAAACTTGTGGAAATGGATTAAAATGTTTTGGTAGAAACCCAGTGGTTTTATCTTATGAAATAGGCATGTTTTTTAATAAAACCCATTTTGGTTTTAAATGGAAAATTGGAATTTTGAAATGGGTGAGTGGGATTTAATTTAATTTTAAGTAGTCTTAAAATAATTTGTCCATCATTTATTATGTAAGATCGCATGCAAGACTTAGGTAGTTGGTGAGTTATTTAGACACACTCTACACTATTACAACGTTCTAAAACATGCATGCGGAAAGACACATCCCTTATTGGAGGGTGATGAGTCGCCTCTAGATAGTGTTAGGGGGATGTTTATATACGCATATTACTAAGATCTCTTAGAGAGTATGGATTCCTATAGCCGGAAATACTATCATACCTATTTGGAAGATGACTATGTTTCTCACTTGTTATTTATATTTGATATATAAATGTATGCCAATATCGTGAATTCTAGATTTATATAAACTATTTTATTTAATCCATTATTTTAGAAATATTCCATCATTTGTAAAGCCTTTACTTAAATTATTTTCCATCATTTGAACTGTATAGCATGATTTGTTTAAATATGATTTAAAATGAAAAACTTGTTTATTTTAAAATTGAAAGTATTATTTTGATTAATCTATATTTAGAAACTATTATGGAATCCTTGGTGATACCCTACATGTATTTTTAGCTCACACCCTACTTGTGCCTTCGGGTGTTTATAGATTACCTTCTTCTAGGTTCAACCAAAGGGAAAGGGTCTCTTGGAGGTGGATCCAGCTATTAAACCTTATTTGTGATGAGTTGTTTCCTTAGGGACTTGGGGTTGTTTTCCTGTCTTAGTACTTGGTCTACAGTACTTTGGGATTTTTATGCCTTGTTGTATTCTAGTACATCACTCCTAGTGGAGCTTCTTTGATATGCATATTGTCTTGTTTTCTTTTTCTTCTACATTTTTAGCATAAAAATCATTCCAACATGCATGTTTTATGATTTCAGGCGCTAGTCACCGATTCATGGGGATCAGGAATTCCCTTCAAGCTATGACAGGGCTAGCTCAGTTATCAGGTTACTAGGGTACCCTGGTAGGTTCATGACAAACTACATGTCATGTACACCACAAACACATCATGTATATCATAAATTCTCTAGATTTTAAGTCTCGCGTGGTTTGACCATGTATAATTACCATGTGGATTGTGTCATTTATGATGCTAACCCATGTAAACTACATGGTGTGTATGCTGATACGTGTTATGTAATCTGATAAATTGGGTGCTATATTGGTCTAGTCTATATGTGGTGTGTAATAAATTCTTTGTGTGGCATGTCATGTATCCCTCGGTGCATATAGATGTAGTTCACAAGCATACACAACATGTAATTATGAGTACATGCCATATAACTCTATCTTACTTTACAAAAATTTGGTAGTTCCTGATAACATCTTCGATCTTTCTTCATCTGTTCTTAAGACCTTTAAGAAAATAAAACACTGAATCAAAATGTTTAATATGTTGAAGAATGTTTATTCAAACTAGATTAAAGAATTAATAACATGAAATGAAAATTTAACCACAATAATTCATAGATCAACAATAAAATAACTAATTATAAATTTAAATGTTATCCCTTTGATGCCACTTGAAGGTTTTGGGCACCACGGAAGCATGCAGTTGACGATGGGATAATTAAAATCTCTTTTAATTTCAATTTCTCAGAACCCCTATAGAGGATATTTCATGTTAATTTTATAATTAATTAATTTAGAATGGAAGAAAGAAATTACCTCATCTTAGGTTTCCTTCTTTCTAGTTTATGTTGATCATCTAAAAATACCCTTTCGGATTGCCTTTATTGTGCTTGTAAGGATCCAATGGTAGAATCCCTCTATCGATGATCCACATGTTCAATTAATGATCTCCAAGAAACACTACTCAATATTCAGGTACTAGAATGACGAATCAAATATCTTGCATTGTTTGTTCTTGATTGCTCATTATTTAATCTTGAAGAAATATCTATTGCATTCTTGTTATTGAGGGGGGAAAGATATAGAGGAGTTGAAAGAGAATTCAGTGTGTGTAGAAACTCTCTCATTTTTTGATTCCCAACACAATAGCCACAATGGTCTATTTATAGTGGAATGGTTTAGGTTAGAATATTGTTTAATTTCATGTCATCCCTTAAAAATATTAAAACCTTTAGTAAAGATCATTCCGTAAAATAATAATAAAATTATTATTTTATGGCATGCACCATCTTACACAAATGATAAATAATATTTACCAAGTTTTAAATAATTATTTATCACCGAACGTAGTCTTGTTCCGTTCAAAATCCTCAGTATTTATTGAATACCCAAATAAATATATTATTCATAAATAAACATTTCATTAACACACCAGAAAATTAATATTTATTAAATATTCAATAAAATAAATATATATATTTTTATTTACATATTGGTGTATAAATATTTATTTAATTTATGTGATCAATATAACTTGAATAAAATTATTACTTGGTCTTGAGAATAATATTTATTCCATTGGTTAAATTCAAATAGAATTTAATCAAAATCAACAGAAACACTTAGTGTGTGACCATCTAGGATTCTTTCTCATTGGAATTAGGTAGACTTGTCTAAAGTCCAAGATTACTGTCTAGAAATGGGTTAAGGAATCCAAAATAAAAAACTTAATATCACAATTTTGACAACCAAATATGAATGCTCACTATGAAATAAAATCCCTTTGTCCTAACATCTCATCAAGTAGGTTGCATGATAGTGTCATCAACCTATATGCTTGATACGTCTTTATTTGACTATCTGAAATAAACATGTTGATGCACCATGGACATGGAATTTAGCTGATGGTTATATTCCAATCAAAGGGCAGATATATCAACTCCCATAAATATGGAAGGGATAAATCCTTCCTCAGATTATCCATTAATGACATTTCAATCATGATGCACTCAATTTACCCTACTTTTCACCAACATATATCATGATGGTTTTGGTTAGTAAATCTAAGTGTGAAAGTCATTACATGCACCAATGATAATCATAAAGTCTAAAGACCATTACACATGATTATAGATAGAAATATTTTATGACACCAAAACATGAAGAATTTCTACTGGCATGTATGTTCTCATAATCTCCTATCTTAGAGATTAACAAGTGCGAACTTCATGATATCAAGCCTCATTCTCTTATGAGTACTCCCTATTTATGTTCTATATACAATGTATCCCATAATAATATGTTATCCAACTGTATAACTATATTAATAATATTTTCATATCACTTTAAGGTTCTCAACATATCGGGGAACTAGTATAACCTTATCAATACAAAAAATACTCTAGGACATTATTACATTAAAGTCATGGAGTAAAATATACATGTAATCAAAGTAAAATCGGTTGGTCTTGGGTCACCAACTCCAACAGGTACCACATCCATCTCTTTGATGGAATTTCATATCCATACTATTTATTTATATTCATCAAAAGCTGCAATATACTCTAAATCCACTATAGAATCAGAAACCACTGCTTTCTTTGAGCTCTTTCATCTCATGACTCCTCTATTAATGGTGTAGATATATCCTGATTATGACTTCATATCGTCTTGATCTATTTGGAAACTAACATCTTCATATACCCTAATGACTAGCTCCTAATCATCTCCATATACTATGAACATATCTTTATTTCACCTTAGATACTTAAATATAGTTTTTAAAATCATATAATGGAGATCACCTGGATCTTTCTAATATCTACCAACTACACTCAAGGTATAAAAAATATTTAACCTAGTACATGGTATGACATACATGACTAACATAATTAATGATGCATATGGAATCCTTTTTATTCCATGTCTCTCCTCATGTGTTTGAGCACACAATTTCTTGGAAAGATAAATACCATATTATATAGTCAAAAATCCCCTATTGGATTGTTTTATACTAAATCTCCTCATTATCTTATCAATATCTATACCCCGACTTAGACCGAGTAGTCTCGTGGATCTATATTTATGGATCTTGATCCCAAGAACATATGTTTCTTCACCTAATTATTTCATGGAGAAGCACGTATTTAACAACATCTTGATGGTCTGTAAAACTTTTATCTAATTTCTAATATGTAAAATTTCATTGATATATACTATTAGGAAAATGATTTCACTCTTATTGAAAAATTTATAGACACAAGACTCTCATTAATTTCATACAAAACCAAGTTCTATTATGGGCTTCATCAAAACAAATTTTTCATGAATTGGATGCTTACTTTAATCCATATATGGATATATGAAACTTACACACTTTATTAGTATTACCTTGAATCACAAACCCTTCTGGTTGTGTTATATAGACATCTTCATGATGGTTCCCATTAAGGAAGGGTGTTTTTATATCCATATATCAAATCTCATAGTAATGGTATGTTGTTATATCAATTAGAATACTGATGGATTTAAGAATGGTGATTGGTTAAAAGGTTTTTTCATAGTCTATGTATTAACATTGTGTGTACACTTTTTCAACCAAAAATTCTTTATAGGTACTAAAATGAGAATCCATGTCTAGTTTCTTCCTGAATACCCATTTAGAACCAACAGGTTTTACATCAACTGGCGGATCTAAAAATATATAGACTTGATTTTGTCACATTGAATCTATTTTATAATTAATTTCTTATTTCTATTTAGAAACATCTATGACACTTACTAATTCCTTGTACATTAGAGGATCATTATTATAAACTAAAAATGAGTCATTATCCTTGGTGACTATAAAACCATATCTTTCAGGTTCTCTAACCTCTCTTTTACTCTTACACGGTACTTGTGTCACTAGAACTGTTTCTTCCATGGGGCTTTGTGGAACTTGCTCCTATTGTGTATCCTGAATCTGGACTTCATCATAGTCTATCTCACTCCCACTATCTCTTTTAGAGATGTCCTACCTCTCAAGGAACATGGAATGTCTTTCCACTATTATATTTTTATCTAATGTTTCATATATATAATATCCTCTTATTTACTTGGGTTATCCTATAAAGATACACTTTTTACCTTGGGGTGCAAGTTTTTTTTCTAAAAATGACTTAACAAACATGTTGCATCCCCATGCAAGTAAGTTTGGAAATACAGGTTTCTTTCCACTTCACAATTGTAATGGCATACCATCTGCTACTTTAATTGGTACTTGGATTAGTATGTGTGTTTATTCCTATAATGTATATCCCCAAAATTATGGTGGAAGATTTACATGACTCATCATTGAACTCACCATGTCCAACAAGGTCTGATTCCTCCTTTCACTTACACCATATAGTGAACCTATCCTTTTCACAAAATATTAAATTATTTTAAGCATAAATATACATCATAGTACAAGTGAAGGATTGTGAAGTCCAATGTCTTTGAAGACTAGGTACATAAAACTAAAAAAATGGGACTAAAAAAACACTTCATTGTTTAATATTCAAATTGATCTCCTAACTTACATTGTGCTCAAACATCTGCATAGGTTACCCTGGGGAACACATGAACAAAGGGATGAGCTAAATAGCCTAGTAATGGAATAACCATAAGAACAAAGCTTTAGCACAAGGAATAGAAGGCAAGACATGATGATATAAAAAGGCATGTAACATATGGAACCTTAACATATAAACATGTAATCATATAAACATGAAATCATATAAATATTTCATCAACATAAAAAATGACTTTAGTACAAGTCAAGGATAACTGATAAGATCATTTCACATAGTATAACAATCCAAGGCTAACCGCCAAGACCGTCGCACATAAAATCTCATGAGACTTAACTTTACCCAATGCATTGGAGCGCTATTTGGGCACACCCATCTTAACTTTTCATGAATATTTTTTCCACATAAATAATCATACATAATTAATCTTACATAAACATAAGGGTTACCCATGGAAATAATTGGGTACTACAATCATGTCATAAAGCATAACAAATGGTCGAATCATAAAAGTGTCCACGAAAGAAAAGAAATAAAATATACATGGACATTAAAAAAAGAAAATAGGAATGTATCATGGTAAGTTATGTCAAGTAGAAGTGACCACATGTAAGAAAAGTATTCAGTAAATTTTAGCATAAAAACATTTTTGAACGGTTTTAAGGAAAATACTATAGAACCTTTAAAATAGAAACAGGAACAATCCTTTATAAAAAATTAGAAGTGAACCAGGAAGGTTTTCAAAATAAAAAGACATATTTTATAAATATAATGGTGGATTAAAATAGAATATATAGTTCAATTTAAATCTAGTAATAATTTGGGAATTTCCCTCAAAACTGTTTTACTTATCAGGAAGTGTTGAGGAGGGAATCACTTAAAAACATGTATATCCCCAAAAGATAATGATGAATAGAACTTGATACATGAGTTTGGAACATTTAAATAGAATTTATAATATGAAAATAATTATAATAGATAACATCATTTTGGTAAAAATAAATATAAAGAAACTTGAATGAATAAATGAGGTTTGGGTTTAATCCCTTATAGAATATCGATATGGTATCGTGTGTACTTAAGAGGGATTAATGAGAGAGAAATGGGTTTCTCATCATTTAAACATCATGATAATTCCATGTTTGAATGGATTCAAGGTCATAATTTGACCCTAATCATGTGTTACCAAACACTAAACTAGTGTCTGACAGAATTCCTTATCTATTCTCAATCATAAGCTTCTCAGTAAGTAAGTGATTTCATGCATCAATAAAAGGTGGGGCTATTTGAAATTTCTAGCCAATGAGTGAGTGGGGAAGTGATACATAAGAATAATGGGGAACGAATGGTCAAAAAATAGGTATGAATATCCCAAAAGGGTGTACTCTGGGCTGGGAAAGAAAATATAATTACACATAAAAGGGTATAACATAGAGGATGATATTGAATAAAATTGAAATAGAGAGGATCCCTTACCATAAGTAAGATGGTGTTATCCACTTGATATTAATGACCTGAATAATCAAATTAGGTTAATTAATTAATAATTGAAGAACCTATTCTATATGTAAAAGATTTATTATAACCTTTTTAAGCTCACTCATGACCTTTTTGATGAGTTAAGTGGTTTAATTTCATTGTTCGGGTCTGTTTGTTTTCTTGTTTTTTTATGATTGGTTTACTTATTTTTATGAACGGATAAACATGTAAGATGAAAGTGGTTGTCCAAAATTGAAGTTATATTAAATTATTTAACATAAAGTATATTTAATGGTTATAAAATTCATTTGTTTATTTGTATTTAAGGTGAATCATTATATAAAACATTAATGATAAACGCTTGAATTAATTTTAGCGATTTTGCTCATAATTAACTTGTTTTGTATTATTATTTTATATCATGTGAGAAAAAGGGATTACAGAACATAACATAAGATAAAATAAATATTTAATAATCTGTTTCAACCATAAAAATGGTTTCATGACCAGAATTGAAGATAGTAATAGAAATTGATAACCTGTCGTCCTTGAATGTGCTAAATTAACACATCTCAAACGGTGTTTTCATTTCTTTCAAATAAAAGGTGGGTAAAAGAGAGATGATAATTAATTATAAAATTAGAATAAAAAAATTATAGTACATGTATGTTACTGGAGTTTTCATACCATTTTGATGAGTATAGGTTAGGAAAGAAAAAAGAACAGAAAAACTTAAAAATAAAAGAAAAGAAAAGAGGAATTTTACCTCTTCAATCAAAATTCTTTGAGAGCCTCTTAAGGGGAGAGGATTTGGTATTTTTAGGAGACCAAGGGATATTAGAATTGGGTAGGGATATTGGGGAGATATTTTGGCATAATTTAGGGAAGGATCATGTATTGAAATGAGTGAAGAGAAGAGGGTGTGATATGTGTTATTTATAGTGGAGGGGAGGAGAGTTTTCATAATATATAATTCTTTAGTTTATTATTTTTCCCTCAAGACCAGAAATGGTGATGATTCAAAGACCAAAAATAGTAATCTGTACATGTGAGTTCTATATTTGGGTGCTTACATCACTTATGATGTCAGGAATAGTGGATTTAAATTATAATATATTTATACTGTAAATTAATTTATTTTACTATTCACCAAAAATTCATGTATTTCAGAAAAATCCCAAAAATTCACCCTAACCATTTTTTAACGTTTAGAATCCAAAAATTAACTCCATTTTTCAAAAATAATTTTATAAATATGATTAATTTAATTTTTAATTAAAATCATAATTTACTTGAAAAATACATATTTTAAAACTATGACTGATTTTATAATGCTTTCAAAAATTACATAAGGTCTTATACAATTATCTTAAAACCATAATACCTAAAATTTATAATTTATGAACACCTTTTAGGAAAATAAATTTTTTTTAAATTAATTAATTAATTTTAATTATTTATTTATGACTTACAAAAATACCAATGCATTCACTACGATCATATTATCACTTATAAGATGCCTAAATTTTATTTATACATTCATGGATGAGGTTACTATTATTTTGGACTATTTTATATTCATAAGGGTCATATTACTATTCATAAGGGTACGTTACTATTCATAAGGGTAGGTTACTATTCACCAAAAAATAATTTTGTCTTATAGGACTCTAAACATCTTACTGATCGCAACCGTGAATGTCTGATTTTTGAAATTCGAAACATAGAAGTGTCAAAATTATGTTTAAATGTCGCATAGTACTTAGTCATTAATTGTGTTGTGATTTCATGTGATTATATGACCTAATAATTAGAAGGAAATTTCTATTGAAAAACATTGGGTTGTTACATTCTTCCCCCCTTAAGAAATTTCACCCTAGAAATTTAATTTTACATTCTAGGCCATAAAAAGGTGCGGGTAATTTTCCTTCATTGCTTCCTCTAATTCCCATATTTCCTCTTAGTACTTATGATTCCTCCATAATACCTTGACTAGGTGAGTAGTCTTGTTAAGTATAACTTTATCTCAATGATACAATATCTTCACTAGCTGCTCCTCATAAGAAAGATCATCCTCCAACTGTACCACCTCTGAAGAGAGTACATGTGAAGGATCAGGTATGTACTTCCTTAAGAGAGATACATAGAAGACATCATGTACTTTAGACATGGTAGGTGGAAGTTCCAGTCGATAGGCCACAACCCCGATACAATCAATAATCTCGAAGGGGCCGATGTACCTGGGACTTAACTTTCCTTTCTTCCCAAACCTCATAACCTTATTCCATGGAGATATATAGAGAAATAACATGTCTCCAACTTTGAAATCAAGGTCTCATTGACGATTGTTTGCAAAACTTTTTTTTGACTTTGGGATACCTTGATGTGCTTCTGAATGGTTTTCACCTTCTCCACCATTTGTTCGACCATTTCAGGTCCTTGTATATTTCACTCACTGACTTCATCCCAACACGTTGGTGTTATGCACCTTTTCCCATAGAGGGATTTGTATGGTTCCATTCAGATGCTCGAGTGGAAACTATTGTTGTAAGAGAATTAAACCAGTGTAAGATGTTGTTCCCATCCTTATTTAAAGTCAATATAACACTCTCTCAACATATCTTCTAGTTTATGAATAGTTCACTTAGATTGGCCATTAGTTTGAGGTTGATAGGTCGTACTGAAGTTCATTTCAGTGCTTATAGAATTTTGGATACTTTTCAAGAACTTCAAGGTGAATCTCAGATCACAATCAGATTTAATAGATAGTGGTACTCCATTTATCCTTACCACTTCTTTGATGTATATCCGTGTAATTTGATCTAATTAGAAGTCCTCTTGAATTTCAATAAAGTGATATGTATTTGTAAGAAAATCCACAATGACCCATATAGCATTGTTTCCTCTCGATGTCCTTGGAAGTCCAGTGAAAAAGTCCATGGTAATGTTCTCCCACTTCTATGTTGGAATGGGTAGTGGTTGTATCATCCCCTTAGACTTCTGTCTTGCAGCCTTCACTTGTTGACAAACCAGGAACTTTTATGTATACTCAGTAATCTCCTTCTTCATATTGTCCCATCAAAGGTTCTCTTAGATATCTCGATACATCTTTGTGCTCCCTAGGTGAATAGAGAAGGTTGAGTTATGTGCATCATTCAAAAATATCCTTCTTAATCTGTAGATTAGATGGTATACATAATCGTGACCCAAATCTTACAACTCCTTCCTTGTCAATCTTGAACTCATAGTATTTCCCATTTATAATAGCTTCCACCCTTTTCTGAATTTCCACATCTTTTCTTTGAGTATCCTTTATTTTCTCCATGAGGGGTGGTTGAGAAATCATTTGAGAAAGGATTGATGATGTTCCTCCCTTAATTATTCCCATGTTCATCCTCTACAAATCTAAAAAGATTATATCCTTTTTAATTCTCATCATTGATAAAGATGCAGGATCCTTTCTACTTAGATCATCTGCCACCTTGTTTGCCTTACCAGGATGGTAGTGGATTGAGTAGTCATAATCCTTGATAATATATATACATCTTCTTTGACAAATATTAATCTCTTTTTGTGTGAATATATATTTTATACTCTTGTGATTAGTATATATCTTTCACTTCTCCCCATATAGATAATGCCGCCAAATTTTTAATGAAAATATCACTGCCTCCAACTCCAGATCATGCGTAGGATAGTTTTTCTTGTGAATTTTTAACTGTCTAGAGGAATAGGCTATCACTTTATCATTTTGAATCAGTACATATCCTAATCCTTTCTTTAAATAATCATTGTACACCACAAGTAGTTCTCCACTTGTTGGGAGTGTGAGTACTGGTGTAGTGATTAGCCTCTTTTTCAACTCCTTAAAGCGGTCTTCACATTCATAAGTCCAGAAAAACTTTACTACCTTTCATGTCATCTTGGTCAATGGGTTTGACAATTATGAAAAATTATTCAAAAATTATTGATAATACTCAGTTAGACCCAAAAAGTTGTGGATCTCCATTATAGATGTTGGTCTGAGCCACTCTTCAGTTGTGTTTTTCTTGTAAGGGTCTACAAATATCCCTTTACTGGTGATAACATGCCCCAATAATAATACTTCCTCCATCCAAAACTCAAATTTACTATAATTTCCATACATCTTCTCCCTTCTCAAATTCTTTAGCACATTATTCAAATTCCCTTCATGTTCCTCCTTGCTCTTGGAGTATATTAGAATATTGTCAATAAAGACTACCACAAAATTTTCAAGGTAATCTCTAAAGACTCTATTCATTAAATCCATGAAAATTGTTGGAGCATTAGTGAGTCCCAATGGAATAACTATGAACTCATAGTATACATACCTCATTCTAAAGCTAGTCTTGGGAATATATTCCTTCCTCACCTTTAATTGGTGATATCCCGATTGAAGGTCCACCTTAAAGAAATAACTAGACCCATGAAGCTGATCAAACAATTCAACTATTCGAGGTAAGGGATACTTGTTATTTATCATGATTTTATTGAGATTATTATAATCAATTCATAGTTGCATTGATCCATCCTTCTTTTTGATGAAGAGGACCGACACACCCCATGGGGAAGCACTCGGGCATACAAAACCCTTATCCAAATTCTACTATAACTGCTTATTCAGTTCTTATAGCTCTATGGTGTCCATTCTATAAGGTGTCTTTGATATAGGTAGAGGTCTAAGAATAAGTTCAATTGAGAACTCAACCTCTTGATCAGAAGGGAGGCCAGGAAACTCTTTATGGAATACATCAGTGTAATCCCTCACGATAGGGATGTCCTCAAGCATGATTCTCTCCTTTGTCTCAACTATTTGAGCTAGAAATACTTGATTATAAGGAATTAATATCCACACTTGATACACTGGTTCTAAAGGATATTTATCTTCCTCCTTACACTTGTAAAGAATTTGAGGATGCTTCAAGATGTGAAGAGTGATCTCCCTTTCCCTAAAGTTGATGTTGGATTTGTATAAAGATATTTAATCCATGCCTAAGATAATATCAAACTCTACTAAAGGAAGTATGATGAGATTTTATGGGAGGTTCGGTTCAAAAACATTAACCGTGGAAGAGTTATAAACTATGGATACAATAATTTCCCCATTCATTATTCTCACAAATAACTTATCCTCCAAATTTTTATGTGTAGTTTTAATAGTTCTACTAAACTTGAAAGATATGAAAGAATGTTTAGAACTAGAATAAAATAGTATGTTCACTATTCTTGAATTAATAACTAGTGTACCTATCACCACATCATTTTCCAGCTCCATCTTAGTAGTAGTGATAGCATAGGCCCTTCCTTGTTTCCTTGGAGGTTTTTGTTGATTTCCTCCAACAACCCTTGGCTTAGGGAAATTATTCGCATAATGCCCATGATCCTTGCAGTTGTAGCACTACACTACAGGTTGAGTGTTGATCTGAACCTTCCTTTCTTCTTCCACATTAGCGGGATATTTCATATCCCATCAGTAGTAATTGGCCAGATGACCCATTCTTCCACATTTGAATCAATTCTTGGTTCCATGTAGACAGCTCCCAAGATGCTTCTTCCCACAAATTTTACAAGTGGGATAGTCAGGATTCTTTCCATCATGTGATTTTTTTGTTGAACCACCCATGTTTTTCTCCATTTTCCGCTTCTTGTCACTATGCCCATGAGACCACTAAAATTATCTAATCTCTATTTAAACCTTGAGGGAACAATGGAAAATCTCCTCATAATTTTCAAAGTCTCGAATCTCCAACACATTTCATAGACTCGGCTTTAGTTCGATAAAGAATTCATCCACCTTGATTTAGGTTTTCATGATAAATTCAGAGGTGTACCTTGAAAGCCTTGTGAAGTTTTCTTCATACACCCTGATGGACTCATCTTCCTTCTGCTTGAGTCTGAGGAACTCTCTTTTCATCTTGAGACAGAGGGTTCAGGGAAAATATTTATTGAAAAACATTCTCTTGAATTCCTCCCATTCCATGGAATCAATTTCCTCTTGGGGATTCATATTCTTGATTAGTGTCCACCACTGATCAGCTTCCCCATCAAAACGATAGACCGCCATTACAAATTTCTCTTTTTCTGAGCATTGGAGGATGGATAATATCTTTTCAATGGAGTTAATCCACTGTTCCGCGAGGAGAGGATCAGAAGATCCACTAAACATGGGAGGCCATTTCCAAATGAAGGATTCAATGGAAACTTGCTCTTTACTTGGAGTAGGAGGGTGTTCCACATGATTCAAGTTATTATTCATAACTTGAGCCATTTGAGCAAGTACTATCATGAAGTTTTGAGCACCTGGTCCCATCATATTTGACATATCATTAGGGAAATATTCACATTCCCTGTCACATTTATTGTTGGCACGTGTTCTTCTATTTCCTTCCATTAACTAAGAAAAATAATGTATAATTAGAGGGATTGAATACTTAGTTATTGAGCCTAAAAAAGGAAACTTTGAACATAAGAGGATAAATTTATAAAGGAGAAGTATATCCTAACTTGTGATTCCCTATGTTTCAATCTAGGTTATCCTTGATCTATTTATTAACTTATATTCTTATGGGATTTTTTTTATTCCATTAATAATGGTTTGTACAAAGCTTATGAATTTACCAAAAGCATATCTCTCGAGAGTGTCAAACCAAGAGTGCAACAAGGCCCATTTTCATGTACTAGGATACCCTGGGTTAGGCCCGAAACTCCTTGTCAGAGTTTTCACTCCTAGGTACATCTGTGCTAGAGCTTCCTCTACCTATTTTTATCCAGACAGGGATGTATTTTCTTGATAAACCACTTACTCTATACTTACCAAAATTTTGGGATGTTTTCTTATGCTTCGTCTCATCCTTAAGGTTCTTACTAAAGTTCACTATTCCTAATATCCAAATATAATTAGACTATCCTCTGATACCAACTATAGCAACTCTAGCCTTTTCACATAACATTACATGATTTTAAGAAAAATTATACATCAGAGTACAATCCAAGGATCATGAAGTTTAGTGTCTTTGAATACTAGGTACATAAAACTAAAAACATGGGACTAAAAAACACTTATTTATTTAATATTAAAATTGAGCTTCTAACTTCCATTGGGCTCAAACATATGCATAGGGTACCTTGGGGAACACATGAACAAAGGGATGAGCTAAATAGCCAAATAAGGGAATAACCATAAGAACAAAGTATTAGCACAAGTAATAGAAGGCATGACATGATGATATAAAAAGGAATGTAACATATGGAACCTTAACATATAAACATGGAATCATATAAACATAGATTCATATAAATGTGGCATCAACATAAAACATGACTTTAGTACGAGTCAAGTCTAACTTCCAAGATCATTTCACATAGTAGCACAAGCCAAGGCTAACTGCCAAGACCGTCATACATAAGATATCATGATACTTAAATTTACCCAATTCATTGGAGTACTATCTGGGAGCACCCATATTAACTTTTCATGAATATTTTTTCCACATAATCAATCTTACATAAACATAGGTATTACCCATGGAAAGAATTGGGTACCACAATCATGTCATAAAGCATAACAAATGGTCAAATCATAAAAGTGTATATGAAATAAAGGAACTAAAATATACATGGAAATTCATAAGGTAAAATAGGCATGTATCATGGTAAGTGATTTCAATTATAATTGACCACATGTAAGAAAAGTATTCAAGAAATTTTAGCATAAAAACATTTTTGAGCGGTTTTAAGTAAAATACTATAGAGCCTTTAAAATAGAAAAGGAAACAATCATTTATACAAAACTAGAAGTGAACTGGGAAGGTTTTCAAAATAAAAAGACTTATTTTATAAATACAGTGGTTTATTAAAATAGAAGATAGAGTTCACTTGAAATCAGGTAAGAATTCAGGAAGTTCCATCAAAACATGTTTGCTTATCGGGAAGTATTGAGGAGGGAATCGCTTAAAAACATGTATATCCCTAAAAGAGAATTATGAATGAAACTTGATACATAAGTTTTAAACATTAAAATGGAATTTATAAGATGAACATAACAAAAATATATAACCTCATTTAGTTAAAAATAAAGATAAAGAAACCCGAAGGAATAAAGGATGTTCGGGTTGAATCCCTTACGGAATATCGGCATGGTATCGTGTGTACTTAAGAGGAATAAATGAGAGAGAATGAGGTTTATCATAATTTAAAAATCATTAGTATAGTATGGGGTAGGTGGTTAATCATACCCCATCACTAAGAATTACACATAAAAGGTCATAACATAGAGGACAATCTTGAATAGAAGTGAAATAGAGAGGATCTCTTACCTTAAGTACGATGGTGTTCTCCACTTGATATTAATGACCTGAATAATAAAATTAGGTTAATTAATTAATAATTAAAGAACCTATTCTATAACACCCCGACCCCAGTAGCCCAAATTCGGTGCATTATTACGTATCATTGGCATGGTCATAAAGGATCAAGTCTAGAAAGATAGATTAGTTTAGTAGCCTTGGAAGTACTAGATACATTCATAAGGTTTAAATTACATCATAAAATGGAAAACTACAACAACATTGTTTCCATAGACAACATTGAGATCCCATAGACTATCCTTGCAGGTCAGTCATAATATAATTCTTCACGTCTTGGGAAAAATAAAACATAGAAAGGGGTGAACACAAATGCTCAGTAAGGATAACAATATAGTGGAAGCTTTCATAAATAAGCATAAACATTTAAGGAAATGTATAAAAATAAAATAAAAGACTTTTAAACTTGAAATTAAGAATAATATGGAAAAGATAAAATCAAAATAATTCCATTTACTTACTTACATGGATATTCTACTAGTCTAATAATCACATGCAATATCAATAACCACTTTCATAATGATGGAATGCATAATGCCAGACTTTCATAACCACATATTCAAGGCCTTGTTCCAATACTACAAATAAGATTTTTTCAAGGCCTTGTGCCAAGACACTAGTTTGTCTCATAATACCTACCGATGCATCGAGGAGCTATAGCAGGCTCCACCCGTCACTTACTAAGTCCAATGCATTCCTCATATGAAAAGGTTTAAACATAACATAAACATTCGTATTAAAACTAGCATACGAAATGTCAATACTTTATCCATAAAATATGAATGGTATAAAAATAACACATCCACAGTCAAACATATTACAAAACCTTCAATAAAATATGGAAGTTTTGTATCATAATAAATCAACTTCAAATAATCTTAAAATCCATCAAAAGATGTTGACATATATGAAATCAAAACCCTTTTTTTTAGAGAAATATCTCTTTCTATTTTGAAATCATTTAAAAGTAATATAATTATAAAAGAAAAAATTTATTTTGAAAATATTATTATAAGCTTGTAATTGAAGCTTTGATTATGTTATAACGGCGGAAAATAGCCACACTCGTCGTATAAGTTAAAAAACATTCTTACCTTAATTTTTTCGAAAAGGTCATAAAGTACCATGTTTGGAAAACGATGGAAAGATTCCTTTCAAACCATTTTATAAAAAGTCAAATAAGGGTATAAATGAATTTACCCCATTTTCTATTAAATATTAAAAAAGTTTTGAAATACATTTTTAAGAAACATGGATGTGGATGATAAAGAGGTCCCAGTAGATAATTGCGTATAAACAACCTCAGATAATAAAGACATTGTGAAATTAACCCTTACCTTGTACTTTTACTTGGTCGATGGTAGGTTAAACTCCTATATAATGGTGAAATAATTGTTATTAAATTATACAATAATCATATACATTAATATTATATCATATATGATCTTTTAACATTGCTTTGTTAATAATATCTTAGTATTATCGTCGTTTCGGGTGTTAACTAATTTTTTTTCCTTTATATGCTTTGTTACGTAGGTAATGTTTGTTATGGATAGGATGTATATTATCCATATTCATAATGATATTAAGTTTTTAAACATTATTTGTAATCATATAATTAAAATTATTCTTGAATGGATACGATGGGGAATTAATCTCATCGCGTTCGTGGAGACGGTAATCCGTACGTAGGCACGAGCGATAATATCATTTTTTTGATATTAAAATAATATATAATTGGATGGTATATCATATATACAGAATAATTATCATGTTATATTTATTATTTACATCAATTACACATCATTATTATACCCATCCAAATAATAATTTATTGGATAACAATTACACCACGACGTAGAGACTGTAAGTCGTACATACGCACGTATGGTGACATGTCATTCAAATGAAGAATAGAATAAAGAATATGGTTGTACCATATTTATAATTACATAACATTATATAGAAGATATTGGATTTATTATTTTATAATTTAAACAACAAATAAAGAGAAAGTTGAAGAAGAAAGGAACTTGAAAGAGGTGATGAAATATTTACCTCTTCTTCGGGTTCTTTCTTTTGATTTGATCAAAAGGGATCCTTAAATTGGATTTCTGACTAAAGTAAGGCCTCTAGGATGATGGGAGGATAGTTTATAGGGTATTTGGGTAGGTTTTGGGAGATCCAAATGGCTTTGATGGTGTGAATTAGAGAGAAGGGGGAGTGCCCTTTTATAAGAGGGGTGAGGGGCACCTTAGGAAAAGCTAGAAATATTATTTTATAATAAAATCATTTTCGGTTTATAATGACTCCAAAATTAATTATTTAAATTCTAAGGTGGGGATCGGTCGGAAACCACTCAACCAATAGGTTTTAGACAGTTTTGGGTCACTATATTAACTTTATCTTTTAAATTTAACTCTTAGTTAAATAGTTTGACATTTACCATGTCTCTTTGTATTTTTATATTATATGGTTAATAAACTTACTATATACTTCCAATAGAACCCCAAGTGGTTCATTAATGATACACATATCATTATATAAGTCTTTTGGCCGAACCTTATATTTTTTATAACATAATATCAATTAATAATATAATATTTTTTTAAAAAATTATTTTATTTCAATTTTGACACTATTTGGTATTTTGTTTTTACTAAATTCATAACAGCATTATTACTTCAAAAAAAAATTCATATAACCAACCATAACATGTCATATTAACCTATAAAATTATTGTAATTCATAAAAAGTCTCAAATTACATTTATTTGGATATTTATAATATCAATTATTTTAATATTTCACTAATTAGGTAATTACTGCATCATCATTGTGTCATAAATAAATTAAATTATTTAATGACTAAAAAATATAAATAAAATACCATTATATAGGAAATCGTTTTTTATTTATAATGAATATTTATATTTGAATTTATCTTATGTGTAACCTTATATTAAAAATGGTTTAGTTATTAAACTTTGAATTTAACACTTTTAACTCTTCTTTGAATTAAATAATAATAAATGTCCTAATCTATTCCAAGTGGACCTAAAGGACCATATTTTATTCCTAAGGTTGTTTTTGGTCGAATTACACTTATCCAATAGAATTAGAACATGTTTTAGGGTAATAATAATATCATTTTTACCCTTAATTACCCTATTTACTTTTAACCGTGGTAAATAAAAGTAAAAATTTACTATTCACCAAAAATTATTTTCATCTTATTGAACCACATTTTATTTACTAATATAAATCGTGTATCTCAGATTTTTTAAATTCAACTCACAGAAGCAGTAAAATTAAGTTTTATGTAAATTTACAAATGCTCTTGGGAGGTGGGTAAAAGACGGTAAAAAGTTCAATGAAATTTTTATATATCTAAAATTATTATAAACTGACTCCAATGAATTAAATTGAACTTATATATGTATTATGTATCTATTTTGACCTAAAATAAATTTAAATAAAATAAATAATTATTTAAATAAAAAAATCAGTTTCAAACTATAACTCAGTGTTTTTCACTATTCATCAAAAATTGAAAGTTTTCAGAAAAATACCAAAAATTTACCCTAAGATAATTTTGATATTACGAATTCAAAAATGAATTCTATTTTACCAATTTCAAAACATATAAGTTGCATTAATTAACTTAAAATTAATTCCTATTATCAAAACCAAAAGGCGTATTTTTAAAAAATAATAACTATCAAAAGATTGACACTTGTTTATGTCCAATTTCAAAGTGAAATTACTTAAAATGACCATAATTGGATTAAATGGTAAAAATATAATCTAATTATACTTCCAAACCATTAAAATGTATAATTAAACACTATAAATTATTTTGATTAAAAAAGTTGTTTTCAGTTAAAATATAGTATTTTTCACTATTCACCCAAATATGAAAGATATCAGAAAAACACCAAAAATTTATTAAAACTAAATTATTATGTCAATATTCTAAATAAGAAGTCTATTTTGTCAAATTTAATATATAAAAGTTTCAAATATTGGATTTAAAAAGGGTTTGCCATTAAAAGGAGGTAAAATTGCATTTTTTGAAAAATAATTCTTTTATCTAAAAAAAATGAATTTGTTCTTGAATTATATCTAATAAACTCATAATATGGATTCTAAAATTATAAGGATTATATAAAGTTCAAAATTTAGTTAATACTATTCATAACCGCTTTTGAACGGTTAGTTTGGTAAGTCATGGTGCGCTTGAACTCAGTGTTGCGTGTGGTGCAAGTTATTGCATTACTTTGAAGAAATAACGTACTGTGAAATCTTGGGGTGTTACATTATTCTATCCTTCAATAAATTGCATCCTCTCAATTTGAAATTTTTCTTCAAAAATAAAAGGTTGAAAATAGAAAATACCTTTGTGGGAAAACCCACATCGGAAATTGGGTTAATAAAATTTATTCTTAATAAGAGGAAAAGGGGAATGAAAAAGTCACCACCAAATTATGATCTCTATTAGGAGAAAATTGGTGGAAATTAGAGACACATAATTGGAGGAAAAAATTAAATATTTATAGGGAGTGATTGAGGTAATCAGTCACAAACAATTGTAGAATTGAGGGCCTCAAATCCAACAATCTATGATGATTTAAAATATCATCGGTTCAACAAAACATAAAGTATTAGGATAACACATTTTTAGTTTTAAGAACCATTAACTAAAGTTTAAGAATTAATTTCTTCATAGAATAAGATATGAAAAAAATATATACTTGACAAGTAGAGTTCCATCTTTTAACTAATTTCTACCACAAACTCATCTTTCACTCTAAAAGATAATAGAACTTAAAAAAATATTCTATTTATCATATTCATATAGGGTTCCAAAAAAATGAATTTATAATTCATATAATAGACCTTTTAAAAAAACTACATTATTCAATCCAGGACAACATGTGGTCCAATGGTAGGTGATACACCCTTGTCGCCCTTCGGTTGCAGTTTCAAGTCTCGCGGCCTTGCCGGACACGACGGGTTGTCGCCTGACCTCTGGGTTGTCCTTTTATGGCAATCCAAAAATAATCTCAAACTAGAATTATCCAAAATACTTATGTACAAACTCACAATCCAAAATTTATAAGGAATGTAAACACAATGAAGATCCTTTTTTCCACTTAATAACATGTGAACACCTTCATCATGTATTCTTTTAAAACACTACAACATCCTGAATTACCATAAAACCCTATTGATTACATTCATGCTCCCTTATTACTTATAGAATATTGTTTATACTCCTTCTATCCAAAAATGTTGTAAACTACAACAATGATGGAATATACAAATCATTAATCAATTTCAAGGTATTCAAGAATATCCAATATAATTTATCCAAATCAATCATGTATTATTCCAAAATCACTACCTCGGTATCAGAACAATATTATGGTTTATCTTTCTCTCAATCATATATTTTCCAAAAAAATTAACCTGTTATTGAGTCACTTTTCTTAGTTCCACATAATCTCAAGTCCTTAATGAAATAGTACTGCAGTACAATCCTTATATACTCTATAATTCTTATAACATGTATATCATTAATACAATAATCAAATGACACAATACTTTAATAACAACGTAAGAAATCTAATCATTCCTATTCATCTTTGGTAGTATCATAACTTTATTATTATCCAATAGAAGTATTTGGGTTATACTCTGATGATTTGCTCATTGATTCTCATAGTGTCTCAACTCCTTGCAGATGAAGCATTGTAAATTTGAAACTTTTATCTTACCCTTGAAATCACATACTTGGTGTCCTTTTTCTCCACACTTATAAAAAACTCTCATTACCTTAAAGCATTTACCAAGGTGATTCTTTCCACAGTTATCACATATGGGAAAATCCTTATTTTCCCTCTTCCCTTTATCTATCTTTCTCTCTTCCATCCTTTTCTTATCTTTCTTCCCTTCAAATCCATAGGACTTAGATAATTCTTTAATTATCTTATTAACACACGATATTATTTATTCATATGTTGAGAATAAATGGGTGAATATTTCCCTTATAAATGTTGGCTTAATACCGTGAAAGATATGATACTTATTACTCTTTGGATCAGACGTATTGTTGGAGTTCACATTCCTTCTACTGGGTGGCATTTCTATACAATGGATTACACTAGGTCAGTTTATGAATTGTAATGAATAATTCCAAACTTGTAAAATACCTAACAAAAAATTGAACAGTTTGTGGATATAATCCATAATCATAAAAATGTTTTCTTTAAGGAGGTATATACTCATAAATCCTTCATAATGATTTATAAATAAATTGAGAATCAACCTAAGCATGTCCCCAGGGAGTGTCGTAACCAAGAGTGCAGCAAGGCCCGTTGTCATGCACCAGTTCTCGTTCGAGTCTAGCTCAAAGCGGTGTTTTCGGGTTTTACCCCTAGGTGCATCTGTGTCAGAGCCGCCTCTACCTTCTCGTATCCAAATAGGGATGTATTGCTTGGAAAACTCACAAAATCTCTACAATACCAAAATTCTAGGAAGTTCTTCTATACTAATCCTTAAAGTCTATCTTAGGGCTATGTGCTCTAATCAAAGTTTATCTAAATCTAGTTTATAAGGTTTGTACTAAACTTCCTCTGATATCAACTATAACACCCCGACCCCAGTATCCTAGATTCGGTGCATTATTACGTATCATTGGCATGATCATAAAAGATCAAGTCTCTAAAGACCGATTAGTTTAGTAGCCTTGTAAGTACTAGATACATTCATAAGGTTTACATTACATCATAAAATGGAAAACTGCAAAAAAAATTGTTTCCATAGAAAACACTGAGATCCCATAGACTATCCTTGTAGGTCAGTCATAATATACTTCTTCGCATCCTGGGAAAAATAAAACATAGAAAGGGGTGAGCTCAGATGCTCAGTAATGATAATAATATAGCGGAAGCTTTCATAAATAAGCATAAACATTTAAGGAAATGTATAAAACTAAAACAAAATCCTTTTAAACTTGAACTTCATCATAATATGGAAAATATAAAATCACTATAATGCCATTTACTTACTTACATTGATATTCTACTAGTCGAATAATCACATGCAATATCAATATCCACTTTCATAATGATGGAATGCATAATGCCAGACTTTCATAACCATATAGTCAAGGCCTTGTGCCAAGACTACAAATAAGATTTTGTCAAGTCCTTTTTCCAAGACACTAGTTTGTCTCATGAGACCTATCGATGCATCGAGGATCTATAGAGGGCTCCACCCATCACTTACTAAGTCCAATTCATTCCTCATATGAAAAGGTTTAAACATAACATAAACATTCGTATTAAAACTAGCATATGAAATGTAAATAATTTATCCATAAACCATGAATGGTATAAAAATAACACATCCACAGTCAAACATATCACAAAACATTCAATACAATATATAAGTTTTGTATCATAATAAATCAACTTCAAATAAACTTAAAATCCATCAAAGTATGTTGACATAGATGAAATCAAAACCCTTTTTTAAGAGAAATATCTCTTTCTATTTTGAAATCATTTAAAAGTCATATAATTATAAAAGAAAACATTTATTTTGAAAATATTCTTATAATATTGTAAGGGAAGATTCGACGATTTTATAATGGCAGAAAATATCCGCACTCCCCATATAAGTTAAAAAACATTCTTACCTTAATTTTGTCGAAAAGGTCATAAAGTACCTTATTTTGAAAACGATGAAAAGATTCATTTCAAACCATTTTATAAAAATTCAAATAAGGGTATAAATTAATTTACCCCATTTTCTAGTAAATATTAAAAAAAAATTGAAATACATTTTTAAGAAACATGGATGTGGATGATAAAGAGGTCCCAGTAGATAATTACGTATAAACAACCTCGGATAATAAAGAGATTGTGAAATTAACACTTACCTTGTAATTTTCCTTGGTCAAGGGTAGGTTAAACTCCTGTATAATGGTGAAATAATTTTTATTAAATTATAAAATAATCATATATATTAATATGATATCGTATATGATATTTTAACATTGCTTTGTTAATAATATCTTAGTATTATCGTCGTTTCATGTGTTAACTAATTTGTTTTTCTTTATATGATTTATTACATAGGTAATGTTTGTTATGAATAGGATGTATCTTATTCATATTCATAATGATATTAATTTTTTAAACATTATTTTTAATCATCTAATTAAAATTAGTCTTGAATGGATACGATGGGGAATGAATCTCATCGCGTTTGTAGAGACAGTAATCTGTACATACGCACGAGCGATAATATCATTCTTTTGATATTAAAATAATATATAATTGGATGTTATATAATATATAATGAATCATTATCATTTTATATTTATTATTTACATCAATTCCACATCATTATTATACCCATCCAAATAATAATGTATTGAATAACAATTACACCACGACGTGGAGACGGTTAGTCGTACGTACGCATGTATAGTGACATGTCATTCAAAGGATGAATAGAATAATGAATATGGTTATACCATATTTATAATAACATCACAGTATATAGAAGATACTGGAGTTATTATTTTAGAATTTAAACAACAAAGAAAGAGGAAGTGGAAGAAGAAAGGAACTTGAAAGAGGTGATGAAATATTTACCTCTTCTTCGGGTTCTTCTTTTTGATTTCATCAAAAGTAATCCTTAGGTTGGATTTCTGACTAAATGAAGGCCTATAGGATGAAGGAGTATAGTTGAGAGGGTATTTGGGTAGGTTTTTGCAGATCCAAATGGCTTTGAAGGTGTGAATTAGAGATAAGAGAGAGTGCCCTTTTATAAGAGGGGTGAGGGGCACCTTAGGAAAAGCTAGAAATATTATTTTATAATAAAATCATTTTCGGTTTCTAATAGCTCTAAAATGAATTATTTAAAGGTTAAGGTGGGTATGGATCGAAAACCACTCAACCAATAGGTTTTAGACAGGTTTGGGTCACTATATTAACTTTATCTTTTAGATTTAACTCTTAGTTAAATAGTTTGACATTTACCATGTCTCTTTGTATTTTTATATTATATTGTTAATAAACTTACTATATACTTCCAAGATAACCCCAAGTGGTTCATTAATAATACACCTATCATTATATAAGTATTTTGTCTGAACTATAGATTTTTAGTAATAGACTATCAATTAATAATATAATATTTGTTTTAAAAATTCTTTTATGTCAATTTTGACACTATTTGGTATTTTGTTTTTACTAAATTCATAATAGCATTATTACTTCGAAAAAAATTCATCTAACCAACCCTAACATGTAATATTAACCTATAAAATTATTTTAATTCATAAAAAGTCTCAAATTACATTTATTTGGATATTATAATATTAATTATTTTAAGATTTCACTAATTAAGTAATTATTGCATCATCGTTGTGTCATAAATAAATTAAATTGTTTAATGTCTAAAAAATATAAATAAAATACCATTATATAGGAAATATTTTTATATTTATAATGAATATTTATAGTCAAATTTATCTTATGTGTAACCTTATATTAAAAATGGTTTAGTTATTAAACTATGAATTTAACACTTTTAACTCTTCTTTGAATTAAATAATAATAAATGTCATAATCTAATCCAAGTGGACCTAAAGGGACATATTTTATTTATAAGGTTGTTTTTTGTCGAATTACACTTATCCAATAGAATTAGGATATGTGTTAGGGTAATAATAATATCATTTTTACCCTTAATTACCCTATTTACTTTTAATCGTGGTAAATAAAAGTAAAAAGTTACTATTCACCAAAAATTATTTTCATCTTATTGAACCACATTTCACTTAATGATATCAACCGTGTCTCTCGGATTTTTGAAATTCAACTCACAGAAGCGGTAAAATTAAGTTTTATGTAAATTTGCAAATGCTCCTAGGAGGTGGGTAAAAGACGGTAAAAAGTTCAATAAAATTTTTATATATCTAAATTTATTATAAACTAACTCCAATTAATTACATTGAACTTATATAGGTATTATGTATCTAATTTTACCTAAAATAAATTTAAATAAAATAAAAAATTATTTAAATAAAAAATTCGGTTTTAAACTATAACTCAGTATTTTTTACTATTCATCAAAAATTGAAAGTTTTCAGAAAAATACCAAAAATTTACCCTAAGCTAATTTTGATATTCCAAATTCAAAAATGAATTCTATTTTACCAATTTCAAAACATATAAGTTTTATTAATTAATTTAAAATTAATTCTCATTGTCAAAACCAAAAAGTGTATTTTTAAGAAATAATAACTATCAAAAGATTGACACTTGTTTATATCTAATATCAAAGTGAAATTACTTAAAATGACCATCATAGTATTAAATGGTAAAAATATAATCTAATTATACTTCCAAACCATTAAAATGTATAATTCAACACTATAAATTATTTTGATTAAAAAAGTTGTTTTTAGTTAAAATATAGTATTTCTCACTATTCACCCAAATATGAAAGATATCAGAAAAACACAAAAAATTTATTGAAACTAAATTCTTATGTCCCGGTTCTAAAGAAGAAGTTTATTTTGTCAAGTTTAATATATAAAAGTTTCAAATATTGGATTTAAAAAGGGTTCACCATTAAAAGGAGGTAAAATTGCATTTTTTGATAAATAGTTCTTTTATTTAAAAAAATGAATTTGTTCTTACATTATGTCTAAGAAACTCATAATATGGATTCTAAAATTATAAGTATTATATAAAGTTCAAAATCCAGTTAATACTATTCATAACCGCTTTTGAACAGCTAGTTTGGTAAGTCGTGGTGCGCTTGAACTCAGTGTTGTGTGTAGTGCAAGTTATTGCATTACTTTGAAGAAATAATGTACTACGAAATCTTGGGGCGTTACATATTCTATACGTAAAAGATTTATTATAATATTTTTAATTTCATTCATGACCATTTTGATGAATTAAGTGGTTCAATTTTATTGTTCAGGTCCATTTGTTTTCTTGGTTTTTTTATGATCGGTTTACTTATTTTCATGAATGGATAAACATGTAAGATGAAAGTGGTTGTCCATAATTTAAGTTATATGAAATTATTGAACATCCAGGATATTACATGGTTATAAAATGCATTTGGTTATTTTTAGTGAATTTGAATCATTATATAAAATATTAATGATAAACGCTTGAATTAATTTTAGCGATTTTGCTCACAGTTAACTTGTTTTGTATTATTATTTTACATCATGTGAGAAAAAAGTATTAAAGAACATAAAATAAGATAAAATATATATTTAATATTCTGTTTAAACCATAAAAATTGTTTCATGACCAGAATTGAAGATAGTAATAGAAATTGATAACTCGTCATCCTTGAATGTTCTAAATTAACACATCTCAAATGGTGTTTTTATTTCTTTCAAATAAAAGGTGGGGAAAGGAGAGGTGATAATAAATTATCCCATTTTCATAAAAAAAATTAAAGTACATGTATGTTAATATAGTTTTCATACCATTTAGATGATAATGGGATAGTAAAGAAAAAAGAACAAAAGAACTTAAAAATGAAAGGAAAGAAAAGAGGAATTTTACCTCTTGAATCAACCTTCATTGAGAGCCTCTTAAGGGGAGAGGATTTGGTCTTTTTAGGAGACCAAGGAATATTGGATTTTGGAAGGGATATTGGGGAGATATTTGGGCATAATTTATGGAATTCATAAGGCTTGATAGGAGTGAAGATAATAGGGTGGAAGAGGTGGTATTTATAGTGGAGGGGAGGAGAGTTTTCATAATATTTAATTTCTTAGTTTATTATTTTCCCTCAAGACCAGAAATAGTGATGATTCCAAGACCAAAAATATTAATATATCCATGTGAGTTATATATTTGTGTGCTTACATAACTTATGATGTTAGGAATAGTGTATTTAAATTATAATGTATCTATACAGTAAATTAATGTATTTTACTATTCACCAAAAAATCATGTATTTCAGAAAAATCAAAAAAATTAACTCTAACCATTTTTTGATGTGTAGAATAAAAAAATGAACTCCATTTTTCAAAAATAATTTTCAAAATATTATTAATTTAATTTTTAATTAAAATCATAATTTATTTGAAAAATACATATTTTAAAACTATAACTGATTTTATAATGCTTTCAAAAATTACACAAGGTCTTATAAAATTATCTTAAAACCAGAAGGAATAAAATTGATAAATTATGAACACATTTTAGGAAAATACATTTTATTTTAAATTAATTAATTAATTTTAATTATGTATTTATGACTTACAAAAATACCAATACTTTTACTATGATCATATTATCACTTATAAGATACCTAAATTTTATTTATACATTCATGGATGATGTTACTATTATTTTGTACTATTTAATATTCATAAGGGTCATATTACTATTTATAAGGGTATGTTACTATTCATAAGGGTAGATTACTATTCACCAAAAATTATGTTTGTCTTATCGGACTCCAAATATTTTACTGATCACAACCGTGAATGTCATATTTTCGAAATTCAAAACACCAAAGTGTCAAAATTATGTTTAAAGGTCACATAGTACTTAGTAGTTCATTTTATTGTGATTTCATGTGATTATATGACATAATCATAAGAAGTAAATTTCCATTGAAAAACATTGGATCATTACACACCATTCTACTAGAGTGTATAAGGATGTGTGAGTGGGGATAAAATTCATACTCTTATAAATAATCAATGAAGTCTTGATTAAGATATTTTTTACTATGATCTGAGTGGAGTTTCTTAATCTTCTTATCAAGATGGTACTCAACCTCATTCTTGAATTATTTGAATTTATCAAAGGATTCCAACTTTTACCTCATTAGTTATATATATTCATACTTACTAAAATAATTAGTAAAAGTTATGAAGTATGATTATTAACCCCTTGCTTCAATTGGGAATGGTCCACACACATCAGTGTAAACCAACTATAGATTATCTATGACCCTTTCATATTTTACACTAAATGGATATTTTTTCATTTTACCTTGTAAAAAGTATTGGAAAATAGCATGTGGTTTTGGTTTGAATGAATATAAATAACTATCTTGATCTAATGTAGTCAATTATTTATTATTTATATAACCTAACAAGCAATTCCATAGTTGGGTGTGGTATGAGTCACGAAAATCAGATTCATCATCTATTTCTAAAACTTGGTTCTTATAATCTAATACATAAATACCATTATATAAATGTGTCTTATCCTAACATATGATTTCTTTATAAAATAAGAAATTTTCATTTCTTAACATGAAAATAAATCCCTTCGTATCTAATTTAGATACAAAATAATGTTTTTGGTAATTCCCAGCACATAGTATCAATTATGAAGAATCAAGATCATTCTCATCGGAAATGTGAGGTGGTAATATTCAATGGATAGTGTTTCCAACTTATATTTTTTTCATCCTACAAATCCACCTGACCCCACACAACTTTTATAAATATAATAGGATCATGAATTTATATACAAATGATAGAACCAAATGAGGTATCCAATACCTGATTCATAGAAATTGAAAGTTACACTTGATAATGAACCTACCTAAATAATTGCCTTGATTCCTTCCCACTGTGTAGTTTTTCTTCCAGTGGAACTTCTTGACATATTAGAAATAGAAACATAATGCTCCCTCTCTTCCCCTTTTATATTCCTCTTCTTGGAAGGGCAGTGCATGGAATAATTATACTTGGACTTAGTTTTTGTGCTATTTTCCTTTATTTTCCTCTTATTCACTATAAGGAAAAAATATTTTTCAGGATTAAGTTTCTTAGAAGTCTGGTGAATTAAAGTGAGGAGATTTGGGAGTGACTTATCTATTTTTTTCATGTTGAAATTCACAATAAAATTAGATAATATTTGAGGAAGTGAGGTGAGAATTAGATCAATTCACAATTCATTTGGAAGTTTAAACACTAGAATTTTTAGATGCTCAATGTAGACAATCATTTTGAATATGTGAGGTACATCTGGTGCTAATTATATAATATTTCATGTGAATAGTATATTAGATAACTCAAAACATTCTTGTCTTTCACACTCCTATTAAATATCATGGAGATGAATGATCATCTCATGTGCACCCATAGTCTCATGTTATTTTTTTAGTTCACTGAATATGGAATACAACATTAAAAATTGTACATCTATAATACCATCCAATTGTTTCTTGTATAAAAGTAACTCTTCATCACTTGCCTCCATAGTGAGTGGATTGGGAACAGGGTATTCCAGCATATATAACTTTCGTTCCCGGTGTAGTACAATTTGCAAGTTCATGTATCATTCTTGGAAGTTTTTCCCAGTAAGAATATTTTATTTATCCATGATAGTTCACAAATATGGTTTTTTGGTTGTTAAACTTTCCATTTTATTGTAAAATAATTTATATTAGATCATTAGTACTTTATCTTATTACCAAAAGTGAGACAAACCAAATTTAGTTATATGTATCCCACTATTTTTTCATATCCCAACAGTCCTCACCATTGGACTTATAATGTCTAGTCGCATGGAAATTTTAGTGAAAAGGATCAATATACCCCTTATCATAACCCAAGTAGGGGCTTGGTCAATTACTAAAAGGTATTTAGGGAGAAAAGTATTTTCCAACTATAACCTTGCATCTCCTTGATCCGTTTAGTAGACTCCCCAATCCAGAAACCTTTGCTCAAGTTTCCTCAACACTTGGCTCCATGTTGCATCAAGTATAAAAATGGATATACCTCTTGATATAAAATAGTTAATTCAACCAAAAAAATTCATAAGAACTCCCTTATAAAAGTAATTTTCCTAATAAGGGTCATCCCAAAACTTAGTTCTATGGTTTCATTCCTAATCAAGTAATGGAAGGCATAGTCTAACTTAATATTAAGTTTAGGGATTTTATCTATTATGCATAAAAAAATTATTATCCTTTACATGTATTATTAATATTAAGTGGATTTAACTTTAGGGACTAACCATTTTTAAATAAAAAATTTATGAATAATCCATTTATTTTAATTTTATCTTTGCATATTAGTTCATTTATTTATGTGAGAACAGTCTCGCGTCCATAAAATATATCATGCATATGATAGAAATAAAATAAATAAATAAATGGAATTATCATGAGCTTTATCTAATGGTTTATTTATGGATCAGAAAATAAATGAATCTATGACCCTAAGGGAAAACTCCTTGCGTCAGTTTCTGCATGAGTTATAGCACCCCACTTGTCCACCTATGTATTTCCCGAGTTAGATTTTCCTTGGTTCTGTCTTGAACTGCTTCTACCTTGAATTTTTCTTAAATAGAATCTATATTCCTTCAGATACTCCTTTTATTGAATATGTTTTATAACACACATGTAGGTGAATATAATCAATGATTGGTTAAGGGTAATTTCATAAAACAACCCTAGACACGCAAGTCCTCCATAATAATGGAGGGAGGGATGGAATACAACCCATCATATTTAATTTAATAATAAATAATTGAAAAACCATGAAATAAAATTACATCAAATAAAACCAAAACATTCATAGGTCTGGACAAAGATCATGATCATTCGTACACATGAAATGACTACGCATTTAAAACAACTAGCTAACATTCATTTCAATTCGTTCTTCGATAAGATAAAATTTGTAAGGATTAATCTGATTGATTGTCTTATTAATAAATTAATTTATTTTATTTTATTTCATCTAATCATCATGTAGATTCTCATATGATGTGATTTTAAATAAAATAAATTATTTTATTTTATTTAAAATTTAATAAAATTAGTACACAGCTTTGTACTTGGAAGCAACTCAATGAGTACTTGTCTGAAATACCTAGTATGATTATTGTTGTATATAATGCACTTACACAACATATTGCATACATGACATGTTTTTTAATTTCACAACATATAATTCCAAATCAATGACACATGGAACACATTAAAATTATGTTTTTTGTAAAAGTTAATGCACACGGAGTCATTAGTATGCAATAACCATACATGACATATAGTTTCAAATATTATAAGGAATTAATTAAGTATTTAATATAATATAAATCCTAATGGAAAACATGTACTACTAATTAAATGAATCATATAACTCAAGATGATGAGGTTTAATGGATTAATTAATTAAATTTAATATTTCTATGTAAATAGGTAAAGTACACTGTGTGTGCAACCTAGTCACATGGTGTGTACTTTGATTCAAAGGATATCTATAGTACATGCCTAAGGACTCAATGTATACTTTACATATAAATTTACAAGTTAGACAGCATGTAGGAAGGATATGTGGCATGTAATTCAAGTTTCATAGTTGTAAGCCTATACGTGTCGCTTATTAAATACATGTGGTGTATTAATTACACAATGTGTCTTGACCCCATGTTTTCCATCGTGAAAACGTTTGTACTACATGAGATGTAAGAAATCTACATAGAGTGTAGTCTAGAATAACTATGTGCCACTCTATATGGTCTATATGTGATTCATTTTATGGTATTCATTACATGATGACCCAAAATCCATGCGAGTGTCCTGGTGCAATGAACAAGGATACACGACTTGTGAATAAAGAGCACACACTGTGTAACCTTGTGTTATCCGACCAAAGTTCTTGGCACCTCTAAATGGGTTCTTCATATGTGTTCTTTTTTAATAATGGATTAAAACTTGAAATGAAATTTAACTTTCAAATGTGTATTGATCAATAATAAAATAAATAAATATAAATTTTAACTTGACTTCTCTGGTACCACTTGAGGTTTTTGAGTGCAGCGAAAGCACTTATCGAGGTCAGTCCAGACTCAAAAATTGTTGGATTCAATGGATATTTTGTGATGTACATGATGTGGGATTCATGGCCATTGAAAATTTTCTAATTAAACTTAACATGCATACTAGAACCAAAAGTATCTTTCACATTAAATTTATAATTAATTTAAAAAAATATGAAGAAATAATACCATGGTCTTGAGATATTTATTTGATGAAGATTTTGATCATCTGAAACCCTTTCGGTCTACCATTGTTTCACTTGTATGATCCAAGTGTATAATCTCTCTAGTGATGATCCACACACACTCCTTTGATCTCCAAACAATGACGATGGATTTTCGAGTTCTAGCATGGTGGATCAATCGTATTGTAGTGTTCACCTTAATCATTGCTCTAGATTTCAATGTGCACAATGACTCTTCAATTTGATCAACTCTAGAATAATAGAAAAAACTATTTACTTATAGAATTATGGGTTACTTTTCAAGATTATTTAATTGCACATAGTCCCTTAATATTATATTAAACCCTTAAATGACCCCATGTCATGTAATAATAATTTTATTATTATTTTCATGGTGTACGCTTACTGAAGCAATGATAAAAATTATTTTACTATCTTGAAAATTAATATTTATCACCAGACCTCCTCTTGTTCTGCTCATCCTACTCTTCATTTATCTAATACCTGAATAAATAGTTAATTAAATTTTTATTCATTTAATAAATAAAATAAATAAATATTATATACATGAATAGTTAAATAATTACCTTGTGAATAAATATTTATTCAGTTTATGTGGTTGATAAATTTTGAATAAAGTTATTCCTTGAACTTGAGAATAATATTTATTTCAATAATGAAATTCAAATAGAATTTAAATGAGATTGTCACAAACACTTAGTGTGTGATCCTATAAGATTTTTCTTCATTGGAATTAGGTATACTTGCCTAAAGTATAGGATTACTATCTAGCAATGGGTCAAGGAACCCAAAAGAAAGAAGTTAATTTCACAATGTTGACAACCTCATACGAGTGTACATTATGTAATATAAGATCATTGTCTCTATATCTCATCAAGTAGGTTACATGCTTGTGTAATAAAACTTGATGACCTTGATGATTGATATCATTCTTTGATTTTTGGAATAAACATGTATGCATCATCATGACCATGTAATTTATTTCGATTGTTCCATTACAACCAAAGAGCCAGGATATTAACTTTTATGAATGAAAAAGACAAATCCTCTCTCAGCTTATTCGTTAATAACATACTGATCGTGATGTACCAAACATATCCTACATAGCGTGAACATAGTGTGCCATGAGTTTCATTAATATATCTAAGTACACAGGTCATGATATGAATTGATAATAATCTTAAAGTCTAAGGAGAATTACACATGCTCACATATTTGAATTTCAATAACACACAAACATATAAAATTCTTATTGGTGGGTTTATCCTCGTAATCTTCGGTCTTGAAGATTACCAAGTATGAAATTTATGAGATGAAACTTCATCCTCTTACGAGAACTCGTACCTGACAGTTGACAAACTATGTGCCCTGTAATAGTTCATCATGTTGACCATAGGACATATATTCAAGTGATATATCATCATAACATCTCAAGGTTCCCATCATAGTGGAGAACTCATGTGACCTATTTCGATGTGACAGATACCTCAAGACATTATCATGTTAAATTTATATAAAATAATGATCAATATGTGATAATATATATTTAATATTCACTTATTTGAATATATTTGGTAAACTAAAGTACAATCCAGTCGGTTCGAGGACACTGTCTCCAACAAGATATGTATATGTGAGCGCAATTAAGTTGTCTCGCGAGTGTGGGTTCAAGTGTGTGACTCGTGAAGGTGATTTATATGTGAGTACAATTAATTTGTCTCTCAAGCTTGAGTGCAAGTGTATGACTCATGAAGATTATGTTTCCCTGTTCTAATGTTTGTGCCACATTTCTGATGTATCTTGATGTTACACTCTCATGGATCATGTTTGTTAACTAATGTTTCTAGACTCTTTTGATTCATGTCTTATGTTATGTCAAGCCTTATTTCATGACTTGTGATTTGTGATCTATGTCTTGTTGGGTATTATTTTCTTATTTTATGTTTATATACATTGATTATAGTCATATGCTCATCTTATGCTCCACTATCACAAATTTGGATTTATCTAGTGCCTCCCTTTGTCAGCGCTAAAAAAATAATTGATAAAAGGTTCTTTTATCGGCTCTAAAAATGATGATAAAATTAACCCTTTATCAATGATTTTTTATCACTGATAAAAGTACCCCCTTTATCAGTGATTTTTTAGCACTAATAAAGGGTTCTTTTATCAGTACTTTTCTTAAGGTTGATAAAAGTGTGTCTTTGATCAGCACTAAAATGATTATTTTTAGCCCTGATAAAAGGTATATTTCATAAAAAGAAATTTATATATCATTAAAAATAATATATTAATATATAAATATATTTATATTGATATAAATATAATATATTTTATAAAATATGATTTATATAATATGAAATGTGTAATCACACTTAAAATATAAAATATTTAGTGTAAAATTGTTTATAAAAAAATTAAAAAATATATTAATTAAAAATTTGTAAATTATTATTGAGTAATAGTCATTTAATAATAGTTTGAAGATAAAAAAAATTCAATAAATTAATAAATGATCTTAAATAAGTTGAAAACGTTACTCGAAATTCAAACAACCATAACTTTTGATCTAAGTGTTTTTTTAGCTCTAACACATATCAAATTGAAGTTTGCAAAAAAAAAATATGTCGTGGTGACCCTGGTTTTGGAACCATGGTCTTCTATGCATGATTTTTATTATGGTTTGTGTTTTTTGTAAATCCTCAGTGGAAGTTCAGAATGTGTACCAGTAAAGAGATCATACAGTTCAAGCAGACAACAGTATTGAAGGTGGCGTTGTTTCCTAGTGTTTGCCAAATTTTTGGGCCTAAAAATCGACAAATGGAGAAAAGTGTTTTTGGAAAAGAGACTTGCGCGTCGTGTACTTGAAGGAGAGGAAACTTACAGGCCATATGTTTTTCAAGATCAGAACATGGGAAAATGGCAAAGGGATAAGGGCCGCGCAAGTTTTGGGCTGGTCGCGCAAGTGACCTACGCGCCATGAAGAGACTTGTGCGCCGATGCCTAGGAGGATTGGAAACTTACACGTCTATTGTTTTTCAAGATTATTACTTCAAAATATGGCAAAGGAAAAAAGGTCGCGCAAGTATTTGTGTGGTCACGCAAGTGAGTAGCGCAACAGAGGCTGGGGAGGATGAGCTGCGCGCCGGAACCTGCATGCCGAGGGAAGACTTGCGCGCCACCTCGCAGGGGGTCCAGTTTGCCTATAAATAGAGGGTTACCCCTCCTCATTTGCAACGAAGTTCGAGACTTAGAGTTTTTTTCGAGCTCTCGTCATGCAAGTGGTTGAGTCGCGCAAGTAGTTGTTGGGTCGCGCAAGTAGAGGCTGTGCGCCGGCTGTTGGTTGCGCGCCCAAGGTGATTTGGGTGAGAAAGGAAGTGAGTCGCGCAGGGTTGAAGTTCAAGACAGAATTGTCACGCAGATCCTTTGGTGACACTTGTGCACCGTTTTGGACTTGCGCACCGAGGACTTGTGCGCCGTATTGGGACTTGCGCTCCGAGATTTGAGGAGACTGCCAGATATTTTTGAAGCACATCTGTCCTTTTTGAAGCGGCACGAAAGCTGGAGGATCACCCGGTACCCTCAGCGCAAAGTGAGATTCGTCTTCTGGTAAGAGTTGGACTTCAACAGAGCATCTACATACAATAGAGGATGCATTCTTATGCAATGATGAAGAGACCTTCACGTCTATAAACTGAGTGGGACTTCACCAATGGCAGTGAGCCAGGGGGAGTCAATGGGAGCGACCTGAGGGACGTAGTGAGCTATCCCTGAACTTTTGTAAAGGCAGTGAGCTCGGGATAGAGTGACTGTTCCCGAACCATTGTAATCCACAACTAGTAAAGTTTAGTGGAATTTGGTACGACCGGAAAGTTTTCGGCGTATGCTCCTTGGACGTAGCCCTTAGTGGTGAACCAAGTAAAAAGGGTTGTGTCTTCTCTGTGCATGTGAATGTTTGCTTTCTGATCATATTCATCATACAGGTTCAACAAGTTCCTACCAACGTGGGAACAAGATCCATCACATTAAAAGAAAAAGTTTTCACCCTGATTCACCCCTCCCCTCTCAGGGTGTCCCGGGGTCCTTCACCTGGTAACTATGGTCATCATTTTTTGGGGTAAAAAATGTCCAAAAGGGCTCCAAAATTGAGTTTTTTGTCAGGGTACCCCCATTTTTTAACATTTAATTAAATTTCATCCTTGTTTAAGGGAGAATTCTTGTATTTTTTTAGTTAATCTCAATTTATTCTCAAGGCTTACACTCATATGGATATTATGACATTCAAAAATTTTCATTTTTTGTATCACAACTAGAAATTGAAGTATTTGTGATGGGTCATTTCCGACGGGATCCTGTTGTAGAAAACGGCATCGCAAATTGTATTTTTTGCGATGACCCATTACAAAAAATACTATTTGCAATGGGAGCAGCACACATCGCAAATAGTCTATCCTGATTTTTTTTTAAACCTTTTACGACGAGTGGATGTACCCATCGCAAATATGTATTTGTAATGGAATAATTTACCCATCGCAAAAAAATAAAAAATAAAAAATAACATAAAAATATTAATAATATTAATAAAAATCAATAAAATAATAATGATAAAAATAATAAAAATATAATAAAAATAATAAAATAATAAAATAATAAAAAACAAAATATTCGCAACAATATAAAAATAATAAAAATAATAATAAAATAATAAAATGATAAAAATGATAAATAAAAAGATAATAAAATAAGAAAAAAATATTTACAACAATATAAAAAATGAACTGTGTTGAACTGCAAATATATGAATTTAAAAAATATTACAAAAAATATGTACATTCAAATGTTTATAAAAAATACATAAATCGCTGAGGGGGAGGGGTCATCTGGAGGAGGTGGTGTAGAGAACTTCATCCCTAAACCTTGAGTCAAACATCGCATGTACTTCATCGTCTGCTTGTGTTATTGCGTCTGCCATTAATGCATCTCCTCATGCTACTGTTGCTATTGTCGATAGAGTTCCTCCTACTTTATATGCATGGTATCTATAAACTCACTTTGAGATTATAGCTAGTCCTGATAATGTAGGGTATATGATGATGAATCTCCACGAGATCCCCTCAAGCTAGATGCTGACATAGCAGTAGTAGCATAATAACTATCAGTCATCAATCGAGAACTGATACCAACAACTCGGCATTTATCTAAGGCATACTAAGTCGCATACATCCATGTTGCGTCATTAAATGATGATGCAGTGGTCGTCTGATTCTTGGTTTAAGTTTGAATCTTATCCTGTATCTGAGAAGTCTCAGCCTCATATGACTCCTTCAATTGCAATTTAAAATTAAAATAGTCAAAATATTATTTTCAATTAATTTTAAAACAAAAAAATAATAATATTGATCACAATATGCCGCTGGTGATCACCTATAATCTCTCCAGTGATAGGATCATTGTATATCCTCTTATAAACTTCGAAATCCATAATATCGAGATGTTCAACTGCCTATATGAGTATAAAATAAACAATTCACATTTAAAGTTATATAAATTATAAAAAATTACTTACCATATGTCTTCGATGCATAATGAATGTATGAATACTAGATCGATGTGTCACCTCATGTATCCCCCAATTCTGTCGACTTAATGATTTCCTCCTCTGAAAAGTAGGTTTCATACATTATGAACATAATGCATCTCAAACCTGAGATGAGACATAATATGGTCAGTGGGCACAGCAAGACTGGTCAAATTTTGTGACTCCCACTTTCTGTATGGTAGTCCTCCTCAGATTTTGCAAAACCTGATAGCAATGCTCACACATGTAGATCTCTCATGCCTCCCAGATAGAGTCTTGAATGCTACCATCGATGGGGTACCATAAACCCTACAAATAATTAATAATATCAAGTTACTAACTAAATAAATTTTAAAATAAATATTATTCATCTACGTACCATCCAATGATCAAACATACAGTGTTGAACATCAATGGGAATCTGATCCCATGTCACCCATTCTCCAGAAAAACAATTCTGCAATATAGCACTCCTCTATCCAACTGCTACATGTGAAAATCTATGAAAAAACAGAACAAATAATCAAACAATTGGTATAAAAATAAATTAATAAAAATTAATGAAAACTAACTAAAATATGAAACTAAACATACCTTTTCATGCATGGATCGAACTCAATATGTGGATGTCACTCGGGAATTGGATTGAGAATCATCAATCACATAAGACCACGACCCCTCTGAGTCGTCGTTGAACCTCCAATAGTCCGAGGGTTAGATGATGCAACATCATGTTCGTCACTAGGTATATTAGTCTTCTCTAATTCATGAAACGGATCATATAATCATTTTTTGGCCATCTAAAACACGAAATGACTGTTGTTAGCAAATGGTTGATAATAACTATTATATATAGATATATATTATATATGATTATAACTAGTATTTAACTGTCTTAAATTTCATCTTCATCCTCATATTCATATATGGCGGTGTCAATATCTTCATATTCCTCCTCATTATCATCAATTTACATAGGAGTTTCATCTTCATCATCTCTTACTATTTCAAATTTATTTATTACATCAATAACATCATCATCACCATAAACCCATAATTATGGGGTGTCATCATAAATATTCATGTTGCTTCATGGAAAAGATGGATTTGGAGTAATCTCTTGAACAATTTCAATTCCTTGCACTTTAGTGGAAACCACATTTACTTTAGATAAACTGATTTTCCTGAGATTTCATTTTTATTATGCTCCACCAATCACTTAACTCTCTTGAGGCAGCATAATAATTTGTATAAACAGATTAGGTAATCATTTTTTAGCCATCTAAAACACAAAATGATTGTTGTTAGCAAATAGTTGAAAATAACTATTATATATAGATATATATTATATATGATTATAACCAATATTTAACTGTCTTAAATTTCATCTTCATATTCATCTTCATATATGGCGGTGTCAATATCTTCATATTACTCCTCATTATCATCAATTTTCATAGAAGTTTCAGCTTTATCATCTCTTAATATTTAAAATTTATTTATTACATCAATAATATCATCATCACCATAAACCCATAATTATGGAGTGTCATCATAAATATTCATGTATCTTTATAGAAAAGATGGATTTGGAGTAATCTCTTAAACAATTTCAATTCCTTTCACTTTAGTGGAACCACATTTACTATGGATAAACTAATTTTCCTGAGATTTCATTTTTATTATGCTCCACCAACCACTTAACTCTATTGAGGCAGCACAGTAATTTTCATAATAAATTTGATGTGTCTAATGATCCAATAAAAATGGTTAATTTACTATAAGAATATTTTTATATCTAATATCAACGATTCCATGGTGCGTATTAACATGCAAACCTCTCTTGATATCCACCAAATCCAATTTCAAGATGATTAAAAACTGATAATTTATTATTCGTTTCATCATCAACATTTCCCTCATTATAGCCCATGCGGTTATGTTTTAAGAGATATTTAGATTGAAAATAATGAGAGAATAAAAAAGAAATTTCCTCCTACAAATAATCTTTTTCAATTGATCCTTCAACTGATGCTTCGTTGCATACCTTTTTCTTCAATTTCTGCATTCATCTCTTGAATGGGTATATTCATCAGAACTATATCGTCCCATCACATTTTTCTTCATGTAGAAAATGTGTACTCCAGCTATTTAACATGTCATATGTTGGGAAGTCACTAATTTTCCACATCAATTCATCTTTCATTAGGAAATTTTATTTTACAGTAACATCATATGTACTGACACTATTACTCCATGATAAATTTAACTCATAAATCAATGGATTCAAATAAACATTGGTATTATTTTTTGGATGTCCTGGAATTAATAAGGTTAGAAATATATATGGATCATTTAGAAATATCCAATGAGGTAAATTATATGAATTTATGAAGATGGGACAACAAGAATATTTACTATCATAAGAACCAAATAGACAGAAAACATCAGTATAAAGAACCAATCGTACATTTTGGGATTTTGAAGCAAAAGGTACTTGGTCAAAATGTTTCCATGGATCACCATCATATGGATGATTTAATCTTATACTAGTTTAAATATTGGTTTTGTGTCATGACATCAATGACGTGTTCTGATACATCAATAAATACTGCAATTTGGGTGTAAGCGGGAAATACCTCAACTGTTGTATAGGAATCAATCCATAATTCCCTAGTTGGGCCTCTTTGTACCTCTATTGTTCACATGTAGGAAAACTAACCAAAGATAAATTTTTTATCATAATATAAGATGTAATCATTTGAACATGCATGAATCTTCTAATTACTAAAACCAAGATTATGAATCGGCCTCTTGCTCTCATAGAAATTAATAGGCAACACATTTCCTTCAGGTAATAGTGATTTAACCAAAGAGAATATCTGATCAAAATAGATATTTGAAATTCCATTATCTGATTTAATAGCCATAAATTTTGCAACTACTTCAAATTTTCTTACCTTGCAACCAGGATATAATCATCCTCAACAGACTTCAACAACTCATAAAATTGAGATGGTTCCAACTTAGGATTTAAATCAATATCTTCCTGAGTTTCAGTTTGTTGAAAAGACGGACCTACCAGATTATATACTAAATTTTTAAATCCTGATGAATCTAAAACCAAATTATCAGTATCTTCTCTGGAACTACATTCACCATGTTGATACCAAAAAACACAATCAGTTTAAAAACCAAAACATAATAGATGGCCCCCAATGTTTTCAAATGTGTCAAACCTCTTCAGATCACATTTTTTACATGGACACTTAATTATCCCTTCTGAAATAATTTATGGTTTTGATGATGAAAATGGTAAAAAAGCTTCAACACCCTCAATATATACAGGATTTATACCAGAACCATTTAGATTCCTACAATGATTTATCTAATTGTAATAATGTAATAAAGAATTTTTTTGACTTCTGTATTCTATATTTCTCTACAAAATATAAATTAAACAAATAGTTTATGAATAAATTGATAGAAGAAAAAGATGAACCAAAAAAGATTATAAAATTAAAAAATTGTAATTTACTTGTAATTTTTGTCAATGTTATCTATTTACTGCAAATTATTACTAATTGTCACTAATTATTACTAATGTTTAATATTTTATAACAATTTATTACTAATTACCGCTAGTTATTACTAATTTCCACTAATTATTATTATTTGCCACTAATTATTACTAATTACCACTAATTTTTAATAATTATTACTAATTAATGCTAATTTTTACTAATTATTACTAATTAACACTATTTTTTACTAATTTATTACTAATTACCGCTATTTTTTACTAAGTTATTACTAATTACCATTATTTTTTACTAATTTATTTCTGATTACCGCTATTTTTTACTAAGTTGTTATTAATTACCTCTAATTACCACTAATGTTTACTAATTGCCACTAATGTTTACTAATTACCACTAAATTTTACTAATTATCACTAGTTGCCACTAATTTTTACTAACTACCACTAATTATTACTACTTACCACTAATTATTACTAATTTCCACTAATTATTACTATTTTTTACTATTTTTTACTACTTTTTACTAATTTTTACAAATTTTCACTAATTATTACTAATTACCACTAATTATTACTAATTACCACTAATTACTACTAATTACCACTAATTATTACTAATTATTACTAATTACCACTAATTACTACTAATTTTTAATAATTAGTTCTAATTTTTACTAATTACCACTAATTATTACTAATTATTACTAATTACCACTAATTACTACTAATTTTTAATATTTAGTACTAATTTTTACTAATTACCACTAATTATTAGTAATTATTATTAATTATCAGAAATTATTACTAATTATCACAAATTACCACTAATTTTTACTAATTTTTACTAATTATTTTGAATTATTACTAATTTTTACTAATTACCATTATCTAGCACTAATTAACACTGATTATTAGTAATTACCATTAATTATTACTAATTTTTACTAATTAATATTAATTAATAAGAATTATTACTAATTATCACTAATTATCACGAATTATTACTAATTATCACTAATTACCACTAATTTTTACTAATTTTTACAAATTTTTACTAATTATTATTAATTGTTACATATTTTTAATAATTATCACAAATTATCATGAATTATCATAAATTATCATGAATTATTACAAATTATCACTAATTACCACTAATTATTACTAATTATTACTCATGTTTACAAATTATTATTAATTATTACTAATTTTTAATAATTACCACTAATTTTTACTAATTACCACTAATTTTTAATAATTATTACTAATTATCATGAATTATTACTAATTATCACGAATTATTACTAATTATCATGAATTATTGCTAATTATGACTAATTACCGCTAATTTTTACTAATGTTTACTAGTTATTCTTAATTATTACTAATTTTACTAATCACCACTAATTGTCACTAATTACCACTAATTTTTACTAATTTTTACTAATTATGACTAGTTATCATGAATTATTACTAATTATCACGAATTGTTATTAATTATCATGAATTATTACTAATTATTATTACTCACCACTAATTATTACTAATTACCACTAATTATTACTAATTTTACTAATTACTACAAATTTTTACTAATTATTACTAATTACCATGAATTATTACTAATTATCACGAATTATTACTAATTATCACAAATTATTGCTAATTACGACGAATTACCACTAATTATTACTAATTACTACTAATTATTACTAATTATCACTAATTTTTACTGATTATTACTAATTAATGCAAATATTTACTAATTACTAATTTTTACTAATTATTACTAATTATTACTAATTATTACTAATTATTACTAAGTATTACTAATTTTTACTAATTATTACTAATTACACTAATTTTTACTAATTTTTACTAATTATTACTATTTTTTACTAATTATTACTATTTTTACTAATTATTACTAATTCTTACTAATTATTACTAATTTTTACTAATTTTTACTAATTATTAATAATTACTACAAATTTTTACTGATTATGACTAATTATTGCTAATTATTACTAATTATCACTAATTTTTATTAAATATTATTAATTATTAATTAACACTATTTTTTATTAATCTTTATTAGTTCATAACATTTTTTTACTAATTATTACTAATTGCCACTAATTATGACTAATTACCTCCAGTTATTACTAATTATCACTAATTATTACATATTTTTAATATTTACCAGTAATTTTTACTAATTTCCACTAATTTTTATTAATTATTACAATTTATTACTTATCAATACTGATTATACAAATTTAATTTTTTGAAATTTAAAAACAAATATTGATTTATAATAATTTATACTATTTATCACAATTTATTACTAATTTTTACTAAGTTATTACTAATTACCGTTAATTAGTACTAATTACCACTAATTATTATTAATTACAACTAATTATTACTAATTACAGATAGTTATTACTAATTACAGCTAATTATTACTAATTATAACTAATTATTACTAATTACTGATAATTAAAACAAATTATTGCAAATTAAAACTAATTAATTTTAATAAAAAACATTAGAGCAAATAAAAACTAAATATTTCCAAAAATAATTAATGTAAAATAAAACTAATTAATTCTAATTACATCTAATTACTACTAAATAATACTAATTATTACTAATATTAAAAAAAACAAATAAACACTTTGAAACTAAATCTCTCAGCGGATGCAAAGCCTGAAAGTTAATCCCCTGTAAAGTTTAAACTAAAAAATATGAGAGCAGAGAAGTTCAGAGAATTTTAGAGAAGATGGGAATGAAAAAAAATTCAGGGGTGGGGTATATATAGGTTAGATCAGTTGCGATGAGAATATTTGTGATGGGTCTCGCCACAAATAATATTATTTATGATGGGTCCCGTTGCAAATAGTTAAGCGGTTATTAATTGTGGCGGCGGTAAAAAAATAGTATTTGCGACGGGAGTAAACCCCCATCACAAATAACAAAAAAACGGGATGAGTATTTGCGACGTGAATGACTTCCCGTCGCAAATAGTCTATTTCGACGGACTATTTGCGACGGGTCCTCCACCCATCGCAAAAAGCCAAAATCCCCGTAATGTATTGTACTGTTATTTATAATTAAATATACAAACATGTATATATTTAAACATGAAATTTTAATTTTATAAATAAATATGTAAACATATTTACATTCTAAATATATAAACCATATCTAAATAAAAAAATATCCATTTTATTTAAAATAAAAATGTATGAATATTTATATACCTATACAATGTATATATTATGTTTATATATATAAATGTATTTGTGTGTGTATTAACAAATAAATATATATTTATCTATATATTCTAATATATGTATATAAATACTAATATAATATGTATGTAAATAAAAATAAATATGTATAATTATATTTATAGACACACACACAACACATTTTATAAATGCATTTAAAAATAATTATATATGTGTGTGTGGATAAAAAAATGTAATGAAATATATATAAATAAATAGATATATCAAAAAAAATATAGAACAAAACAATATATAAGAATGGTAAAGGTGCAGATCCGTGAGGGGGAGGTCTCAGGTTCGAAACCAGGTGAAGACAGGGGCGCGCGGGGTGGGCAATAGGTTCTCTAGCACTGATTAAAGGGGGTAGGGGGGGCCTCTAGAAATGATAAAATGGTAGATAGAGGGCTAGACAAACGCTGATAAAAGGGAAGTGGTATCCCCATCTGAATTTACAGATTTTTTTGACTTTTATCAGCACTAAAAAAAGTGATGATAAAGCCGATAAAAACCCCCTTTTATCAATGTTTTTTTTAGCGCTCATAAAAGGGGCTTTTATCGGCACTTTTGTTGGCGCTGATAAAGGGGACCCCTTTTAACATCGCTTAGATCAAAAGTATTTTTTAGCGCTGATAAAGGCTTTTTCCAACGCTTTTAAAAACTACTTCTATAGTGGTACTCATTTAAGATCTTTAATTGTTATTGCTTACATTCACCTTTACTGAGCGTTTGATCTTACAACTTTTCTTATGTTTCTATTTTCTTAGGTTATGAATATGAGAATAACTTATGAGAAGTCTATAAGAGAGTTTAGTGTGACTCAATTATGGATAAATGTTTACAAATGTTGTAAAACAAGTTGCTTATGAAAATTTGACGGGGGTGTTTTTTTATTTAATTAAAGGGGGCGAGGTGTGCTTTAATTGGGGATCTGGGACTGTCAAGCACAAGATGAACTAGTGCTTTTGATTTAAAACCCAAAAGTGGCATTTCATGTGGCACTCTGGGGCTTCAAACAACAAAGCGCCACACGAAGTGGCACTTGGTGGAAAAATCTTCAAATCGCCACTTCATGTGGTGCTCTTCCGGAAAATTTTTAAACTAAGAGTGCCACATGAAGTGGCACTCTTTGTTGAATAAAAATACACAATTATGCCACTTTAAGTGGCACCTTGAATTCCCACCCTATAAAAGGGTGAGCCCCCCCCCCTCCCCTGTCACCCCTCCATTCACCCCATCCTCCCTCAAAGCTCTGCTCTACTCTGCAATCCTCCCTCCTCGAAGCTCTATGATCCTACTCCGAAGCCTTATCGACCCTCCTCTCTGAAACCCCTCACCGACCTCGTTTAGGTGTCGCCCTTCGATATCGAGGTAATTCTATTTATATGTCAACTTGTTTAATATTTTAATTTATTTATGTAATTGTTTAATAAGTAGTTTTTGATTAGTAAATAGTTAATGTATTATAATTAGAATCTAATAATTATATAATTGTAATTAGATGTTAATTTAGTAGTTTGTTTCCAATTAGTAACTAGTTAATAATTATATAATTATAATTAGTAATTAATTTATCATTATTTGATTGTAATTAGTAAATAAATTAATGCAATTAATAATTAATTAATTGTAATTAGTACTTAGTTAATTATAATTATTAATTAATTAATTGTAATTAGTAAATAAATAATTTTAATTAGTAATTACTTAATTTTAATTAGTAATTAATTTAGTATTACTTAATTGTAATTAGGAATTAGTTATTTGTAATTAGTACTTTATTAATTTTAATTAGTAATTAAATAACTGTAATTAGTAATTACATAATTGTAATTAGTAATTAATTTAGTATACTTAATTTTAATTAGTAATTATTTAATTGTAATTAGTAAATAAATTAATGTAATTGGAGATTAATTATTTATAATTATTTATTTATTAATTGTAATTAGTGATTAATTAATTAATTAAGTAACTAGTAATTACATAACTAGAATTAGTAGTTAATTTAGCATTACTTAATTGTAATTAGTAATTATTTAATTTTTATTAGTAAATAATTCATTCAAATTAGAAATTAATTATTTGTAATTAGTACTTTATTAGTTGCAATTAGTAATCAATTAATTAAGTAATTAATTGTAATTAGTAATTAATAAACTGTAATTAATAATTACATAACTAGAATTAGTAATTAATTCAGTATTACTTAATTGTAAATAGTAATTTTTTAATTTTTATTAGTAAATAATTCATTCAAATTAGCAATTAATTATTTTTAATTAGTACTTTATTAGTTTCAATTAGTAATTAATTAACTAAGTAATTGTAATTAGTAATTAAGAAACTGTAATTAGTAATTACATAACTGGAATGTCATTGACCTAATTTCTCATTTATCCTCAATTTGGGGTTTCTTTGATTTTAAATGCGTATCTCTTGGTCGTGGTTTCTACCACATCTTATTCCCCTCTACAGAACTGAAAGGTACAACATGGAGTGTGGGTTCTATCAATTTAAGGCTAGGTATCATGAGGATCCATGATTGGAATTTGAAATTCAATCTAAATGATTTTAAGGAAACTTGTGTATAGGTCTGGGTTAAAATCCATGGGCTAAATTAGGTCCTATGGCATCTAGAAATCCTTTATGATATTACTTCTGTGATTGACATTCCACTTCGGATGGATACTACTACAGAACAGGTTAATTTTGGACATTTTGCAAGATTCATGGTTGAAGTTGACTTTAGCTCCACTTTAATAGGTAGGGTGGTTATCTCCATGCCCCAATATGAATTTTCACTCAAGATTGAATATGAAAGGAACCCCTTATTTTGTGATTATTACGGGATTATTAGGCATTCCAAATAAGATTGTAGAAGCAATATTATTTGTACTAACTATAATTTGAAAGGTCATGACTCTTCTCACTATAGAAGAAGGATGATCAATGAGTCTGGCCAAATTGAGGAGAATCAGCTCAATGATCATACCAAAGAGGATTCTTTGATTGTTCATGCTATAGACACTACTCAACCTCCTTTTATTTCTTTTTTCCCTACACATGAGAAGATAGACATTGTAACAGGATTCCCCCCTAAGGATTCTGGGTGTGGTTCTATCATTAGGACCACCCTCCCTCCCACTAGGTATTATGATTTAATTGTGTCTTCTGATGTTTTATTAGATTTTCCTAAGCCTAGGATTTCCTAGACTGATATTAGTGAAGAGACCCACTTATTTAATGTTGGTGTTTCTTTTAGAGATTTTATGTACAAAGGTCTTGTGAATGATCATGATGATCTAGACTCTGATGATAGTCATGTAGACATGGGTTTTTTCACATGAGAAACTATTGATTTAAATCTATGGAAAGGGAATAAGATGATGTGTGTCAAGAGCCACAGAGGGAAAGAAAAAATGGATATATCCATTGCAAGGAAATCAAAAGCTAAAAAGTTTCATACACCATTTGAGCAGGAGCAACCTGGAAGATGTTATGATTCTACTCAAGGTAAGGATGGGTCCTTTTTTCCTGCCTCCCAAACATCAGTCAGTAGTAAGGATTTAAGGAATAATCCTTATGTTTCATAAAAGGTGGGATCTTTTGCCTCTACTATTCTCACTGAAAAGGTTAGGGGATTTGTAGAGAACTCAGTATCAGGGATCACTTCCCTTGTTACATTTGTTAACTCTGATAAAGGTAAGAAATGGAAAAATATTCATGCCTCACAAACCTCAACCAGTAGCAAATCCATGGGGAATTTTTCTACTTCCCATGGAAAAAATAGCTCTCCTACCTATGCTAAGAATACTTCTTCACAACTGGATTTTGAATAGGTTAAGGAACATACAGAGGGGAATTCATCTAATTTTCAACTTTCTTGCTCTTGAAAACACAAGGATGGTAGCACGGATTTCTCTGGGGAAACTCCCATTGGTCATATGGATCCACATCAAATTGTTAAAACTCTTGTTATGACATCAAAGTTGGATGCCTCTTAAAATATTAGAAGAAATTTTGTGAGCCTCCTGCCCACCACCTTAGCTCACAAAATTGTTGATGAGATATTCGAATCTTCACCAACTGTGGTCCGTGCTTCCAATATAATTGTTCTGGACAAACATGAAAAAAAAAGGTAAATTTGAAACTATGTACATATAACTCTTTTGATTTACTTGCTTCTGGAAGCAGCGAGGATGGTGGAAAAAATGTGATAGAACTGCTGATGGTGAAAAAGATGACATAAATGTGGAACCACTAGATAATAGTGGCAGACCTTGGTAGAAAGTGAAGACTTAGAGAAGGGGTTGGCATCCCTGAGGTAGGGGTGGTGGATTCCCTCCCTACCATAATATAAACACTTGTTCTAAAGATTAGTGTATTTTTGCATGTTTTCATCCTGTAGATTATTTTGGCCTTTATGTTCCTTCCCAATTTTGTAATTTATCTTTCTTTTCAATAAAGGGACCTTCAAGTCCTGAGCTTTTCAAAACAAATAATGTAATTAGAAATTAATTATTTATAATTAGTACTTTATTAATTGTAATTAGTAATTAATTGTAATTAGTAATTAAAATCTCAGGATGGGGGAGGGGTATCTACTGCTTCTCAGCTTCGTCGCCCTGATCAGAATCGGTGCTCAGCGATTCCGGCCATCGAGATAGGCCCGAAGGTTCCTGGCTTCTCAGAGGGTTTTCTAGTGGTGGAAATCTCCCCATTGGAGTTTTCCCTCGCCTCGGATCGACTTGGCTTGGTGCTGGTTTCTTGCTTCGAGCGAAGACGTCCATCTTTTTGAGACTTTTCACTTCATGTCAGGTCATCATGGGGTCTGAAGAGCTTTGTCTTGATCGGTCTTCTGGATTCGAAATGTTTTCTGTTTCTGTTTCAAGATGAGGAAGATTTTTTGGGGGCTTAGTCGTGCGAATGCCAATTTTTTGGTTTGTTTTGATTCCTTCTGTTTCGATGGTCGATTGACTATCACATGGGTTAGGATCTGCCTATGGCTACGGTGTGGGTTCGCCTTCTAGGTTTACCCATCCCCTTTTTCAATTATGCAATTTTACGCTTGGTAAGGAATGCTTGTGATAGATTCTTGTGCTCGGATATACGTTCAACATCGCTGCAGTATCCCACTTATGCCCACCTGTGTGTGGAAGCTGATCTATCCAAACGTATCCCTGATTTTATCTAGATCAGTATTTCAGGGGAATATCGGTTCAAACAGTAGGTGATTTTTGAAGATCATCCTCCTTTATGTGAACGCTGTTGTCGGCAAGGACACAATTCTCCTATGTACCGCAAAGCGGTTTGCAGTAATCCCCAGACTACATACCAGATGGAGGAAGTGCAGTGTGGTTGGCCTGCCAGTGAGGTTGGGGATGTCTTGGGTGCTTCCCAACCGAACACCCATCTCCCTATAGCTGCAATTTCTTAGTTCCATTTTGGTTCGTGGGGAGACCCCAACCCACTAGCGAGTAGTGATCTCCAAGACAGTGGAGTGGTGATCAGCGGGACAACGATTCCAATAGATGGGCAGGTAATAGATATGGGTGGAAAAGATGGGCAGTCTAAGAACAGGAACTCTGAAGTGAGGACTACATGTATGGATGATGTGCCAATAGTTAGGGGTGAGATAAGCAACTCCCAAGGGGAGGGGTTAAGACCTCCCACAAAATATGGAAACAAGGGTAAAGAAAATGTATGTCCTAATGTTCAACTGGGAGTAGAGGGGACCCCAGTGGCCCAACGATTCGGGACTCTAGGATAGGTTGTCCCTAACTCCAAAGAAGACAATGCTTGGATAGCAGTGAGATCCAAAAAGAAGACGAATCAAGTTGGAGGTGTCAAAGCAAGTTAGGTGAAGGACAAGATTTATTCTCCTGAAAAGTTTTTTATTAATGGAAGAGAGATTGATGAGTTATGTACTTCGGATTCTGACTGGGAAGAGGATGTCCTTGTTGAAGGTTCTGTTCGCTCAGGCCGGAAGAAAGGGAAAAAAGACTTGCGGGATTCTGGGGACTTTCCAGCACCTGCAAAGAAGAAGACCAAGAAAAAGAAAGACTATTCCTACCTTCTTAAACCAATGCTGACTAGAGCAGCGGGAGGGAAGGGTACTTCCCAGGGAGCCATGAGCCAAAGTTTTGATGGAACCTTTACTTAAAAAGCTCTCTTAGACTCCATCCCCTCAGAGGTGGATGCAACTTTGGGTGATTAGAAGGGAGATACCGTGAGACCTCTAGTTTTTAATGGCAAGATGATAGTGGCGTTCAGTAAGTTTGGGAAGGCTACAAAAGAAGAGATCAGTAGGTCAAGAGTTGGGGAAGATGCCTTGGCAGCAGAGGAGTGGGAGAGACTTGAGAAGGGGAGGTATCCAGAGAATCTCATCCCAGAAAAGATGGTGTAGTACACATCTCAACTTGATGTCTTGTTCCTGGATTTTGTCTCTCCGGTTGATATGGACCCATTCCTTGAGTTGATGGATTCTATTGCAATCATGTTAGAGGGTTTTGTCACCTCACACCCAAATACCGACATCAAAGACTTAGCGTGGAAGTACTGGGATGATCCAGTTGGGTAACCTATCCAGGGAGGTATGCTTTTATATTGGTATTTTGGTTGTTTTTTGTTGCAGTGGCTTGTTTCTTTTGTGAGGTCTAACGATTTACCCCAAGCGGGCTCTTTTTAAAATGAAATAAAAATTTACTTTAGAGGAGTAATTAGTAATTAAATAACTATAATTAGTAATTAATTTAGAATTACTTCATTGTGATTAGTAAATAAATCAATGTAATTAGAAATTAATTATTTATATTTAGTACATTATTAATTATAATTAGTAATTAAGTTTTACATAACTGTAATTAGTAATTAATTTAGTATTACTAAATTGTAATTAATAATTTTTTAATTGTTATTAATAAATAATTCATTCAAATTAGCAATTAATTATTTATAATTAGTACTTTATTAGTTACAATTAATAATTAATTAATTAAGTAGTTAATTTTAATTAGAAATTACATAACTGAAATTAGTAATTAATTTAGTATTACTTAATTATAATTAGTAATTAGTTAAGCGTAATTAATAATTAATTCATTCAAATTATTCAAATAACTAATTAATAATGAAGAATTATTTAATTTAATTTAAAAAATAACTAATTATTAATTAAAAATTAATTAATAAGAAAATAACTAATCAATGAATGGTTAAGGAATGAATAACTTAATATTCACTAATCATGGAGTACTGAGTAAGTAATGATTAATTACTAATTAATTATAGTTGCTAAACTAATAAATTAATAATTTTTATTCATATCTATAAATTTTTTATATTATGAATGATTGTATGCCAGAGTGTATTTGATAATTTGCTTCTAGAATAGATCCTTGAATTACATTCTATGTATGATAATGAACTTAGTTTTTCATCTACCTTAACATCAATTTGTAATTAAGGTTATGAACATGAATTTAGTTGTTGAATATATTTTGTGCATATTAAGTTCTAGAGTTGTCAAGAATTGAATTCTATCTTGAGAAAAGTCTCCTCGGGTAGAGGGACTTTGTGTCGAACCACCTACTTTCCTGAAGGCTTACCTTGGCTAGGAAAGTGAATGGGGTTAGCTATCTGTCACTCTGGTCTTACTCATATAGAGTTTTCTAATATCATATAACTCTATGATTTTACATGATGTGTCTATGTACCTCTTGCATATGATTCTTGTGGATATGTATAAATATGTTTGACTTCTATTTTTAGGTAAGTAACAAAAACTCATGGGTTTTGTAAAGAGTTACACATCAATATGGTTTTAACATATTGATTTGGTGAAGGGAATTGTATTCCAAACTAAATTACATGAAGCGTGCATATAAAAAAAGGAATAACATGAGATAATATGGTGATTTTAAATCCCCCTCAAATACTAAGTGTGAGATTCCATCGAAATATTGAAATATTTGAAATTCATATTTTGTTTCCTTAATCAGATTTAATTAATAAAGATGGTTTATTTTAGATAAAAGAACGGTTGCCTTTATTTATTGCAACGGTCAAATAATTGAGACTAAACAAGTATGTAGTTATAGTATGCATGTAAGGTCTCGGATCCACATGGATCGACCCTTTGCGTATTTTTGAAGACCGAGGTGCTCGGAGAAGGCTTGGAGGAAGTCTAGAGGAGTTTGGTTGCGAGAACCTGGAAATAGGGGGCCACACGACGTGACTAAGGGGTACATGATGTGTACTGTTTTAGGTTTTGAAAAAAAAAATGTTGAGGTAAGGGTTTTTCAGCAGAAACCAACCTTAAGGAAGTGCATGACATTAATGGGAAGTAAATGTCATGTACTAACCCGCCACTGTATGTTTTAAAGACATACACTCGGGTCTTTCCAACCCTACGGCCAAGGCTCCCCTCCCTCTCGTCCCAGGCGACCCAGCAGACCCCTCTGTGGCGTTTTATAGATCTCTTTGGCTAGGATCAATCCCAGGCTTCATTCTTCAATCTGTCTTCAATCCGAGGTAAGATCTACCTATGTTCTTGTGGTTTCTTCGATCTGTTTTATCTTGTTTCTCTTTGCCATTCTATGGAATTTGATCTTTATGGTTTTACGAGAGTTTATTTTTGGTTTTTGTTGATGTGGTTGTGTCGCGAAATCTTTGGGTGGATGCATTTATTGCTGGTAAGGTGATTGTGATCTGTTTCTTTGATCCGTTCTTGAGCAAAGAATGTTGGAAACCTTTTGGGGTAGGGGATTCTTTGCTTCTATATTCTTTTACGTGCAATCATAGAGTTAGCGTGATTTAGCCCTTTGGATCGTAATGGAATTAACCTAATTAAATATTTGAACCGGATTAAAAGAATTGGTTTGATCGCATGTTGTTGCTTTTCACCATGATAATGGTTTGCCTCTTTATTTTCTAAATAGTGTGATATCTATTATTTTCTTGTTAGCATGTTGTTCTTGATGAAATTGGTAAAGAATGTAAAGCCAAGATTAATTGATAATTAAATGGATAAGGATAAATATGCATGTAAATGAATCTAGTTGTTGTTGTTTTAATTTGATGTTAATAAAATTGATGCATATGTGCATGACTTTTCTAGTTGGTTTTTAAACCTGAAGCATATTGGTGCTTATTGTTTAAAGGCATGCCAAATTAATTGTTTAATTAATTTGTGGTAGTTATGATAGCTTTCAGTTTAGGTTTCCCATAGTTAGAACCTACTAATAATGAATAGATTAATTCAATATGGATTAAAGAATTGGTTGTTTGATAAAATATAATTTCTAGTAGGGTTCTAAGTTACCCTCTTGCTTGTAAAGGCCAAAGAGCCTTATGATTGGAGTTGTGAGAGCTCATTGCTTGTGAAGGAAGAATGCCTTGTTTAAGGGCCAAGAACCTAGTTGATATGATGTTTTTTTCCTACTTCTTGTGTTTTGATGTGATCCTAGATGGATTTTATGATATGTGGGGGTATGGAGGCCCATAGGTTGTGGCAGCAGTTGACACCTAGAGTGGTGAGATGCATCGTTTTATGCATGTGGGTGTCGGGGAGGACACCATAGATGATGAAACGGGTTGGATGTGAATGATTGGATGCTTTATGAATCTTGTTGGTTGTTTATATTCTTTACTTTCCCCACTGCTCAAGGTAGCTGGTTTTTCTACCCTCCTTCCAAAAATAGGTGAAGACACGTGGGGTATTCCATGTGTTTTCCATGTTTAGCTTCTCGAGGGAGGATGGGTCTACGCTCTTGCTATAGGTGGAAAAAACTCGATGGGTAGTTCACCTACTCACCGTGTTGATCCCCTTGTGTTTGGTAGCTTATAATGTTTTTCTATAATTCCTGGGAATAAAAGAAAGTAATAATTTTGTTAATAAATGATTGAATAAATTATGTTAACCCATGAGGTTGGAGCTTGCTGGGATGCAATGTTGAGGTTATATTTCTGAGAAGCTGTGGACTTGGTTTGGTTATTCCTAGAGGGAATGAAACTTTGGTGTGATGCTAATGAAATATAAAGTGGATTTTTTAATGGTTGATTAATGGATAAAGAATTAATTAACATAAATTGCAACTGATAAAAAGGGATAAAGTAATATAATGTATCTCTTTAAATGGTTGTGTGCTTATAGGATACCTAGTCTTAGTAGTGGCAGCCGAGAGTCCGAGAGACGTTATCTGCAGTTGAGTCTAAGACTAGGTTATGCCCATAGTGTGGTTGTGAGCTATAGTATATTCTGTACTTTTTATGTTTCTATACGCCACTCCACCCCATCAGTTAGGGAAACTGACGCCCTAAGGATTCTGAGCCATGGGGGGTGTTTTCTCCAACATTCTGGTGGGAGGATGGATGGTTGACTACCCCCTTTGGCCCTACTCTCTTCTCTTGGTAGTTACTTGTGCTAGTAGGCACAGCGGTTAGTTTTCCCATATATGTGTGTATAGGGTTGTAATGGCTTGTGGTTATTTCATACACATATATTCTAGATATAGTTTAATTTTTGCTACTATTGGTATAACATGTATAGGTTGTGGTGGATTGAGGATCCTTACTCAGTGTATGGGTTGTAAGGGATTGAGGCATAATACCTAACGCATGATACAAATTATGCGGGCTGTGGTGGATCTCAGAAACTACCTAGTTACGTTTTAAATTGTGTGGATGGTGTGGGGCTTCACCCAAGTGTCAACAAGCAAGCTTTGTGTTGCACAAGGTGCATGTTGTGGTGCTTCACCTAGGTGTCTGCAGGCAAGCCTTTTTAGAGAGAGATGCTTGGGACATGCGATGTTGGGGAAAAGCGAAAAACCAGTGGGGAAGTAGTAGCGGGGTACCCTTGATATTCTTTATTATATTATATACTCTTATATATAATACTTTTTTAGAGTATCCATGGTGAGGCTGGGAACTCAGTATACATGTTTAGGTGATGAGTTAGTTTCACTTGTTGTTCACTGTTCTTTAGCATGCTTTCTTTACTTTTGCATGAGAGGCTCTGGGGAGGATCCTACTGAGTATATTGTTATACTCACCCTATGTATATATAAACTGTTTTTTAGGTCACTTGGACCAATTTGGAGATCAGGCTGGTTACTACTAGCTTGGGGTTACAGGAGTTGTTCAGGCTTCGTGGTCACTGTCATTTTTACTTTCTTTTAGTACTTGTATTTTCCCCTTTTAGTTGTAGTAGTTTTCTCATGACATTATATTTGTGTACTTGGGATTTATTTTATATCTCAGTCTGAGTTGGAGTTGTTTGGTGTCTGTATTATCTCTCTCTTCTGTATGTGTTCTCTTATAGGGTAATGCCTCTCATTTGTATGTTTATTATACACTTGGTGCTAGTCGCCAACCCGAGGCCTACTGGAGGCGGGACTCGGGGGGTCATTATCTCCCTTCTCACATTACTGGCCCAGGAGGGGTACACCTTGTGGGGAGGAGATCATGACAAAGTGGTATTAGAGGTCTGGTTGAGGGATAATATGGAATTTTGGTGTTAGGAACAGGTGAGGTTTCATGGGTTAGTAGGGAAATGATGTCAGTAAAGTTTAGCAAGTGATGTAAACACAAGAGACCGGATGATACATAGGTGTTTAGGGACCCTATGATCTAATGCACAAACCATTAAGTTTATAGTGGCTACTAAATGAGGTGATACTGGTTGTATGGTAGAGACCTAGGAAAGGATCATGCATCGTTATTATTTTTGCATGTGTGTGAATGGGTAGACCTTGGGATAGGTTAACCTAAAATGAATAAAAGAAAACAATTAATTAATTAATTTCGAGTCTTCCATATTCTAGGTTTAAGAGATCTAAATATTTTTTATTTTGTAGGTATGGCTCCAGGCTGATGTCCTCATCAGGTTCGCGCAAAAGATGTCCAGCAGGTTGTACGAGTAGATCGTTGTAGGGTAGAGGTTGAAAACGATGACACTTGGAGGAGGACACTCTGAGAGTTTTAGTGACAGAGTCTATAGAAGTACTAGGGATCCATTTCAAATGTAGTCACAGAAGACTGGTTAGAGGTGGTTGAGATAGCCTTCAGTTTGATCCATGCTCAGAAGGAGCACTAGGTGTTTTTGGTTGTAACGATGCTGCATGGGGCAGCAAGGCAGTGGTGGTTTTTGTTCCTCAGGGATCACGAGGAGTCGGCGATCTCATGGAAGGAGTTTCGAGACAAGTTTAGAGTTGAGTTTCTTTCTTCGACCATGAAGGTGTCTAGTCACCATGAGTTTCTTACCCTTTGACAGGGGAGCTCCAGTGTGTGAGAGTTTGTAATTCGTTTCAAGAACCTTTTACGATATGCTTCGAACCTGTTGTCATATGAGGAGGCCAGAGCAAGGAATTTTGAGGAGGCTTTGCATCTAGAGATCCAGCACCAGGTCACCTCATTTATGCTGAAGACATATCTTGAGGTCCTGGTGAGGGTAGAGGTCATCGAGAGGATGTTATCCAGAGCCACATCTTCACGATAGGGGAGTCGTCAGGATTCCTCATGAAATAGAGTTGTGGTCCGGGGTTCCTAGTTTGTAGGGTAGAAGAGTTTCTGTTTGATCGGGGGTAGGTCTCATCCCTCATCATCTCGTTTCTCCAGGGGTGGTGGCTCTCATGCCTGTGACAAGGGATCAGGCACTTGTTTTTGTTATGGAGGTCGATGTTATCAGCATCGAGAGTTCTCGACCTTTCAGAGCAGTCATCATGCACTAGGTGTTCCACTCTAGGTTCCTCTGTTGAGGCAGTTCCATCTGAGGCAACAGCAGTAGGTTGCACTAGCTTTGGATTAGCATATAGTAGATGGGGCAGGCAGAGGGTAGCCATGGGATTCTCCCCATCCTTATAGAGATGAGCAAAATCATGGTAGTGGTCATCATCAGAGTCAGAGAGGTTGTGGAGCAGGTCTTGGTCAGCAGATGCTTTAGTGTTGCCAGTTCTGGGAAAGCCAGGTGTCATTCGAGGTACCCTTTGCTTGTTTTCTACTTGGGTGTATACCTTGTTTGATTCAGGAGTGACACACTCCTTCATATCACCTTCCCGTGTCCATGCTTTAATACTTGAGGTAGATGGGATTCCAGTGCCCTTGGCATTGAATACGCCAGTTGGAGGTCGAGATGACTTGTTTAAAGTATGTAATGACTGTGAGCTAGTGTTGGGGCAGCACCTCTCTTGGGGAGATTTTCTATGTTTATGGATACAACCATGTGATATCATCCTTGACATGGATTGGTTGTATTTATTACAGACTGTCATGGATTACTTCAGGAGGTAGGTGGTATTCTTCGATGTTTATGGAGAGCCAGTGGTGTTTTTTAGTGAGCGAGACCCTCAGATGGGTCAAAGGCATGGTCTGCCCTTATCATCCTTGATGGATGAGATGATTCTAAGGTCTTCAGAGGTTCATAAGTTGGTATTTCTTAGGGTCGTAGAAGAGTACCCTAATGTCTTTCCAAAAGTGTTTGCAACATTACCCCCTCAACAAGAGATCGAGTTTGGGATCAAGATACAACCATGAGAATCTCTTATATGTGTGTCTCTGTATAGGATGGACCCTTCTGATTTACAGGAGCTGCATGTACAGCTTAATAGTCTATTATAGTGCAGTTTTGTTCGGCTGAGTGTGTCACCGTGGGGTGCACCAGTTTTGTTCGTGAAGAAGGTTGACGGCAGTTTGCAGTTGTGTATAGATTATCATCGCTTAAACAAAGTGACAGTGAATAATCGTTATCCTCTTCCATGGATTGATAATTTATTTGATCAACTGAAGGGTGAAATTTGTTTCTCAAAGATCAACTTGCGTTCAGGATATCATCAGATGCATGTGAAAGATGAAGATATCCCGAAGACTGCTTTTCGTTGTCATCATGGGCATTACGAGTTTTTGTAATGTCGTTCGTTGTGACGAATGATCCAGCTGTGTTCATGGGGTTGATGAATGTTGTGTTCCATGAGTTCATGGATAAGTTCATGATGGTTTTCATCAATGAAATCCTTGTGTACTCTGCGTCTATCGAGGAGAATGCAGAGCATCTACATGCCGTTTTGGGATTTCTTCATCAACAGCAGTTGTTTGGGAAGTTGTCGAAGTGTGAGTTTTGGGCTCGAGAAGTTCATTTCCTAGGGAATGTGGTGTCCCAGCAGGGAGTATATGTGGATCTGTCGAAGATGGAAGTGGTTGTGTCTTGGGAAGCTCCTAAGACAGCGGCAGAGGTGTGAAGTTTCCTTGGTCTCACAGGCTACTACAGGAGGTTCGTAGCCGATTTCTCTCATGTTGCAACTCCTCTGACAACATTGACCAGGAAAGATCAGGCATTCATGTGGACTGATCAGTGTTAGGTGTATTTTGAGTATCTTAAGAAGAAGTTGGTAAGTGATCCAGTTCTTTGTCTGCCAACAGAGGGAGTTCAGTTTGATGTTTTCTGCGATGATTTGCATCTAGGGTTAGGTTGTATTCTGATGCAGCAGAGATCAATTGTTTCTTATGGGTCTCAGCAGTTGCATCCCCATGAACGTAACTATGACACCTATGATCTTGAGTTTGTGGCAGTGGTGTTTTCTCTAAATTTGTGGAGATATTACCTTATTGGCGAGCACTTTGTGGTTTTCACCGATCATAAGAGCCTGAGGTATGTTTTCTCCCAGTGTGAATTGAACTTGTGGCAGCATCGGTGGATAGAGTTTTTACAAGAATACGACTTCAAAATATCGTATACACCTGGAAAGGGTAATGTTGTAGCTGATGTACTGAGCAAGAAGTCACGTAGTGATGCGGAACATGAATCTGGTGATTTTTGGAGAGTGATTAATGAACTTTCAGCATTACACATCAATATGGTAGAAGTTGGGGTAGAGGTTGTCTTTTTCATATGGCCATGTAGTCATCTCTGGTGCAACAGGTGGAATATTCCTAGTTGGGGGATCTAGAGGTGAAGGTCTGGAGAGACCGAGTTGTTTGTGGTGAGGTCCCTGGCGGTTGGTCTGAGGATGAACAACAATGAGTGTTGTATCAGGGAAGGCTTTTTATTCCTTTGGGGATTCATGATATGGTTCTAAGAGAGTTCCATAGTTCACCTTTAATAGTGCATCCTGGCGTGACAAAGATGTACCGTGCCTTGAGGAGTCAGTTTTGGTGGCTTGGGTTGAAACGTGCAGTTGCGGAGTTTGTGTCCCAATGTTTAGTCTGCCATAAGGTGAAGTTCGAGCATCGTGTCCTCGATGGTTTTCTCTAGCCATTAGATGTGCCTTAGTGGAAGTGGGAGGACATCTCAATGGACTTTGTTACTGGTTCACCTCGATCTCAGGGAGGCCATGACGCTATTTGGGTGGTAGTGGATCATTTAATGAAATCATCCCACTTCATAGCAATCAATGAGTCGATCTCAGTAGAAGTTTTATTGAGGCAGTATTTGGAGGAGATGGTGAGACTCCATAGAGTCCCGAGGACGATCATTTTTTATCGAGATCCACATTTTACCTCTAGGGTGTGGAGAGGTCTCTAGCATGCTTTTGGTTCTCAACTATGCCTTAGCACCACTTTTTATCCCTAGAATTATGGTCAGATAGAGCGGACTATCCAGACTCTTGAAGACATGTTGCACTCTTGTGTCCTAGATTTTATAGGTCCATGGATGAGGCACTTACCCTTGGTAGAGTTCGCTTACAATAATAGTTTTCACTCCACCATCAGTATGGCACTGTTTTAAGAGTTGTATGGCCGACCTTTCCATTATCCATTGTGCTAGATTGGGGTCGGAGATTCATCAATTCTCAGACTGGAACTAGTGTAGAATACGATGGAGATGGTTTAGGTGATTCGTGAGAGGATGAAGGCAGCGCAGGACCGTCAGAAATCATATTCCAATCAAAGGAGGGGACCTTTAGAGTTTTATGTTAGGGATCACGTGTTTCTAAAGGTGAGTCCCCATCGTGAGAAGATATGGTTTGGTCATGGGAGTAATATTTCTCCCCAGTTTGTTGGGCCTTTCGAGGTGTTGGCTCATGTTAGAGACATGGCGTTTTGAGTAGCAATTCCCCCGCAGATGATCCAGAGACATGGTGTTTTTCATGTGTCACAGCTCCATCATTATCTTTATGCTGACTCTCATGTCATCAATTGGGTTGAGATCGACGTTGATGATGATGCAACCTTCGAGGATCGTCCTGTAGAGATCCAGGACCAGAAGTAGAAGGTGTTTTGTGGGCATGTTATCCATTTGGTTTGTGTCTTGTGGTGACACAGTGGTGTGGAGGAGAGTACCTGGGAAAGTGAGTAGTAGATACATGCTCAGTACCCCGAGTTGTTTGATATTTATCTCTTTCCTTGTAATAATGTTCATTTTGTGGTTGTAGAACTTTCTTGTCTATGAGATGGCTTCCTTTTGTTTCTTGTTGGGTATCTCCCCTAGGAGGTAATTTAGGAGATGGTTGTGTTTGTCTTCAGGTGTCGTGTTATTATTTTGATGTGGTTGAGCTCCTGTACTGGCGAAAGCCTTGAGAGGTATCTCGCGGGGTGGTTATTCGAACAACCCCTTTTCTATTTCCTCTCTGGGTTGGTTTTGGATTCTTGAGGATGAGAATATTTTGAGAGGTATCTGATGTAAGGGTCTGGATCCACATGGATTGACCATTTGCGTGCTTTTGAAGACCGAGGTGCTTGGAGAAGTCTCGGAGGAAGTCTGGAAGATTCCATTCATGAGAAGCTGGAAACAGGGGGCTACATGACGTGACCAAGGGGTACACGATGTGTACTGTTTCGGATTTCAAAAAATAAAATAAATTCTGAGTCGATGAGTTTTTTGGCGGAACCCAACCTCAAGGAAGTACATGATGTGAATGGGAAGTACACATCATGTACTGACCCACCATTATATGTTTTAAAGAAATACCAGCCGCTCAGGTCTTTCCAACTCTACAGCCAAGGCTCCCCTCCCTCTCGTCCTAGGAGACCCAGCAGACCCCTCTGTAGCATTTTAGAGATCTCTTCAGCTAGGATCGATCTCAAGCTTCCTTCTTCGATCTTTCTTCGATCCGAGGTAAGATATACCTCTGTTCTTGGGGTTTCTTCGATCCATTTTCTCCCATTTCTCTTTTCCATGCTATGACGCTTTATCACCATGGTTCTAAGGGAGTTTCTTTTTTGTTGTTGTTGATGTGGTTGTGCCGCGACATCCTCAGGTGGATGCAGTTGTTTCGGGGAAGGAAATCATGATCTGTTGCTTTGATCCATTCTCGATCGAAGAGCGCCGAAAACCTTTTGGGGTAGGGGGTTCATTGTTTCTATATTCTTTTACGTGCAATTGTAGAGTTAGCATGATTTAGTCTTTTGGATTGTAATGGAATTGACCTAATTAAATATTTGAACCTGATTAAAAGAATTAGTTTGAGCGCATTTTGTTTCTTTCCACCATGATAATGGTTTGCCTCTTGATTTTCTAGATAGTGTGATATCTATGTTTTTATTGTTAGCGTGTTGTTCTTGATGAAATTGGTAAATAATGTAAAGTCAAAATTAATTGATAATTAAATGTCTAAAGATAAAGATGCGTGTAAATTAATCTGGTTTTTGTTGTTGTAATTTGATGTTAATAAAATTAATGCAGATGTCCATGCCTTTTCCAGTTGGTTGTTAAACTTGAATCATGTTGGTTCTTGTTGTTTAAAGGAATGCCAAATTAATTGTTTAATTAATTTTTGGTAGCTATGATAGCTTACAGTTTAGGTTTCCCATAGTTGGAACCTACTAATAATGAATCGGTTAATTCAAGATGGATTAAAGAACTAGTTGTTTGATAAAAGATAATGTCTGTTAGGGTTCTGAGTTACCCTCTTGCTTGTAAAGGCCAAAGAGCCTTATGCTTGGAGTTGTGAGAGCCCATTTCTTGTGAAGGCGGAATTCCTTGTTTAAGGTCCAAGATCCTAGTTGATATGATGTTTGTTTCATGTTGCTTGTGTTGTGATGTGAGCCTAGATGGTTGTTGTGGTATGTGGGGGTAGGGAGGCCCATTGGTTGTGGCAGAAGTTGATGTCTAGAGTGGAGAGATGCATCGGTTTATGCGTGTGGGTGTCAGGGAGGACACTAGATATGATGAAATGGGTTAGATGTGAATGATTGTATGCTTGCTAAATCCTGTTGGTTGTTTATCTTCTTTACTTTCCCCACTACTCAAGGCAGTTGGTTTTGCTACCCTCCTTCCAAAAAGAGGTGAAGATGTGTGGGGTATGCCATGTGCTTTCCGTGTTTAGCTTCTCGAGGGAGGATGAGTATACGCTCTTGATATAGGTGGAAAATACTCGACGGGTAGTTCACCTACTCACCGTGTTGATTCCCTTGTATTTGGTAGCTTAGAATGTTTTTCTAGAATGCTTGGGAATATGAGAAAGTAATAATGTTGTTAAATGATTGAATAAATGATGTTAAAACATGTGGTTGGAGCTTGCTGGGATGCAATGCTGAGGTTATATTTTTGAGAAGTTGTAGACTTGGTTTGGTTATTCCTAGAGGGCATGAAACTTTGGTGTGATGCTAATGAAATATAATGTGGAATTATTAATGGTTGATTAATGGATAAAGAATTAATTAACATAAAGTGCAACTGATAAAAAGGGATAAAGTAATCTAATGTATCTCTTTAAATGGTTGTGTGCTAATAGGATACCTAGTCTTAGCAGTGGTAGTCGGGAGTCCGAGAGACGTTAGCTGTAGTTGAGTCTAAGATTAGGTTATGCCTATAGTGTGGTTGTGAGCTATAGTATATTCTGTACTTTTTGTGTTTCTATATGTTACTCCACCCCATAAGTTAGGGAAACTGACGCCCTGAAGATTCTGAGCCCTAAGGGTGTTTTCCCTAACATTCTAGTGGGTGGGTGGATGACTGACTACCCCCTTTGACCCCGTTCTCTTCTCTTGGTAGTTACTTGTGCTGGTAGGCACAATGGTTAGTTTTACTATATATGTGTGTAGAAGGTTGTAATGGCTTGTGGTTATTTCACACACATATATTCTGGATATAGTTTCCTTTGTGATACTATAGGTATAACGTGTATAGGTTGCGGTGGCTTGAGGATCCTTACTTGGTGTATGGGATGTAATGGCTTGAGGCATAATGCCCAACATATGATACACATTATGTGGGTTGTGTTGGATCTCAAAAACTACCTAGTTATGTTTGTAGTTGTGTGGATGGTGTGGTGATTCACCCAGGTGTTTGTGGGAAATCTTTGTGCTGCACGAGGTGCATGTTGTGGTGTTTCGCCCAGGTGTATGCAGACAAGCCTTTTTGAAGAGAGATGCTTAGGACGTGCGACGTTGGGGAAAAGCAGAAAACCAGTGGGGAAGTAGTAGAGGGGTACCCTTGATATTCTTTATTATATTATATACTCTTGTATGCGATACTTGGTGAGAGTAGCCATGGTGAGGTTGGGAACTTAGTATACCTATTTAGGTGATGAGTTAGTTTCACTTATTATTCACTGTGCTTTAGCATGTTTTATTTACTTTTGCACGAGAGGCTTTGGGGGGGATCCTACTGAGTATACTGTTATACTCACCCTACGTATATATAAACTATTTTTTAGGTTACTTGGATCAGGTTGGAGATCATGTTGGTTACTACTATATTGGGGTTACATGAGTTGTTCGGGCTTCGTGGTCACTGTCATTTTTACTTTCTTTTGGTACTTGCAGTTTTCTCTTTCAGTTGTAGTAGTTTTTGTATGACATTACATATGTGTACTTGGGATTTATTTTATATCATAGTTTGAGTTAGAGTTGGTTGGTTTCTTTCGTATCTCTCTCTTTCGCATGTGTTCTCTTAGAGGGTAATGTCTCCCATTTGTGTGTTTATTATACCTTCGGTGATAGTCGCCAACCTAGGGCCTACTGGAGGTGGGACTCGGGGGGTCACTATCTCCCTTATCACATTTATGGCCCAGGAGGGGTACACCTTGTGGGTAGGGGGTCGTGAAAATATCGCTAGGAAGAGTTGCGAAGCTTAGAGACTGTATAACTTTGGAATTTGTTTAAATAAAAATTCATCAAAAGTTAAACTGATGGATAATCAAGTGATAGAGTCCATCATATACAAACATCTGAAATTTAACAATAGGTTTTGGCATGTAGCCTATCCAATAGCTGATGATGAAGAATGAGAACACATACTGTCATTGGTTAAGTATCAAAATGAGAATCAAATGATGGAGTTGTATGTCACTATAGCTATAATGGAGGTTCCATCGACTTTGGAAGTTGGTCCATCACAACTTCATGATACAATGTCATATCCTCATGCTATAACACCTCAAGAAGTTCCATCGTAAATGGTAGTTGTTTTGTCATATCCTCAAGTTATAGTTTCATATCCTCAAGTTGTGATATCTCATAGAAGAAGTGGTGTTTACATGGATAGTCCCCTATGTACTTTAGATGCGTTGGTCAATGATTTTTAGGATGATAAAAATTTAGAATAAGAAGATGATGAGGAAATTAAATAATAAGATCATGCCAAAGAAAATTTTGTGCCCACTCCTATAAGGTTCAACCAACCTTTAAACCATCCTCTACTATTGGCATCATAGTTAACTGAAGGAATTACATACTTTATGCAATTTAATTGGTCAATTATTACTCCTAGTACAAAATTTCTAGGAATTATTGGTGGCACAAATCGAGTATCGGATGACGGTTTTTTGTATATTGGAAGAGAGTTTGATAGCAAAGAAGTAAGGAAAATGTGATAAAATAATATCATATTGAAATACATTACAATTATGTTGTAGAAGAATAAAAGAGATCTTATCGAGTTTTACTACTAAACATGTTAACCAACACAACCAAGTTGATCAGTCGATAGTTATGTTTAATAGATTGTTTTGGACATTTTTACCATGTGTGGATGCTTTTATACATTGCATTCCATTTATAAAGATTGATGACACATTTTTGTATGAAAAATATACTAGAAATTTATTGATTTCCACCACATAAGATGGTAATCGAGCCCCTCTACCTTTGCAATTTTCTATTATCGAGGAGTACTTCTCATCATGGATCTAGTTTAGGGCCTATCTTGGAGAGTTTGTTATGGGCACAAAAGGGATTTTTCTTATTTCATATTGTCATTGATCAATCAAGAAGGAATTATAATCTTAGGTCCTATCATGGAGTCCACCCTATGTTCATCATCGATACTGTATTCAACACATTTCAAGCAATGTGTGAAAGAAGTTCAAGGATGAGTCTATAAAGAAATCAATCATAAAAAATGGTATGAATATCCTTTTTTGTTTTAAAAATCATTGTCATAGTTATTGTCATATGTGTTTTGATTACTTCTTGTTTGTTAGCATACAAGCCTCAACAACAAAGGATGGAGTAGTATCTCGAAGATATTCATAGAGTGAATTCGGAAGTTTATGATTACATGATACAAATTCCGAAGCATAAATGGTCATTGGCGTATGATGATGGGAGGAGATATAGACAAATGAAGACCAACATCATAGAATATATAATTGAATTTTTCAAGGGAGTTTGGAAATTACCCATCACAGGTAATTAAGAATATTAGATTATATGTTAATTATAAGATCTATAATTATAACATAGTATTAGTATAATTTTTTAAATGTAAATTATAGGTTTGGTACAAGAGACCTTCAATCACAGTGTAAATTATTTTGTGGAATGAGAAAAGTAGGTTGAAGAGGGTCTGAACGGAGGAATTTGATATCGTCACCATTTCCAGTGAGAGATGGATAGAGTTCTTCAAGAGGATGCAACATTTTGATTCACTTCATTTGATCGTGAAAAGTAAAGATTTATAGTCATTGATCCCTATGATATTATGACTAGTAGAAGTGGTCGTGTACGAGTCATTTTACTGGAGCAGCGTTACTGTGATTGTGGTAACTTTCAAGCATTACGATATCCTTGAAACCATGTGATTGAAGCATGTGATTCCATACACTTATCTTGGGAGCAGTTTGTTGATCCATTTTATCGACTAAAGAGTATTAATGACTACTACAGTTCTCTGTGGATGTCTACTGGGGAATATCAGAATTATTGGTTGTCTGATGTCACACCCACGCTTCTATCTAACATGACTAGGCTACGACCAAATGGGAGATCAAAGTCAACTCATATTCAGAATGAGATGGATTGGCCTAGCGAATGGGAACCTAGATGGAGGTACAACATATGCGGCTAGAAAGTTCACACAAGAAAACGTTTCCCTTTAAAATAATTCATGTACTCTATCAGTTAATGTAAAAGTATGTACATATAATTATTTTTTCCATTATCACCATTTGTTGGTCGGAGTATAACAATCAATAGGGGGTTGAATTCAGTTTCCAAATAAATTTTTTTGTTTAAATAATTTAAAACTAAAACCCTTAATTTATAAACACGTCTAATTAACTAAAACTATAGATTAATATAGTTTGGTCTTTCAAAAATGTTCTCAACTGTTTGATCAAAACCCAGTTATAAACAAGTGTAAAAACCCTTTCTAACTTTTGAACCTGATTTACACTCGCATGTCTATGTTTCTCTATTGTTCTCTGTAAGAGTATATCTGCTTTTATCCACAAGCATGACTTTCACTTAAAAATAAATTCATCTCAAAAGTACATATGGGGTCACTTGAAATAACATACTTCATCTTTATGAGAAAAAAAAGAAACTTAAAAAATATTTTATACTGAATCATAAAAATAGGTATAAGTTAAATATTGTTGAAATTAATGTTCTATTATTTATACATTCAAATGAAGAAACCCCTGTTATCTGCCCAGCAGTCGCATGTGTTGCGCGACGTATTGGCGCGGGGACCTGTTAGACATCTCCTTGTTCAGAGAGCACATCATTTTCATCACAATGTACCTCCCACAGTCATTTGTTCATACATCAAAGGTGCTGGATTTTATGGAGTCACCGTGTGAATGGGCACCTAGATAGAGAGATGACCATTAGTTTAGAGGACGTCGCCCACATGCTCGATCTACCCATCTATGGAGAGGAAGTTACGAGTGCCACTATTGGCGATTGGTGTGAAGTTATACACCGTCTACTAGGTGTCACTATGGGAAAAATGTCCTTTTGCAACAGGTAATTTGTGACGGGAATAAATCCCATCGAAAATAGTCCGTCGAAGAGGTTATTTGTGATGGGGGCATCGACCCGTTGCAAATAATTAGTTATTTACGACGGAACTTGGGATCTCGTCACAAAAAGTTAGGCGCGGTTTGCGCGCCAAACCGTGGGAAGGGTATTTGCGACGGGGAGGCACCCCCCGTCGCAAATACCCATAGACAATAAAATACTATTTGTGACGGGGAATTTCTCCGTCGTAAATAGTTCGCCTGCAGGTCACTATTTGCGACGAGACCCGTCGCAAATACCCGGTGGCGGTAAATACTATTTGCGACGGGATGTTGCTCTGTCGCAAATAGTGTGTCAGCAGGCCACTATTTGCAACGGGTCCCATCGCAAATACCCTTTTAACCACCAACAGTAATTAATGCGGCCAAAGGTATTTATGACGGGTCCCGTCGCAAATACTAGCATTTGCAACGGGGGTCCTGTCACAACTAATCTAACCTATATATACCTCTCATCCATTTTTTTCATTCTTCCTCTTAATTTCTACTTTCTCTCTCTCTCTCTAAACTCTAATTTTAGAGTGCAAATTTCTCTGAGTTAATTTTTTTTATGAAGAAGTTTTTGAAGTCGTCTCCACCTATAATAGATAAAGTTTAAAGGTATTTATGTTTTATTTTATTTAATTTTTATTTTATTTTTTTATATTAATTTTAATTATTGTTAATTAGTTGTAATTAAATTGGATTTACATTGTTTTGTCATCGGTATTTATTTGTAATAGTAAATTTAAATTATTAGTATTAATTATTAATAATTAGTAGTAATTATAAATTATTAAAGATAATTAGTAATGAATATAAATAATTAGCAGTAATCAGTAATTACTGGCGGTAATTTGCAATAATTAATAATAATTAATGCTAATTAGTAATAATTAGCGGTAATTAGTAATAATTTGGAATAAATAGTAATAACTAGTAAAAAATAGTAATAAATACTAATAAATATTATAATTTCTAAAAAATAGTAATAAATACTAATAATTAGTAATAAATACTAATAATTAGTAACAAATACCCATAATTAATAACATTTAGTAATAATTAGTAACAATTAGTAATAAATACTAATAATTAGTAATAATAAGTATTAATTAGTAATAAATAGTAATAAATAGTAATAAATATTTAGAATTAGTAAAAATTAGAAACAATTAGTAAGAATTAGTAATAATTAGTAAGAATTAGTAATAATTAGTAATAATTAATAATAAATAGTAATAAATAGTAATAAGTAGTAACAAATAGTAATAAATAGTAATAAATAGTAATAATTAGTAATAATTAGTAATAACTAGTAATAAATAGTAATAAATCGTAATAAATAGTAATAATTAGCAATAATTAGTAATAAATAGTAATAAATACCAATAAATAGGATAAATAGTAATAAATAGTAATAAATAAGAATAAATAGTAGTAAATAGTAATACTTAATAATAATTAGTAATAAATATCAATAAATAGGAATAAATAGTTCTAAATAGTAACAATTAGTAACAATTAGTAATAAATAGTAATAATTAGTAATAATTAGTAATAATTAGTAATAATTAGTAATAATTAGTAATAAATAGTAACAAATAGTAATAACTAGTAATAAATAGTAATAATTAGTAATAATTAGTAATAAATAGTAATAAATAGTAATGATTAGTACTAATCAGTAACAAATAGTAATCAATAGTAATGATTAGTAATAATTAGTAATAATTAGTAATAATGTAAAGACCCCGAATTTCCATGTAATTTTTTTTAAATAAATGGGAATTTTACGAGTCCGCGAAACTTAACGGCGCGTGATTCTGAGGCTCAGAGTGCCCAAAATGAATTTTTGAACTTTATTTCGGGTACGTTTAGTAAACATACGAGCAGGTTTTTATAACTTTTGAACCGGTGCTTGGAATTGAAATCCGAGGGCGTCGTTGAACTCGCAGCGCCGGTATTCGCTTAAGGAGACTTTCACCTCAATGATAGTTGATCGAGGGTGAAAGATAATTTTTGGGTTTTTCGTGGAAAAAATAAAATAAAATAATCACATATTTTATTTTATTTGTTGTAACCACTCCATGTGAAAGTTGAGTAGTGGGGACCCCCAAACCTTAACCTCCCATGAGAGGTTATGGTGGTGGAGACCACCCAAGACTAACCTCCCATTAGAGGTTATGGTGGTGGGGACCACCTGAGGCCTAAACCTCTTGAACTCCCCTCTTAATGAGGGAGAAATCTCTCCCTCTTTAATGTGAAGGAGCCTCATGAGCTTCCCCATATTAATTATGTCATCGCACAACATTAATATAGCCAATTTGAATTTTAATCCAACAAACTAAATAATAGAAATCATAATCTATTATTTTGGGGCTACCTATTCATTTTGGTGGAATTGGGAGGAAGGAGCTTTGGGAGAAAAGCTCTCCAAAGAAGAACGCCTCTCCTTCGACGAATTCTTCTCCAAACTCCGTTGAAAGATCTCCAACGACGCATGAACCGACAATCGAGGAAAACGTCGACGACACCGATGTCCGTCTTTTCCCAACGATTTGTCTTCTTCCTCATGACTCTGTCGACGAATCAAACGAGGTAGGGGTTTATTTGTGTATGAATACTTTTCCCATGTTCTTCCCTTGAATTCTTTTTCGGGATTGGGAATAAATCGTTGCCGGAGGTTGTAAAACTTGAAGTTCTTCTTCAAGTTCTTGTTGAGCCATATGCTACTACCCTAACGCAGAGGGTACGGGCCAAACTAACATGGCCTGACCCCTCCGCAAATCTAGTGATGATTTGTGATGTTGAACGTGATGAAGGCGACGACGCAACGACACCGCCCCACCACCGCCGCCACCTCGCGACCTCCGCGCCCTCACGGCACCCCCGTGACTGAGCCACTCCACGGCACCCACGGCCACCACGCTCCGCGGCTCCGCCACCCGTGGCCCCGCCGCACCGCCCACGGCTGCTTTCATCTGGGTCGAGTCGCCGCCGCCGTCCGTCGAAACGTCATCGTCGTCCGCCGAGCTGTCGTCGTCCCGCCAAGCCGCCGGTGGAGCTGCCTCAACCGCGCCGCCTGCGGCCTTCCGATTCGCTCCAGCCGAGCCACCCGCGGCCGAGCCTCTCCAGCCGAGCCACCCGCGTTCGAGCTGCTCCGGCCAAGCCGCCCCGAGGCCAAGCCGCCCCGCAGCCGAGCCGCCCCACAGCCGAGCCGCTCAAGCCGATCTGCCCTGCGGCCTCACGCCATCCGCGACCGAACCCTCAAGGCCCCTCACAGCCTACCAGACCACCCAGCGGGCCTGGCCGCCCAGCACGGGTCGGGTCGAACCGAGTGGGCCGGGTCGAACCCAACGAGCCAGGCCGCACTGCGGGCCAGGCCAGACCCAGCGGGTCAAGCTAGGTCGACCCGAAACGGGTCATACCAGGCCGGGTTGGTCTAGGTTGGTCCGACCGGGTCGGACCGGACCCAGGCCGACTACGACCCATTTACTTTCTTTTGGCCAAAATTTTGGCACCGGACGTCCGTTTGATGAACTGTCAGTGGCGTTGGAAATCTTGGAGCGAGACGGTCCCTTTGAGTATACCCCACTAAAGTTTTGGATTAAGATGGGGAACGGTCAGGTTGGATCGAGCACGAATCCAACCGGGCCTCCGAGACTAAAAGGCTAATAACTCACAGACCGAGCGTCAGATTGACACGCCGTTTGTTGCGTTGAGACCCCTATGTCGTGGCGGACCTTTGAGATGCTTCTTCGTGGGACTTCGTGGAAGATGGAGTATCGACCAGTAGCTTGTGGAGCGGATCCTCCTAGAGACGAGCGGGCATAGTGCGAGAACCTAGTAGCTGGCTGAGACTTGACGACTGCTGACCATTTCGACTCAGAGTTACTTGACAGGCCCAGTGGGGAGCACCTCTGTGTGACGCGACAGACCCACAGTACTCAACAGGATGAGTACCTCAGCAGGACACAAGGGGGAGCACCTCTGTGTAATGTGACAGACCCACGGTACTCGACAGGAGGAGTACCTCTGCGATTCACGAGGGGGAGCGCCTCTGTGTGACGCGACAGACCCATGGTGGGGAGTGCCTCTGTGTGACGTGGCAGACCCACAGTACTCAATAGGAGGAGTACCTCAGCAGTCTAATATTAGTCGGAAGCGCCTTTGTATGACGCGGCAGACCCACTATACTCGATAGAGAAGGGGTTCTCTAGCAGCTGAAGTGTTCGACGATGTGACTGGGGATGTTACTTATTACTACCCCTAGAATAAATCTCGGTGTGAGCTGAGTCAGTACCTCTGTGTTTTCCTCATGATTGAGATGGATTACTTGATAACTTAGGTATATGTATGGGCATATACCTGAGTAGGGTTATCTGTTGATTTCATAATTTTTGGTTTATCCTTTGTGGATTTTGTGAGACCATGAGGGTCTCGGGGTCCCTATTGAGTATCGTTATACTCACCCCTTCACGGGTTATGCCCCCACTTCATTGTGTTTGGTGCAGATGAAAGACAGCGCTGACTGAGGATGTGAGTACCAGGACTGGACGGTACCCGGAGGTGGACCATACGGCGTGTTGATACGCGGAGGAGACGGACGCACGTGGAGTGTTGAGGAGGTGATCTGTACCTACCCTTCAGGTAGGATCCTCAGAGGACGACCCAGAAGCTGAATTTCCCTTTTCTTCAGTTGTATTGTATCACAGTTGTACTTGTACTTTCCAGTTGGGATTATATTCCGGCCCCTTTTACTTACTGCACTCACACTGTTTACAGTTCAGTTTACTTGTGTTCGTATCTTGATGTGTGCTTGGTTATGTGTTCTTACAGGTTATAAAGGCAATTCCTTCCCAGTTTTAGGGAATATGCCTTTAGTGCTAGTCGCCAGCCCCTGGCCTGTAGAAGGAGGGCTTGGGGTAGTCACGGCACGAGCCCCAGGGGACGGGTCGTGACAAATTGGTATCAAAGGAGTCGGTTCTACCAAAGAACTAGGACTCTAATATTTTCTATGAAGAAATAGTGTTAAGGGTAATGAGTGCGGTTTTCAGTTTAGGGAGTCCAGTGTCGGTGCAGTGGCCGACGTATCCATACACTAGGACCCTGACTTCTGATTTTCGACTCAATGCACGAAAACACTGATTGTGTGTGTGTTTTCAAGAGTTTTCTTTGTGATCTCTTGAGTCAGCTTACCAGGTATAAATTATTGACCATGGCGCACCTGTTTCTTTTCAGGATGCCTCCAAGAAGACAGCCAGCTAGGGTTCCGACAGTAGTACGCACTGATAGCCCACCGGGCGACGAGGCCTCAGTGCAGGGCCCTTTTCCAGTAGAGGCACTAGTGGAGGCACCAGCGGTACCTTTCCCCGTTGGGCCACTGATTCCACCAACCCCATCAGCATATGGTGCACGTCGCTTGAGTGTGTTGCATGAGTTCCAGCACCAGAGGCCACCCAGGTTTAGGGCAGAGACGGACCCAGAGGCGGTAGAGGATTGGTTGGAGGCTGTGGTGAGAGTCTTCCGATTCGTAGGGACACCATCCGATCTCATGGTGATCCTTTCCACCAGCCTTCTATAGGTAGAAGCAGGCAGGTGGTGGAGCTTGATGCTCCAGATTCACGACGAGGTGACACTTCTCTGGGCAGACTTCGAGAGCCTGTTTTGGGTAGAGTTTGTTCTAGTGACTCTTCACACAGTACGCATACAGGAGATACTTCATCTACAGTAGGACAGTATAAATGTGGCTCAGTACTCAGCGAGGTTCACTGACCTCTCACGTTACTCCAAAGATATGGTACGGGACCCATTCTTTAGGGCTCGGACCTTCGATCAGGGACTCGGCGGGAGATCAGGGATTCGATGATCTCGCTCAGCATCCCGACGCAGGAGGGGGTGTTAGAAAGAGCCCTCTTGGTGGAGAGTTTTCTTGCTGAGCAATCACCAGTAGCGAGACCCACCACCAGCCGTCACGTAGCAGGGTCTTCTGTAGCTGGTAGAAGACAGACGTCATAGAGGTCCAAGAGGTCCAGACCTACAGGTGGACGACCGCATGACTCAGGATCGGTTGTGCGGGGCACCTGAGGCGAAACCAGTCAGGCAAGGAGTGGGTAGTGTTACACATGCGGCGGGCAGGGTCACATGGCTCGTGACTGTCTGACTCGTCGTACGGATGATCAGAAGATGGTCTAAGGACCGCCTAGGGAGAGACAGAGGTTTGACCAAGGAGATTCGCAAGGAGTAGGCGAACGTGGCAGGGGAGCTGGCCATGCAGCTGGTAGTGGGAGACGATTCAATATGTTACTTCCACCACCACCAGGAGGTCTATCCCAACCATAGGGAGCAGGTGGAAAGGGGAGAGCTCATCTCCAGGTAGCTGAGGCTTACGATCATGGCGCTCCGGAGATGATACGAGGTACGATTTGTGTCTACTCCACCTTAGCTGCAGTACTTATAGACACAGGTGTCAGTCATTCTTTTATTGCCACCGCCCTCGTTCAGAGCTCAGAGATTCTGACAGAGCCGTTAGCTCAATCCTTACGGCTAGAGACTCCTATGGGAGAATATTTGACGATTACGCACTGGTGTCGGCAGTGTGAGCTTACTTTAGGAGGCGAGAGCTTCGGATGGGATCTCCTAGTAGCAGCATCGAGGCCTTACGATGTTATCTTGGGTATGGACTGGTTATCTACAGTCCATGCTCAGATAGACTATATTAGGCGCAAAGTGCGGCGTGTCCACATGGATGGGACCAGGTTTACCTTCACCGGTGAAAAGGGAGCCTATGCAGCGCAGGATGGACTTACCAGAGGAGGGTGCAGCCGATTACACATCAGTTGGCTAGCCTTACCCTCGGAGTTGTTGATGTGGAGAGTCTGAGTTATCCTATAGTGGTGGACCAGTACGCGGATGTCTTCCCTGATGATGTTCCAGGTCTACCTCCTCGTAGAGAGGTGGACTTTTACATTGACTTGTACCCCAGGACAACACCAATATCTACACCTGCGTATCAGATGCCTCCTGCGGAGCTTCGTGAGATGCGGGTACGGCTAGAGGACTTGCAGGGGAAGGGGTTCATCTGGCCCAATGTTTCACCTTGGGCAGCCCCGATTCTGTTCACCAAGAAGGCAGATGGGAGCTTGTGACTTTGTGTCAACTACCGGCACCTGAACCAGGTGACCGTGAAGAACAAGTACTCACTCTCAAGGATTGAAGACCTCTTTGATCAGTTGAAGGGAGCACGATGGTTCTTGAAGATAAACCTCAGATCAGGCTATCACCAGCTCAAAGTACGAGACGAAGATGTGTAGAAGATGACATTCATATGTCGGTATGGCCACTACGAGTTCTTGGTTATGCCATTCGGCGTGACCAACACTCCAACAGTATTCATGGGACTCATGAATAGGATCTTTCAGCCATACCTTGATCACTTTGTAGTAGTCTTCATCAACGAAATTCCGATCTACTCGACTACTGAGGAGGAGCATGCCTATCATTTACAGGTAGTATTGGACACACTCCGAGAGCACCAGCTTTATGGTAAGCTCTCGAAGTGCCAGTTTTGGATCCGAGAGGTTCACTTTCTAGGACATGTCATATCGGAGGCTAGAGTTGCAGTGGATCCAGCGAAGATTGAGGCAGTACTTTCTTGGGAGCTACCTAGGAGTGTGACGGAGGTACGAAGTTTCTTGGGTTTGGATGGATATTACCGGAGGTTTGTGCCAGATTTATCCAGAGTTGCAACACCACTATCATCCTTGACGAAGAAGGGGCAACCCTTCGTGTGGTCAGAGAGATGCCAACAGAGTTTTCAGAAGCTATGGAAGATGCTGACTAGTGCACCCATCTGGAGGCTTCCAAAGGAGGGCGTAGGGTATGTAGTTTACTACGACGCATCATGGATCGAGCTTGGATGTGTCCTAATGCAAGAGCAATCAGTGGTTGCATATGGTTCTCGGTAGCTGAGACAACATGAGCAGAACTACGATACTCATGACCTGGAGTTAGCAGCAGTGGTCTTCACCTTGAAGATGTGGCAACACTATCTGATGGGTGAACGTTTTACAGTCTACTCGGATCACAAAAGTCTCAAGTATATATTCTCTCAGAAGGACCTGAACCTGAGACAATGATGTTGGCTTGAGTTCCTCCAGGACTATGACTTTGAGATAGTATATACTCCTGGGAAGGGGAATGTTGTTGCAGATGCACTCAGTAGGAGGTCGGGTATATAGCTGCTAGGTGAGGCGGCGGAGCAGCTGGCTGCTTTGCATATATCCTTTGTGGATAGAGATGGAGAAGTTTTCCTTCAGTCTCTTACAGTCACTCCCCCACTTCTTCAGCGAGTTAGGGAGGCACAGTTTGAGGACGCTGACTGCGAGGCACAACGTGCTCAGATATCCACAGGACAGGCACCTGATGGATTTTTTGAAGGTGGGGAGCGCATCATCCTCTTTAGAGGATGTACCATGGTACCAGTGTCACTTCGGGAGGAAGTGTTGAGGGAGTTATACACATCCCCTTTAGCGGTACATCTAGGAGTGGAAAAGATGTACCAGGATCTTTGACGACAGTACTGGTGGCTGGGAATGAAGAAAGAAGTAGCAGAGTTTGTCTCTCGGTACCTCACTTGTCAACAAGTGAAGGCGGAGCATCAGGTACCAGCAGGCTTGGTTCAGCCTTTAGAGGTCCCAGAGTGGAAGTGGGATGGGATATCCATGGACTTCGTGACAAGACTTCCACGTACATCCAGAGGTCATGACTCTATATGGGTAATCATTGACCGACTCACCAAGTCGGCCCACTTCCTACCGATCAGATAACAGGGTTCAGTAGAGAGCTTGGGACGCCTCTATGTGCATGAGATTGTGTGGCTACATGGAGTACCTTCGACGATTGTCTCTAATCGTGATGCACGTTTTACTTCCCGGCTATGGAAGGGGTTGCAGGAGGCTTTTGGGACGCAACTTCATTTGAGCACCGCCTTCCATCCTTAGACGGATGGCCAGACTGAGTGGACCATTCAGACCCTCGAGGACATGTTATGTGCTTGTGTCCTCAACTTCAGTCGCAGCTGGGAGGATCACTTACCTTTGGTGTATTTTTCATACAACAACAGTTATCACTCCACCATTGGGATGGCACTTTTTGAGGCGTTGTACGGGCGACCTTGCAGATCACCTTTGTGCTGGACTGACCCAGGGGAGTCAACACTAGTGGGACCATAGATGGTACGGGCTACCATAGAGAAGGTGCAGATCATCCAGGAGTGGATGAAGACTGCACATAGCAAGTAGAAGTCATATGCTAACAGGAGACAGAGACCTCTGGAGTTCGAGGATGGCGACCACGTCTTTCTACGGGTCTCACCCCGATGAGGTTTGCGGAGATTTGGCCGAGGCAACAAGTTATCTCTGAGATTCATCAGACCCTTTCAGGTCCTCAGCAGAGTTGGTGAGGTGGCATACCGCTTAGCTCTTACACCTCAGTTGCACCAGGTGCACGACATCTTCCACGTATCCTAGCTGAGGAGATACGTGCACGACCCTTCTTACATCATCGACCATGGTGAGCTAGACGTCGACGATGGGGAGACTTTTATGGAGGTTCCAGTAGAGATTGAGGATTGACAGGATTGGGTCCTTCGTGGACGGTCGATACCTCTGGTGCACATTCGTTGGTAGCACAGGAACCTCCAGGAAAGCACGTGGGAGCGGGAGGCTCAGATGCGTGCTCAGTACCCCCACATGTTCCCTTAGTTTGAGTTGTGGCTTACGGGGACGTAAAGCCCTAAGGTGGGGAGAATATAAAGACCTGGAATTTCCATGTAATTTTTTTAAAATAAATGGGAATTTTACGAGTCCGTGAAACTTGACGGTGCGTGATTCTGAGACCCGGAATGCCCAGAATGAATTTCTGAACTTTATTTCAGGTATGTTCAGTAAACGTACGAGCGGGTTTTTATAACTTTTGAATCGGTGCTCGGAATTGAAATCTGAGGGCACCGTTGAACTCGCAGCGTCAGTATTCGCTTAAGGAGACTTTCACCTCGATGGCAGTTGGTCGAGGGTGAAAGATAATTTTTGGGTTTTTCGTAGAAAAAATAAAATAAAATAATCACATATTTTATTTTATTTGTTGTAACCACTCCATGTGGAAGTTGAGTAGTGGGGACCACCCAAGCCTAACCTCCCATGAGAGGTTATGGTGGTGGGGACCACCCGAGGCCTAAACCTCTTGAACTCCCCTCTTAATGATGGAGAAATCTCTCAACTCCCTCTTTAATGTGGAGGAGCCTCTTGAGCTTCTTCCACATTAATTATGTCATCGCACAACATTAATATAGCCAATTTGAATTTTAAGCCAACAAACTAAATAATAGAAATCATAATCTATTATTTTGGGGCTACCTATCCATTTTGGTGGAATTGGGAGGAAGGAGATTTGGGAGAAAAGCTCTCCAACGAAGAACGCCTCTCCTTCGACGAATTCTTCTCCAAACTCCGTCGAAGGATCTCCAACGACGCACGAACCAGCAATCGAGGAAAAAACCAACGACATCGACGTCCGTCTTTTCCCAACGATTCTTCTTCTTCCTCGCAACTCTGTCGACGAATCAAATGAGGTAGGGGTTTATTTGTGTATGAATACTTTTCTCATGTTCTTCCCTTGAATTCTTTTTCAGGATTGGGAATAAATCGTTGCGGGAGGTTGTAAAACTTGACATTCTTCTTCAAGTTCTTGTTGAGCCACATGCTACCAACCTAACGCATAGGGTACGGGCCAAACTAACATGGCCTGACCCCTCCGTAAATCTTGTGATGATTTGTGGTGTTGAACACGGTGAAGGCGACGACGCAACGGCACCACCCCGCGGCCATCAACGCCTCGCGACCTCCACGCCCTCGTGGAACCCCCGCGGCCAAGCTGCTCCGCAGCACCCACGCCCACCGCGCCCTGCGGCTCCGCCGCCCATGGCCCCGCCGCGCTGCCCACAGCCGCTGCCATCCGAGTCAAGTTGTCGCCGCCGACCGGGCCGAGTCGTCGCTGTTGTCCGTTTAGCCGATGTCGCCGCCGCTATCAGCCGAGCCGCCACTGTCCCGCCGAGCCGCCGGCCGAGTCACCCCGACCGCGCCGCCTGCGGCGCCCGTGGCCTTCCGAACCCCTCCGGCCAAGTCGCCCGCGGCCGAGCCGCCCCGTGGCCCCGAGCCCCTTCGGCCAAGTCGCCCCTGTCGAGCCGCCCTTAGGCCTCGCGTCGTCCGTGGTCGAACCCCCGCGGCCCCTCGCGGCCTACCAGACCGCCCATCGGGCCGGACCGCCCAGCACGGGTCGGGCTGGACCCAGCAGGCTGGGCCGAACCCAACGGGTCGGGCCGCACTGCGAGTCGGGCCAGACCCAGCGGGTCAGCCCGGGTCGGCACAGGCTGGGTCAGGCCGGGTCGGTCCGACCGAGTCGGACCAGACCCGGGCCCACTACGACCCATTTACTTTCTTTTGGTCATAACTTTGGCACCGGACGTCCGTTTGACGAACCTTCAGCGGCGTTGGAAATCTTGGAGCGAGATGGTCCCTTTGAGTATACTCTACTGGAGTTTTGGATTAAGATGGGGAACGATTAGGTTGGATCAAGCATGAATCCAACCGGGCCCCCAGGACTAAAAGGCTAATAACTCACAGATCGGGCGTCCGATTGACGCGTCGTCTGTTGCGTTGAGACCTTATGTCGTGGCGGACCATTGAAATGATTCTTCGTGGGACTTTGTGGCAGATGGAGTATCGACCAGTAGCTTGTGGAGCGGATCCTCTCGGAGACGAGCGGGCATAGTGCGAGAACCAAGTAGCTGGCTGAGACTTGACGACTGCTGACCATTTCGACTCGGAGTGACTTGACAGGCCCAGTGGGGAGCGTCTCTGTGTGACGCGGCAGACCCACGGTGAGGAGCGCCTCTGTGTGACGCGGCAGACCCAAGGTACTCGACAAGAGGAGTACCTCAGCAGGACATGAGGGGGAGCGCCTCTGTGTGACGCGACAGACCCACGGTACTCGACAAGAGGAGTACCTCAACAAGTCACGAGGGGGAGTGCCTCTGTGTGACGCGGCAGACCCATGGTGGGGAGCACTTTTGTGTGACGCGGCAGACCCACGGTACTCGACAGGAGGAGTACCTCAGCAGTCCAAGATTAGTGGGAAGTGTCTCTGTGAGACGCGGCAGACTCACTATACTCGATAGAGAAGGGGTTCTCTAGCAACCGAAGTGTTCGATGATGTGACTGGGGATGTTACTTGTTACTACCCCTAGAATAAATCCTAGTGTGAGCTGAGTCAGTACCTCTGTGTTTTTCTCATGATTGAGATGGATTACTTGCTAACTTAGGTATATGTATGGGCATATACCTAAGTAGGGATATCTGTTGATTTCATACTTTGTGGTTTATCCTTTGTGGATTTTGTGAGACCATGAGGGTCTCGGGGTCCCTACTGAGTATCGTTATACTCACCCCTGCACGAGTTATGTCTACACTTCGTTGTGTTTGGTGCAGTCAACGGGCAGCGCTGACTGAGCACGTAAGTACCAGGACTGGATTGTGCCTGGAGGTGGATCATACGGCGTGTTGATACGCGGAGGAGACGGACGGACGTGGAGTGCTGAGGAGGTGATATATACCTACCCTTCAGGTAGGATCCTCGGAGGATGACCCAGCAGCTGACTTTCCCTTTTCTTCAGTTGTATTATATCACAGTAGTACTTGTACTTTCCAGTTGGGCTTGTGTTCTGGCCCCTTTTACTTACCGCACTCACTTTGTTTACAGTTCAGTTTACTTGTGTTCCTATCTTGTTGTGTGATTGGTTACGTGTGCTTACAGGTTATAAAGGCAATGTCTTCCCAATTTTAGGGAATACGCCTTCGGTGCTAGTCGCCAGCCTCTGGCCTATGGAAGGTGGGCTTGGGGTAGTCATGGGACCCCGGGGGATGGGTCGTGACAAATAATTAGTAATAAATAGTAATAATTAAGACTAATTAGTAATGAATAATAATAATTAACAGTAATTAGTAATAATTAGTAATAATTAGTAATAATTTGGAATAAATAATAATAAATAGTAGTAAATGGTAATAATTAGTAATAATTAGTAACAATTAGTAATAATTAGTAATAATTAGTAATAATTAGTAATAATTAGTAATAATTAGTAATAATTAGTAATAAATAGTAATAAATAGTAATAATTAGTAATAATTAGTAATAATTAGTAATAATTAGTAATAAATAGTAATAAATAGTAATAAATAGTAATAATTAGTAATAAATAATAATAAATAGTACTAATTAGTAATAATAAGTAATAATTAGTAATAATTAGTAATTAGTAATAATTAGTTATAATTAGTAATAATTAGTAATAAATAGTAATAAATAGTAATAATTAGTAATAGTTAGTAATAGTTGGTAATAGTTAGTAATAGTTAGTAATAGTTAGTAATAGTTCGTAATAGTTGGTAATAGTTAGTAATAATTAGTAATAATTAGTAATAAATAGTAATACATAGTAATAAATAGCAATAAATAACAATAAATAGTAATAAATAGTAATAAATATTAATAAATAGTAATAATTAGTAATAATTAGTAATAATTAGTAATAATTAGTAATAATTAGTAATAATTAGTAATAATTAGTAATAATTAGTAATAAATAGTAATAAATAGTAATAAATAGCAATAATTAGTAATAATTAGCAATAATTAGTAACAATTAGTAATAAATAGTAACAATTGGTAATAAATAGTAATAATTAGTAATAATTAGTAATAATTAGTAATAATTAGTAATAATTAGTAATAATTAGTAATAAATAGTAATAATTAGTAATAAATAGTAATAAATAGTAATAATTAGTAATAATTAGTGATAAATAATAATAGGAAAAAATTAGCAAAAATTAGCAATAAATTGTAATAAATTGTAAGAACTTGGCACAATTTATAGTGGATTGGTGGCACTCATTTTGCTCGATGACTCTTCTCCTTTCAACTCTCACCGACTCAAAACATTATGAAAAATGTGTTGCTACGTATGCATATCCAATCTCATATGCACGAGATTAGATATGCATTCACAGGACCATATTGTTCATAATGTTTTCAGGCGGTGAGAGTTGGAAGAAGATGATTCATCGACAAAAAGGGGGCTCTTTTGTCTGACGGCTCATTTACTTGCATATTTCTCACACTGAAATCACAATGAAGAATCTGGTCAGAGGTACGTTTATGCATTCTCGTATGCACAGGAATGGATATGTGTACCTCTGAGCAGATTCTTTATTGTGATTTCAATGTGAGAAAGTTGTAAGTAAATGAGTCGTCAGACAAAAGAGCAGCCGTCAATCCACTGGAAATTATGTCGTCCATAATTAGTAATAATTAGTAAGAAGTAGCTGTAATTATTTATCATCTCTTTTTGGATAGTGTTTTTCTTATTTCAAATTATTCAAAAACAGTAATGATTTTATATTTTGTAGAAAAATATGAAACAAGGAAATCAACAACAGTCATTATTAGATGATTGTGCTTGGATAAATCCGTACAGAAATACAAACAGTTCTGGTTTAAATCCTGTATATATTGAGGGTGTTGAAGCTTTATTATCATTTGCATCATCAAAACCAGAATTTGTTTCAGAAGGAACAATTAAGTGTCCTTATAAAAAATGTGCTCTGAGAACGTTTGACACATTTGACAATGTTGGGGGACATCTCTTGCGTTTTGGTTTTCAACCAGATTATGTTTTTTGGTATCAACATGGTGAACGCGGTTCCAGAGAAGATACTAATAATTTGATTCTAAATCCATCACGGTTTCAAAATTTAGTACATGATGTTGCAGGTTTATCCATTCAACAAACTGAAACTCAGAATGATATTGATTTAACTCTCGAGTTGGCACCATCTGAATTTTATGAGTTGTTGAGGTCTGCTGAGGATATATTATATCCTGGTTGCAAGATAAGCAAATTAGAAGCGGTAGCAAAATTTGTGGCTATTAAATCAGATAATGGAATGTCAAACAATTGTTTTGATCAGATTTTTTTTTGGTTAAAACACTACTACCTGAAGGAAATGTGTTGCTTGCAAATTACTATGAGAGCAAGAGGTTGGTTCGTAATCTGAGAGGTGTCTGTGCGTAATTGTTTCCGTCAGTTTTTGCACAATTTGAGGACGACCATAAAAAAAGGAGTGACAATATTTGATGAGTCGTGTAGAGCCCACCAACCAGAGTACATTTCATCTCACATTTGGGATGGATTATGTTCAAACTGGTTGGGTGGTGGATTTCAAAAGAGATCTTCATTGGGTCAGAAGAACCAGGGGAGACAGGAGGTGACACATCGAGCTGGTAGTCGCACATTCAGTATACATAGAGAGCATCTGGTAAGTATCTTTTTTAAATATTTTATATAACTTTAAATATAAATAGTTTATTTTATATTCATATAGGCAGTTGAGCAACCCGATATTACGGAGTACGACATTGATCAGAGGATGTACAGTGATCCATCCATTGGAGATATTAGAGGTGAGCGCCAGCGTCGAATTATGGTCAGTATTATTTCTTTTTCAATTTGAAAATTAACTATATATAATATTTTCACTATTTTAATTTCAAATTGGAATTGAAGGAGTCATATGAGGTTGTGACCTCTCAGACACAGGCTGAGAGTCAGGCCGAGACGGCTAATCAGACTAGTTCCCACCATTTCGATGAGGCGGCATGGATGCAGGCGACCCAATATGCCTTCAAAAAGGGTTGAGCAGTTGGTATCGACTCTCATTTGACTCTTGGGACTTATTATGGTACTGTTGCGATATCGACGTCCAACTCGAGAGGAGCTCGTGGAGAGACATCATCTTCTGGCTCACAGTATTAGGAGCGGTTGCGAGCTCAGAGTGAGTTTATATAGAGTTTGCAGAAGCAGCAGGAAGAGATGTATCAGCAGTAGCAGTAGTAGCAGTATGAGGAGGATATGCATTGATGGCAGCAGCAACAACAACACGAGGAGAAGATGTGTCGATGGCAGTAGCAGCAACACGAGCAGATGAAGTACATGCGCCATCTGACTCGTAGTTTAGGGATGGAGTTTCCTCCACCATCTCCTTCAGCTCCTCTAGCTCCTCCACCTCCTCCAGAAGACTATCCCCCAGTGATTTTTTTTTTGTTATTTTAAAAACATTTGAATTCAAGATTTATTGTAATATGAACTATTTACAATTTCTCTCTTTTATATTGGTGCGAATATTGCATAATTTAATTTTTTTAAAATATTTTATTATTTTATTATTTATTATTAGTATTATATTTTTTAATGTTTGTTTATTTTACTAATAATAATGATGATTTTTTATGATTTTTTTATATTTTTTTGCGAATATTGAGAATTTTAATATTTTTTATTATTTTATTATTTTAATAATATTAATATTATTTTTTCATTAATTTATCATAATTTTATTAAATATATATATTTTTTATTTTATTTAGTATTTGTGATGGGACCTTTTGCGACAGGACCCCGTTGCAAATAGTTCATATATATTTTTAAAATAAGTATTTGCGACGGGCAAAAGGGACCGTCACAGATACTTTTTTGCGATAGGCCCGTCACAAAAGGTGTTGATATATATGACATATATAAACGAAGAACTATTTGCGATGGGAAAACGGGTCCGTCGCAAATACTTTTTGCGACGGGCTCATCACAACATGTTTTTTTATATATAATGTATATAATTGGAGAGCTATTTACGACAGGACCCTGTCGCAAAAGCTCATTTGCGATGGGATCCCGTCGCAAATACCTCAAATTCCAGTAGTGTGTTGACATCGTTGGCATACCACATGTCCTCCAGGGTTCTCGCTTGCACATGGGGTGGCTTGATGAGCATTTCACCGCCATTCATGATGATGCAGACGAGAAGAAGATTATTCAACACACATGTACATATATTATGTGACTGATCAGAGGCATGTTGTGTGTAGAATACTCCACCACATTGGTACACATAATGTACCTACCATTACTTGAGGATCTTGACTAGATGAGTATATACAGTTGGAGGTCCATTGTATTGTCACATTTGTATAGATGTCTTTGTACTGGTTATCGAGCTGATGCACAACGGATTGTAGGCTGTGTGGATTTTCTACAGATGTGTTCATGAGAGTGTTTTCCACACATCGCTCCTAGAGTTGTTGCACCAATTCTACAACACTTATTTTGGGACTGTCCTCGGGGGCACTGGTATGTTTATGTAATTACTTTGAGTTATTTAATAAATTAATTAATGTCTTTTTATAAAATTATCATATATTACTTCTTTTTAACCAAGTGGAGTCAGGCTCAACATTATACACATACTCCGAGACATAGTGTGCATAAATTTCGATAGATATTTGACGCTATACATCCCACTGATGTAAGTTAAACATTAATTTTTTTATAGACAAATTAATTTTGTTATTATTTTTTTAAGATATTTTAATGTTATCTTAGTAACATTATCGTTCTAATTTATGAATTTTTTTTGAGTTTACATTTTAGGTTTCATGGACTTCGAATACAGGTTTTGTCTTCGCATCAATCCCACCATACGACACAACTATGATTGGAGATCATGGTGCATTGTTGTCACTCATCCAATTCCACATCATTTGAGTGACACTAGTCAGACCGAGTCGTGCATCAGTTTGGCTATATACATCATATCCCCATGACTCCACGATAGGTTGATGGGTTACATTCCATTATGCTTACAGGTAGACAGATGACAGAATGGTCGTAGTTTCATGCACGTTATATTGGGTATTGGGACACGTGCGCCCAATACGGTATCCTTCATCACGAATATCCCACAACACGTTATCGGTTAAATGATCAGGGGGGTTGTGTAAATTGGTATCGATGACACATGATCATGTACCTTACACATCATGTGATGGGCATTCAACAGTTGATATGTTTACTAATATTTGTTATATTTATTTAGCTCATGTTTCGTATTAATTTTAATGTTATTTCATTTGTAGTCAGACGGTCTTGATCGTTTTGTACATATCACAGATCCTTAAGAGGAGGAATTAATTAGGCGGGGTGTAGCTCACCCGGATCTGGTGTCTCTCAAAGATCCTCTCTGTTTTATACGTGAGAGTGTCTATGATGAGGAGTTACAGTTATATCCTGATCCACATGCTCCGGCTGAGGCTCCTAGGGATGATGATGTCCCTGTTGTGTCTGCTGAGGACGATGCACTACCACCACCACCGCCAGCCAAATGAAAGAGATAAGGATATCGATGAGGGCATAGGCGAGGACATATACGTTTGAGAGAGGATCCTGCAGATGATGTTACACCGTAGAGAGATGGTCTTGCACAATAGATTGAGGATCTTGCACAACCGAGAAAGGTTTATGTGCCACATATGTCATCTATATCTCAGTTGACTGTGATGAACTGCGACTTGGGTGTCGTAACACAGCTTGTGGTGGTCCTCATTCCCGCCGATGGTGACTTCTTTGATACCACACTTCCGCTATATTTAGGAGCTCTGGGCCCACATGACTCCACACATGATGTTGGGCAGTCCTCCACATATGATGTCGAACAATCCTCTACACATCAGTATGAGAAGGCACCCGCATAATTGCAAGAGGAGAAACCTGCACCTATAGCTAGGACACTGGAGCGACAGAAACGTCAGACGCGGAGTGGGCGTGAGGTTCATACGTTGGGTTGTGGTACTGAGGGGCATCGACGTTGATGTATTCCGATGTCACATTGTATATATTAAAAAACCTATTTATTGTGGTAATTAAATGTTGTTTTAGAAAAATAAAAATAAATTCAAAAATACAGTAAACAAAAACTAATTTATATGAACTATTAATAAATAACAACAAACTCTGAACAGTTTAAAGTTTCACTTAGATTGTATTTATAGTTTATATTTTATAAGCTTTCTTGTAACATAACATTTGTGCTTGTAAATTATTGTGACATTTCTTTCACTACTGGAAATGAAGTCTATACCTTCAACGTTGATTTATTTTGTTGCTATAGATCTCATTTTGAGTAGTCAAGAGGATGTCAAAAAAAATTATGTACAAATGTTATGTTTTGAAACAATGATATTTTGTGTCATTAAAGTTATTTTTCATTAACTTTTTTTGCAAAATTCTTTTCATTTTTCAATAATATATTATATGTTTAGTTAATATGACAAGTTTCATTTATATTGCATTTATACTTTATAATTTATAGACTTTCAAAGTCACATACTTGTAACATTATTACGTTTCATGTATGCGACTTCAAAAATGTATAAATTATAAAGTATAAATACAATCTAAATGAAATTTGTCACAATGATTAAACATATAATAAATTATTGAAAAATGAAAAGAAACTCAAAAATAAAGTAAACAAAAATTAATTTACATGACAAAAACTTTATTTTTAAAAAATATTACATTTACAGTTTACATAATTTATGAGCATGTTTTTTATTAAGTATTATATTATTAATTCAATTATTATGAAATATTATTAATTATGTTATTATTATGAAATGTTATTAATTTTAATATATATATATATATATAATTATATATAATTATAAATAAATATGTGCCCCTAGGGCCTAGCCATGTGACAAAGGGCTATGTGGGGTGTTGGGGAGGTCTCGGGTTCGAGTATGCCTGACTTCCTGCATGTGTGTGTTTGCATGTTTATTTGTAGCTTTGTAGTTCCTCTTCCTCAACTGTTTGTAATTATAAATAAATATGCCCTCAGGGTGTAGCTCAGTGACAGTTGCCCCTGTGGGTCTTGGCGTGGTCTCGAGTTTGAGTCTCACCGAGTTCATTCTCGCATTATACGTTGTCTGCTTTTATTTGTAATGTAACCCATTTTCCTCCAATAAATTAAGGCTTGAGTCTTAACTTTTATAATTATAAATAAATATACACAATTTTTAAAAATATATATATAATTATAAATAAAAATATATATATTTAAATAATTATAGAATTCTAATAAATATATTTAAATAATAAATATATTTAAATAATAAATATATTTATTATATATATTATTATATATTTATAACTATATAAATGATTTTTTATTTATAGTTATATTTATTTATATTTATTTACAATTAAATTTATAAATAAATATTTTCAATTCTTTAAATATAATTATAATTATATACATTTATTTATTTATTTAAAATTTTAATTATAGTAATTATATTATTAAATACTAATTATATTGATTAAAATACATTTGTATATATATATATATATTAAATTTATTAGTAAATATATTTATAATTATATAATTATTAAAATATGTTTATATATACATTTAAAATATATTTATAATTATATAATTTAATATACATTTAAACACCTAATAATTTTAAATTTAATTTTGTTATATATATATATTTATAAATATATAAAAATATATAATTATAATTATATATTAGGTGTTTGAGAGTACAATTACAGTAAACACATACACACCGCATACACAGGCCGAAAAGGCAGACCATAGCCCCCTGAGGGATAGCTCATCCATCAAGGCTTATTTATTCAGTGCATGACTCGGAGACCTAGTGGGTATGAAGCCCATTATATGACCCAAAGACTCACAAACTATCCTAAAGACTCAATGTGGCGTAAAAAATGGGGGAGGGATCAAAAGCCACATGAAGTGGCATTTTAAATCCCACAAAAGCGCCAGATGAATTGATGCTTTTGGGGTAAAACGCACTTGACACCCCCATATCTCTAAATATCAAAACCGTAACCCCATTAAATTAAATAAAAAAACACCCCATGGACGAAATTTGCCTCCTCAAATAGACTAAATCTTCTGTTCTCGGAATTATGAGATTATCGTGAGGCGTAATGTTTAAAATTTGGAAATGATGTAAAATAAAAATATGCTTAGCTTGGGTTTCTTCAAATAATATAACTAAATTATATTATTTATAATAAATGTATTTATATAGTATTTATAAAAAAAGCATGTAAAAAATAATAATAAAATAAAATACAGCAAATATCAATTATATAATCATTTTTTAATTAATACAATATAAATAATAAATATAAAATATTCTTAATAAAATAAATATATTTATATATTCATAAATACAAATATATTTATATTCATATTATCATAAATATATATATATTATTAGGAGGAGCCACAAACCGACAAGCACCCGCCCACCGGAGGACCAACTGGGCACTTCACACGCGTTGATCAATCCAACTGACCCCATGCATTTGCATGAGGGTAATTTTTTTATCTGGGTTTTTAAAAAATTAAAATATGATAACAGGGGTTAGGGTTCGGATATTTTTAAAAATGGGTCCGGGATGTGTGAACGTCGTTCACGCATCTTCCCGAGAGAAGAGATGCGTGAACGGCGTTCACGCATCTCACAGAATACCTAAATTCCCCTTAAAATGTATAACTATTAATTATAAAGTAATAAACTTATTATAAAAATTAAGAAATATTAATAAATATCAATTAAATAATATAAAATATTGAAATAATGTTAATAATTATTAATAAATATTCATGAATAATAGATATTCATTAAATAATTATTAATAGAATGACTTGAGTATTCTCTAACATATATTGAGAAATCTATAATCTTAGCATCTTTCAGTCACTCACGTTATCTCAACATGTTGTAGTTAAACATCTATTTCTATAAAGATCCTCATATGGTTCCGTTTGGTGTCACAATCAACATTAGCCTAGTCTCACAATCAACATTAGTTAAGGATGCTCAGGCACTCAGATGTCATTACTAAAACTAGGCATCTTATAAGAAAACCATAACTTAAAAGTGAAAAATTAATTATTTCTTCTTATTTGTGAAATTACGTTTGTTAATTTATCCATTATCCATTAAATAACCATTAACATTATTCCACATTAAAAATTAACAGGAAAAAGTGAAAAATTAATTATTTCTTCTTTTTTGTGAAATTACGTTTGTTAATTTATCCATTATCCATTAAATAACCATTAACATTATTCCACATTAAAAATTAACAGGAAAAAGTGAAAAATTAATTATTTCTTCTTTTTTGTGAAATTACGTTTGTTAATTTATCCATTATCCATTAAATAACCATCAACATTATTTCACATTAAAAATTAACAGGAAAAAGTGAAAAATTCAATATTTCTTCTTTTTTGTGAAATTACGTTTGTTAAGTTATCCAAAACAAGGCACTTGAACTCCTCCAGAAAAAGTACAACTCACGCTCTAGAAAATTATATTTATCACAAAAATAGAGCAGGTACACAGACTCGGGGATGCCTCTTCGGGGATGCCTCTTCGTCGACACCTCTTTGGGGCGTCAGTCTTTTAATTACAAATTTACTCACATGCATGTGAGGGTCTAGGGGTATGAAATACATAAATTAATTTAAACGGACACGCAGGTCCTTACACTTACTGAGAGATGACTCGCAGGTCATCAATACCGAAAAAATGCAATTATTACAAATTGAATAACAACATACACAAAATAAAATATGCAATTTCAATTATGCATGGTCGATCATCTCAAGATCAGTCATCACTCATACCGTGTTTTTTGGTATATTTATTATATTATCCGTATTATATAAAATCTATATTAAATACTACACCTCTTTTACAAAAATTTAACTTCATGTGTATATATATATATATAATTATTAAAAACATTAAATAAATTTTATTATAACTGATCTAATTGAGATTTACATAATAAACACTTTTGTTATTTTAAAATTTATGAAATTGTAATGTTTTTTGGACATTCTTCTACTTTTCAAAATATAAGTAAATATATTTTATACTTTATTGATTAAAAATATTATTACTAGTAAATAAAAGTAATTTAATTTACACTTACATCAAAACCATCCATTAAAATAAATTACTCTAACATAAATTACTTTTTCTAAACATTAAAAATTTTAGACATAACATAAAACATTCAATATTTAGACAACAGACATTCAAAAAATTAAATCATACGAACATTCAACATCAAGAAAATTAAATCATACAAAACATTTCATGCATAACATATGAAATAAATAAATCATACACACAATTAAACATACAAATGAAATAAATAAACACAATTAAACATACAAATGAAATAAACATTTCATGCATAACATATGAAATAAATAAATCATACACACAATTAAACATACAAATTAAATAAATAAACACAATTAAACATACAAATGAAATAAATAAATACAAATAAACAATTAAATTATTAAATAGAAATTTTACCTCAATAAAAGCAGCAAATATTTGTTGAGAAAGAATTTCTGCATAGCTTCGCAACAAAAACCAGAGGAGAACAATGGGTATTGGGGGGGGACCCCTCCTTTTATAAAATATCTCGGCCGGATGCGTGAACGGCGTTCACGCATCATTCAGCTCGTCCGCGAAGGATGCGTGAACGGCGTTCACGCTTCCTTTAGCTGGTCAGCAAAGGACGCGTGAACGCCGTTCACGCATTACCGTCAGGGTCCGGGATGCGTGAACGGCGTTCACGCATCCTTCCGCGGCAAAGGATGCATGAACGGCGTTCACACATCCCGGACCCATTTTTAAAAATATCCGAACCCTAACCCCTTTTATCATATTTTAATTTTTTAAAAACCAAAAAAAAAAAAAATACTCTTTGCATGGCCTCCAAGATCCAAGAACAATGCCCCGAAGCCTTCTTTCTTTTTTTGTCCCTGTTTTTTGACCCGGAAGATCCTGTTTTCCATCCCAGAGACCCATGTTTTTTTTTTTAATGATCCAAAGCCCCTTCCTTCTTCCACGACATGCAGAGCCTCCCAGGCGTGTCTGCTCCTCCGCGCGTCGCGCTGTCTCACGGAGCGTGTGATGTCCTGCGTTCCAGCCATCCGAGTTGCAGCCCGCCTGATGCTGGCCCTCCTCCGTGAATCGCTCTGTCTCACAGACCGTGCATAATCCATGCGTTCCCGCCATCTGATCATATGAGGTCCAAAACGACCCCTGCACCCCGTGTTTCGCGGGTCTTCGTCATGCATGAGTGTCCTGTGCAGCCGAAGCCGACCCGCCCCTGCATCGTGTGTCTTCAGCGCCCCACTTTTTTGATCGCCGGACGACCTTTCTGCACGAGGAAACTACGAGATAGGAGGCCACACCAATGTCAGCGATGGACGGAGGCGCGCCGGGATTGACGCGGCGTGCATCGCGTAATGCAGCCACCACAACCTTCTCCTTAGAGGTGTTCGACAATGAGGTGGTGCCTGCATCCCTTGGCACTATTGCTCCGGTTCTTCGCGTCGCCACTGAGATCGAACACGAACGCCCCCGCGTCGCATATCTCTGTGGGTTATTGTTTTAGATTGAGCCGTCCCCTGCCACCCCACACTTAAATCTATTTTTTACTCATTAATAAAATCTTGTAGAGATTATATTTTTTATTGACATTTAAAAGCAATCGTTAAAACCAAATGAGTTTGAAAGTTTGATTTGTCTTGGATTTATAGCGGCATTTTTTTTTTTTTTTTTCAGGTCGATTCTATGCATTTGAAAAGGCACACAGATTGGATCCAAACTCCACGGGTCGCGGTGTTCGTCAGTTCAAAACATCACTCCTCCAACGATTGGAAAGGGTATGTTTTAATGTTGCTCCTATCAATAAATTTAGCTAACCCTAATAGCATTTAAAAAAAAAGCTTCCATGAGCATACATGGATGAGATTGATTTCACATGCCTAATTTTGTCAATCACATGAATTGGAATCCTATATAATGCTTGGGAATTAGACGGAGTTTTGTAGAATTGATCATTTTACGTGAAGTTGCGGTATCAAATTGGTAGTTGACCGGCGTTTTGGTGCCAGGAAAATGCATCCAGTCTTGCTTCTCGCGTGAAAAAGACAGACGAAAGGGAGATCCAGAGTTTTTACCAACAGTACTATGAGCACTACGTTAGAGCACTGGACAAGGGAGAGCAAGCAGACAGGTTCATCATCGCGTTTCAGTTTCGCCCTTTCACACGCGCATACTTTTGAAGCACTCTTAGTAATGTTTTTTTTCACGCGGTAAACTGCGACTCCCTGTAGAGCGCAACTGGGTAAAGCCTACCAGACCGCTGGAGTGCTTTTCGAAGTCCTCTGCGCCGTTACTAAAACCGAAAAAGTTGAAGAATTTGCTCCCGAGGTCAGCCGCATTTCTTGTATTTCCTATACGCTGTTTCATTTTCCGTGCTAAGTGTGATAAACTTGCACCTTTTTTAATAGATCATTGCAGCTGCTAAAGATGTCCAAGAAAAGAAAGAAATTTACGCGCCCTATAACATTCTCCCGCTGGACTCTGCCGGAGCATCCCAGTCCATTGTGCAGCTTGAAGAGGTGCTTAAAAGCGTCTCTCTTTTGTTGTCAATGTTCTCTCGTTACCGCCTGTTTTAAAAATCATTGTTTAGCATGATACTTGTATGTTGATTTTCTCTCCAATTGTTCCAGGTTAAGGCTGCAATGGCTGCGCTATGGAACACTCATGGCTTGAATTGGCCTACTTCATTTGAGCAGAACCGGCAAAGATCCAGAGATTTGGACCTTTTCGACTGGCTGAGAGCCATGTTTGGATTTCAGGCATGCTATCTTGGCATAATGGATTGGTCGTCTAGCTTGAATTATTACAGGATATGCAGGAGTAAATTAATTTGTTTGATTCATTTTGGTTTCTGTAGAGAGACAACGTCAGAAATCAGAGGGAGCATCTAATTTTGCTACTCGCCAATGTCCATATAAGGCTTCAACCTAAGCCTGAGCCGCTTAGCAAGGCATGCAACGACCATTATTCTAAACTAAAACTTTGTCTCGTATTTGCCCGTTTATATTACCGTCTTGCCTGCTTTTGCAGATTATACATATTTACCCATTTATTTTCTTGATTCAGTCCATTGCTAAATTTGTTGCTATGTTTTCATTGAAGTTTAGTGAGGCCATGTGATACCCAGATTCCCGTGTTTCAGTAATTGACTTTGCTAAATATTGATGTAGCAATGCCAATTCACATATAACCTGAAACCCCTTCTGTTTCTCAACCTGTTCCTCTCATGCAGCTTGATGATCGAGCTGTTGATGCTGTGATGAACAAGCTTTTCAAAAACTATAAAACCTGGTGCAAATTTTTAGGAAGGAAACACAGTTTACGGTAGCGTCAACTAGCTCTGTTGTTTGGCTGATTCTACACTCTTCTTGTTATTGTTAACTGTTGAGTTCGTATGAATGACCCAATTGCCTTGAAACTAAAATTCTTAAATCCCATTGATAACAGGCTTGCTCAAGGGCAGCAGGAAGTACAACAAAGAAAATTGCTTTACATGGGCCTGTACCTTCTTATTTGGGGCGAGGCAGCCAATGTGCGCTTCATGCCTGAATGCCTATGCTATATTTTTCATAATGTGAGTCCTGTTCAATGAATCAGTATACATCTTCTTTTTAGATGCTATTAGCTAATGTGGTCTGTCTTTTTCACTGCATTTTCATTGCCAATCTCTCTATATGTTTTCAGATGGCATATGAACTTCATGGATTGTTGGCTGGGAATGTTAGTATTGTCACTGGAGAAAACATTAAACCTTCTTATGGTGGGGATGATGAGTCTTTTCTGAGGAAGGTTATATCTCCGATTTATCATGTAATTGATACGGTAAGCCACAGTGTAACCCTGCATGATGTACCTCAAATTTCACAATCCTTCACTACAATGTAGTTTATATGATGTTCCAGGAAGCTAAGAAGAGCAAAGATGGAAAGGCATCTCACTCTGCTTGGTGCAATTATGATGATCTCAATGAGTATTTCTGGTCTGCAAACATCTCACCTTGCTTCAAGATCATATTCTGTTCTATTCTTGCATCTTCTCAGTTTTTTTTTTTTTTTTAATTTTCTTTCCACAACTGCTCATTTTTCAGGTCATCTGATTGCTTCTCTTTGGGTTGGCCTATGCTTGACAACGGCGACTTCTTCAAATCAACGCAAGACTTAACACGAGTAATATTTGTTTCCGATGTCACAGATTTATGCAAATCTATAATTTATGCTCTCTAAGTGTAACCATTCTTCTAGGGGGGAAAGGCACCTTGCAAAAAGGCTGCAAGCATGGGAAAATCATTTTTTGTAGAAACCCGATCATTTTGGCACATATTCCGAAGTTTTGATCGGTTGTGGACTTTCTATGTGCTGGCACTACAGGTACATAGTTGAAATACCGCAATAATCTATGCTCCTTGAGTGTGGGTGGTATCTCACTGATCTTGCTGCATTGCTGTAGGTGATGGTAATTGTGGCTTGGAATGGTGTCTCAGCACTTGAAATATTCCGGAAAGACATCTTATATTCACTTTCCACTATCTTTATCACGGCCTCCTTTCTTCGTTTTCTTCAAAGTATGATATTTGTAAATAACTTGATATGTATGACGTTTTGGATTTTGTAGCTGATTTTCTTTGAACAAAAACCTGTCATGGCTGCATCTGCCTCTCATTATTATAATGACGAACAAACTGTTTTGTTTTTAGTCACTTAATTAACCTAATGATTTTACGATCATTTTCAGAAATGATTCTCTTCTTTTTAAAAATTCTTTGAACTGTTTTTTATATTTAGCAGTGTAGCAAACAGACTTTCAATTGCATCGGTCTTGTCATTTTAATAACATGTCTATTGGGAAACTTCTATTTAGCGGATGCTTTTCATACACATGGAATGAATGATGAATGAAACTTTGATGACAAAGGAGTGGCTGAGAAAAATAATGCAAGTGAATAGCAAGAGAGAGAGAGTGTAGATCTAGTTAAAAGAGAGGTAAAAATGTTTCTGACATGCCATACAGCGAGTTTTGATGTCCGGGCCTTATCCGCATTCCCCTATGGTGTAATTTAATGCTGGATTTCACCTTGATACCATATATAAGATCCAATAATACTGTCTACTTACAGGGTGTTATCTTGTTGAAAGGGCTAACAACTTTGGTGTCCTTAAGCTCTTAGATGTTAGCTTATAAGACTTTAATATAATTTGAACCTATTTAATAATGGAACCTCAAGATCATAACCTTCTTTTGTACAGTAGATAAAAATTCAACAGCCATTAAAGCTTGCTTTCATCAGTATGTGTTGCTGTTTCTTTTATGACTGTGTGCTTTTTTAGCTAGTTACCATAAAACCTCCTTGCTTGATTGTTTCCACTCACCCATGTATTGGGTTTGAGTATCAAATGTGGTTGTACTTCATTGATTACCTTTTTCTTTCTTCTTTTTTATACTAGGTATTTTGGAACTTATTTTGAACTGTCCGGGTTATCATCGATGGAGATTCACTGATGTCCTACGAAACATTCTGAAGATTGTTGTTAGTCTTGCATGGGCTGTCCTTCTTCCACTATGTTACTGGCCATCTTTCTTGGGGACTCCATACCAAATTAAGAGCTTACTGTCATTTATGGGTCGATTAAAGGGAATTAATCCATTATATATCTTTGCTGTTGCTATATATTTGATTCCAAATGTACTGGCAGCAGCATTGTTTATATTTCCAATGCTTCGACGTTGGATTGAAAACTCAGATTGGCACATCATAAGATTCTTTCTTTGGTGGTCGCAGGTATTCGTGACTTCCTCACAGTATGTTTTCACATATTTGCTTCCTTATTTTTTCAAATATATTTTGTATAATTTTTCATAATTTTTTTAAAGATTAGGAGGTGTGTTTTGTTATGATATATAAATATCAACAAATTTCAGAGAGAGGGCCTTTAATATTAACTTGATGAAGCATGTAACTGAGAATTTTTCCTCTATCATATTAAAATAACTGCTGGCTCTGCTTATGTAAAATATAGTTTGGAGGGTGTGGGTGTATTCAAGAAAAATGGTGTGCATCCAGAAAATTCTCTGCCGATAGAAAAAGTAATTTTGTACATTCTAATCTACTCCAGCTTTCAAAAGAGTTGCGATCATAGTTGTTTATGGCACACGGCGCAAAATGGTGACGGGGTCCTTGGCACTATGGCGCATGGCACACTACGTTGCGCGGGGAAATTTCGTTTATGGCGCAAATATTATATATAAAAAAAGAAATTAGGAATATGAAAAAATTAAAAATAAATAAAAACACACATTATAACATGAAAATTTAGTTCAAAAAAAGGCAACATGCAATCAAAATAAGTCTAAATATTACAAAATATGTAAAGTCAAATTAATATAAAATATCCAAAATGATATTTCTTCATTTTCATCCATAAAAAGAAACATTTTATATATCAAAATTAAATAATTTAATTAAAATAGAAATAATATAGACAAATAATAACATATAAAATAAAATAGAAGACAAAGGAGTGGGGTAAGCAGCTGCAGCTTGTCCAGGGTAGCAGCGCTGCAGGGGGGTGGGGAGCAAGGGTCGCCATCCATGGCCGCGCGTCTCAGGTAGGGAGAATCAAGTGTGCATACGTATCGGGGGCTGGGGTGTCACTGGGTTGGGTAGGGCTAGAAACTAGAAAGAGCAAAAAAAGATAAAAAAAACTAATTGGCTTGCGATGACGCTCGCCATCATCGCCATCGCGAATGGCGATGTGGCGTGTGAGTGGGGCGTGCCATCTCATTTGCGCCACACCAAGGCCATGGGCGCGCCGTTAATAACTATGGTTGAGATTAAACTAAATCTTGAATTGATGCTATCACAAAATTTGTATCACTATTTGTTTTTTAAAATTTTATATTTTTTAGTCTTTTAGGTTGAGTTACTATTACTTTTTAATCTGTTCTCTGCTTGAATGATATTTTTTTGATTCCTTGCAGCCAAGGATCTATCTTGGAAGGGGCATGCATGAAAGTCAGTTTGCGCTTATAAAGTATGTTGGCATGCAAATCTGTATCTGTTTTCACATGCTTTTAAAGTTTTCTTCATTTTTTTGGTTGATTTTGCTTCTCTTCAAAATTAATTTCCAACAGGTACACTCTTTTCTGGGTGGTACTTCTCTGTACCAAGCTTACTTTCAGCCATTTTATTATGGTAATTTTCACCCCATTGCTGTCTGTTTCGAAAGCTAAAACGCACATACTTTCTGGCTCACTCAATACTTAGTATTTTCTTCAGATCAACCCTTTGGTGAAGCCAACAAAGGACATAATGAATATTCGCCGCGTTCAATATTCTTGGCATGAGTTTTTTCCCAATGGTAGCCACCTGTACTGCCCTTTTTTCGAGACTTGGCTGACTGTTTGCTACCAGTGTTTGACATTCATCTTGCCAATGCAGCTAAATACAACTATGGAGCAGTTGCTGCACTCTGGGTGCCAGTCATTTTGGTGCATCTCATTACCATCTCATGATTTATTTAATTTCATATAGTGCTAGTTTTCAAAGGTTGCAGAGTAAATGTGGTATATAATTTAATGTTTCACAGGTTTATTTCATGGACACTCAAATTTGGTATGCTATATTCTCAACCATTTGTGGTGGTATTGTTGGAGCATTCGATCGTCTAGGAGAGGTAAGCTTCTCACAAGTTTTTTTTTTTTTTTGTTTGTTTATTATTTATGCCATAAACATATCAATGATAACCTGAACTGTCTAGGAAAAACTGTGTCATTATTTTATGTTAAGCCAACCAATGAATTTCATTCGTACAGATACGCACTCTAGGCATGCTGAGGTCGCGGTTCCAATCATTACCGGGTGCTTTCAACACATATTTGGTGCCTTCTGATAAGACAAGAAAAAAGGGGTTTACTTTCTCTAAGCGCTTTGATGAGGTTGCTTCTCATCATAATGACAAGAAAGTTTTTTATATTCATATGCATAAAATAATATAGTTTACCTGCAGGTTACAGCAAGCCGGCGAAGTGAAGCTGCAAAATTTGCTCAGCTTTGGAACGAAGTGATATGTAGTTTTCGTGAAGAAGACCTTATTAGTGACAGGAAAGGCTCCTGAACCAAAAAAAAATATATTTTTGTTCTGCTATCCGTCCCTTATCATCCTCAGGAAATTGAATCTGGTGTTCATTAATCCAGGGAAATGGATCTTTTGCTAGTGCCTTATTCATCAGATGCTAGCCTAAAAATCATCCAGTGGCCACCCTTTCTGCTTGCTAGCAAGGTCGTCCTTTTCCCAGTATTTATTTTCTTTTATGTTTCAGTCATTTTTTTGTTGATTGTCCTATTTTAGCAGATTCCAATAGCATTGGATATGGCAGCTCAATTTCGATCAAGGGACTCTGACCTCTGGAAGCGTATATGCGTGGATGACTATATGAAGTGTGCTGTGATTGAGTGCTATGAGTCTTTCAAGCTTGTCCTGAATGCTTTGGTTATTGGAAAAAATGAGAACAGGTTTTTTTTTATGTTTCTTGTGTCTGTCTCATATGGTTTAGTCTGCCAACCTTTCTCTTTAGAAATATTTTACTCCAATCACTTCACTGTAGTTTGTAGTTTAGTAACCTTATTTTAGCTACTCTGTCAAGAAAAAGGCCAAAGGAATGAGTTCAAATTCATTTATTTGTTTTTTTTTTGTGTAAATATGTTGCTTTGTCCTGCAGCTTCTTTGTGATGGGTTTGTTGGACTATCTTGTTGATTTAACGCTTCACTGATACTGTGAATGTTGCATGCCAGGATAATTGGCATCATTATTAAAGAAATTGATAATAACATTACAAAGAATACACTGCTTGCAAATTTCCGAATGGGTCCTTTGCCTACCCTTTGCAAGAAATTTGTGGACCTTGTGGCGATCTTGGTGAGTTATTCACAGGAATGACTACTGCTATCAAGAAGGCTTCTTAGTGCCTTAAGTGGGTCATGACAAATTTTCATGTTGCAGAAAGATGCCGATCCATCCAAGCGGGATAGTGTTGTGTTGCTGCTTCAAGATATGTTAGAAGTAATCTCCCGTGATATGATGGTGAATGAGATTCGGTTGGTGGCATGTTTTCTATTTTAGTTGTAATTTTTATCCATTTTTAGTTGTATTCAGTATAATTTAGCATTTTTTTTATTTATCTAGCAGAATAGTGCACCTGGATCCTTCATTGGCAAGGTTTTGGGAGTGATTTATCATAGGCAGTATTCCCCCTTAATTTTTTGCAAGGTTGCTGTTAAAATGACTCAAAGAAGTAGCCTTGCCCCCCCGTGCTGAGCTTCACCCTCACAATATTTGATATGTCTGCCATATTTTCAGTGAATTAGTGGAACTTGGACATGGAAGCAAGGATTCAGTTCCTGGAAGGCAACTTTTTGCTGGTACTGATACAAAACCTGCCATTGCGTACCCTCCTGTAGTCACAGCCCAATGGGAAGAGCAGGTTAATATAAATAATCCATATTTAGGCCCTTCAATACCGAGATTTAAATTTCTTATGTCTGTATTTCAGATTAGACGCCTTTATCTTCTTTTAACTGTAAAAGAATCCGCTGTTGATGTTCCAACAAACCTTGAAGCACGTAGAAGGATTGCATTCTTCACTAATTCGTTGTTTATGGATATGCCACGAGCACCACGTGTTCGTAATATGCTGTCATTCAGGTACGATCAACATTCACATGTCAGTTTTCACTTAAAAATCATTTGTTGCTAGTTCTATCCATGATTTTCTAAATTATGTTGGCATATACATGAGTACTAGATGCTCTCTTTGATCTATATATTTTCTGTTGTACATTAGATCGGTGCGTGAGCTGTAGTCGTGTATGCCACGTGTTGTAATCCTTGAGCTCTTTTGCCCTTTGTAGTGTCATGACTCCATATTACAGTGAAGAGACTGTCTATTCTGAAGGCGACCTTCAACTGGAAAATGAAGACGGTGTTTCAATCATTTTCTACCTGCAAAAAATCTACCCAGGTTCCAAAGTTCATAGGAAATTCAATCTTGTGCTCAAATCAGTTTGATGCCATTGAAATCAATTAATCCACTTGGGTGTGCTTGTTAGATGAATGGAATAATTTCCTGGAGCGACTTACTTGTAAAGAGAGTCAAGTTATGGATAATGAAGATAACATTTTGCAGCTGCGTCACTGGGCCTCACTACGGGGACAGACTCTCTGCAGAACTGGTAGCTGATGTCTCATTCCAACTGTAATTTATCCCGCCCTTTCCTTGTTTTATTAATATTAATATTTGATTATTATATTGTATTACAGTGAGAGGAATGATGTACTACCGAAGGGCTTTAAAGCTTCAAGCTTTTCTTGACATGGCCACGGAACGGGGTAAGGCTTATAAATTTAAGATAGCTAAGTTTTGGCATTCAAAATGAGTAGGGGCTCCATATTTTTCTTTTTCTTGTTTCTTTTAAGCCTCTCCTCTCACAAGCTACTAAAAATCAGCTACCAACTTTAGCTTTTTTCTGGACTGCCTTATAATCCTTCTTGAAACGAAGTGTCAGCCATTTAATTTAACAAAGTTTGGTTGGTTTACTCATAAGCTAGCTGGGAAGATGGTGCAATGAATTAATTGTTATTTAATTAGTCTTTATATGATAAGAGAATGCCACAATGAAGCTTCTTGAAGAAGCACCAAAACCTTGATGAATACAGATTCGTCTGAATCTGAGCTTCAAGCTACTAACTAGCCTGTTATTCTGGGGTGCCTGGGATTTCTTTTGATTTGTATGACCTACTTTAAACATGCCCATCTTTTGCAAATTAGTTGTGAGCTGACTCTGCATCATTATGAGCAGAGATCCTAGAAGGTTACAAAGCTGTCACTATTCCATCAGAGGAAGATAAGAAAAGTCAGAGATCCCTATATGCCCAATTAGAAGCTGTTGCTGATATGAAATTCACATATGTTGCCACTTGTCAGAACTATGGGATTCAGAAGCGAAATGGAGATCGCCGGGCAACTGACATTCTGAATTTGATGGTTAAGTATGTTTCTACTGTTTCATGTCAGGGTTTGTCCTGTAATTTTTTTGAAGAAAAAGATTGCTACATTCCTTCACTTCAAGAAATGAATTTCATCCCAGTGCTTTGTATGCAGTAATCCAGCTCTCCGTGTAGCATATATTGATGAAGTTGAAGAAAGAGCAGGTGGGAAGGTTTACAAGGTGTATTATTCTGTATTGGTCAAAGCTGTGGAAAATCTTGACCAGGTAATCATCATTTAAATCTAACTGAAGTTGTTGAAAAAAACATGGAAATAAGAAATTCAGAAAAAGCTACCCTGTTAATTCATGGAGCAAATGCTGATTTTTGGTGTATTCTCTCCTGAAGGAAATCTATCGCATAAAATTGCCTGGTTCAGCAAAGATAGGAGAAGGAAAACCTGAAAATCAAAACCACGCAATCGTGTTTACACGTGGGGAAGCCCTTCAAACAATTGACATGAACCAGGTCTGCGATATTCTGAATTCCAGGCATTTTGGATGTATGTGCATATTTTTCAGCAAATCATCATAATTTAGTGTTCAAATCTTTGTTGCAGGACAATTACTTGGAAGAAGCCTTTAAGATGCGGAATCTTCTAGAAGAATTTAATGAGGATCATGGCGTGCGCCCACCTTCGATTCTAGGTGTCCGTGAACATATATTTACCGGAAGGTATCATTTTTGAATTTTCATTTTCCATTTTTTAATTAGATCTGATTTATTTTATGATGGAAATAACACAACACTTGCCTTGCAGTGTTTCTTCTTTGGCTTGGTTTATGTCAAACCAAGAAACAAGTTTCGTCACCATCGGTCAAAGAGTTCTTGCAAGACCTTTGAAGTAAGTTTTTGTAGTAGTTGTGTGAATGACTAATGATAGTTGTAGTTGTATGAAGTGTTAGCATTTACGTTCTGCATTTTCTGGAATGACTGCAGAAAATTCATCACCCATCAACAATCCCTCTCTTGTGCACCCTACTTACTCAAGAAGAGAACTCAAACCAACATTGGATGACACCTCCTTCATAAAATAAGGCACCTTGATACCGATCATCCTACTAACATGGCCAATTGAAGTGTTGAGATCCTCTGATCACCCAAAAGGATCAAAGTGAAGAAAATCAGATTTTATTGTTCAAGAATGCCATGTACAAAAAACTTCTCTCACTCTTAAATTTTCACCCGGAGCTCTCTAAGCTCTCACTAAGAGCTATCCCAGCTTGATGCTGAAACACTTTCATGCTCCCTATTTATACGGTACAATTCAATGTGTACATACATTCGCAACTAGCCTGAAAATCGTCCCCTCTCACTCAATTTCAGCACCCACTGAAACAATGAAAGTTATCATACGAACAGTTTCATAATGCGGAGAAGAATGGCTTCACACAATGGCTGAACATTCATACAATGCGGTAGCTTTGTAATCATGTTATGCTGTCACTCACTTTAATGCTTAAGTTATTTTGCTGCGAGCTTTCATTATTTATCAAATGTGAACAGTCTTCCGGAAGAAATCTTTTTTTTTCCTTACAGAATTCAAGCAGAAACTAGATTTTGGATTTTCTTTGTTAGATTATTTTTAAGTACTTTTTTGTTTTTTTTAAATCTATTTAGTTTTAAATATTAAGTGACTTTGGCTTTAGGGTTAGATTCCACTATGGTCATCCGGATGTCTTTGATAGAATCTTCCACTTCACCCGTGGTGGCATCAGCAAGGCTTCGCGAGGCATCAACCTTAGCGAGGACATTTTTGCTGGTATCTTATTGTAAATAGGCATCTGCTTTTCCAAGGAATGTCCAACTTTATTTTCTTGATATTGTGTTTTTTTTTTCCCTTCAGGTTTCAATTCAACTCTAAGACGTGGAAACATTACTCACCATGAGTATATTCAAGTTGGGAAGGGCCGAGATGTTGGACTGAACCAAATTTCATTGTTTGAAGCAAAAGTGGCCTGCGGAAATGGGGAGCAGACACTTAGCCGGGATATCTATCGACTCGGACATCGTTTCGATTTTTTCCGCATGATGTCATGCTACTTTACAACCACTGGTTTTTATGTCAGCTCCATGGTAATTATAAGTTGAAAAAAAGAAAGCTTTATGTATTAGCTTTCATCCTTCCTCATTTTGGAACAACTTTTGAATGTCACACCTTGCAGCTGGTTGCCGTCACTGTCTATGCCTTCTTGTATGGAAGACTCTATCTGTCATTGAGTGGATTGGAGAAGTCGATTGTTAGGTATGCAAACAAGAAGGGCAATAATCCTCTGAAGGCAGCCATGGCTTCCCAGTCCCTGGTCCAAATAGGTCTTCTGATGGCTCTGCCAATGGTCATGGAAATGGGGCTTGAACGAGGATTTGGAACTGCATTGGGGGACATAATGATCATGCAGCTCCAGCTAGCAGCAGTCTTCTTCACATTTTCTCTGGGGACAAAGATGCATTATTTTGGACGGACAGTCTTGCATGGAGGGGCCAAGTACAGAGCTACTGGTCGGGGCTTTGTGGTGAGGCATGAGAAGTTCGGAGAGAACTACAGAATGTATTCACGGAGCCATTTTGTGAAGGGGCTGGAGCTGATGATATTGTTAGTGGTTTACTCTATTTACGGGGAGGAGGCCACCGATTCTGCGAGCTATTTGTTCTTTGCAGGTTCCATGTGGTTCTTGGTGGCTTCTTGGCTGTTTGCCCCTTTCCTGTTCAACCCTTCGGGATTTGAATGGCAGAAGATAGTGGATGATTGGGATGACTGGTCGAAATGGATCAGCAGCAGGGGCGGCATCGGTGTGCCGGCAAACAAGAGCTGGGAGTCGTGGTGGAATGAGGAACAGGAACATCTGCAGCACACGGGATGCATAGGACGGCTTTTGGAGGTCATTCTTTCTCTGCGCTTCTTTCTCTATCAGTACGGGATTGTTTATCATCTCAGTGTGGCCAATGGCAATCAGAGCATTTCTGTATACGGTCTGTCATGGCTGGTCATCGTTGCTGTGGTGATCATCCTAAAGATCGTCTCCATGGGAAGAAAGAAGTTCAGCGCAGATTTCCAGCTGCTGTTCAGGCTCCTGAAGCTGTTCCTATTCGTGGGGTTCCTAGTGACATTGGGCCTCATGTTTGCGTTCCTCAAACTCACGGTAAGTGACATTTTTGCAAGCCTGCTGGCGTTCATGCCCACGGGCTGGGCCCTTCTGCAGATATCACAAGCATGGAGGCCAGCGGTGAAGGCGTTTGGAATGTGGGGATCGGTGAAGGCTCTGGCGAGGGGTTATGAGTATGTGATGGGTCTGATGATCTTTACACCGGTGGCGGTGCTGGCATGGTTCTCGTTTGTGTCAGAGTTCCAGACGAGGCTGCTGTTTAACCAAGCATTCAGCAGAGGGCTTCAGATCCAGCGCATTCTGGCTGGTGGGAAGAAGCGCAAGTAAAGTAAGAGGATGCGTTTTTCAAAAAGATCGGGCCGGACAGAGGGAGGATTGGGGAGCCCTGCCACGAGCAGGCTCTCCTTGTATAGCATAGAGATTAAGCTGCAGATCCATCACTTCCACTAGTAATGAAACACACACAGACTAGTTGATATATAAAACGATGCTTTACAAAGCGGGTTTTTTAATTATTGGCCAATGTATGGTTTGTTGAGCAAATGCTATTTAATAATGGTGCATGATTGAACTTGATCCATATATATTCAATTCAGACCATCCAAGATATGAAAGAAGTTTCCAGGTAACCATATATATTCAATTCACAAACGTTCATCCGTTGGGGCAAAACAGGATTGCAAAAGATGAACCGGACAAAAGAGATCAACAACAGAACTATAAGAACTGGAAATAATCGAAGAGGGAAAAAAAGTAAAAGATAAACTTAAAATTCGGTCAGCTTACCACTGACAGATATGCCTTCTACAAGCTTCGAACGACGACGTTCTAGCCTCTGGATCTGGAAGCGCCTGCGGAAGTCGTTCCTCGCTGGAATATGAGCACAAGATCTCCACCGGTATTCTGCGCCGGGATTAGCTCTCCACAGGATGGCGAAACTCAGTTAAAGGCGCGGATGTCGTGCAACAACGGCCCTGGAGAAGACTTCAAACTTCTTCTCCGATCACGTTCTAGGGTTTCACCCTGGTTTGAATGAGAGCGAAGGGAATTTTGATCGATGCCCCGGGATACAACGGACCAGACTAGCGGAGAGCCCAACTAATAGGGCCAAAACACACGACCCATCTAGGAGAAGCCCAACTGTACGACTAGAAGTCCAACAAAGAATAATTCCAGAATCTAATGAGCATAATAATTTGTATAATTTTGCATGAGAATAAAACAAGTAATGCAAAAGGTACAATTTTCAACAGACAATTTAATATGAAAAATAAATTCACAATTCTCCACCATTTTCCCATAAAAATTTGTACCTAATGTTATTGAAATGGAACCAAATTCAATATATCTAAATAGTATTTGAATTTGGGCAATGTCACAACCTTAGTCTCACCCATATTATTGTTAGTGTGTTTCTTATCGACACACCATTCTTAATTCAATAATGTCTCTAGTAAAACATAATCTAATGCCATATGTTTTTGACCTACCATGACAAACTAAATTATTAGATAAAGGTAAAATAGACCAACTTTCAAAATATACTATAATAATAGAATTACAAAGTGAAAGTTATGAAAATAAACCATTTAACCGGATTGCTTCCTTAGTAGCCTCGGTAAGAGCAATATACTCACCTTCAGTGGTCAAGAGAGGCACTACATACTACAAGTTGCACTTCCAAGAAATGAGTCATCCACAGGCAGTAAAATTGTAGCCTATGAGGAAATTTCTAGTATCAACATTTCTTACATAATCAAAGTCTACAAAACCAACTACCAATTCATCAGAATTGAAAGGCATGTGAAAAAGACATGTATCTAAGAAGCCATTTAAGGGCATGCCTATACGACTTTCCTGGATTAGACATAAATTTGCTTAATGCGCAAACAACAAAGCCACACTAGGTCTTGTACAAATCATTGAATACATGATAACAATGCAAGCATAAGGGATTTTAGATCTTGTATTCAACACCAACATCTGTAACATGTGCTTGTGACAGTGATAACTTAAAGTGTTGTGCAAATGGGACATTAACATGCTTAAAAGTTTCAAGCAGGTGTCTCTTAAGAACATTCAAAATATAAGCATGTTGAGACAGGTATAACAATTTCTTATGTCTATCTCCAACGATTTCCATTCCCAAAATTTGTCTAGCATTACCAATACGGTTCGGTTTGAACCCATTCATATAGTCTTCAGGAGGCTTCATATATAATTCTTCATCAATATCACCATGAAGAAAAGTAGTTTTAACATCAAACCGCTCAATATAAATTTCATGGTAAGTAGAAAAGGGAAGCAGTAATCAGATAAATAAATGCTTTACATCAGGAGAAAAGATTTCAGAGTATTCAATTTCCTCTTGTTGGAGGAATCCCTTGGCTACAAGTCTAGCTTTAAACTTGTTCTTCTTATCTCCAATGTTATCTTCTTTTCTTTTGAATATCCACTTATAGCCAATTACTTTAGCAATGAGTAGTTTATGAAAAATAGACCAAGTGTAGGATTTCATCTCATCATCCATGGTAGCAATTCAATGCTTGGAATCTATGTCATCAATAACTTGTTTATATATTTAAGAATATTCATCAATAAGATCATGGGCAATTTGGAAAGCAAACGAGGCCATATCATACTGGCCAAAATGAGCAGGATGTCTAATAATCCTCTTAGTTATATCTTTAGTAAGATGGTAGTCGCCAACATCATTAGGTGTCTCACTGCCGGACTCTGAATCATAGTTGGACTGGAATTGGGTCACAGGTTGAGGTTCAGGTGGAGAGGGATCGATAGATGCCTCAAATAGGGTTAGTTGAAGAGTCTTGACACTCTCAGTTTGAGATGTATGATCATTATTACAAGTGAGAGACTTGGTTTTAGAATAAAAAGATTCATGGAATACTATATATCGGCTTATAATACATTTTTGATAAACATGTTTATCAACCCATAACTTATAGCCTTTAACCCCTTTAGGGTATCCCACAAATATGCATTTGAGTGTTGTGGGTTCTAATTAGTCAGTTTTAATGTGGGTATAAGCAGTTCACTCAAAAACTCTCAAATGGTTATATAGAGGGGGATTATTATTCCACAATTCTTCTGGAGCTTTAAATTGATTAATAGTTTAAGGAAATTCATATATGATTTAGACTACAGTAGTTGTATCCTTTACCCAAAAATATTTGGGTAGGCTTGAGCATGCAAGCATGCTGCAAACCCCTTCCAATATGGTGTGGTTCATCTATTTGGTCAACCCATTCTGTTGAGGAGTTTCCCTAATAATAAAGTATCTAACAATCCCTTCAAACTCACAGAATTGTATAAAATTAGTGGACAAATATTCTAAACCACAATCTATTCTGATAATTTTAATCTTTCTTCCAACTTCATTTTCAACAAGGGATTTCCAAGTTTTCAATGTTTCAAATGCATTAGATTTATTTCTAAGAATATAAATCCAAATATTTTAGGGAAATTCATCTATAAAGGTCACAAAGCATGAGCCTCCACCATGGGTGGCAGTCCTTGAAGGACCCCACAAGTCAAAATGGATGTTTTATAAAGATCAATTGGCCTTAAAAGAAGACCTATTAAAACTAACTTGTTTAGATTTACCCAGAACATAATCTTCATAGAATGAAAGATTATTAGGTGTGATGCCATTCAATAATCACTATTTACTTAGTTCCTCAAGACCCTTGGAGCTTACATGCCCCAACCTCTTATGTCATAGCATGGTATTATCAGTATTTATAACATACACACTGCCCAACTGCATACAATGGGTTTTCCCTTTCAACACACAAAAATCATTCACAAGAGATCCTTTAATAACTATTCTAGATCCTTTGGAGATCTTAAGATAACCTGATTAAGACTTGAAAGTAAACCCTTTCTGGTCTAAAACACCTAGGGAGATCAAATTTCTATATAGGTTGGGAACCCACCTAACATCAAGTAACGTGGCAATAGAATGGTCATAAATCTTAATTAAAACATAAACTCTATCCTGGATATGAAATCTCCTATCGTTTCTAAGAATAGCATATCTCACTCTCTCAGTTAATTCAAGAAAAGACTCTCTATGGGATACATGTGAAAGGAATAATCGAAGTTTAAGAACCACTCATCAGTGAGGTCACACATAGACACATTGAGGACTTCAACACTATCATACATTAACAAATAGATAATGTTCAATCGGTTCATTAGGCTTTTGGTTCTTCTTAAGTTTCCTATATTCTGGTATAATATGATTAGGATTTCCATAATTGTAATACACTACTAGGAAATTGAGCTATAGCCACGCCTATAAATCCACAGATTAAAAAATATGCAGCTACACCCCCACAATTAGCCATGGCTCTATGGCTGAATACCCCGGACCGTTCATTTCTTCTTCCTTCTGCTCGATCCATCCTCTATGAAACCCCTCAACAGCCCGACACCCTCCCCGATGCCTCCTCGCCGCGACCCTCCTCATCTAGAGAAGTTGCTCTGAGCGGCCTCCCCACCTCCTCTCTTCCTTACTGACGCCTCCTCCCCAACGCCTCCTCGCCAACAGCCCTCAATACCCACGATGCCTCCTCGCCGCGACCCTCCTCCCCACGATCCTCCTCCTCCAGCAAAGCTGCTCCGAGCGGCCTCCCCACCTCCTCCCTTCCTTCCTGACGGCTCTCCCCCACAACCCTCAACATCCCGGACATCGAGGTCGATGATTATCCAATAAAAACATATTTTTTAATTACATTTTAATGGTATTAAATGTTCATTTTTTATCTTATGGGCCTGAGTTAGTGCATTTTCATTATGAACATCCATTCTCATCATTTGTGCACTTCATGCCTAATATACATCAATTTAGGCCTAATGAGTCATATGATTCTAAGGAATGTAATTATAAATATTTTAATTTGATATTTTGGGAACTATATCTGAACTTAAATGTGAACATTTTTCATTCAGGGATCAATGAATGATTCATAAACGATGATGGAGATATTTGGAGATGAATGGAAGCAATTCTAGAGAAGGCAGATTGGACACCATCCCACTTATGAGACTGTGGGCCCCAACATACAGTCCCAATGAATCCCAAATTTTGTGGTATGATAGAAGAAATGTTTAGTAACAAATAAATATTCAGGATATAATGCTAATTCGGCTTCTATGGTGGTCATTAAGGCGCCCCAAGTTAGAGATACAATTCTTGGCCAGATTTTGCGTCCCAGAAAAACAGCCCACTAATCTGATCATATCTCCGAATATACAACTCCAAATGGGCCCAAATTTTACAGAAAGTTAGGAGAAATCTGGGGATCGATTTTATTATTCTATGGCCCACTCTGATTCGTCCATCTAGAAGGTCATCAAAGCACGTCTGTTCGGTGGATGAAATATGGCTGCCACCTCGGGTCAAATGTGGAAAAGTCTAAGTTCCACAAGCTTTCCACCACCCTAGGCCTGCCATAATCAAGTGGGATGCTTTGTACTGTTGGAGGCTCTACCCAAGGCTTCCAAAATACCTATTTAAGGCAGTGGTTGTGGAGGAGTTGAGAATCTTGGATGCTTTGTTCAATTGTAATGTTATACTGCAATTTTGTTGTCTCAAATTTGTCTTTCACATGTAAGTTGTTCAATTCACTTTAGTTTCTTAATAAAAGTTATTCTTCTACTCTTCTTCTATTGTTATTCATATCACTTTGATACCGTTGGATCAAGGTGTGAAATTATTCACACCAAACCTTGTGAAATTATTCACACAACGGTGAAGTGATCATTTTATTTTTGTTGTTTTCTTTACTTCTCCATTTCCTCCCTCATGAGTCTACTTTCCGCTTCCATTGAAACCATGGGATCAATGGAGGGCTAACCCACTTATGGGTTGATCCAAGGGAGTATAAAGGGGCTAGATTGGATGTTATTTATCACCTCATTAATGTATAATCACTTCTTTAATTGAGATTTTTATTTGATGATTTTTAAACTCCATCGTCCTTGTTGAATTTAAGGCCACACACTTCAAGTGCTAATACGAACCTTTACCTTGAAGTGATCAAAACTTTGATCCATCAAGTGTATAGGTGATTAGTATTAAAGGGTTTAGGCATTAAACCAGTAAGTGATGATGTTTTTTTATCTCCTTAAATGAACCCATCTCAAATATAAGAAATTTAAATCATTAAAAAGGAAATACGTCCAATCCACCCCGAGCGATAACCTAGGATCAACTCATTCTTTTAAATTGAATTCACTTAAGTCTCTTAGAGTTCCTTTAAACCTATCTAAAATCAACCCAAGTTGGCCACTTCATATCCAAAATTAGTCCTTAGAATGTGCGTGTTTATAGGTTACTTCTTAGGTCTCTGTGGATTCGACAACCCAAGCTAGACTATAAGGACCGTTCTATCTTCATATCTTGGGTAAATTTGAGCGAGAATCAAATTTTGGCGCCATTTACGGGGACCCAATTAAGTCATCTAAACACCCATTATATTCTCCCCCATTTCTTCTTTTCTCATCCAAATTCTCTTATCTTGTCCCTTTCTCGTTTTTTTTTCTTTTGGCGCATGTCCACCTACACCCACGATCAATCAAACCGTCTAGTGAGGGTGGATAGTCCTGGGGTTGGGGAGTCAATTACACCAAGGGAACTCATTCCATTAGATCCTAATCTTCCTAATACTCTAGAGTCCAAAATTGAGCCCATTTCAATGGAAGGTCTTCAAAGAAACCAACTCATAAACCTGGGTGGAAACCAAAATGGAAACCCAAATGAGGCAGCCCCAAACTTGGGGAATGCGGTCGATCAAACCATGAATGACTACCTCACACCTTCCTGGACCAATGCCACCTCATGCATTAGACACAATTCCCTAGGAGATTCCAACTAAATCTTTAAACCCCATGTCCTAAACCATCTTCCCACATTCCATGGAATGGAGTCCGAGATGCCCTACCTTCACATTAAGGAGTTCAATGACATTGTAGAAACCATGTGTCCCCCACATCAACTAGAATCAGCTAAGATGAGGCTATTTCCTTTTTCATTAAAGGATCAAGCTAAAAATTGGCTAAACAATTTTATACCATCATCCATCAACTCTTGGGACCAACTACAAAGAGAATTCTACAAAAAATACTTTCCCCACCACAAAACAATTGCACTTAAAAAGAGCATCCAAAACTTTTTTGAAAAAGAGGGAGAGTCATTCTATGAAACATGGGAGAGGTTCAAAGACACTCTAAACATGGTTCCACAACATGGTTTTTCTATTCCTGAACAAGTGAGAATTTTCTATGAAGGGTTGGGTCCAGGGAACAAACAATTTATTGACATGATGTGTAATGGAACCTTTAAAAACAAAGCCCCAAATGATGCTTACGAGTATCTAGAAAGCCTTTCTGAACAAAACCAAACATGGGGAACTTCACCTTATTCTGAAAATCCACAAAGAAATACTGGAATTCATACACTTAGAGAAGAGGAAAGCCTTAGGGCTAAACTCGCATCACTCTCTAGGAAGGTTGAAGAGATAGACCTTAGGAAAGTCCATGAAATCCAAACTGTATACCTTGTTTGCACAATTTGTGACAAGCATGACCATAAGACAGACAACTTCCCAACTATTCCATCCATCAAGGATGTTCTTTTAGGAGGACCTGCAGCGGAAGTAAATGCTTTGAACTTTCAAAAGCCTCAATACCAAAACAACTTCAACCCAAGGTATAACGACCACCCAGGCTTCCGCTGGAAAGATAACCAACAACCTAGCCAACCACAGGGACAAAATCATTACCCCCATCAGAACTAACAAACACATAACCAGTTCCAAACCCAACCTATCCAATACCAATAGCCACCGGTCCATTTTCAACAAACCATCCCACCTCCAAAATATTCCCCTGGGATAAACCAACCTACTCAAGCACCCACCCAAACTGTTCCACAAAGCCTACTAGAACAACTATGAAAACAAATGGAAAGGATAAACTCAGAAGTCTCTTCCCTTAAACAAGAACTTCAAACCATAAAAACTGGAAAGGCACCCATGCCTAATCAGGCGGTTCCATCCTCAACTTCAAGGGGAGAGTCAAGTTGTGCTCAAATAACTCATGAACAACTAAAGATTGTGACTGTTTTAAGAAGTGGGAAATCAATTGAGAAACCTGAAAAACTAATTCAGAACCCACCTAAAGATTCAAACTTGGATGAAAATTCAAATGAACCACAAGATCAAATGGAGGAAACTGATAACATTTTCAAAGAAACAACTCTTCAACAAACAACCCCACAACCTGCACCATTTCCTCAACGTATGAGGGGGAAACCCAAGCCTGAAATGAGTGAAACGTTGAGAGAAATATTTTCACAAGTCAAGTTGAACATACCCCTTCTCGATGCAATCCAAACCATACCTGCCTACTCAAAGTACCTTAAGGACTTGTGCACTTTTAAAAAAAAATCACATAAAAACCAAGTCCTTTTGGCTGCTAATGTGAGTACCACCATTCAAGGGACCATTCCTCCTAAGTTGAAAGACCCAGGTTTCCCTTACATCAATGTTGAACTAGGAGAAAGCAAAGTTGTCAAGGCCTTGTGTGACCTAGGTGCTAGTGTCAATCTCATCCCATATGCTGTGTACTGCCAGTTAGGCCTAGAAGAGCTCTAACCCACATCTGTCACACTTCAGCTTGTTGATCGTAGCATTAGGGTTCCAAAGGGGATTTTAAAGGACGTTCTGGTAAAGGTGGAAAACTTCATCTACCCTACTGATTTCATTGTCCTTAACAACCATCCAAACTTAGGAAATAAGGAACAAACCCCAATCATCCTTGGTCGTCCTTTCCTTGCAACAATCAACTCTGTTATCCGAGTGCGAAATGGGAACATGACCATCAACTTTGGGAACATGAGTCTAGACTTGAACATCTATAATGCAAGCTCACAAATAGGGGATGACGAGGACATTCATGAAGTAAACATGATAGGAAGCATTGATAATGAATCCATGGAACATCAAGGAATATTTGATGAATGTTTAAGTCAAGATGAGATGGATTTCCTTTGTTCACATAAAGGAAGTTTATCTCCTTGGATTGAATCCATTTCAAATTGCTCTTATGATGAATTCTTAGGTCTAACAATCAGTGAAACCTTTCAAGAAACCACTTTCATGGAGACCACTCCAACTTCCTTCCCTAAATATGATCAAGACAATCTAGTAGCTGAAACTTCTACATGTGGGGAATCAATCCTATCTGAAACTCTAAAAAAAGAAATTTATCTTGATCCAATGTCCTAATCTTCTGCTGAAATTCTGAACCAACCTGATCTTGAATTGAAGGAACTTCCTGCTACACTAAAGTATGCCTTCCTAGGGGAAAATCAAACACATCCTATTGTCATTTCTTCTTCTCTTGAATCCAATCATGAGAGGATGCTTCTAGATGTACTTAGGAAACATAAGAAAGCCATTGGTTGGACCCTATATGATATTCTTGGGATTATCCCACTTGTTGGGACTCATAGGATTGTTCTGGAATCTGATTCAAAGCCATGTCGTCAACCTCAACGACGACTCAATCCTAATCTCATGTAGGTAGTAAGGAAGGAACTTCTGAAATTGTTAAAAGCTGGTATCATATATCCCATAGCTGAGAGTGAGTGGGTGAGCCTAATCCAAGTGGTTCCAAAAAAGGCCGGAATCACAGTGAAAACCAATGAGGATGGAGAGATTCTTCCAACAAGGGTGAGTAGTGGATGGAGGGTCTGCATTGACTATAGGAAACTAAACTCATTCACCAAGAAAGACTATTTCCCCTTACCATTCATTGACCAAGTCCTTGAGAGAGTGGCAGGTCATGCCTTATATTGTTTCTTAGATGGGTACTCAGGGTATAATCAAATTGAGGTCTCCCTAGAGGATCAAGGGAAGACTACATTCACATGTCCATTTGGAATATTTTCCTTCAAACGCATGCCCTTCAGGTTATGCAATGCCCCTGGAACCTTCCAGCAGTGCATGATGGGAATCTTCTCAGACATGGTAGGGGATTTTCTAGAGGTCTTTATGGATGACTTCTCTGTGTTTGGGGATACATTTGAGGGATGTCTGCAAAATGTGGAGAGAGTCTTGTCAAGATGTGAAGAAAAGAATCTGGTCCTAAACTGGAAAAAATGTCATTTCATGGTTAAAGAGGGACTAGTTCTAGGCCATCTGGTCTCAGGTAGGGGGATTGAAGTTGATAAAGCCAAGGTTGACATCATTCGTCACCTTCTATCACCCAAAACTGTCAAGGAAGTGAGGTCTTTCTTAGGACATGCTGGTTTCTATAGAAGATTCATCAAGGACTTTAGTTTGATCTCCCGTCCCCTTTGTGCTCTCCTAGTAAAGGATGCTCCATTTGTTTGGACAGAAAGCTGTGAGGGTTCATTCTCAACCCTCAAATCCTCTCTCACCTCTCCCCCCATAATGAAATCTCCAAATTAGAACCTTCATTTCGAACTTATGTGTGATGCCAGTGACTTTGCTGTAGGAGCTGTGTTAGGACAACGTTGTGATAAAAATCCTTATGTCATTGCTTATGCAAGAAAATACTTAAATGATGTCCAAATCAACTACACCACCACTGAAAAGGAGTTACTTGCTATTGTGTTTGCCTTAGAGAAGTTTAGGTCCTACCTCTTAGGATCCCCCATCACTGTGTTCACTGACCATTCTGCACTAAAATACCTCTTCCAAAAACAAGATGCTAAGGCTAGACTGATTAGGTGGGTTCTTATCTTATAATAATTTGACCTCACAATCAAGGATAAAAAGGGAGTTGAAAATGTTGTAGCTGATCACCTCTCTAGGATGGAATTCAAAGACAACTCAAATCACCTTTCTGTGTCTGATTCATTTCCTGATGAACACCTATACTCTGTGAGTGACTGCCCTTGGTATGCTGACATAGCCAATTTCTTAGTTACAGGAGTCATTCCAAAATTCTTAGGGACTCAAGATCGAAGGAAATTCCTTTCTGATATTAGACACTATGTGTTTGATGATCCATACCTCTATAAGTTCTACCCTGACCAAGTCATTAGGAGGTGTGTTCTAGAATCTGAACAAGAGTCCATCCTTAAATTCTGTCATAGTGAGGCATGTGGAGGTCACTTTTCCTCTAAGAAAACATCTGCTAAGATTCTTCAATGTGGTCTCTTCTGGCCCACCCTCTCAAGGGACTCCTACACATTTTGTCAAAGCTGTCCTAGGTGTCAACAAGTAGGGTCCATCACAAAAAGGAATCAAATGCCACTCACTCCCATCTTAGTGGTTGAAATCTTTGACTGTTGGGGAATTGATTTCATGGGTCCCTTCCCAAACTCTTGGGGATACCTCTACATGCTCTTAGCTGTTGATTATGTCTCAAAATGGGTTGAGGCCATTCCTACTAAGTCCAATGATCATCAAGTTGTGATTAGATTTCTGAAAGAGAACATATTTTCAAGATTTGGAATTCCTAGGGCTATAATCAGTGATCGAGGAACCTATTTCTGTAACCACCCATTCTCTTCACTCATGTCTAAGTATGGTATTTCTCATAAAGTGTTCACTGCATACCATCCTCAAACCAATGGTCAAGCTGAGTTAGCGAATAGGTAGATTAAGCAAATTCTTGAAAAAACCGTCAACCCCTCTAGGAAAGATTGGTCTGAGAAACTCTTAGATGCTCTTTGGGCCTATAGAACCGCATATAAAACCATTTTAGAAATGTCCCCATATAGGTTGGTTTATGGTAAAGCATGCCATTTGCCAGTGGAGATTGAATATAATGCCTTTTGGGCAATTAAGAAAATGGATTATGATCTCTCATTGGCCGAAACAAAAAGGAAATTAGATCTCAATGAACTGGATGAACTAAGGATGGAGGCGTATGAAAATTCAAGGATCAATAAAGCTAGAGTTCAAGCCTACCAATCTAGGAATATCAAGGTCAAACATTTTAAACCGGGAAAACTTGTGCTCTTGTATAGTTCAAAACTTCATTTACACCCGGGAAAGTTAAGGTCTAGATGGTCAGGTCCTTTCATAGTGCATCATGTATACCCCCATGTGGTAGTAGAGATTCAAGATCCCACTAGTGGTCACATTTTCAAGGTCAATGATCAAAGGTTAAAAACATTCATTGAATCATTCAATAAACAGGAAATAGATGTTGAGTTAATTGAGCCAATCTATGAACCAGGAAAAAATTGATAAATTTAGGATCTATGTCGGGCTAATGACATTAAACAAAGCGCTGCACGAGAGGCAACCCGTGGTTTTTATGTTTCTAATCTTTTTGAATCATCTTTATTTTTCAAATAATATTAATTAATCATTTTTATATTTAAAAATAAAAAAATAGACTTTTGACATGTTCTTCTATTATGAGTATGGATGGGTATGAAAGGGGAGCACCATATTCATCTGTGTCACGTGGTGTGATCCTTAAGTAATACCTTACCCAGAAATTTAAAAAGAATACAATGTATCATCAGTTTATTTTGTTGTATTTTTATTATTTTATAGGTTAAGATAAAAATAATAAAAATAATAAAATAATTAAAAAAGGGGACACGCCATAGGCCTTGGGGCAAACCCCGTCACAACCGGCGAAGCCGCGGGGACTCGAACCCGGGACCGAAGGGAGACAGGGGCGCGCGCTTACCACTGACCTACGACTTGATGTGCTTACTTATTCTATAATTTTTATATATATACTTATATTTTACTTATATATATATATATATATTGTTTTGTTTTGTTTGTTTGTTTTCCTTTTTCCACTAGGGAACTTTGCAAGCGACATGGATATCAAAGGACTAAATTCGAGCGACAAGAACTTCAAACTTCAACCACCAGGTGACTTCATTCCATGATCCTCATATTTCAATTTCCTTATTGAACTCCCCTTTTATTCCTCTACCCCATTCTAAATTTTATTTTTACGAAATTAGGGATAGTTTCATTCTAAGTTGGGGGGTGTGGAAACAAAATGTTTGTTTAAAAAAACAATGATAAAAAAAAAAGAAGTAAAATTCCTTTATCATTCATATAATAACATCTTTGCTCACATTAAAACTACATAGCAAATAACTTTTATTTCCTTGAATCTTAATTTAATTCATGATTAAGTTTAAAAGCATTGATTTTGGAAGTTTGGTTGTCCAATGAAAATTTTCATCATTTTTATTTTCATCCATTAAATCAAAATGCCACAATGCACGTCCTCTAGACTGTGGGGTACTAATTTAAATTTTTGGGGTCCCATAATAAATAGCATAGGCTGGTTTGATTTTTATGAATAATATGAGTATTCAAAAAAAAATATATAAAAAAAATAAGAAAATATAAAAAAAATATAAAAAAATATAAAAAAAATATAAAAAAAATATATAAAAAAATATTTTTTTTGCGTGTAAAGCAATGGATTGATAAAATGTGAGGCTTTCGGCACGTGGGGACCGTGACTCCAGAGTTGTCTAGCCCTGAGTTTTTCAATCTATCTCTATATATGGTAATATGACTTTGTTTTTGATTAAGTTAACTCGAGACGATGCCCGAGTATGTGGGCTTCACTTAGTGCCCTAAGGCCTTTGAGTCTGGGAGTCATCGGCAAAGTCTTGCTACATGGGTTAATTTGATTAACTGCAATCTCAATTACTATAGCAATATTGCAAAAAAACATCCAAAAAAAAGAGGAATGAAGAATACTCATATTAGGATTAAATGTGATTCCACCTAGCGCTTCCATGATTTCCCCCTTGAATGAAAATGAACCCCCATATCTATTGTGATTCACAACACATCATTACACCTAATTGAGTTGGATGAAGTATGATGATAGATTTGATCAAAGCAATGGGCTTGGGATTGGGATCTGCTTTTAAATTCATCTTGTTTTAAATTATCTTGATAGGTTATAAAAATATATTTGTGTGCAGTTTACATTATGAGCACTGTTTTTTATAATGTGTTTGAAGAAAGGAATTCAAATAAAATCATTGAATTATTTGCTCGGGACTAGCAAATCTCAAGTTGGGGGGGGGTGATTATCCAATAAAAAAATATTTTTTAATTACATTTTAATGGTATTAAATGTTCATTTTTGATCTTATGGGCCTGAGTTAGTGCATTTTCATTATGAACATCCATTCTCATCATTTGTGCACTTCATGCCTAATATACACTAATTTAGGCCCAATGAGTCATCTGATTCTAAGGAATGTAATTATAAATATTTTAATATGATATTTTGGGAACTATATCTACACTTAAATTTGAACATTTTTTATTCAGGGATCAATGGATGATTCATAAACGATGATGGAGATATTTGGAGATGAATGGAAGCAATTCTAGAGAAGGCAGATTGGATACCATCCCACTTATGAGACTGTGGGGCCCAACATACAAGCCCAATGAATCCAAAATTTTTTGGGATGATAGAATAACTGTTTAGAAACAAATAACTCTTCATGATATATTTCTAATTATACCTCTATGGTGTTAATTAAGGCGCCCCAAGTTAGAGATACAATTCTGGGCCAGATTTTTCGGCCCAGAAAAACAGACCACTAATCTGATCATATCTCCGAATATAAAACTCCAAATGGTCCCAAATTTTACAGAAGTTTAGAAGACCTCTGGGGATCCATTTTATTCTTCTATGGTTCACTCTGATTCGTCCATCTAGAAGGTCATAAAAGCGCGTCTTTTCGGTGGATGAAATCTGGCTGCCACCTTGGGTCAAATGTGGAAAAGTCTAAGTTCCACAAGCTTTCCACCACCCTAGGCCTACCATAATCAAGTGGGATGCTTTGTACTGTTAGAGGCTAGACCAAAGGCTTCCAAAATTCCTATTTAAGGTAGTGGTGGTGGAGTATTTGATAATCTTGGATGCTTTGTTCAATTGTAATGTTATGCTGCAATTTTGTTGTCTCAAATTTGTCTTTCACATGTAAGTTGTTCAATTCACTTTAGTTTCTTAATAAAAATTCTTATTCTACTATTATTCTGTTGTTATTCATATCAATTTGATACCGTTGGATCAAGGTGTGAAATTATTCACACCAAACCTTATGAAATTATTCACACAACGGTGGAGTGATCATTTTATTTTTGTTGTTTTCTTTACTTCTCCATTTCCTCCCTCATGAGTCTACTTTCCGCTTCCATTGAAACCATGGGATCAATGGAGGGATAAACCAATTATGGGTTGATCCAAGGGAGTATCAAGGGTATGGATTGGATGTTATTTATCACCTCATTAATCTATAATCACTTCTTTAATTGAGATTTTTATTTGATGATTTTTAAACTCCATCGTCCTTGTTGAATTTAAGGCCACACACTTCAAGTGCTAATACGAACCTTTACCTTGAAGTGCTCAAAACTTTGATCCTTCAAGTGTATAGGTGATTAGTATTAAAGGGTGTAGGCATTAAACCAGTAAGTGATGATGTTGTTTTATCTCCTTAAATGAACCCATCTCAAATATAAGAAATTGAAATCATTAAAAAGGAAATACGTCCAATCCACCCCGAGCGATAACCTAGGATCAACTCATTATTTTAAATTGAATTCACTTAAGTCTATTAGAGTTCATTTAAACCCATCTAAAATCAACCCAAGTTGGCCACTTCATAGCCAAAAACAGTCCTTAGAATGTGCGTGTCTATAGGTTACTTCTTAGGTCTCTGTGGATTCGACAACCCAAGCTAGACTACAAGGACCGTTCCACCTTCATATCTTGGGTAAATTTGAGCGAGAATCAGTCGACACCCCCCACACCCTATCATCAAGGTATTTGAAAATTTCTTTGATTTCTTCTGTTCTTTCTTGAATCTGAAACTAATACTGGATGTGGAGTGAACTACGAAGCTATGGTAGATGGTCTTGTTATTTTTCAATTAATGGCTCGATGGTCCTATTTATTTGTTAAAGGATGTTTCCCATTTTGGGTTCGTTTTTTATTCAACACGTTTTGGTGCAGTGGTAGATAATGATAGAGGGAATTCAGAATAAATTTCATACATTATCTTGTTGTGAGATGGGATTTTGGATGATTTTATAGATGGAGTAACCATTTTAGATCCTTTTGACCCTTATAGGTTCTCACGATAATTTGGTCATTTAAAATAGGTTACATCTTTACCTCTAATTAATATTTAGAGATAATATAACCCATTTTTCCTTTATGAAATGTGGCCAATGATGATGCATGAGGATTCTGACAGAGAAATTTCATTACATCTTGAGAATGGTCCAAATAAATTTTCATGGGGTTATTCCATGTTGTGGTTTGAATACTATACCGATGGGGTATTGGAGAAACCAGTCTGATGGGTGTATAAAAAATTGGATTCTCAAAGATCCTTTTGTTGGAACCATGGTCTTCTATGCATGATTTAGAGTATGGTTTGTGTTTGTTGTCAATCATCAATGGAATTTTGGATCATGTACCAGCAAAGAGATCATACCGTTCAAGCAGACAACAGTATTGAAGGTGGCGTCGTTTCCCAGTGTTTTCCAAATTTTTGGGGTCCAAAATCTAGAAGTTGTTGAGCATCGTGAAAAGTGGATTTCCATGAAGATAATAATTAAATATGGAATAGGCATGAATTTCGCGAAGAGAGGATGCGTGGTTTGGAAATCACGAAGACTAGAAGAATGGAGGCGGTGAGTCTTCGCGATTACGTCAAAGCTTCGCGAACAGCAGAGTTGAAACGCATCACGGCAGTGAAGGGATTTGCGAGGGATCTTTGCGGTGAAGGTGCGAAGGAATGATGACGGTGATACTCCGCGATTACGACGAGCTCTGCGAATGGAAAATTTCCATTGTGCTTCGCGATTTTGAGAGATTTTCGGCGGGAACTTCGGAGCTTCGCGATTTGAGATGACGTGGTGCTGACTTCGCGTGGAAGGGTCGAGGGTCGGTGGAATTGCCTATAAATAGAGGCCGACCCCCTCAAGAGAAGTAGAGAGAATTTCAGAGAAAATCCTTTGCTCTCTGTTCGCAAAGGTCTCTCGCGAAGGCAGTGTGCTTTGCGAAAGAGGAGCTTCGCGGCGACTATTCTAGCTCTGCGAAAGTCGTGCGCCCCACGTTGGCTCAGTGAGCTTCGCGAAGAGGTAGGAGCTCCGCGATAGCCAAGCATTGCGAAGGCTGGAGCATCGCGAGAGTGCTTCGCGATTGAGCTTCACGAAAAGGCATGGGACCTGTGAAGACTTGTTTGAGCTTTCCAAAATTGGGAGCCTTGCGAAGTAGGGTACTTTGCGAAGGCTCTTTCCAAAGGTTGTTCGCCCAATGAACATGAGACAAAGACTTTCATGTCAAGAAGGATTGAACTTTAACAGATCATTAACTCGGGACTCTGATGCAAGCAAAGTCTCATGTTGAACAGGAGACAAGGACCTTCATGTCTATCTATTGAAGAGACCTTCACGTCTATAAACTGAGTGAGACTTCACCAATGGTAGTGAGCCAGGGGGAGTCAACGGGAGTGACCTGAGGGAAGAAGTGATATATCCCTGAACCTTTGTAAAGGCAGTGAGCCTGGGACAGAGTGACTGTACCCGAACCTTTGTAATCTACAGCTAGTGAAGCATAGTGGATTTAGGTACGACCGACAACCTGTCGGTGTATGCTCCTTGGACATAGCCCTTAGTGGTGAACCAAGTAAAAATTGATGTGTCAACTCTCTGCATGTGAATGTTTCATTGCTGATCATATCCATCATATAGATTCAAGTAGTTCCTACCAATGTGGGAACAAGATCCACAACTTTAAGAAGAAAAATTTTACACCCTGATTCACCCCTCCCCTCTCAGGGTGTCCCGGGGTCCTACAAGTGGTATCAGAGGGTAAAGGTTGTTGGCATTGAATCTGTACTTTGTCACCATGGAGAATGCAGTCAATGTTAGGGGAGTCCCTCTCTTCGATGGAAATAATTTTCAGATATGGAAGAACAGGATGAGATATCATCTAAGATCTCTTGGGATGGAAGTTTTGTTTTCTATTGTTCAAGGAATACAAGTCACTGATCCAACAGGCCTGGCTATGACTGACACAGACAGGAAAATTCTTGACACAGATTCTAAAGCACAAAATGCACTCACCGCAGCTCTTTCTGATCAGATCTATCTAAAGGTGATGAGTTGCACTTCAGAAAAGTCTATGTGGGATAAACTTGAAAACATTTATAAAGGAGATAGCAAGGTAAAGGAGGCAAAACTTCAAGTTTTACACAACAGGTTTGACGACCTAAATATGCATCCTAATGAGAATGTAGATTCTTTTTTTAATCGAATTACTGAATTAGTGGGAGGAATTCGAGGTCTTGGAGAAGAAATCAAAGACATTGATATCGTAAATAAAATCTTGAGAAGACTTCCTCCCATGTACAATGCAAAGGTGTCAGCCCTTGAAGAAAGAGATCTTTCTAAACTATCTCTGGATGATTTGTTAAGTAGTTTAGTGGCATATGAGATGAGAGTCAAACCCGAAGATGCCATGACTCGCGTGAGCAAGGAAATGGCATTCAAAGCCATGGACAAACTGAAAATTTCAGAAGACAGTGGTGGTGAAGATGAAGAAGAAAAAGAAATTCTTTCCTTCATCGCCAAGAAGTTGGAAAAGGGGAAAGGTGAATTTAGAGATAAGATACCTCTTGCATGTTTCCGTTGTGGAAGAGTTGGGTACATTGCCTCTCAGTGCCAAAGAAAGTTAGATGATGATGAGAGTGAAGCTGAAGACATTGAGAAGCCTCAGAAAAGGTTTTTCAAAAAGGGTGACTTCAAATATGGAAAGAAAATGCAGAGGAAGAGTTTTGTCTGTGAAGAAGAAGATGATGATATTGAATTTTGTGAGGAAGAAGAACCAGAATTTAAAACCAGAAACCATGCTTCCATGATGGATACCACTGAAATATCAGAATCCTCAATAAAGAAAGGCAGAGATAATCAGACTACTGCTATTGGTAATCCAAAGATTCAAATTAAGGATTCTTTCTCCAAGATTGAGAGTAAATGTAAGAGATGTAATAAGTGGAAGGAAATAGTGGAAGAATCATCAGAATATGTTGATGAACTTGAAGCTGAAATTGAACGTCTGGAAGAATTTGTGAAAGTTCAGTCTAAAATCCTTGAAAGAAATGATGATGTAGTGGATCTAAAGCTGATAATTGAAGAGCAGGGAAAGGTCATCAATGACCTCACGTCAAGACTGGAAGAAAAGTCCAAGACTGCTGAGGGTCTTGAGGAGGAAGTTGTTACTCTTAGGAGTAAACTTGAGACTGAATCATTTTCAAAAGAACCAAGGAAGAAAATACCGTTCAGAAGATTCTCAGATGCAGAATTACTGGCAAGATCCAAGTGTGGTTCTGATGTGGTTGAAAACATCTTGAGTGTTCAAAGACCCGCTTGCATGGGAAAGAGTGGAATTGGCTGTGAAGCTGAGACATCAACTGCTGTAAATAAAGAGAGCCAAAAGAAAGACAAAACGAAGGTTGAACATGTTGAAACATTGCCTGAAGTGCTGAAAAAGAAACCCTTAATCCAAACTAGAAGGAGAACTGACAATTATCCTCAAACATTCAGTAATGATATTCAGTTCAACTATTCTCCCAAGGATGAAGGTATGAGGAGAAATTCAGGTGAGAAGACATTCTCTCTCATGAAGTGTCAGTTTTGTGGCTATTTGGGCCATACCATGTCATATTGAAAAGAGGCAAGGAGCTACTTGAATGGAGAAGATCTGGGAAGTCAACAAAGGAGACCGATTTCATATCCTCCATCTTATAGAAGAAATAGCTTCTATGGTTACTGTTTTAATTGTTCTAACTTTGGCCATAAAGCTATGTATTGCAGGTAGTGGTACGACAAGAGAAATTCATACAACACTCAAAGATGGGACAATGTTCATCCTCCTTATGGTGTTGTTCTCACAAATAGTTTTTCCCCTCTGGAAGAAGATTATGGGTATGAAGAATCAGATTATGTGGAAGAAATTATTAAAATTCCACCAGTATCCTATGCTCAATCCAATATATCATGGAAAGAGAAGAAGAAGATCGAGAAATCCAATCTTGCAGAGGTAGCACTCAAAGCTACAAAGGGCAGCAGCACCTGGATCCTTGATAGTGGATGCTCTTCCCATATGACGGGAAATGTTGACCTCTTGATGAACATTGAAAAGAAGGTTGATGGAATAGTACAGTTTGGTAATGATGGTGCTTTGAAGATTAAAGGCAGTGGGAATACTGCTCTCGCCAACGGGGAGCTGAAGAAGACTGAAGTTCTTTACGTGGATGGTCTACGCCACAATCTCCTTAGTGTAAGTCAACTCTGTGACTCAGGGCTCATAGTAACCTTCAATCAAAAAGGTTGCACTATAAAAGGAAAAACAGGAAATTCTCTTATGAAAGGCTGTAGAACAGATGGAAACTTATATCAGGTTGACAGAAAAGTGAGCTCTTGCTATTTGTCTGTTGAAGAAGAAAAAAATTTATGGCATCGAAGGCTGGGGCACATCAACCAACAAGACATGGAAAAGATATCTAAGCTGAAGATAGTCATGTATATTCCCATTCTAAAACGTGAACGGGAAAAGTCTTGTGATGCTTGTATTCATGGGAAACTGGTTTGTAGTTCATATCGGCCAAAGAAGAAAAGGGCATCACATCTTCTTGATCTCATTCATACAGACGTATGTGGCCCAATAAATGTTGCTGGAACCTATGGATAAAGGTACTTCGTCCTTTTCATTGATGATTATAGAAGAATGGATTTTGTAATGGTGATCCACAGGAAGCGACAAGTACTTGATTGTATGAAAACTTATCGATGGATTGCCGAGAATGATACTGGACAGACAATAAAAGTCCTGCGATCTAACAATGGAGGGGAATACACGTCCATCGAGTTTGAAAATTACTTAGAAAAACATGGAATACAACATGAGGTAGCTGCTGTGAGAACTCCGCAACAAAATGGAGTTGTTGAGCACCGAAATCGACAGGTCAACAATATGGCTAGGACTATGCTGATTGAGAGTGGTATCTCTCGCCATTACTGGAAGGAAGCTGTTGAGGCTGCAGTGCCCATTCAGAATCGAACAGGGCTTTATATGGGAGAAATGAAGACACCATACGAATTGTGGCATGGAAGGAAGCCTTCATTGAAATACCTTCGTGTTTTCGGAAGCAAATGTTTCATCTGGAATAAAGAAGGAAACCAAGTAAAGTATGGTGACAATGCTGATGAAGGAATTTTTCTTGGGTATCCAATGAACATCAAAGCTTACAAGTGTTTCAATAAACGCTTGGGGAGGATTGTGGAAAGCAATGATGTTAAGATCATTGAAGGAAAAACTCCAAATTCTTCAAATAGTACCTATGCTGATGAGATATAAGATGAGAATGAATGTGAACATGGAATAAATACAAATACAGAAATAGAGGAAGGTGTACAAAACACTCAGGGGTCACATCATGATGTTGAATCAGACGAAGAATCTGAAGTGGAAATCTTGGATGGCGAGTATGCGACTGAACCTCATAAGAAAAATCGAAGAGCAGAAATTGATCCATCTAACATAATTGGAGATAGGAATGCACCTACACAGACAAGGAGGATGAGGAATAACACACCATCTGCATTTCTGTCAGTTATGGAGCCATCCTCATTTGAAGAAGCTACAAAGGATGAATCCTGGGTGAAATCCATGAATGAAGAGTTAGATCAGATTGACAAGAATCAGACATGAGATCTTGTCCAGAGACCAAAAGGTCACAATGTTATTGGAACAAAATGGATATTCAAGAATAAGTTTGATGAGCATGGAAGTGTTATCAGAAACAAGGCTCGAATTGTATGTAAAGGGTATTCTCAGATATAAGGTGTTGATGTTGAAGAGACCTTTGCTCCAGTGGCTAGACTGGAGTTAATCAGGCTGTTTCTTGCCATGGCTCTACAAAGAGGATATAAAGTATATCAAATGGATGTCATGACAACATTCTTAAATGGTGTACTCGAAGAAGAATTCTACATTGAACAACCCATGGGTTTTCTTCTTGGTGCTGATGAATCAAAGGTCTGCAAGCTAAAGAAAGCACTTTATGGCCTGAAACAGGCACCACGGGTGTGGTACTCCGGACTGGATTCTTACCTCAAGAAGCTGGAATTCAAAAGAGGAGTAGATCACAATCTCTATGTGAAGAATTCTTCAAAAGATCAGTTCATGGTTCTAGTTTACGTCGATGACATTATATTTGGTGGCAGTAGGCAGAAATCAGTGGATGAATTTTCCAATCATATGAAATTAGAATTTTAAATGTCAATGATTGGGGAGCTCACATATTTCTTGGGACTGCAAGTGACTCAAAGGAAAGACTTCGCTTTTATCTCTCAGAAAAAGTATGCCAGAGAGCTGCTGAAGAAGTTTAATATGCAAGACTCCAAACCAATGTCAACTCTGATTGCAGTTGGAACCAAACTTGGAAAGCATGAGGAAGGGACATCTGTAGATCCCACCATGTACAAAAGAATCATTGGGAGCCTACTGTACCTGACAGCGACACGACCAGATATTGTCTTTGCCACATGTCTTGCAGCCCGCTTTCAGAGTAGTCCAAAGGAGGAACATATGGCGGCAGTCAAAAAAATCATGCGGTACATTCAAGGTACACACAACTTTGGATTACATTTTCCTATAGGTAGGGACAGTGAATTATCAGCGTTTTCTGATACTGACTGGGCTGGTGATGTAGTAGACAGAAAGTACACCAGTGGTGGATCTTTCTATATTGGGCAGAAATGTGTTGGCTGGTTGAGCAAGAAACAAGAAAGTACTTCTCTTAGTACTGCTGAAGCTGAGTATATCTCCACCACAAAGGCATGCACTCAACTGTTATGGATGAAGCAGCAATTAACTGATATTGGCGATGAGGTGATGCAACCAATGGTTATTTACTATGACAATAAGAGCGCAATTGATCTTACGAAGAATCATGTTCAGCATTCTCGTACAAAACACATTTAAATCAGGTATCACTTTATCAAAGAGAAAGTTGAGCAAAGCGTGATTAGAATGGATCATGTGGGAACAGATGAGCAAGTGGCTGATATCCTGACAAAGCCACTGTCAGCAGCTGTGTTTGAGAAGCATCGGTTGAACCTCAGTGTTCGGCCACCTCCCAGTGCATAAGGAGGTTACAGAATTCCCCTCTCCCCATTTGTTATAACTGTTTTAATCTATTTATGGCTGTGATGCAGGTTTATGGGGGAGATACTATCCAGGGGGAGTATGGTTTGAGCTGAACGTGGAAAAAAATTACTGGTCTTTGGATTTATTATCAATGGGGGAGAAAGGAGAATGGAATAAATTCAGGAAACTTCTGTGATGAGAAGAATGAGAAGGAAAACAGTGTAACCCAATTCAAGCCTCCTCTCTTGTTTTCTACACCGAGCATTTCTCACGTAGACTTAGAGTGTTGGATGAGTTGATTCCTGCATTTTTTGGCTTTCACATAGATGAAGATCTATTGAATTTATTTTCTGATTGCCAACAAACCCAAAGGGGGAGATTGTTGGAACCATGGTCTTCTATGCATGATTTGGAGTATGGTTTGTGTTTGTTGTCAATCATCAATGGAATTTCGGATTGTGTACCAGCAAAGAGATCATACCGTTCAAGCAGACAACAATATTGAAGGTGGCGTCGTTTCCCAGTGTTTTCCAAATTTTGGGGGTCCAAAATCTGGAAGTTGCTAAGAATCGCGAAAAGTGGATTTCCATGAAGATAATAATTAAATATGGCAAAGACATGAATTTCGCGAAGAGAGGATGCATGGTTTGGAAATCGCGAAGACCAGAAGAATGAAGGCGGTGAGTCGTCGCGATTACGTCAAAGCTTCGTGAACGGCAGAGTTGAAGCGCATTGCAGCGGTGGAGGGATTTGTGAGGGAGCTTCGCGACGAAGGCACGAAGGAATGATGACGGTGATACTCCATTATTACGACGAGCTTCGTGAACGGAAAATTGTCATTGTGCTTCGCGATTTTGAGAGATTTTTGGCAGGAACTTCGGAGCTTCGCGATTTGAGCTGATGTGGTGCTGACTTCGCGCGGAAGGGTCGAGGGTCAGTGGAATCGTCTATAAATAGAGTCTGACCCCCTCAAGATAAGTAGAGAGAATTTCAGAGAAAATCCTTTGCTCTCGGTTCGCAAAGGTCTCTCACGAAGGTAGTGTGCTTCGCGAAAGAGGAGCTTCGCGGCGACTATTCTAGCTCCGCGAAAGTCGTGCGCCCCATGTTGGCTCAGTGAGCTTCGCGAAGAGGCAGGAGCTCCGCGATAGCCAAACATTGCGAAGGATGGAGCATCGCAAGAGTGCTTCGCGATTGAGCTTCGCCAAAAGGCAGGGGACCTGTGAAGACTTGTTTGAGCTTTCCAAAATTGGGAACCTTGCGAAGTAGGGTACTTTGCGAAGGCCCTTTCCAAAGGTTGTTCGCCCGGTGAACAGGAGACAAAGACTTTCATGTCAAGAAGGATTGAACTTTAACAGAGCATTAAATCAGGACTCTGATGCAAGCAAAGTCTCATGCTGAACAGGAGACAAGGACCTTCATGTCTATCTATTGAAGAGACCTTCACGTCTATAAACTGAGTGAGACTTCACCAATGGCAGTGAGCCAGGGGGAGTCAACGAGAGTGACCCGAGGGAAGCAGTGAGCTATCCCTGAACCTTTGTAAAGGTAGTGAGCCTGGGACAGAGTGACTGTACCCGAACCTTTGTAATCTACAGCTAGTGAAGCATAGTGGATTTAGGTACGACCGACAACCTGTCGGCGTATGCTCCTTGGACGTAGCCCTTAGTAGTGAACCAAGTAAAAATTGTTGTGTCAACTCTCTGCATGTGAATGTTTCATTGCTGATCATATCCATCATACAGATTCAAGTAGTTCCTACCAACATGGGAACAAGATCCACAACTTTAAGAAGAAAAAGTTGACACCCTGATTCACCCCTCCCCTCTCAGGGTGTCCCAGGGTCCTACACCTTTCATGTCATACTATCCTTATAATTTATTAGGGGAAAAAGAATTATGTACCAACATTCTAATAATTTTGAGGGAGTTTCATCCTCATGATATTTTTTTGGGATTGGTGAAGACTTCACATGTTTGACTACTAGTGTTGGAAGACCTAATTACATTTTTCCCAGTGGGACAGTGTTAGGTATTCATCCAATCAATGCTAAAATATCAAGTTCAATCCCTAAAGTTAAACAGGAGGCAATGATGGAGGACTTTCTTACAACTATGACACAATTTAAAGAAGATATGTCCATGAAAAATAAAATTCTGGATTATATACCTATAGTGGAAGGTGAACAGAGTCTGGGTCCCAATATTTTCATCTAGCATCAGGTTGAATGAAAGTGGGCTTGGTGCAAGGTTTAAACTATTATCATATATAATCCTTTAGAGATTTTTTTTGATAAATATGACAACCCTCAACAACGTTCCTTATCCTAGGCGTAGGTGTGTTTTATTTTTGACATTGGCACATCCTTGTTCATAATGTTCTAATTTATTGAGAGGATTTAGCCACCCATGAATATGATCTCATAAAGTTTATTTTTCCAACCACCATACAATATATTTAAAGGATAAAACTACTGATTTAAATCTATTAACTATAGAGGAAGTGAAACTTCATGATTTTATTTCTATACAGACTGTAGAGATGCATGAATATGTGCCTCACATAGACAGAATAAAGGCACAACTATCATAAAAAAACATAAGGCTAGAATAGAATCCATAAAATAGAAAATACAAGATCTAAACACCTTTTTTACACAAATTCATACTTTATTAAAAGATGGATCTAGTCATAGAACCAATCTCGAGTAGGCCCTTAACACCTTTTGTTAGGAATTAGCAGATCTATTGAATCAAGTAGGTTGAATTTCACTATAGTCACATCATTTCCATTTCATTTCCTAATAAGGTCAAGAGAGACTCTAGGATTTGGATACTACTCTATAGTTTTTTCAATGAATGGAATATTTTCTGCTCTCAATCATCTGTCCCTTTGTTACAAATTTCCATTGAAATTTTAATAGGAATAATGGATTAGAGATATTTTCTTGTTAGAATGTCTAAATATTAGCATATTAAGCTTATAATAATGGTAACATGAAAAAGACTCTAAAATTTAGAAGTTTAGGGCCTTATAAGGCCAAATTACACTAATGTTTTAGGCTGAATAGATTTTACTGATAGTTATTAGGGAAATTACACCATCCAAGGTTTTTTATTCCATGAATATGAGATTCCCTACATAGATATGACTCATGTGTAGGGAGATAGAAATTTTCTTTTTCTGTATTCTTAGAATGTGTCCAAAAATAGAGGAACATGTTTTAGAATATTCTATACCAATCAAAATCATATGAAAAATGCATACATGTGTAAGTGTAAAGGGGTATATGCAAGTATAAACATATATCTAAGGACCCCCTTGTGCATATTTGGACATGTAAATATGTACATAGGGGCTAGGTGTCCTTATATATATGTGAAGTTGCATATGCGTGCAAGCAGAAAAAAGGAAGATTCGAGTTGTCGTCGTCAAAAGCAACGCGTCTTGAGGTTGAGGTAGGTTCCCTCTACCTAAACCTTTAATTTGAATTCTATAATTGCCTGATTGTTTTAAAAAATTGTTTCCATAATTGCTTTATTGTTTTAAAAAATGGTTTTCTAATAACCACTAGCTTTGTCAAGGAAAAATATGAATATAGCCATTAATCATGTGCACATATATGCTATATGGAACCTAAAAATAATTATTAATAAATTTATTATACTTATATTAATGATTCATGGGATTATACTGATAAATATTTGAGAACCAAGGAGCACTCCCCCTCATAATTAGATCCCTTCAAGATGAAAAGATTTTAATTTTGAATAGAATATCGTTTGAGTATGAATATGGATTAATGAAGCGTGAGTACCCATGTTTTAGGAATATGAATCTTTGGTTAAAACATGGGAAATAATTCTCTTGAAGTCATGAGCATCCATTTTACTGGTGATGTGATCTTATACTTATAGAGATGTTGGCACATGCATTATTTAAAAGTATAAGATTTATTATGTGATAAGAATAGGATGATTCACCTTTCCTAATGCATCATAATCCCATCCTTCCTCATGCAACGAGCATAGAATTCCTTGGGTGATGAGCCACAAGTTCATTAGGTGATGAGCCTAAAATATCTCAGGTGACTAGCCTATAGAGGATGAGTATCATTGGGCATCAACTTCAGGGATTAGTGAACCCGTTAATAATTTTGTATCCTTAAAAAATGATATAATTAGTAATATAGGGCATATTAGTCATCATAATCATAAAAAAATACTCAAATTTTGATTCAAATTATCTTATGGAATTCCAAGCAATAGATTTGATGGGAGAGGTTCCCCAACCATTGCTAATAGGTGTAGGGGTAGAATAAGTTCCCATGATTCTACTAAAATCCATGATCACCCAAATATGGAAATTTCATACCTCTATTCTGATGAAATGACTGATATCGCCCTCACCCGCTTTCCCTTATGAAGATCATGCAGTGGAGGGTTATCAATACACTGGTCAACCACTATGAGTAAAAAGAAATCATACCCACCAGGAAAATGGCCAGGGATGATCTAGAATCCATGGTTCCACATTAAAACAACCAATAGAAAATACACCACATGGGGGGACTGGCAAGGGGGAGGGGGGTGTCCAGGAGGGTCTATAGGGGGGAAATGGGGGGGTTGTGCAGGGGGGAGGGGAAGGGGGGTCTGAGTAGGATAAAACCTCATGTGGTTATTGAGCCTCCTTTATCTTCTTCCTACAAATCAATTCCACAACCTCCCTAGCCTCAGAAAAATAGATTTTCACTGTATAAGGGAGATCAGAGTCCCCTGCTAGTGTCAAACCTACTCTCCCACTCAACAACAACATGCCTAATGAATTAATATATTCACCTATGGTACACCCATCCATCCATTTGTTTATGCTTATTGAATTTTCAACTTGTATACTGAATACCTTTAGTCATTTTTTGCACATGTTCTTTTCAAGTATTTGAGGATGCCTATAAGTCGCAATTAAACATCATAATCCTTGATGACATTGAGAGGTAATTACAATCAATTTCAACACAATACTACTTTTGGTACTTTAATTCGATAACCACTATGCTGTTCTTTTTAGTACAGGCTTTTGGAGTACATTTCCATTGGAACTCATTTTTCCAATATTATTTCTCAAACGCTGATGGTCCTTTTGAAACGGATTCCTCCCCAGGCATTCTTCTCATCCCATTTATTAGTATAACTCATTTCGAATATATCTTTATGAGGTTTTATTTGTCTTAATGTCTTCACAAGAACTGTATTTCTTGTGTGTATGCTTTCGCATGATAGGTTGTGTCTGTGGATAGGGATGCATGCTATGTAGAGAACCGACAACAAAACATAGCCCATGCTTATGCATGTGAGCATATATATAAGGATCCTCTTGTGGTAGTTTATGCTTATATAGCTTGTTTTGCATTATTTCATTTATGTTTTACATTTTAATCCTTACTCCTCTCATTTGAGACACTACGGGCATCTCTAAAGATTTTTTTGACTCACAGGGGGGGTGCAGGCTAGGGGGCTGGTGCAGGCTAGGGGGTGGTGCAGGATAGGGGGCTGGTGTAGGCTAGGGGGTTGGGGGTGCAGGGGGGCTGTACAGGCTAGGGGGCAGGGTGGAGGGGGGAAGGGGACAGGGGGCAGGGTGGAGTGGGGCAGGGGGTAGGGGGGCAGGGGGCAGGGAGAAAGGGGTAGGGGCAGGGGGAGGGTGGAGGGGGGCAGGGGGCAGGGGGGAGGTCTGCAGAGCAGGGGGAAGGGGGCAGGGTGGAGGGGGGCAGGGGGCAGGGGGGATGTCTGTAGGGAAGGGAGAGGGGGGAGGGGTGAGGTCAGTAGGGCAGGGGGAGGTTTGCAGGGCAGGGGGGAGGGGAGGGGGTGGGTGGAGGGGGTAGGTGGAGTGGGGAGGTCTGCAGGGCAGGGGGTGGTCTGCAAGGCAGTGGGGCAGTGGGGCAAGGGGGTGGGGCAGGGGGTGTAGTTACTCTACAGGTTTCTTTAATCTTATATAAGGTTGAATAACCATTACAATCCATCTCTAACTCCCCCATTTCTTCATAATTAGGTTTCTCTAAATATTCCCTCCTATTTACAACATATTGCTTTCACTAAATCATGGCTTGATAGTAGTTGCGACAAATCAGATTTTGTATGATACCACTGTTTGTTATTGGTATGGCTTTAACACCTTTTCTTTTAAAAATCCAGGCCATTATGTCCACTTTTTTTTAATTATAACTTATAAAGATAGATTTAGATCCTATAATCTATCCTCCTTTTGGTGGGTTGATTCCACTACCACATTGCATGAATTTACCTATACATAGCTATATTCAATATAATATTTTAAATTACATTCACTGGTGGAAATCCCACTTATACCAACACCAGCATACCAACGGTTTGAAAAAACCGTTGGTTTAAGTAATAATTTGATGTGTTTTCCCAATGGTTTCATTAAACCGTTGGGAATAGATTACATTAGACAATATTTTCCTACGGTTTTTAGAAACTGTAGGGAACCCCCCCCCCCCCCAAATAATATTTCGCTATGGTTTTAGAAACCATTGGGAAAACCCCCCCAAATAATCATAGCTAACCCGCGAACAGATCTCTCCGCACATCGTTGAACAGATCTCTCCTCCGCGAACCCTACTTCCCGAGCACGAACCGGCGAGCTCACTTCCTCTGTCGAACAGAATCTCTCCTCAAACAGATATCTCCACGAAATGAGATCTCCTCCTCCAACCCTACCTCCCGAGCATGAACCCTACTTGGCGAGCTCACTTCCTCCGTCGTGATCTCACTTTCTCCGGAACAGATCTCTCCAGGCTTTCAACCCTAATTCATGTCTACCTCATTTATAAGATACCTTGAATAATAGATATCTCAATCCATTCTTCGATTCAAACATCTAGATTCATTGCGTTCTGCTCGAAATTGGTGAATTCCTTTTATTTTCCACTTTGATATTCTTCTAATGGACTTGATGTGGTGTATTTATCAGTTTCTATATGGGATTATGGTGGATTACATTCATCAAAATTTTATGTTTTCGGATTAATATTATTTGTATTGAGGTGGGTGATTTGAAAAATCTCCCTAATGTATTCATTAGTTTTATAGTATATGCATCATGTATGATAGTGTCATCATGTCGTGTGTGTGACCTATTCTATTTAGAATTCATGGAAATTTCTCAAATCCTCACTATTAGACCTTCCACATATCATTTTGGGTCCATTGGTGATGAAGACCATGATCCTTTGGCCACCAAAGAGGTGTTCTTATCTATAACCTTGGATTAGAGCATGGATGGTATGAGTCTAGTGCCTTATACCTGGAATGAGAAATTGATTAAGGAATGAATAGAATTGTGAATTGAATTTATTCTTCTCATGACATGTGAATTATAATTTGTAATTATCATTATATGAATTGGAATTGACACAATTGAAACATGAATTGATAATGTAGCATGTAACTCTATAATTGGTATGAAATTGGAAAATACACAATGTTATATTGACAAGAACTGATATTTGACATAATGAAATATGAGGAATGAGAATTGGTAATTTTAATGAATTAAAAAATGTGTCATATGTAAAAATATTTGTCATGTTTTGGTGTTTTTTAGGGGTTTTGCTCTTGGTTATTCTTGACGCATGGTTATATAATACCTAGAATGGTTACTCCACACTTAGAATTATTTATTCTCCTTGGGAATGTAATCTTTTCTATAATGAGAATTCACAGAAAGTCCATTAAACCATGGAAGATGAGAGATATCCCTGAAATTGGTAATGTGTGTTAGGTCAGTGGTCCATGGAATGGGTAATGTACCTTGTCATGGTTCCTTATCAAGGAAATCATTCTGGATAATGGTAGGCATGGACATACATATATGGAACTTTATTGAATCAATTTTGGCATACCCTGTGTATCAACCTAGAGCTCGAGTGTTGGAAGGATAATTTGATGTTCAACATTAAATTAATTAATTCATGAAAATCAATATCATACTATGATATATGACTGATTTTGATTTTCTCAAAACATAAAAATAGTTATCATTGTAGTGTTTGTAGATATAAATCATTGGAAGTTCACATAGAAGATACCACGAGAACATTATTTCTTTGCGATTTAGGTGAACAATATATGATGTGTTTCTAGTTTCATAAAGAATATCATATTATATGTGAAATCATTTGGAGCTCATAAAAATGTTAAGAATATTTTATGTGTAGAATTACTCATACCATTGATGCTTTGTGGATGCAGTTTTCATGTGAATGGAGTGTTATAATTTGCAAATGAAAATGTTATCTAATGCATACTGTTTTAATATGTTCATGATGCATGTGAAGGGGAATTGGTTTATGGATAAATGTGTTGTTCTTTTTGGATTCACATACAGTTGAATGGGTAACCATATTTTATTAAATTATAAAGTGTTATCTAGATGAAAATTTCCCTATAAATATGGAATTAACTCATGGGAAAGGTGTTGAAACTTTTTTAGAGATGTGATTAACAAGAATGTATTTTCGTATTTTCTGCATGTTGATTTTTTCAATGGAATAACAACACTATATGAAGGATTCATTTTGAAAAATTATTTTCCTTCAAAAAAAATATATATGTGAAGTGCGTGTTATGTGACATTTCCATTCGAGTGTTGTTTTATATTAACAAGTATGGTAATAAGATGGTTTTATCAACTTCTAAGTTATTAGGCTTTTTTCTCAACACCAGAGCACTTTTCTTTGTAGCTCAAAAGTGTTTGATTTTATTTGCGCTTTCTTATTTCTCATATTCTAAACATTTATGTTGAGGAAACATGGTTTTCTCTTCTTTCACATGTTTATTATTGTTTGAAAATTGAATATTCACTTGAGTAATTAGAGAACTCTCAATGTTTTTCATTTTTTTGGTTTATCCTTTTATAACTCATCAAACTATATGATCAAACATTATTTCTTATCATGTTCAACATTCTTCATAGGTGTGGATCCATTTTTTGTTATGATATATTCTATTTGATTAGAAATTATGTCCTTTAGTAAACTTTTATTATCGGGTGGGATAAAAACTTGTATCGAACAAAACCAAATTAAGCTGAAACTCGAGCCAAACTAATTATATACCATTAACAGGAAGAATAATTGTTAATTAATAGGAATGTACTATTTGATATTATCATTTTGAAACACGGATCTATTTCCCCCTTGCTTGCAGAAACATGATTTGACCCATGGGGCATTGTGGTTCTTATATGTTGGGGCGGTAACGTGTATAGTCACAGGAGACAGGTATGTTTTAGTTTAGTTTTTATTTTATTTTCTTTATCTCATTGGCCACTTAGGTCTTTTACTTCTTTCTATGGACAAAGGGTAATTATATTCTGTGAAGGGGGGAAATGGGGTTCAGATTGATTCAGTCCGCCGGTTTTGATCCGAGGTAAGATTATATGGTTACTACTTGTCTCACACCTCATGTATTTTGGGATTTCAGTGTTTTTGACTCCATATTATGTTTTCAGTAGGGCGTTGGATAATTTTGTGTTGGTTCGGGTGGATTTGGTTCTCCCAATCGAGGTAAGGCTTTAATGTCGTTGGTTGGTTTCTCACTGGTTATGTAGCATCCTTTATGTGTTTTAATGTTCCTAATATCCTTTGTGTAGTGTGTTGATCCCTGCTTGTTGGTTTCGAGTATCCAAGTTAAGGGCGACTCGCTTGCGTGTGAATAGGTATGAAAGTATATGTATGTGGGTTCCCCCGTTACATGTATAGTCAACCATGACAGTGATTATGCACGTATGGGGCTGTGTGTGCCCATGTATATATATATATAAATGCATACGCATGTGAGTGGAGACCGGTATATGCATATAAGCATATGTGGAAGGATCCCCTTGCACATGCTCATGGACATGCGGGTGTGTGCATAGGGGTTAGGTGTCCTTGAATGTGTGTGAAGGTGCATATACCTAGTGGGGGAGCAGCAAATTTTAGTTAGAAAACTCCAAGAGCTGAAGTGGACGGTTTAGTTCCACCTTAAGGTAGGATCCCTCTTCTAGCCTCTTTAATTCAAGAATGCTTTAAATTGAATTTAGCTTCTTTCTCAATTCTGCTTAATTATATTGAATTGCATATCTTGAATAAGTGTTCTTTAATATAATTGTCTCATTTGATAAATAAAGTCATGTTTTTATAATAAAACCCCTCCAACGGAGGTGCGATGTCTGCGAAAACTCGCAGTGATAGTTATGTTGATCTAGTTGCTTAAATTATTGTATTTGATTTGTGCTGAATGAGTTTTAGAATAAATGTTAAATATAATTAAATGAATTGTGTGATAAAGCAATGCCATGATTTTATAATAAAACCCCTCCAACGGAGGTACGCTGTCTTATAAACCAAAGAGTAGTGATAGTTATTTGTATCATGTTTAGATTTGGTTTGAGTCTTTTATATGCCTCTTGTTGGTGTTTGTTTTTTGGCTAGTTAGTTTTTGTTTTCTTTGAATAATATAAATTGGATTATCATACTCGTTTAACTCAAATGACATTGCCCGAGTAGGCATATGCCTTGACCATGACACTTTCCTTTTCACGCTTTGAATATTATAAATAAAATTTCCATGTTTAGGAAAAGTGAATGAATTTGTAAATGGTTTGTGTAGGGTGTATGATTCTTTTCCGTCGTTTTGTTTCCCTTTAGACGTTGACTCATTGTGCTGCTCACTACAACCTTCTCTGACGATCCCTTGTTATAGCATATTAAATAGTTGATCTGTTCTATCATCTTTCGGTAGGGAGATGGTCAGAATGTTGCCCCGCCTCCTCCCGCTCCCTTTGCTCCTGGCCAGAAGATGTTACCCTTCAGATGTCGCTGGATCGGGCCAACACGTTGCGGTCACGCCGCGGTAATGTCGTGATTTGGCCCTGCTCCAGGATGACACCCCGTGACAGTTCATAGTGATAGTATTCTATGAGTCTTGTGATCAATGTTGAGACTGACTAATCACAATTTCTGTCGGCAGGGCGATGACCAGAATGTTGCCCCACCTCCTCTCGCTCCCTTCGCTCCTAGCTGGAATATGCTGCCCCACGGATGTCGCTGGACTGGGCCAACACGCCAAGGTCACGCCACAGTCGCACCGCGGTCACGCCGTGATTTGGCCCTGCTCTAGGATGACACCCCGGGACAGTTTGCAATGATAGTAATCCATGAGTCTTGTGATCAATGTTGAGACTGACTAATCACAATTGTTTTCGGCAGGGCGACGACCAGAATGTTGCCCTGCCTCCTCCCGCTCCCTTCGCTCCTGGCCGGAAGATGCTACCCCGTGGATGTCGCTGGATCGGGCCAACATGTCGCGGTCACGCCGCGATCATGCTGCGGTCACGCCGCGGTAATGCCATGATTTGGCCCTGCTCCAGGATGACACCCCGCGGTGGTTCGCAGTGATAGTATTCAATGAGTCTTGTGATCAATGTTAAGACATACTAATCACAATTTCTACTGGCAGGGTGATGGCCGGAATGTTTCCCCGCCTCCTCCCGCTCCCTTCAATCCTGGTCGGAAGATGCTGGCCTGCAGATGTCACTGGACCGGGCCAACACGCCGCAGTCACACCGCGGTCACGCCACGGTAATGTCGTGATAAGGCCTTGCTCCAGCCACATCCATCCCACACTAGCCCCCTTCCACCTTCATTTTAGCCCGCTGCCACCGGCATTCCAGCCCGCAACAACCCCCCCTGCCACCTTCGAATCATCCCACACCATCCCCCCAGCACCTGCAACAAGCCCACTTCCACAAGCATTCCAGCCCCCTTTCACCTGCATTCGAGCCCGCACTAGCCCTTAGCCACCTGCAATCCAACCTGCACCAGCCACTACACCAGCCACCACCCCCAGCCTCCTGCAAAATACTCATGTCAGCCCTCTTCCACCTACAAAACAGCCCTAACCACCAGTTCCAGCCCTCACCAGCCCCCGAACTCCTACATCCCAGCCTGCACCAGCCCCTTCCACATGCCCAACAGCCCCCAACCACCTGTAATCCATCCCACACCAGCCCCCTGCCACCTATTCCAGCCCCCTGCCGCCTGCCTTCCCGCCCACACCAGCCACTCCAGCCCTCACCAGCCACCGTACCAGCCTCCTGCATTCCAGGATGCGTGAGAAAAAATCCATGAAAATCACAAAAAGGAAAGGCGAAAGCGGATCCCCTTGCCTGAGCCCTATTTTTCTCAAAAAGTATCTATGTAAACTGCCATTAATGTTCACTGAAAACATTGGGGTAGAGACACATCTTTTAACCCAAGACAAGAACCTAGCCAGAAAGTCGAGCATATCCAAAGCATCCCATAAGAAGTCCCGCATGACCGAATCAAAATCCTTGAATAAATCGATCTTAAAAGCACACCTAGAAACCCCAGAATCAAGATGGCAGCCCCACAATAATTCCTGGGTAACAAGATTATTAGGATGAATTGGTTTTGGTACTGAAGGTTGAGGATATTTTTATCCAGCTTTAGATTTATGAGTCTCTTAAGGTTATTTTTGTAACCATCCTACTAGAGGGTCTGAGTTATAAGTGGTGGAAGTCTATTATTCAGACTAATCCAGACAAAAACTATTCTTGGAAAAGTTTCAAGGCATTGTTCATATAGAATTCTTTCATAATGAAGTGAAGGTATTGATGGCTATAGAATTTTCTAGGAGGGCTGTCCAGGTGGGGTGTCCAAGGGCTGTTCGTGGGGGGGGGGGGGGTTCTGTAGGGCAGGGGGAATGGTGCAGGTGGGGTGTCTAGGAGGGGTTGTCCAGGGGGGTGTCTAAGGGCTATCCAGGGGGGGTCTGCAGGGCAGGGTGCATGTGGGGTGTCCAAGGACTGTCCGGGGGGGGTGCCGGGCGGTCTGCAGGGCAGGGGGTGCAGGTGGGGTGTCTAGGAGGGGTTATCCAGGGGGTGTACGGGGGGGGGGGGGGGGGGGGTCGGGGGGGGGGGGTCTATAGGGAAGGGGGCAGGGTGCAGGTGGGGTGTCTAGGGGGGCTATCCAGGGGGGGTGTCCAAGGGTTGTCCGGGGGGCTGATTTGAAGAGATAAACCCACGAGAAATGGGACCTAACCTCATAGCAATAATTTTGCTAATGATTTTTTGAAAGGTATCCCCAATAGCAATAGGTCTGAAATCCTTTACATCCACAACATTTTCCTTATTTGGGATTAGGGTAATAAAATTGGAGTTGATTCCATAGGGAATTGAGGCATGGTTAAAGAACCCCCTCATAGCGTTAAGGAGCTCATCACAAACTATGTCCCAGTAGAACATAAAGAATTAATTTGTGAACCCATCAGGACCAGCCACACTCTCAAGATTTAGAGAAAAAAGGGCACTCTTAACCTCCTTCTCATCAAGAGATGAAACAAGGGAGATTGTCGGATTGGTTTAGCCCGATCCGGTTGGGCCGAATGCTTGTGCCCGCAACTGTTGCGGGTCGAGCTCTGCGGTGAGCTCGTTGGGGGTTGTAGGGGGAAACGCGCCCCTGCTTCGGAAGCCACTAGAGTATTGGATACGTATAGAAAAGGCTTCATAAGATTGAAAAATTATATAATAATATTTCTTCATCTCTTCATACTAATAAAGAAATCTTCTCCTCCATGAATAGCTTGAGTAGAGTTGTCATCACTTTCAACTGGTCAACCTATTCCTTGAAAACCCATTCTACAGAATCTGCCTCAATTAATCCTGATGAGATAAATGCACATCACATATAACAACATGGAGATACTATTTAACTATAGACTAGATCGAATCAGCATCAACTAAAGACGAGGGAGGTGGAGCACTAGATGTAGATGCAACAATAGGAGGTTCCTGATAACTCAAAATTCCACTGAAATCTAAAAGAAGACTTTCTCTGAAATATTATAAATATACTATGGATACAAAATCTGAAGGCATTGGAGAAACAACTCTATCAACACTAGGTAAAGCAGCCTCTACAGGTTATGATTTGGTAGGTACATCTAAGGGAAAAGCCTGAAGGTCACCTGCTTGGTCAATCTGCTTAACTAAGGATCCCTTAGGATATGTGCAAGGGATGTGTAGGGGGGCTGTCCAGGGGGGGCTTCTGTCCAGGGGGTCCAGTAGGGGGGCTTCTGTCTAGGGGGGTCCAGCGGGGGGGGTGTCCAGGGGGGTTGGGGCTGCTGTCCGGGGGGGGGGGCTGCTGTCCAGGGGGTCCAGCAGGGGGGGCAAGGGGTGTGAAAGGGGGTGCAAGGGGGTGTGTGCAAGGGGTGTAAGGGATGTGTGGGGGGGGGGGGATGCTGTCCAGGGGGTGCAGGGGGGTGTCCGGTAGGGGTGCAAGGGGGAGGGGTATCCAACAGGGGTGCAAGGGGGGGGGGGGGTGTCCAGCAGGGGTGGTGCAAGGGGAGTCCAGCAGGGGGGGAGGTTGCTGTCCAGGGGGTCCAACAGGGGGGGCTGCTGTCCAGGGGGTCCAGTAGGGGGGGATGCTGTCCAGGGGGTCCAGCAGTGGGGGGGGGGGGCTTCTGTCCAGGGGGGTCTAGCAAGGGGGGCTGTTGTACAGGGGGGGTCTAGCAGGGGCCGATGCTGTCCAGGGGGTCCAGTAGGGGGTTACTGCTGTACAGGGGGGTCCAGCAGGGGGGGCTGTTGTCCAGGGGGTCCAGTAGTGGGGCTGCTATCCAGGGGGTGGCTATTGTCCAGGGGGTGCAAGGGGGGGTGTCCAGCAGGGGTGCAGGGGGGGGGGGTGTCCAGCAGGGGTGGTGCAAGGGGGGCCCAACAGGGGGGGGGTTGATGTCCAGGGGGTCCAGTAGGGGGGATGCTGTCCAGGGGGGGTCCAGCAGGGGGGGATGATTCTGTCCAGGGGTGTCCAGTAGGGGGGGCTACTGTCTAGGGGGTCCAGTAGGGGCTACTGCTGTCCAGGGGGGTCCAGCAGGGGGCTCCTGCTGTCCAGGGGGATCCAGTAGGGGGGCTGCTGTCCAGGGGGGTCTAGCAGGGGGGGTGGGTGGGTGGGGGGGCTTACTATTTTATTTTTTTATTTTTTTATTTTTAGGTCTACCTCTAGTAAACAGACTCTCTGCCTCATTCTTCACTTTAGGGTTTTTATCAAGTCCCATAAAAAGTAAAGTTGATTTAACTTATTCAATAATTAAAGAGTCTCATCCATATATCATCGATTCAATAAGAGTGATATATGATGTAAGAACCCGAGTTTTTAGAAACGGGTCAAAACTCGGCCCTGTTTAAACTCTTGACTGGTTTTTTTGGAAGTCTGGAAAATTTGGGCGGTTTCTGGAAATTTCCAGACTACACGCCGTGTATGAGTTACCCGAGTGACCGGCCGTGTGCTCTCTGAGTACATGCCATGTGAAGGCCGTGTAGAACTTTCCTACTACACAACGTGTATTTATAGACACGTCGTGTATCCCTTACCCGTGCGAGGCTAGGTACATGTCGTGTGATGCCAGGTGTAAATTTCCATCTACATGGCGTGTAGCCTTCCTTGACACGCCGTGTAACCTTGCCCCGTGTAGCGGCCGAGACCCTGGTCGTGTGCTGACCGTGTACCCAGTCCAGACCGTGTGCCGGACTCCGCTTAAGTTGGAGTACGGAAACACATATACACGGCGTGTACTTTGGGAATACACGTCGTGTACTTTTTTTTTATTTGAGCGATCGGGCCGCCGTCGCGTCTCATTCCCATAACCATCTTCTTCTCCCCCTTTGGACGAACAGTTCGTCCGAAAAACCCCGAAAACTCAAACCCTTCCAGAATCTCCGTACGACCTCCGTTCTTCGATCCGTCGATAGCAGTGGGACCGCATCAGAGAGGCTAACCCCGCGCACCCTTCTTCTTCCTTGATTCCTCACATGTTCCTCCATAGATTCCATCCAAACAGAATTGCTGGATTTGACGGAAACGCAGATCTACCACAATTCAGTCCGATTCAGAGGCTGAAATCAAAGGAGTGTCATCGTACGAGTGCGAGGTAGGTGGTGTATACCTTCTTTTGCGTTTTCGTAGACTTTTGGGGGTGGCGACCTTCGGGCGCGGTGTCGGGTGTTGAGTGAAACCCTATTTATTTTGTTTTTATTTCATTATCTGCATTGTGGGATGCCTCTGGGCATTCCCTGACCCTGTTGTGATTGAGCAAGACCGGGTTAGAGGTCGTTGCTCGTTTGGGGCAATTCGGCTGGGGGTACCGAAATGCGTGTGAATTGGACCGTTGTTTAAACTACTGTGTTATTACTGCTTATTGAATGTCTCTAGTTAAACTGTTCAGGTTAATTGTTAAATTGTGAATGAGTTAGGTACTGGTATGGGATAGCACAAGTAGTGAAAATTGACTGTTTAGTAATTGCATGTTTAAAGTGATGCTTCCAAGTATGAATATGCAATGTGTGATATTGCCTGTGTTGAACTGCTTGTTGTGTTGGGCGTGGCCCAGATATTTGTTGAGTAATGAGAATCACAGGTTGGGGCTTTGGCTCGGTTTACTTTGGGTGGTTGCTACCACGGGATTGGGTGTCATGGACGTCGGTTGAGGCAGTTGGACTGTCAGGTTGGGCTTTGGCCGGGTTACTTGGATGGCGAGGCTATCTGACTTGAGTGACAGGTTCGCAGGGACACGAGGTGTCAGAGGTGTTGTGACTTGGGACATACTGAGGTGATTACCGCTCACCGGGTACTTTTGAGTAGTGTGCACACAGATAGACTCTGAGATGAGGTGGTACGACCACTCGCTGGGTAGAGGCCCTCGGTAGATGCAGTTAGGTATTTTTGGTTTGGGGGTGCTTTCCATAGGAAGCCACGTGGAAGGTGAGGAGCCTTCGGAAGACAGCTTTGAGGCGGTCAGGTTGGGGGCAGAGGCTCGCCGTGATTTGAGGGCAGACATCGTTGTCCCTCCGGTTATCTTTTGAGGACAGGTATCGTTGTTCCTCTGGATGTTGTGCCTAGGGCAGGTTGAGCTTCCGAGCTGGGTTACGACGGTTGGGTGTGCCTTCGGGACGTCGGTACTTGAGACACATGGTGTCAGGTGGCACGAGGTTCCGGGCTGCAGATCAGACTTTCCGGCGTTGGCCGAAGTAGGTGACACTTCCTGGTGGCTGCTGAGCACCAGTGAAGTCTTTGTTTACTTTTGGGCATTGCACTGTTTACTGTTTTTCTTGTATAAGCATGTCTGCCTAAACACTTATATTAGGTACGCACCTCTGGGTGATATCCTACTGAGACTTGTCTCACACCCTACACGGCCCCTTCGGGACGCGTGTAGACTTTATGAAATTGTGTGCAGGTGGAGGGTCAGCCTCAGGAGCTAGACTTTAGTGCTGTTGACTTGGAAACTGGCATGGACCTTGAGGTCGTGCCATACTGGAGTTACTTGTTTAGTATTCTTTTCTTGCATCAGCATGTTTACTTTATATTGTAGCTACTACTGGTTAGCCATTGGCGCCATTATATATGTATTGATTTGTATGACTTGCTTGGATGCATGGTTGGTTGTTTTAGTAGTTATTGTAGTTGATTGTTGGCATGACATTCTATTTACTTTCCGCTGCTGTTGTTTTTATATTGCTTCTGCTGTTTATTGTTATTGAATGTGCTTCCGCTATGCGGGTCTAGTTCGAGTCTGCTGAGTCATTTATTTCCACTGCATATTTAGTATTCTACTCGGACCGGTACCATTTTATTCCTCTGGGAGGGTATAGCCTCCCCACTATACCTATCAGACCCTCGCTGCTAGTCGGCAGCCTTTGGCGTTCAGGGGAGGTGCACCTAAGGTAGTGACACCCGACCCGTTCGGCACTGTTCGGGGGGCTGGCCGGATCCGGGTCGTTACATATGAATTGTAAAGAGAAATACGAATGATTATGGATTGGTATTTATCACCAATAGAAACTTTAATATTAGACTGATCAAGCATAATTTTTTTAAATTCATCAAGATGTGCTTTGATTGAAGTTTCAAAACACATCTTAAAAGTAAACATCCTATGTTAAAGATGACCAACCAATAAAGCAGTCAAGTGTCATTTCTCTAATTTTAACTAAATACCTACAATGAAATATTCATAAGAAACTTCCCTCAACACTTTATCACCTAAGGATAATAATAGAGAGCTATGGTCCTCAATAATATCGATAAAGATATATTTATAGGTGGTAGTGGTATGGCCATCATCAGATCAGGTTAAAATGGGTTTCTTAGGGCCATGTAAGGCATCAATGAGCCCCTGCTGAACAAGAAGGGCCCTCATCTTATTCATCATAGATTAAAGTCATTATCATCATCGAATTTCCCTATCTTGTACTTAGTTGATGTCATATTTTATTTAGTGAGCCTTGATACTAATTTTTCAAGGATAACATTGATGAGGTACGACCCCAAGAATGAACTAAGACCACTAAATAGACGATCAATTTCTACTAAGTCATAAAATATAGAAGAATAAAAAATAAATGATGACAACTATCATAATAAATGTTGAATCTTGGTGAATTAAGATGAAATGTAATGAAAAGAAGAAAAAAACTAGATGCAAAGAAAGAAAATAAAAGTAGTAAAGAATGAAAGGATTTAACATGCTTTAGACCTTTGTGGTCTTTCATGCCTGACAAGAACACCACCCACTCACGCATTTTATTAAGATCAAAACAAAATAGGATTGAAAAAGATGGACTAGATAAAACAGATCAACAACATAACTATAAGAACCGGAAATAATCGAAGCAGGGAAAAGAGTAAAAGAAAAATTTACAACCTGTAGTAATGTGAAACGGGCGATCTAGGGCAGGACATATCAAGCCTTCACGGGTTTGATCCCACACAAGTTTGTTCGTAAAAGCCCGCATATAATTCTAACAAAAAATTTCAAGCCCAAACCGCCCCGCATAAGCCCGCAGGTATCCCGCAGGGTTGCCCGCATTTAGAAAAATTATACTATTTATAATCATTTAAATATTATATTTTTTCTTATTCTTAATGGTAGTTGGGGGTAGAATTATGGATTAACAATAGCTAGAGTTTTAAGGGATGTGATGGAAGAATTTTTTATGGGTTAATGATGGCATGTGGTGACGCTGATGTGGTGACAAATTATTGTGATGCAAAGTAGGTGAGTGATCGGTGAGGGGTGATGAATGATGATGTTGGTTGTGTGGTGATGCGAACAACTTACCCATGAATGAACGACGACTCTCTAGGCAACGGCCGGTTTCAAGGAGGCTATTAGGGTTCCCATGAGGTCCTTTCCTATTTTCTTGATAACAAAATAAAATTTAATAATAACAATAATAAATCAAACCAAAAAAAATTATAATTATAATAACTCTTTTAGAATTGAAACCATGTGCAGGAGAGATGAGTTCCATTTTTCGAGAGGTGAGACGACACACCATGTGAATATAGTTAATAATTACTATATAAATATTATAATATCATATTAAAACAATAAATAAAGACCTATTTAAAATTAACATGTGAATGAATGATGAATTAGTATGACCATTGTGATGAGAAATCATAGGTTAAGATTCAATAATGTTTTTTTATTAAAAAACTAAAATGTTAAAGAATAATATATTGCAATAATAATAAATTTTTAAATTCAAGCCCATGGGTAAGCCCACATCCACACGGGCTCAACCCACATTAGTCCGCGCTCTTAATGGTCAAAATTTTTAGGCCTGCCTCGCCCCGCATGCACCCCATATCTGTGAAGCCTGTGCGTCGTGGGCCCATTTTGTATTACTAACAATCCGGTCAACTTACCACTGACCGGTGTGACTTCACTGCCACAGATTTGGGTAAGGGATGCACTGAGTTTTATCAGCGTTAAGCAGAAAGCACTGATAAAAGAGGAGCCTTTATTAGTGCTAAAAAACACTGATAAAGGGGAGCCTTTATCAGCGTTGATAAATTTTTTTTAATTAGAAATATTATTAATTTATATAAAATTATTATATTTATATTAAAAAATAATGATTATTTATATACGTTAAATAAAAAACACATGTTTATAATTAATATATATATTTTTTTTTAATAATTCAAATATATATATAATGCTTAAAAAGTATTTATAAGGTTATAATTAAATAAATATATATTTCAATAATTATAAGATTATAATAATTTTTTAAATAATAAATATATTCATTATATTTATAAATATATATAAATACTTTATATATATATATATAATTATAATTATAAAGAAATAAATATATATTTTTAATGAATTTGGTCAATAAATATATTGATGTGTGAGTATAATTGACGTCCATATATGTTATGTATTCATTATGAATGTTCATTTATACATTACACCCTTATTATTATTCATGTTGTCCGTATGTGATGACTAGTTTTTTATTATCTATACTTTATTAGGTATATGATTCATTCATGGTATACTCATGAACCTATCATGTTTTCAAAAGTACATATAAAATTCAATAAATATATTTAAATAATAAATATATTTATTATATTTATAATTATAAAATTTCAACTATATATAAATACTTTTTAAATATATTTATTTGTAATTATAATCATAAATAATAATTATAAAATTACAATAAATACATTTATTTATAGATATAATTATAAATAAATAAATAAATATATGTAAATAATTATAAAATTATAATAAATATATTTATTATATTTATAAAGTTATAAATATATATAATTAAATAAATATATTTATAAATATATAAAAATATTTATAAATAAATACAAATAGTTATAATTATAATTCTAAATAAATATAGATATATTTAAATAATTATAAAACTATAATAATATATTAATTATATATGTTCATATACAAATATTTATAAATAAACACAAATAGTTATAATTATAATTGTAAGTAAATATAAATATATTTAAATAATTATAAAATTATAAATATATTTTTTATAATTTTATAATTATTTAAATAAATAAATATATATATATATATATATAATTTAATTACAAATAAATAAATATTTATTTATAGTTATAATTTTAAATAAATATATATTTATTTAAATAATTATAAAATTATAAAAAATATATTTATTATTCTTATAATATTATAAATATATATAATTAAATAAATATATAAAAAAATTGACAAATAAATGAAAATATTTATAATTATAATTATAAATAAATGTAGATACATTTAAATAATTATAAAATTATAAGAAATATATTAATTATATATATTTATAAAATTATTAATATAATAAATATATTTTCTATAATTTTATAATTATTTAAATAAATAAATAAATTTATTTATTTATAGTTATAATTACAAATAATACATATTCATTTAAATAATTTTAAATTATAAGAAATATATTTATCATATATATAATCTTATAAATATATGTAATTAACATATTAATTATATATATTTATAAAATTATAGATATAATAAATATATTTGATATAGTTTTATAATTATTTAAATAAATAAATAAATAAATTTATTTATAGTTATAATTATAAATAAATATATATTTATTTAAATAATTATAAAATTATAACAAATATATTTATTATATGTATAACTATTACTATACATAGATATATATTTATATTTATATTTATATATATAATAAATATATTTATATAATTCTATATATTATATATAAATATAAATAAATATTTATTTATTTATAGTTATAATTATAGATATATATATATATTATAAATATATATAATAATATAAACAAATTATTAACATTATATCTTTATCAACACTTTTTTAGCGCTGATAAAGACGCCTTTTATCAGCGCTTTCTATTTTAACGCTGATAAAACACACCTTTTTCAGCACTTTTTAGCTAGCGCTGATAAAATCTTCACCCAATTTTATAAATGAATACTAACAGTCCTCTCATTCCTTCGCACACCTCAAACTCTTGCGGAAGCTGACCCCTACGCCGCTAAACCCTCCTCTGCCCCGACCTCATATATGTCGTTGTCGACCCCTCCTCCGTCGCGAACCCTCCTCTGCCACGAATGATCCTCCGCCGCGAACCCTCCTCCGCCGCGAACCCACCTCCGCCATGATCCCTCCTCCGCTGCGAACGCTCCTCTGCCACGAACCCTCCTCCTCTGCGAACCTCCTCCACATCAGACCCACCTCCGTCGTGAACCTCCTCCCCTGCAGACCCACCTCCGCCACAAACCCTCCTCCGTCGTGAACCCACCTCCGCTGTGTGTTGAATGCCACCTCCGCTGCGCAACCTCCTCCGCGAACCCACCTTTACGATCTTTACTACCACTGTCGTCACCACCTACCTCGACTCTGCTGGTGTCGGACCCTACTGGTGTCGTGGGTATGCCATTTTTTCTCATTATTATGAATTCCTAATATATAGATAGATTTTGGTTCAACTGATTTCATGGAATCAATGGATTAGAATTCGATAGATGGATCCCCATCCCTAATATATAGATAGATTTTGGCATTTAATGGGCCGTTGGCTATAGTGTTTGGATTTTTTTGAGTGAGGTGATGGAGATGACACTCATATTGTGGGGAGTTACATGTTGGTTGCAGGGGTGCGACCCTCATGCTAAAAGGGTTGCAGGTGTTTGGAACTCTCCATTGAGGTACATGTCAAAATTCTATAGTTAATTCCCATGGGAAATCAGTTATGGTGGATGATCAAGCCGAGTGTCGGCTTTGAGCTTGTGGTGATTGTGTCGGAGGTGCATCGATGGTGTGGTAGGGTTCGACTATGGTTTTGAATCAGTAGAGGATCTGATTGTGGAATCTTGCTGGGGTTCGGGTATAGACTCTAGTGGGCATGTTTTAGTTGTTTTGGAATGCCTCTAGGCGTGAGGACATTGTGATCAGGTGAGATGGTGAGGGACTGGCAATTAGAACCAATTTTTTTGGGATGAGTTAGCCAGGGATAGTCTGACTGGGGTTAGCACATGATGTTGGTGTGGAAGGTTGCAAGCTATGTTATGTGTGTCATTTTAGGAATGAAAGGTGTGTTTTGGGTTTGAGTGTGATTTCAAGGAAAAGATGGTATGTTCTTTGTTCGTGGAAGGACGGTGGGTATGCATCCACTTCGGTGGGTTTTTTATGACGAGGATGGGTTTCGACGGTGATTGGAATTGTCAGGAATGTTATGGCTTGGTTAGTTGGAAACCATACCAGGTGAATTTTAGGAGCATGAGTTCAAGGTTCTTTTATTCTTTTTAACTGGCAGAGGTGCTAATAATGGGAAGTTATTAGTGATAAGTTGATTTTTATTGTGGAGAGAAACATAACTTTGATAGGTGATCGGGTAATAACAAAATTTAACGTTTTTTTAGATGGACCCAGGAAGGTGCCATCTTGTTATTTCAATTTTGATAATGGTCATTGGCTTGGGTTTTGGCTGGTTGAGTTCCCTGAGTTGGATGTTGTGCCTTGAATGTGTTTCATACATTTATAAATGGAACAAGACCATTTTTGATAACTGGTGACCATCGTAGGTCGGGTGATGTGTATGTATGACCACCAAGAATTCATGGGGATGAGAATATTATGGTGGGGATGTTGAAAGAACCCATGTTCACTGGATCTAAAAATTTATGATGTTGAATTTTCATTTAATGGATGGGTCAAAATTTTAAATGAGACTTGGAATGAAAATATGAGATTTGGAATTCCTCAAAGTGTTGTTTTGAGATGTGGAATGAGGATCAAGAGGTAGATAGAGTGTTTAGATAAGGATTGGAGGCTTCAAGTTAAGTTTCAATAATTTTGAAGTTTTCTAGGAAGGGGGCATGGTTTGGTGTGCATGGTTTAGGAGGAACCATGCGAAACCTTGATTCTCAATAGGTTTTCAATTAATTTTGAACTAAGAATGGTTGTGTTTCATGGTTACCATGTGGTTGAGGACTAAATTTGTGGGGTCCAAGGGGAAACCACATGGGGATGAGGAGGGTTTGGGACCAGGCGCACAACCTGTGAATGGTTTTAGACAAATTGTGCAGTCAGTCGAATCACCCAACACATTAGCCTTCATGAATCTATTGCAGACAATCACCCTTAACTTCTCAATAAATGAAATAAGAAGAAGAAAACTAAATCTTTTTCCCATAATCCATGATGTATGATCACTCGATCATGCATAATTACAAAATAAATGTTGATACCCAACATAATTGTGTTTAAAGCACCTAGGATTCCACTATGTCATCTTGATAACCTCTACATTGACAAGGAATTCCAAAATATGTATATATATTTATATCACATAGTGATTATTATTCCGTTTAACAATAATTTTTTAATTTTTTTGTAATATAATTCACATCAATAGGTTATAATAGTTTCCCACTATAATGAGAACATGGATATTCTATAAAGATTTTCTTAAATCAATATATCATATAGTCTAGATTCATTTATCTTACATGACGTAGATTATGGTTGACTATCAGGTGATGAAGTCTCATATGAAATTGATACATCTTCTCATGAAATTCACACTTGGCGATCTCTAAGAAGAATGGTCCCAAGGAAAGACCCACTAATAAGAATTCCACATGTTTTATGTGCCATTTGATATTACTATATGATTTTTTTTTATTTCCCCTAAAACTATATTTTTTTGGTCTGTCTTATAGCTTTATATTTTATAAAATGTTGGTTATTTTTTATTGATGTATCTTTTATAAAGTGCCTCTCTTGGGATTTATGTCTTTATGAAAATTCCTAAGTGCCTCTTAAAATGATTCAAGTGTTTTGAAATGTTTCTTAAAAAATTATATGTATTCAACATACGCTTTTTTGGTTTTAAATAGCTTTAAAATGATTTGAACACTTGGCATGGACTTAGGTAGCATGCCAACTATTTGTCAACTCACCCGATTGGCTTTCATAAAAGGATGTGAATGTTTTGAAATCGTATTTAATGCTGGTTTCATTTTAACAAGGGGTGTGTGAAGTTTTAAATGAAAATTTGTAAAATATAGAGGATTGTTGTTCATTTTAAATGATTAAGACTATTGGGTCATGAAGTTTCCTTGAACACTTTAAAAAAGAAATTGTGGTTTTTTGAAAGAGTGCTTAGTATTGATTGGTTTATTTTAAAAAGAGTGTGCTATTTTAAAGAGGTTTTTTGTAAATGGTTGGTTTTTTAATGGTATTTCAAATGTGATTTTATAAATAATTTTCAAATGAAATATAAAATGTAGTTTTTCCATAATATTTTAAGTTTGGATTTTTATAGAATTAGGAAAACCAATACATTATATAGAGAATTCAAGTAGATTAATAATAAAACCATGGAAAGAGCATGTCACTAACTCTATCCAACCCATAGGATATCCATCATGACCTCTCGCAAAATGTGAATTAATGTTTAACCCCATTGCAACTCCTAAACATACTTTGAATCCAAAAACACTTATGGTTTAAATCACGGGGCCTCTTGTTTGATATGTCTATTTAGGCCTTTTTCTTTAGAAGGATGTGATTGACTGAGTGACAAGTTGACTTTTTATTAAAATTAGATAAAATAAAACAGAGTTTAAGGCGGTCTGAAGTGATGGAGAGTGAGGGAATCGCCCATCACAAATTTTCAACACTCATTAGAAAAGGATCCCAAATAGGAAAAAATGGATAAAGTCACTCTTGGGTTACCTCTACACGCCAAAGCATCTGCGGCAAAGTTTCCTTCTCTCCACGCATGCCCCACCTTCACACCTGGGTCCAGCAGCTTCCTGCCTTTCCGAATGTGGTACGTCAACTCCCAAGGTGGGTTTCACTTTCATTTCATAAACTCAATGAGAACTTTTGAATCCGATTCAACCTCCAAAAGATGTATGTTATACAGCTTGCACAATTGGAGACCTCTGACCATAGCCCTTACTTCAACACCTAGCAAACTGCCCGAACTGTAGAAAGCAATGAAACCCAACCTGACTGATCCGTGAACCCACACCCCTGTTCAGAATATTGCCGCTCGCTGGTGGGAGGGCAACCCTCAATCTCATCATACGTAAAGAGCTCGAACCATATCCATGGACTTGAATCCCTCCCAGATCCGCCACCAGCAAACGAAGGTGCACCTGTAGGTATGTAGGTGAGACTCTGAAACCCTCCCTCAATTAGTTTCGAGCCTCCCATATGATCCAGCAAGTAGCAGCAAAAAGCATACTCTGACCTTTTGCCTCCTCACTGTTGCAGTCGATACCACAAAACCAGTGTTCTAGAAATGCCGCCACTGTGTCTCCGCCTCCAGCCACATCAGTGCAGCGGTAGATAATCCCCCACGACATCTCAGCCATGTCGCCCCTGAAAAAAATGTGCCAAATAGATTCCCAATAGTACAGCCTGCAACACCAGCATCGGGAGGCAAGAGAGACCCCCTTTCTCTGAACATTATCATCCGTCGGGAGTGCGTTGTGTCACATTCTCTAGACAAGGAAGTTAATCTTTGTTGGAATCCATTTACACCATAGGACAACCGCCCATTCATCAGATCCACTCCTGACAAGAAAGCTTTCCCTGAGAACACTACCACTGAAGTCCCCAGCCACTGAGGAGTCAAGGATGCATCTTTCCGGTTCATCAGTCAACGAGATGAGCTGAAACATCACCTGTTGCTGAGAGTCTAGCGTTGCCTTACAAAAATCTAGAAAGGTAGTAGCCTCTTTAAACCGAATATTAGGGGCAGGGCAACCTAGATAATGGATAATGGAGCCGCACCAGTTATCCTTCCAGTACCTTATCTCACCACAACCAACAACCCACTTGGTCTTGTCCGAAAGCAGTCCCAGGAGCTCAATCACCAATCTAGCCAGCTCTGAAGGGTTCCTTATGCAAATAGCCCATTCCTCCAAGTTATCCCCATATTTGTGCCTCATAAACCTCACCCAAAGCATCTTTCCCTCAATGATTTCCCATGCCAACTTGGCCAGCAAACCATTCATGGTCTCGGAAGTGTTCCTTAGATTGACACCCCATTCATCAATGGGCTTTGCTGTTCTTTTCCAACTGGCCCAATGGAATCTTTCTTCATCTTTGGCATCCCAAATAAACTTCTTCATCATTTTTTTCAGTTGGTCCAATGTTCCTTTGGGGGCCTTGACTATTGACAAAACATGCATCGCCATGGATGATAACACACTATTTATAAGGGTAATGCGACCCCCGAAGGAAAGAAACACATTTTTACAATTGCATAACTGAGCATAAATTGTTGGGGAGAATCCCGAATTCGGGCTGAAAATTGCTTGCCAAAAAAATATCGTGAGAAACCCGAAGCGATATAAGCAGAATGAAGAAATCAACACGCATGTTTTTTTAAAGTGGAAAAACCCTCCCATGCGGAGGATTAAAAAACCACGGGGCAATTCCCAAATATCCACTATGAATCAGAGAGTACAAAGAATCCAAGTAATGCCCGAACTTGAATTACAAATGAGAGAGTGTAGAAAACCTGTGTGAAAACCACACCCCGATACGCCTCTGCCTTCTCTCTGAAAACATACCGCTGACGCCATGTATCGGAAGATCAATCCGTGACAAAAATGTCACCCTTCTGTCGACGAAACGTCACTACCTCAGAGATCTTCACCCCAACACGCGTGAACCTCGCACCCGCTTGCGACACCCGAATGATCTTGCCATCATAATGTACCGCCGATCTGCAATCGGGACACGCCACCTGATCACCTCTATCAGGAAGACTTTCGATACGTGGTCCTGATCATCAATTGCGTCGCTGCCGCTCCGCACCTGTTGAACACCGAGACGCCGCACATGCTACCGCCAACGCGGTAGCCCCCTTCTTGCTCTCGGTGGACTACATCTTGAGCAGCTCTCCCTGTTCGCCACCAGCAGCTTCCTATAGGCTTAACTGTTTCCTTTTTCAAATATAGATAAGATATGAAATATTATATCTTATATCTCCAAATCACCATGTATCTGTCATGTTAAGATTCAAACACTTATCTCATCTAAATAGATAAGATATATCTCTCATGAGATACCCATGCAGCCTTATCTGTGTGATATGATAAAAGATATCTAATATTCAAAAAACATATCTTATCTCAAATCTGGAAACACCAAGATGCGGGCTGAACCTCAACAATCCCCACCTTCAGCCCGTCAATGGAGATACCATCCAACAAACTCAGTTGGACCAAAAAACTTTTTGGTATTGCACCAACCACCGTCCTCTGCAGAAAAATGACGACTCCCTTTTGCAACTCTGGCAGAAACCTGACTGCTCCCCCTGCAAAAGAAACTCAAACGCCGAAGTCTTCGTCATACCTGTGTTTGCACCGCTAATACCAGAATCAACAATATCTGGTTCCCCCATAATTGTGATCGCCACATAATCTGGAGCACCTGCAGGAAAAACTTGCTCCCCCTGCTCAAAATCCCGAGCACCTGACGTATCACCTCAATCTTCAAATTATAATTCTTTCTTCACCAGTCGCACATTCTGAAGAAATGAATTAGGTGTAAGATCTGGAACACCTCCTTCAACCTGTTTTTCAAAACTTATTCTGCCTCACGCATGCGCCATCGATCCTCTTCGAAGCTTCAAAAAAAAAAAAATCTCACCATAAACGACAAGCCCAAACCATCACCTCTGATACCACTTGTTGGGGAGAATCCCGATTCCGGGCCGAAAATTGCTTGCCAAAAAAATATCGTGAGAAACCCGAAGCGATATAATCAGAATGAAAAAATCAACACGCAGGTTTTTTTAACGTGGAAAAACCCTCCCATGCGGAGGATTAAAAAACCACGGGGCAATTCCCAAATATCCACTATGAATCAGAGAATACAAAGAATCCAAGTAATGCCTGAACTTGAATTACAAATGAGAGAGCATAGAAAACCTGTGTGAAAACCACACCCCGATACGCCTCTGCCTTCTCTTTGAAAACATACCGCTGACGCCATGTATCGGAAGATCAATCTGTGACAAAAACGTCACCCTTCTGTCGACGAAACGTCACTACCTCGAAGATCTTCACCCGAACACGCGTCAACCTCGCACCCGCTTGCGACACCCGAATGATCTCGCCATCATAATGTACCGTCGATCTGCAATCGAGACACGCCACCTGATCACCTCTATCAGGAAGACTTTCGATACGTGGTCCTGATCATCAATTGCGTCGCTGCCGCTCCGCACCTGTTGAACACCGAGATGCCGCACATGCTACCGCCAACGCGGTAGCCCCCTTCTTGCTCTCTGTTGGACCCCATTTAACCTTAAATGGGTATTTCTGTTCTGAGTCCCACATTGGACTTAACACCATGTAATTAGTTTTTACTTCTCTATAAAAGAGGATCCCCACCTCACATTGAGGTAAGGGGAATTCACCCTACTACATGGTATCAGATGGATTTTTATCCCGAACCCTCCCTCCTCTGCGGCTTCCCGGCGTCCTCCCGGCCCCGCCTCTCTCCCTACTGCCCTAGCCCTTTCCCGGCGCCTCTCTGGCCCTCCCTCCCGGCTGCCCTCCATCCTCCCGGCGGCTCTCTTGCCTGCCGCGGCTCCTTGCCTCCCCTGCGTCTCCCGCCGGCCAGCCGCCTGCCAGGCGCGCGCTCTCCACGCCGACGCTTCGCCCCGGCGCTCCGTCCTCAGCGACTCACCCCGGAGCCCCGCCCTCGGCGCCCCGCTCGGCCGCTCTGCCCTGCGCGACTTCCCGGCCGATCTCCCCTCCCTCCCGAGGCCTCGGCTCGGCTCTCCTCCCCGGCGGCCATCCTCCTCTGCGCGCTCCCTCCCGACGGCCTCCCGCACCTCCCGCTGCTCCAGCGCCTCCCGCGCCTCCCTCTGCTCCCGCGTGCTCGCGGCTCCCGGCTCCCGGCGGCATCTCCCGTCCCGGCTCCCGGCTCCCCGGCTCCCGGCTCGCCCCGACGTCCCGGCTCCCCGACTCCCGACTCGCCCCGGCGCCCGCTCCTCCTGCGCGCGAATCCCGTCGCCGCGACTCCCGGCGCCCCTCCTCCCGACAAAGCGCCCTTGCGCCCCCGGCGAATCGCCCCGGCGCTCCGCCCTCAGCGCCTCGCCCCGGCGTCGCGCCCTCGCGCCCAGCCCTCGGCGCCCCGCCCAGGCGTCTCGCCCTCGGCCTCGCCCCGGCGCCGCGCCCTCGCCCCCCCAGCAGCTCCCTTCCCGCCGCCCTCTCCCGGCGGTGCTCCCGGTTCGGACTTCCGGCGCCCGGCACGCCCAGGTCCAGCCCTGCCCCCAGCACCCGCGCCGCCCCTGCCCGGCCGCACCATCCTGAGCGCGACCCCCTGTCGCTGCTCCCTCCGGCCGCATCTCCGGGCCGCTTCCCTTCCACCGCCCGACTCCCGGCGAACGGGTCCAGCGCCCGCCCTCCATGGACGCATCCTCCGTTCTTCCGTCCCTCATCACGGCCTCCTCCCGGCTTGTCGATGACCGGCTGGATGCCACCAATTTTTCCGTCTGGCGGAAGACGGTCTTGATGTCCCTCCGCGGCATGGGACTTCATTCTCATCTTGAGAAACCCCCACCTGAACTCACTGACCCTAAGTTCGACTCTTGGCAGCTGGCGGACAGCAAAATCTTCGCCCTACTGGTCAACTCCATGGACCGCTCTGTGAAAGATGTCACCCGGACTGCCAACACAGTCAAAGAGCTTTGGGATTCCTTGATTGTCATGTTCTCCGAGACCAATAACTTGGCTCGGGTCTCTGACGTTCTACAGCGTCTCTCCCATATCCGCCAGCAGGATCGGACCTTCCCCACCTACTTCATGGAATGGAAGGGTCTCCGCGATGAACTACAAGAACTCTGGCCGATTCCTCAAACTCCGGCCGAAGCGCAGACTCAGCGGGACCAGCTCTGCCTCTTCAATCTCCTGAATGGCCTCGCACCGGACTACGCCACGACGGCCACCGAGATGCTTGCCAGCCCGTCTACACTGGATATCCCGCAGGTCTATCATCGCCTGCAGAAGGCACATCGGGCCCTTGCACCACCCGTCCCCCTCCCTGATCACACTGCGCTCCTCGGACGTGGCGGTAGTCGTCCTCCCGGCCCTCGTGGGCGCGGCCGTGGGGACGGCCGACCTCGCCCCCTCTACCAGCATTGCGGCAAGCTCGGCCATCTGGTAGACCGTTGCTGGGTCCTGCATGGTCGTCCTGATTCGCACACCCGCCGGGGCCAGACTGCGCTCCGTGATGCGCCCTCACCTGCTGCTACTCTTCCCTCGTCGTTGGATCTCTCCCTGGCTGAGCTCCAGCTGATTCACGATTACCGGTCCACCTCCATCGCGGGCTCTTCGTCAGCTTCTCTTGCCCATTCCGGTGGTCACACTGCCCTTGTCAGTCATCGTTCCCCGGCATGGATGCTTGACTCTGGTGCGTCCGACCACCTCACCGGGGATGCAGGTATGCTCTCCCACTACCGTCCCTATAGTGGATCCTCCGCCATCACTGTTGCTGATGGGTCCACTCTCCCCATAACCGGCTTTGGCTCCTGTTCCCTCACCTCCTCCCTTCACCTCTCCTCGGTGGCTCATGTACCCCAGAGTCCTTTTAACCTGCTTTCCATCAGCAAACTGACCAAGGATCTCAATTGCACTGCTCTCTTTTCCTCGTCTTCTGTTTTGTTTCAGGAGCGGACGACGAACCGGGAACTTGGTAGAGGCCAGCTTCGGGATGGGGTGTACATGTTCGCTGGCCCGCCTTCCATCGCCTGCGCGTCTCTCCCGGCTCATGTCGTTGACCTCCATTCCCGGTTGGGCCACCCTTCCGCCTCTGCACTTCATCGCCTCTACCCCGATATTAGTCCCCGTTTTTCCTTTCCTTGTGAGTCGTGTTGTTTTGCGAAACATCATCGCACCTCATATCCTCCTCGAGTTGACACACGGGCCGCCAAACCCTTTGATTTGGTTCATTCTGATGTATGGGGTCCCTGTGCTACCTCGAGTCAATCTGGGTATAAATATTACATTTCCTTCATTGATGATTATTCCCGGATGACATGGCTTTATCTTCTTCGAGATCGGACAGAGGTTCTCTCCACCTTCCAGACATTTTTTCATGAGATCCAAACACAGTTTTCTATCCCTGTCAAATGTCTTCGATCTGACAATGGGCGAGAATACTTATCCACTCACTTTCAGCAGTTTCTGCGGGCCCACGGTATCATCCACCAGACCTCTTGTCCTGATACCCCTCAGCAGAATGGGGTGGCCGAGCGGAAACACCGGCATATTTTGGAAATCGCTCGTGCCCTCCTCTTCCACCGCCAGGTCCCTCTTCTCTTCTGGGGGGATGTCATCCTCAGTGCTACTTACCTTCTGAATCGTCTTCCCTCCTCCATACTTCAGGGGGAGACTCCCTTTCATACCCTGTTCCCCTCTATTCCTCCTCACTCCCTTCCACTCCGCGTCTTCGGATGTCTCTGTTATGTCCGGGACACTCGCCCCAATCTCTTCAAACTTTCTCCCAAATCCCTTCGCTGTATTTTTCTTGGATATTCTCGCACTCAGCGCGGGTACTGATGCTTCTCTCCAGACCTCCGCCGGTATATCACCTCTGCCGACGTATCGTTTGTCGAGACTTCTCCTTTCACTCTCCCCTCTCCTTCTCCTGACACTACCATCGATGACTGCCTTCCGCTCTTCGTTCACCCGCCTCTGGTATCTCCCCCTCCCGATCATCTCTTTGGCCAGACCTACTCCCGTCGTCCATCCGCTGTACCTCCCATCCCGGTCGAGGACCACCTTGTTCCTGCTTCGTCCGATGCTCCTGTCCCCGCTCCCGAGGATGAGCCGATTGCGCTTCGGAAAGGTACTCACTCCTGTCAGACTACTCCTCTCTTTGTATCTTCCTACAGGGGTCTGTCAGCCCTGGAGACCGTGTCGCTTCCTCGGACAGTCGGTGAAGCAAAATCTCACCCCGGGTGGCTTGCCGCCATGAGGGATGAATTGCAGGCTCTGGATGACAACCATACATGGGATCTTGTTCCACTTCCGGTGGGCAAACAGGCGGTCGGCTGTAAATGGATTTTCACGATCCGTCTCAATCCCGATGGCTCTCTTTGCCGCCTCAAAGCCCGGCTTGTCGCCAAGGGGTTTGCTCAGACATATAGCATCGACTACTTTGAGACATTCTCTCCAGTCGCAAAGATGGCCTCGGTCCGCCTTTTCCTTTCGCTGGCTGCTCATCATCACTGGCCGCTTCATCAACTGGATGTTAAAAATGCTTTTCTCCATGACTTTCTTGATGAAGAAGTCTACCTCCAGCAGCCTCCTGGTTTTTCGGCCTCTTGTGCCGACCGCCATGTCTGCCGTCTCCGTCGCTCCCTCTACGGCCTCAAGCAGTCTCCTCGGGCTTGGTTTGGCCGCTTCAGCACGGTCGTCACAGCCTTTGGCCTCTCTCGCAGTATGAAGGATCACACAGTCTTCTTCCGTACGACGGCGCATGGCTGTATCTTGCTTGTGGTTTATGTGGATGACATCATCATCACAGGGAGCGACTCCAGAGGCATCGCCAGCCTTAAGGCGCATCTTCACCAGCACTTTCACACCAAGGATCTTGGTCCCCTCACTTACTTCCTTGGCATCGAGGTCTCCCGGACTGCGGACACTATTTCTCTCTGCCAGCGCAAGTATGCTCTTGATATCTTGCAGGATGCCGGGTTGAGCACCGCCACCGCCGTGGACACTCCCCTTGAGCCTGGGGAACGCTCCCTTCATTCCAACTCGGAACCCTTTCCTCATCCCGAGAGCTATCGCCGCCTGGTCGGTAAACTCAACTACCTCACCATGACGCGTCCTGACATTGCCTGTGCCGTTGGCAAAGTCAGCCAGTTCATGGAGCATCCCACCCGATCTCAGTGGGATGCTGTCCTTCGCATTGCCAAATACATCAAGAAAGACCCTGCCCGTGGCCTTCAGTACTCCCATCATGCTCACATGGATGTTGAGGCATTCTGTGATGCGGACTATGCCGGCTGCCTCGCTACCCGCAGGTCTACCTCAGGTTTCGCCGTGTTCTTTGCCGGCAATCTCATCTCTTGGCGCAGCAAGAAGCAGACTATCGTCTCCCGGTCGAGTGCCGAGGCCGAGTATCGAGCCATGGCCACCGTCACCACTGAGATCCTCTGGCTTCGTCACCTCCTCCATGAGCTCGGTTTCCCCGCATCGACTCCTGCTCATATCTGGTGTGACAATCAGGCCGCCACGAAGATTGCATCGAATCCCGTCTTCCATGAACGGACGAAGCATATCGAGGTGGACTGTCACTTTCTCCACCACCATCTGGAGCAGCACCATATCGGCTTCGACCATATCCCGACGGCCGATCAGCTTGCCGATCTCTTCACCAAAGGTCTTCCAGGAGCTCGCCTTGAGTCTCTCACTACCCGACTGGGTATTCACAGCCTCCCTGACCCAGCTTGAGGGGGAGTCTGAGATGGTCCTGTGTCTTTGTTGTCTTTTTTCTCTTTGTGGGACTCTATCCAATCTGGGCATGTCCAGCTTGAGGGGGAGTGTTGGACCCCATTTAACCTTAAATGGGTATTTCTGTTCTGAGTCCCACATTGGACTTAACACCATGTAATTAGTTTTTACTTCTCTATAAAAGAGGATCCCCACCTCACATTGAGGTAAGGGGAATTCACCCTACTACACTCTCGGTGGACTACATCTTGAGCAGCTGTCCCTGTTCGCCACCAGCAGCTTCCCTTTTTATAGGCTTAACTGTTTCCTTTTTCAAATACAAATAAGATATAAAATATTATATCTTATATCTCCAAATCACAATGTATCTGCCATGTTAAGATTCAAACACTTATCTCATCTAAATAGATAAGATATATCTCCCATGAGATACCCATGCAGCCTTATCTGTGTGATATGATAAAAGATATCTAATATTCAAAAAACATATCTTATCTCAAATCTGGAAACACCAAGATGCGGGCTGAACCTCAACAGAAATACCACTAAGAATACCTTCAAACATACAAATTTTGATCCTCCCATTAGAGATTGGCCCCCCAAGTAGGTTAGGGGAAGCTTCTTCTCTTGCATGCCCAGTTTAATTTGAATATCTCTGGATCTCTACCCCAAACACTTATTAGAGATAAAAACATTGCTTTTCCTTAGATTGACCTTCTACCCACTTTTTTTAGCATATTCCTCCATCATATTTTTTTTCATCCAGTCACTGACCTCCTCCTTCCATTGATGAAAAAAAGAATATCGTCAGAAAACATCAGATGAGAGACCACATTACACCCCCTCTATTCTTGTAGGGAGAAATGTGTTGGGATTTCTGATTTAAAATTTAAATTACGAAGAGAGAAAAAATTATTAATGGAGGGATTTTCTCAACATTAATGGAGGATTTTCTCCCAACATTAATGAAAAGTTATTCTCAATATTAATTGATGGAATAATGATGCAATTATGAATGTTGACCGCATTAATTGGAGATATGGGCTAGGTGCCTATATAAGAAGATGTGGTAGCATGTTTTGGAATGTGTGGGCTGACAAAGATGTAGCCGCCAAGAGAGAAACGACGAAGGGGTTGCCGCGTTTGCGGTAACCGGTGCGAAGCGAAGATGGTGATCACGACAACGATGGTGTGTCAGCGGCGATGATTGAAGACGACGATGATGATGGTGCCATGTATCGAAAAACCTCTTGGTTACGGAGATCAAGCGAGATGTCCCGGTTGTGATGATCAGCGGTATGATAAAAAATGGTACGTTCATGGGTGCCGGTGTGTTGAGAGAGAAATCCTTCGGGTGCGTTGTAAAAGGCTTTCGGGTGTTGTTAAAAATCCTTCGGGTGATGTGTGTAAAATGCCTTCGGGTGATAAAAAGCCTTCGGGTGAAATCTTTTCCTCTTGTGTGTTTCTGCAACGACGAATTCTGTTGCGGCGCCGGGCTCCGCGCCCCAACAATGGTATCAGAGGGATTGGTTGAAGAGTTTGGTTGCAGAACATGGTGGCAAGCATCTAGTGGAGCAGCTTATCAAGGACTCAGGACTCAGATGTTATCGGAAAATGACGGCGGTATCAGTGCTGTTGTTGGAATATCGAAAGTCTTTTTGGCCGCAAGTGTCATGCGGCGTGTTCCGTTCATTTGGTGACATTTGGAGCTTGGTGGAGATGGCGATCAAATTGACCCAGATGGTAGAGATGAATGCGGAGTATTTGAATTTTAAATCAAGGTGGAGATTGTTGGGATTTCTGATTTAAAATTTAAATTATGAAGAGAGAAAATTATTAATGGAGAAATTTTCTCAACATTAATGGAGGATTTTCTCCCAACATTAATGAAGAGTTATTCATAATATTAATTGATGGAATAATGATAGAATTATGAATGTTGATCGCATTAATTGGAGATATGGGTTGGGTGTCTATATAAGAAGATGTGGTAGCATGTTTTGGAATGTGGGCTGACAAAGATGTAGCCACCAAGAGAGAGCGGCGAAGGGGTTGTCGCGTTTGCGGTAACCGGTGCGAAGCGAAGATGATGAAGACAAATGAAGCAAAGGAAATGATGACGGCGATGATGGCGTGTCAATGATGACGAATGAAAGTGTGTGCACGAAGATGATGATGTGCGACGATGGAGAGAGAATTGTCGACGACGACGTGCAAAGAGATTCATGAAGATGCCATGTATCGAAAGTCCTCTTGGTTGCGGAGATCAAGCAGCGTGTCCCGGTTGCAATGATCAGCGATACATCAAAATGATATGTTCATGAGTGTTGGTGTTGCGTTGTAAAAGGTCTTCGGGTGAAATCTTCTCCTCTTGCGTGTTTATGCAACAACGACTTCCGCTGTGGCGTTGGGCTCCGAGCCCCAACAAAATGGACCCCTCCATCAAACACCGCTTCATGTTCTTTGATATAGCATCCCGAGCCAAGATGAATAAGAGAGGGGATATCGGGTCCCCCTGTTTAAGCCCGCACACCATTTTGAAGAAGCCAAAGTGTTGAGATTTATTGATTTAAAATTTAAATAATGAAGAGAGAAAATTATTAATGGAGGGATTTTCTCAACATTAATGGAAGATTTTCTCCCAACATTAATGAAGAGTTATTCCCATTATTAATTGATGGAATAATGATGAAATTGTGAATGTTGACCGCATTTATTGGAGATATGGGCTGAGTGTCTATATAAGAGGATGTGGTAGCATGTTTTGGAATGTGGGCTGACAAAGATATAACCACCAAGAGAGAGCCGCGAAGGGGTTGCCGCGTTTGTGGTAACCGGTGCGAAGCGAAGATGATGAAGACAAACGAAGCAGAGGCGATGAAGACAGTGATGGTGGCGTGTCAACGATGGCGAATGAAAGTGTGTGCACGAAGATGATGACGTGCGATGATGGAGAGAGAATTGTTGACGACGGCGTGCAAAGAGATTCATGAAGATGCCATGTATCGAAAGTCCTCTTGGTTGCGGAGATCAAGCGGCGTGTCCCGGTTGCGATGATCGGCGGTACATCAAAATGGTGAAATCTTCTCCTCTTGTGTGTTTCTGCAACAACGACGACTTCCGCTGTGGCGCCGGACTCCAAGCCCCAACAGTGGTATCAGATGGATTGGTTGAAGTGCATGGTTGCAGAACACGGTGGCAAGCATCTGGTGGCGCAGCTTATCAAGGACTCAGATGTCATCGGAAAATGATGGCGGTATCAGCGGTGTTGCTGGAATATCGAAAGTCTTTTTGGCCGTAGGTGTCATGCGGCGTGTTCCGTTCATTGGGTGACATTCAGAGCTTGGTGGAGTTGACGATCAAATTGGCTCAGACGGTGGAGATGACTTTGGAGTATTTGAATTTTAAATCAAGGTGGAGATTGTTGGGATTTATTGATTTAAAATTTAAATAATGAAGAGAGAAAAAATTATTAATGAATGGATTTTCTCAACATTAATGGAAGATTTTCTCCCAACATTAATGAAGAGTTATTCCCATTATTAATTGATGGAATAATGATGGAATTGTGAATGTTGACCGCATTTATTGGAGATATGGGCTGAGTGTCTATATAAAGAGGATGTGGTAGCATGTTTTGGAATGTGGGCTGACAAAGATATAGCCACCAAGAGAGAGCGGCGAAGGGGTTGTTGCGTTTGCGGTAACCGGTGCGAAGCAAAGATGATGAAGACAAACGAAGCAGAGGCGATGGAGACGACGATGATGGCGTGTCAACGATGGCGAATGAAAGTGTGTGCACGAAGATGATGACGTGTGATGATGGAGAGAGAATTGTTGACGACGGCGTGCAAAGAGATTCATGAAGATGCCATGTATCGAAAGTCCTCTTGGTTGCGGAGATCAAGCGGCGTGTCCCGGTTGCGATGATCGATGGTACATCAAAATGGTGAAATCTTCTCCTCTTGTGTGTTTCTGCAACAACGACGACTTCCGCTGCGACGCCGGGCTCCGAACCCCAACACAAAGTTCTTCCCCATGAAGAAGATAGACAACCAAGGTGATCCAAAACATCTGAAGAATAAATCATAGACTCATTCACTAAAACCAAATCTACGCAATATCTTGATGATGAAGCTCCACTCCAACCGGTCATAGGCTTTATCCATGTCCACTCTGATAATAATGTTTGAACCGACTGCTTTTTTATTCATATCCTCCACCATCTCTTGGGAAATCCCCATTGCACCTTGTATGCCTCTTCCTTGAATAAACTCGTGCTATTCCTCTGACACCATCTTGGGAATCATTCTTTTAAGCCTCTTATTAATAATGTTGGACAATATCTTATAAGAAAAATTGCATAAACATATTGGTTGGAATTGAGCAATGGTTTTAGGCTATTAGACCTTTGGAATTAGCACCACTTTGGTCGCACAGGTCGCCCTCGGGAGATGCCCCCTTAAAGAAGTCTCACACAACCTCCCCTATTTGTAGGCCAATAATCGCCCAAGAATCCATATAGAAAGAACCCGAAAAAACCATCAGGCCCCGGTGCACTATCTGTACTCATGCCCATCACCACTTCCTTGACCTCTTACCAGGATGGTAGGGACCCCATACTTTCATTGTCCTCCCTGCTGAGAATGCTCGGAATACACTGCTAGAAAAAGCAGTTACCCAACTCCATCCTGGGCACACTCCATCCATTCAGTCCAACCAAGAGATTTTGAAAGAGATCCAAAGCCATACCTCCTACCACTACAACAACACCAGTGAAGGAACCATCTGGTAATTTAATATTAATTTTACTAGTCACCCATCTTTATCACCTTCCTTCAACCAAGTGGCCCTTGACTTTTCCCTATGACCTTTCAACTTCCAACATCTTCTCCGCACACAAATTTTGTTTTTCATTGAGCTCCACAAAGACGTCATCATCCCAACAGTGTTGAAGCCTCTCCTCAAGTCTGTCCATATCTGCACGTATGGCCTCAATAGGAGTAACACCATTCCCCCTTCTTCGGTTCCATTCTTGCAAGTCACCTTTAAGCCATTTTAATTTAGAGGCTAGGCCCACCCACGAGTTCCCTATGACCTGTTGGCACCAAGAGGAACGAACTACATCCATAAACTCATCATTTTTAGCCCAACTCCGAGAATATATAAAATGTCCTGGACCCCTACCATCACTTTGGAGAACCAGCACAAGAGGAGAACGATTCGACAGAGCCCTAGGGAGATGTAAAACCGATGACTGGGGAAAGGTATCTAAACTCTGCACGTTGCATAAACAACGGTCCAGCCTGCTCCAAATTCTCCTGTTGCCTTTCTTGTTGTTACGCCATGTAAAATGGCTGCCGGACAATCCCAGGTCACTTAATCCATTATTAGCCATGAAGATCTGAAAGTTCTGCATGGCTGCTCTTGAGTAGTCGGAGCCACCCCTCTTTTCCCTGATGTCAGCTATAGTATTGAAATCACCGGAGATAACCCAAGCAACATTACCTGGATTGAATTCCCTTAGCGACCGCCAGAGGTCCTTCCTAACCGCTACCTTGTTGCTAGCATAGACAAAAGAAAGGAACGTTTCAGAGCAATCAAATTTCACTTTAGTCATAATGTGCTGGGCCGAAGCTTCCACCTGTTCCACTTCAGCATCCTGATTCCAAAAAATCAAGATGTCCTAACTGCATAGACTATTATATAAAGAGTGATAGAACCCCAGACGCTTTGCGAAGGAATTGATATGAACCACCGTTTATTTTGGTTCAAGAATAGTTAAAATGGAGACCTTCAGGTGCTGAGACTCATTGAAGATGTAAGCACTTTTGTCCTTCACACCCAATCCTCAGGCATTCGACACTGTCACTAAAGTCACTGATGAATGGAGACAGGGTCTTTGAGACCCAAACTATAACAGCTCTCACCAACCGACATCTTCGAATGATCCTTCCTAGACTGGGAACAAGTCACCGGACCACCTCTACCAGGCAGACCCCGAGGCGACCCGACAACTGCCGCTGAGCTGTCCAATGTTGGTTCGTCGAGGGAAAGCACCTCAAGCACTGCAAACCTATTCGGAGAAACGACCATACCTCTGGTCTGATCCGGTGATTGGTACCTGTCCCGAGATGATGAGCGCGCTTTCCCTGCCACCACCGTCTCTAAGACCCGGACCTCCGATGACACCAACTCCCCTGAACCTTGCTGAACAATGGGGGAAAAAAATGGACCCTCCAGTTTCTCCGAGAAGGCCGAGCTCCGTTTTGAAGATTCCACCACCATTTTCAGGCCCAAACTCAAACCAAAGGCCTCGCCCAACGATCCCTCCGCCAGGGTCAATGATCCAAAGACAAAAGGATGAGTGGGAGCAGTGGAGAACCAATGATTTTGTTCCGTAGCCTGCACCACGCCTGACAGCCACCAAAAGTGTTGAAAAACCATCCCCCGCGTGGGGCGCGTCGTTCAAATTTGAAATCCTCGATGTATCAAGTTTCCCGCCCACAGGACACAGCGGAGCCTTCGCCGGCGGATCCTTCACCGGAAACTCTTACTCCACCGTGCCCAGAGTCCCCGGCCCCCCAGGACAAGCAACCCCTGCTTCCACTCCCTTCCCAAGCGCATCAGCAACGCCAACCGGAACCGCCTGCTCACCGTATCGCCACCCGAGCCAGGGGCCTTACCATGCTCCGTGACCAGTGGCCGAGACCGCCTACAAAAATCCGATGAATGGCCCTTTCAGCCGCAATGAGAACAAAACTTGGGTGGAGCCTGGTAGGAGATCAATTTCCACGAAATAGAATCGGCAACACCCCTGATGAGAATACGAGGCAGAAATTTCAGGAGAAGATCCATCTCGACACAGATCCGGGGAGCCGTTGTCGATTGCAAACAACGAGTATCATCATCCAGACACAAAAAACTCCCCAAAGCATTTCCCACTGACTTGAGCACGGAGGGGTTTTGAAAAGACAGAGGAAGACCCGGTAATCTGATCCACACCATTGCCAAACTAGATTCCATCCCACGGTGGGTGTCCCAAGACCACCAGGATAAGCTGAAAACCCAGGAGCCGCAGCGCCTCCCTTCCCTGGACCAAGCACGAACGGAATCCTCTTCAGAGAACAGGTGGATACTGAAGGTAGATCGGGATAACACCGACACCGCTGCAGCCTGGGAAAGACCCCAGGAGTCTACAAAGATCTAAAGAAAGCCAAGGAAGGCTTGTCGCACCCAAAAGCAGCCACCATCGTCCATTTGCGGAAGCTTACAACCTCACCTAATTCAGTCGCCGAGAAATCAACCGCCAACAGACCATCCACGCACCCAACACATCCAGGATCCACCTCTATCGAAGGAACGCCAGGAACCTACTGGGTCAGCCTCACCCCCACGCTATAATCACTAAAATGCGGTACCCAATCTTAGCACAGTCCAGCGCTATATTTGGCGCTGCAGCACTTTCCACTGTTTCCTTTTTTCCTGTGTATTTGGCTTCAAATTTGTATTTATTTTCATCATATAAAAATAATAGCATGAAAGATAGCGTTCCGTTGGAGAAGATTTCACTGTATATACGTTATTTTGGCGCAAAGGTCACTCCATTTTAGCGCTGTGGGTTGGAGATGCCCTGAGGCACCACCTCCCACCGAGTCCATTCTCCATCTTCTCTCTCTTCACTCCCTTCTCTCTCACCCATTAATGTAGCCATTAGAGGGATGTGATTGATTATTGATATAAAATGCACGATGCTTATTCATGAATGTGAAAATGGTCTCTTTCTAGTGAGGGTGTTAGAGTTGACATGTGATTTACTACTTATATTATATTTATTCATGTGATGATCATTAATTTTTTGTTTCTCACCTCCACTTGTTTGGCTACATGGGAACCCTATGAATTAAGAAATAGGTTCAAATGTATACTACACTAGTTAGCTCACACACTAGCTAGTTCCCCATAGTTGTATGGTTTTCTTAGTCTATAAGAGTGTCCCTAATGAGGAATGTGTGGGTAAGTTAGGTGGATTTTCTATTTTTTTAGGATTCAACATAGGCTGACTATTGGACTCATTGTAGTGTGAGTACAAAATGAAGAAATAATTGAATTCCCTCTATGATTTTGATATATTGTAGATAATAGAATTGGAACTAGGAAATAGGGATCTATATAACAATTAGATTTATCATCTAAAGGAGAAAGTGGATGATAGGAAATAGTGAAAGATGTATCTTTTTTTTTGATAAAATTGTGAAAGGTGTATCTAGTTGTAAATGTATTTCAATAATTAGAAGGATTAGATTTCAGTTAGATTTTCTCTTCTGTTGTAAAGCATATAATAATTCAGATCGTTCTCGGCTTGTTTTCCATTGAAGGTTTATTTCTAGAAAAAATGGATGTCATGATTATATTCCTTCACGGAGATTTGGAGGAAGATGTCTATATAGATCAACTGGAAGGTTTCATTCTAAATGGAATAGAAGGTTTGGTTCCAGTCTCAAGTGGAGTTTTTGCGGGCTTAAGTAGGCACCAAGACAGTGTAATTGGAATTTCAATGCACTCATGGTAGAATTAATGTTAATGTAGTGTAATTGAAAGAGCTCATCAAGTTTACAAAAGATCATGTATATGACCCTTATAAAATCCTTTGTTTGTGTTTATACTATTTTTATTCAAGACAAATTAGTCCAAAGGAGTTGGAAGAACACTTGATTTTTCACAGAATAGATCGAAGTTATAAATGTTGGAGTAAACATGGGGAAAAGGAGAATGTAGCTAGTGGATGGGATAACACTACATTTTATGAATCATCTGATATGATTACAAGTATGGAAAATAAAGAAGACCGTATCGAAGATGTGATTACAGATGTGAATGATGATGAAAATCATATTGAGAAAATGACAAGGACAATTGAAGATGAACTTCGTGATTTTCCAAAATTGTTTGAGAAGTTAAAGAATTATGTGAAATTGTATGCTAGTTGCACTAAATATACAACATTATTAGCCGTACTGAAGTTGTATAATTTGAAAGCAGGTAATAGATAGAGTGATGTCAGTTTTACGGAACTACTTGCTCTCTTGAATGACATGCTCCCAGAAGATAATGAGCTCCCGAGCTGAACATATGATGCCAAACAAATGCTATGCTCGATATGTATGATCTCTAAAAGAATACATGTCTACTCGAATGATTGTATACTATTTCTCAAGGACCAAAAATCACTTACAGAATTCCCAAAGTGTGGCGCTTCTCGATACAAGAAAGATGAATCTGGTCCTACAAAAGTTGTATGGTACTTTCCAATCATTCCAAGGTTTAGGCGCCTATATGGAAGTGAGGAGACTACATCATAATTAATGTGAAACACAAATACAATAATTAAATATGGGAAACCACGTCACCTGGTAGACTCCCCTTAGTGAAAGAGAATTGATCATGAACATCCTGAATTTGGAAATGAGCCGAGAAACCTTCATTCTTGCATTATCTATAGACGGAGTGTATCCTTTTGGTTTTCAAAGCAGTACTCACTGTACATGCCCGATTATGTTGGTAAATTATAACTTTCCACCGTGGTTATACAAGAAATGAAAATACATCATGTTATCTATGCTTATATCAGGACAAAAAAAAACTGGGTAATGGTATTGATGTTTATTTGGCTCCATTGATTGAGAATTTAAAATTATTGTGATATTTAAGTGTTATGTTGTATGATGCTTATAGAAATGAAGATTTCATGTTGAGAGCCATATTGTATGAGACGATAAATGACTTTCCTACTTATATAAAATTTTCAGGATATAACATTAAAGGAGCTCAAGGGTGTCCCATTTGAGAAAAAGCTACACCGTCAATTAGGTTGAAATATTCATTGAAAACTGTGTTTCTAGGAAATTGTAGATTTCTACCTCAATGACATAAGTACCGATCTTGGACAACACCATTCAATGGAATTTCAGAAGAATTTACAACACCATCTCCACTAATAGGTGATCAACTATTTGAGAAAGTAAAAGATGCGGACACTGCTTTTGGTAAACCATTTTCAAAAAACCTTACGGAAACTGGTTAGAAAAGGAGATCAGTTTTTTTTGAATTACCATATCGGAATTTTCTGTACATCATACATTTTCTTGATGTCATGCATGTTGAAAAAAATGTATGTGATAGTTTCATCAGCACGTTGCTAAATGCACCCGACAAAACAAAGGATGAAATTATGATTAGGTTGGACATGATTGACATGAGAATATGAGAAGAGTTGACACCAGTGAAGGGTGAAAAATGAACTTTTCTTCTTTCAGCTTCTTACACTCTTTCTAGGTAGGAGAGATCAACTTTGAAACTTTTTGAATGACACAAAGGTTCTAGAGGGGTATTTATCGAATACCAAGAATATCGTGTCAATGACCGATTTAAAGTTAAAGGGTCTGAAATCACATGACTTCCATGTTTTGGTGAAAGATATAATGCATATAGCTTTACATTGCATTTTGCCTAAGAATGTCTGTCATACATTAATCAAGCTCTGTTTCTTCTTCAAAGCTATATGTAACAAAGTTATAGACCCGAAAAAATTGTCGACTATGGAAAGAGAAATTGTTGTCATATTATATGGATTGGAAATGTTCTTCCCACCAACATTATTTGATATGATGTTTCATTTGATGGTTCACTTGGTGAGATATATTTGACTATGTTGTACTGTACATTATAGATGGATGTACCCCATTGAGCGATATATAAAGGTTTTGAAAGGGTATCTCAAAAATTAAATTCGTCCAGAGGGTTGAATTGCAGAGTGATATATTGTCGAGGAAGCTCTTGAATTCTATACTGAATACTTGTCTAGTGTGGAAAGAATTGGTCTACCAAAATCTCGTCACACTAGGTGGCTTACGGGTGAATGAATTTTTGAAAGAAATGTTATCACAATCAATATTACAGATCATGATCATTCCCACCTCTACGTTTTGCATAACAGTTTGGAGGTTTCCCCATATTTTGAAACCCACAAATAAATTCTTAGGAATTTGAATCCATCAAGTGATGAAAGATGGATATCAAATACACACAATCAATAGTTTATATAATGGTTTTAGGACCATATTTTTAAGGAGTCAGATGAAAATATGGATTCAATTTCAGAACAAATTCAAAGGCTAGCCGGGGGACAAAGTGTGTATGTATTATCTTACAATGGTTATGTAATTAATGGTTATACATTTTTATATAAATGAACATGATGAAGATAGTATCATGAAAAATAGTGGATTCACACTTGCGGCTGAAGCGATGAATGTTTCTGGTACTAAGGACATAAATCCAATTTACGTGAATATTTCATATTTTGGCGTCATCAAACAAATACAGGAGTTGGATTATACAACATTACAAGTACTGATTTTTCAATGCAAGTGGGTTGATAATAGGAGTACTATTAAAATAGATGAATTGGGATTTATAAAAGTTGATTTCAGTAAGGAAGAGTACAAAGACAAACTGTTTATAATGGAATCACAGGTAATACAAATATTTTATGCTCCAGATCCTGCAAACTGGAAGTGGTCAATTGTTCTATTATCGACTAAAATCACTAAAAGGTCAGATGAAAATTCAAATGAGTATGAACCTTTCATTGGGACATCGCAATCATTTCACAGTGGTCCCAATTTAGATGACATTTTTTATGTTAGAGGAGACCAAAATGAAGGGATTTGGATAGTTGATAGAGGGGTCAATTCTCTTTAGCCATTAAAAAAAGAGAGTTCAATAACCAGGTTACATATTTTTTAATATACATCGTGTTACATCATGTTATTATCCGTTTACTGTTGTATTTATGTACTCTAAATTAAATGTTAAACCGATTTTATAGATAATGACTTCCAAACATGCTGGTGCTCCCAATCCCAAGGAACCACATGTCTCTCAACCTACTGCTTCTCTTAGTGCAGAGGAATAACTTCCTTCTGCATGTGCTGGTGCTCCCAATCCCGAGGCTCAATAGGTCTCTCAACTTGCTGTTGCTCGTAGTGTAGAGGAACGACCATCTGCACGTGGTGGTGCTCTCATTTCTGAGGAACAAAAGGTTTCTCAACCTGCCGCTACTCTCAGTGCAGAGGTACAACGACCATCTCCACATGTCGATGCTACCACTCTAGAGGAACATATTGAAAATGTTGATTTTAGGGAAATGGTAGGTGATGAAGGACTGGCAATGCAGAAAAATAAGAGTATCGTAGTTTGAAGGTGTTATAAAAAAACATTAAGGCGAAAGTCAAAGGCATCAAATACGAGGTCAGATGGAATGCACGAGGCCAACATGTTAACCCCAACAAGGCCATGTTCAGTAGTTACATTGGAATTGTCACTCGACAAGGCATGCCGATTGATGTAGATTCATGGAACCATGTTGTGACGGGGCTTAAGACATAGATGTGTGAATAGATTATGGTAACATTATGATATAATTTCTTTATTTTACTAAAAAATAAAATAACAAAACATTGACTTACTCTTCATCATCCATTGTAGAGTGCATTTATAGTAGATGAATCCCATAAGAAACATGTATTATTTCATTTTAGAAGGATTAATAGAGGATTTCACACAATTCTAACAAGACATCATCTTAAATATACTGAAGGGAAAATAAACCCGCACCCACCACTTATCTATGAACACATGATAACCCAAGAAGCATGGGATGTATTTACTATTCATCGTGCTGATGTGTCTTTTCAGGTACATTGTGGCTAGTAATATTTTGTTTGATGATGTGTATTCATCACTTTTACAGTTTTTTATTTATGAAACAATTGAGTGATGGAAAAAAGGAACGAGCAAAAAAACCAGCATACCCCTACCATAAAGCAAGGATGGGGTATGCTTCAGTTGAAAAAAAATGGCACGTATTTTAAATCTACCGCAATACTTTTATGTAACATGAAACAACATCCTAATTATATTTATTTGTTTATATAAAGATTGATGACTCCAAATCCAAATCCACTTCCATCCCATGCCATGTGATATGGAAGGAGGCACGTGTAAATAAAGACGAGATACTAATAGATGAAAACACACAAAAAGTGTGGGAAACATGTGTAAGTATTACATAATAAAAATTTGTTTTTCTTTAAATCTATATTACTTAACAATGATAACTTATTTTCCTATATTTTTTATCTAACATAGTCATATGAATCAATAACACCTATACTAGATGAACACATACTATCAGTGACCTTGAAGCGGCCAGAACAGTATTGCCGCATCAGAGGTGCAATTTTTGGGGTGACACCCCAAACATATTTTGAGAAAAAAACAAGAGGATGATCAAAGTGAATTAATAAAATAGACAATATAAAGAATAACTACCCTTGAATAACAATTCCAATGGTAGATAGAGATGATGATAACTTTTATGGGGGGAGGCAAGGAGAAGAAGCAACTCAAGAACAACCACCGCATAGAGAACCCGCCCCACCCCCACTAGCTACGAGGCAAACCATTCCCCTAAAAGAGATGTCTTATAAGAGGTAATCAATGTTCTAATAAATGTTTCTGTAAATTGTGAATCATACAGACACTGATACTTTTCCTGTACTGATATTCTACAGGATGATAATGACTATGATTTATATCTATCAACAACCACCCATCACTTTGTAGTGAGAGCTACGATGTTCAATATCCAAAACAACATTCTACACAATATGCCAATTCCAATAGGTCACGTGTGAGTGTTGATTAGCATATCCCATGAGCTGAGCACCGAGCTACCTGTTCCAATTCATGAGGAAGATATTCATATGATCGAAAAATCTGTTGAAACATTCATCGCATGACCGTCACATCTTGTAAAAAAAACACATCGATAAGGAGGTATTCATTTCTAATTTATTTTTCAAGCTAAACCTTTAACAATTAATGAAAAAAGGTCTAAACCAATGAATGCTATTACAGACCGACAAAGGGAAGGGGATTAAATAAAAGATCGACTCAAAACTATCTAAAGGATCGACCAAAAGCACCATTACCCATCCCATTCTATATTCGTATTTACTAGAATTTAAGGTTCATGTGGATACAAAGTTAAAATATGGTCATAATCACATAGTTGATTTTGAAGAAAATATGCACGAAGAGAAAGATCAAGACTTCGTTAGTGTTGAGAGTGGATGTGAAATCCTTGACTATGACATCTAGGCGGCTCAGTTGTAAATGTATACATGAGGTATGTTTTCATGATTTGATTTTCCAAAAGCTGATATACTATGTTAATTATGACTAATACATTTAATATTTTTGGTAGGAATATATATGAAAAACAATTGAAGGGATTTTACCATGATTTTTTTGGACTCATTAGTCCTCACATCACCTCTATAGAACAACCAAAAATAGATTCCAATAAAAAGGATGAAATGGTGTCAGGTCTGATCAAATCGTTTGAAAGAAATTTTTTGGATGATAGTCTCTATTTAATACCAATGATGTAGGGGTAAAACTCTATAATTTAATCATATCAAATATATTTTCATTTCTTTCATTATTTATTACTTTTTATGTTTTTAGGAAGCATTGGATGCTCATTGTGGTAAATTTGGATACTCTAAAGATTTATTTCCTGGATTCAATGCATGGATATCCAACAAACCATCCACACATGATGACGTTTTCCAATTTTTAATGCACTACATCCAATATTTTAGAACTAAACATCAATTTATATAATTTATATTATCTTTTAATGAGGATTCTATTATGATAGGGCAGTGCATCAATATCGTGAAAAAAAGGAACGAGGCCAGGGGCTAAGGACAAGAAAGAAGAAAATTTCTATGACTGGACAAGTATTAAAGTATATATAATAATATTTCACTATCCAAACAAATATCAAAACAAATTACATTTTTCCTCATCGTTTCTTTATTTTCCAAAACAAAACAATGGAAAAGATTGTGGTTATTATGTTTGTAAATTTATGAGAGAAATTATATTCCATGAATAAACTAAAATCCCTAAAGAGGTATTTTCAAAGATAATGACCATTTCATTTAATTTTTTTATTAATCCTTTGTGTATTTATATTTTTCTAGTACTACTATGACCATTGAAAAGACTCATATTCACAAGACAATATAGATGTGCTCAGAAATGAATGGGAAATATAACTGATAGAAGAATGTACACAAATAACATGAAGACATGACTTCCATAAAAGTAGTAGATTGTTTCATATTTATGTTTAATTTACTTATTTTTAGTATTACTCACATAAGAATTGTTTTCTTAAACAAGTGGATTCCTTTGTTCGAGTCGGGGTGATTTTTTCGAAACTGATCATGCTCACGAGAGATTGGACTTTGAGGCTGCAACTCAGAATTCAATGAGAAGGTAAAGTTTTTTTTAATATACTATGTTTTTCCTCATGATATTATATGTTCTCTACTACATTAATATAATTTAAATTAAATTTTTGTCTACTCATGAAAACAATTTCTTCCATAGACTTATTCTCCCTCAAAACCTTATCACCCCTACATTGTTGGCATTTATCACTTTCCTTCAAAGGCAGTGGAGGGAACTTGAAGGAAAGTGATAAATGTCAACAATGCAATGTTTCCATTTCTACAAAGGAAGAAAATAGAAATCATGGTAACACATGATGTGGTCGACATGACTCAAAGTGTGTCTTTTTATGTAATTAATTAATTTTTTCATCATTTTATATACTATTTGTAAGTTAATTTCATTATCATTTTTATCTAATACTTATTTAGTTTTTTATATAGATCTTTTGGGAAGTCATATTTTCTTTTCAACTATCTACAACAATCTAAAAAATAGAGAACATGTTCCTTTAGGGTGGAAGAAGAAACCCCATGTTGCATGAAAGCAAAGAAAATGCACAGTGTGACATGTATGACTAAAAGTGTCAGTTACCAGTTTAAAATTGACATTTTAGTTCAAACCACATCACTCATTAAAAACCAAGAAAATGCACTCTGATTGTCTTGATAATTTATGATATCATTTGTGACATGTATGGAGTAGTCTTATGTCAAACCGATGCACAATGCGATCAGTATGACTTATAATGGGTGTTTCCAGTTTGAAATGACATTTTAGTAAAAAATCACAACTGACATACTGAAAACTGGGAAAACATATTTGTATTGTTTTAATACTCTAGAAAAATGATCTATAAGTCATTTTTGATGTGTAGAAATAAACTTCACCTCAATACAATACATGGTGTGGCTGGTATCACTCAATGTGTCTCTTTTTATTTAAAATTGACATCAATTTAAGTAAAAAAAGTGACATACTAAAAAACCAACCAAACACATTCATATTATTTTTATATTTTAGGAAAATTATCCATGAGTCATTTTTGACATTTAGAAGTCATCCAAACCTCAATATGATGCACGGTGTGACCGGTATGACTCTAAGTGAGTCTTTTTATTTAAAATTGACATTAATTTAAGTAAAAAGAACAAGTGAAAAACTAAAAACCAAGAAAAAACATTTTGAATTATTTTGATACTTTAGGAAAACAATCCATGAGTCATTTGTGACCTATAGGAATCAACCACACCTCAATCCAACGCATGGTGTGATCGGTATGAATTAAAGTGTCCATTATGAGTTTAAAATTGACATTTTAGTTCAAAACATGTCACTCAATGAAAACCAAGAAAATGCACTCTGATTATCTTGATAATTTAAGAAAAATATTAATAAGTAATTTTTGACATTTATGAAGTAGTCTCACATCAAACCGACTCACGATGTGACCGGTATGACTCATAATGCATTTTTCCAGTTTGAAATGATATTTTAGTAAAAAAACACAACTGGAATACTAAAAACCAAGAAAATGCATTCAGATTATTTTAATACTTTAGGAAAATTGTATATAAGTCATTTTTGATGTGTAGTAATCAGCCACACCTCAATACGATGCACGGTATGGCTGGTATCACCCAAAGTGTCTCTTTTTTTATTTAAAATTGACATTAATTTAAGTAAAAACAAAAAGTGACATATTGAAAACCGATAAAATACATTCATATTATTTTGATATTTTAGGAAAAATATTTATAAGTCATTTATGATGTTTAGGAATTAGCCTCACCGCAATACGATGCATGGTGTGGCTGATATCACTCAAAGTGTCTCTTTTTATTTAAAATTGACATCAATTTAAGTAAAAAGAACAATTGACATACTCAAATTTAGTAAAATACATTTTTATTGTTGTTATATTATATTAAAATGATCCATGAGTCGTTTTTTATATGTATTAATAAACCCCACCTCAATAGGATGCATGACGTTCCAGTATAACTCCAAATGTGTCTTTTTATTTAAAATTGACATTAATTTAAGTAAAAAGAACAAGTGACATACTAAAAACTGAGTAAAATCATTCATATAGTTTTGATAGTTTAATAAAATGATTCATGAGTAATTTTTGAATTTTAGGAATCAACCACACCTCAATATGATTCACGGTGTGACTGGTATGACTAAAAGTGTCCGTTATCAGTTTAAAATTGACATTTTAGTTCAAAACGTGTCACTCACTGAAAACCAAGAAAATGAACTCTGATTGTATTGATGATTTATGAAAAATGATTCATAAGTCATTTTTGACATGTATGAATCAGTCTCATGTCAAACCAACGTACGATGATATTGGTATGACTCATAACGCGTGTTTCCAGTTTGAAATGACATTTTAGTAAAAAAACACAAATGGCATACTAGAAACTAAGAAAACACATTAGGATTGTTTTTATAATTTAGGAAAATGATATATAAGTAATTTTTGATGTGTAAGAATTAGTCTCATCTCAATAAGATGCACAATATGGATAATATAACTCAGAGTGTCTCATTTTTTTAAAATTGACATTAATTTAAGTAAAAATAACAAGTGACATACTAAAAACTGAGAAAAAATATTCGTATTGTTTTAATATTTTAGTAAAATTATATATAAGTCATTTTTGACATGTAGGAATTATCCTCACCTCAATATGACGTACGGTGTGTCTGGTATCACTCAAAGTGTCTCTTTTTATTTAAAATTGACATTAATTTAAGTAAAAACAACAAGTGACTTACTAAAAATTGATCAAACACATTCAAATTGTTTTTATACTTTAGGAAAATGATCCATGATTCATTTTTTAAATGTAGGAATCAACCCCACCTCAATCCGATGCATGGTGTGACCAGTATGACTAAAAGTGTCCGTTATCAATTTAAAATTGACATTTTAGTTCAAAACATGCCACTCACTGAAAACCAAGAAAACACACTTAGATTGTCTTGATAATTTAGGAAATATATTATTAAGTCATTTTTGACATGTATTAATCATTATCACATAAAACTAATGTACGATGTGACCGATATGACTCATAATGCATATTTCCAGTTTGAAATGTCATTTTAGAAAAAAAACACAACTAGCATACTGAAAACCAAGAAAACATATTCATATTGTTTTGATACTCTAGAAAAACAATCTATAATTCATTTATGACATGTAGAAATCAAACACACCTTAATACGAAGCAATTTTTGGCCGGTATAACTCCAAATGCGTCATTATTCAAAATTAACATTAATTTTAGTAAAAAAAGTGACATACTCAAAACTGAGAAAACACATTAGGATTGTTTTTATATTTTATGAAAATGATACATAACTCATTTGTAACATGTATGAATCAATCGCACCTCAAAAAAATTAATGGTATGACCGATATAACTCAAAATATGTCTTTTTTATTAAATATTGACATTTTATTAATTTATTCTTTCATATTAATGTTTAATTTATTTCTTTATAGTATTACTAACATAATATTTGTTTTCTTATATATGAGGAATCTTTTTCTCTAGTTGAGATGATTTGTTCGGAAACTGATACCATGGGAGGACATTTTTGATAGGGGATCATGCGTGTCAAAAGATGAAACATCATTGTTTTTAAATGTTTATTGGATAATTGTATATGTAATTATATAAAATATTGTTTGAAATGTATATAGAAGTTTTTTTTATATACCATGGGTTTAGATTTTTTTATTACTGGTGTCACATTAAATGTATATAGCATTGTTTGAAATTATAGGTTTTTGTAGGGTGTAATCTTATATTAACAACACATTTCAACTAGCAATGCCTTTATTAATGATTTTTTAGTGCGGATAAAGGAACCCCTCTATCAGTGGTTTTTTAGCACTAATAAAGGGGACCCCCTTTATTATTGTTGCAATTAAAAATTCTTTTTTAGTGATGTTAAAATCCATTTTGCGCGCTGTTAAAGGGCACACGTGTAGTAGTGCTTCTAAAAGCTTCAAACATTGGCATTCATTCCTCTGGATCTGGAAGCGGTTGTGGAAGTCATTCCTCACTAGAATGTGAGCACAAGATCTCTATCTGTATTCTTTAATGGAATCAAATATTCACATGATGATGGAGTCATGTAGTAATGAGTCTAGATAAGACCCCATACTTCTTCTCCAATCAGGTTATAGGGTTTCACCTTGGTTCGAATGAGAGAAAAGGAAGAAAATTCCAAATAAGAGGGGGGGGGGTATGATCGATGCCCCGCAATGATTCCCCCCATAGGATTTAAGGTGCCCAACCAGTGTAATAGATGAGGAGCCAACAAAATAGTCAGAATGAATATATTGGAGACATGTGGAGCGATCAAATAGAAATACAGGGCATGTAGATAGCCTGGATGAGTTGGTTCTCTAAATCAATCAATGGCTCAGAAGAGTCATATAGTAGCATACCGAATCAAATGAGGCATATAGATGTATCAGACCTAACCACTAGGAGGGCCTAAGGAATAGGGCCACACTGCCAATCCAGGAGAATCCCAACCATACAACAAGTATCCCAATAAAGAATAATTCTATAATAGAATGAGCATAATAATTTTCATATTTTTTCATGAGAATAAATCAAGTAGTGAAAAAGTTAGAATTATCAAAAGTCAATTTAATATGGGAATTAAATTCATATATATCATCACTAATATACAAACCAAATGTTTATTGGTTCAACAAACATCCACCCCCACTTACCATCTCTATTGATATCTTTTGCATCATCCTACACAATCAATCCATGTCAGCACCATCATAGCAGTTGAAACAAAACCAAGACACAAGCTAGAACAAATGATCATAAGAAACAACATTTATTGTAGAATCTATAATAATGTTAAAAAAATATACCACAAAACTATAACCTTTCACAATTTCCCTCTAAAGAGTGTTGTGGATCAGATAACTATCTAGGCTAACCCCCTATATTGGGACAAACGATTTATGATGTGAGTCCTAGGGCATGGGGGGAGGGATTTTAGTGTTGATCAATTTGAAACTTTCTCTCTAAAACATCACCCAATACCAAAATAGTTCAAAATGATCATTTCACACCACTTACCTTAGTCATCCAAGATAGATTATGAATCTTTTTTACTTCAATAAATCTGTACATCTCCTTTTTCATAGAATCAATAGTCATAATTACTTTAATACAAGCTCTATTGATCTTCTATGAATCACCATACATAATTACTGTTATGGGGAAACCTCACATGCAATGGTCAACAACACCCAGATTATAGCAATGGATTCTCGATTTGTATAAAATTAGTTTATGAACATGTGAATAAAAAATGAAATACGATGAACAAATCATGATGTGCATTCTTAAAGAAGAAAAAACATAGAATTTAACATGATTCGGGCCTCATTGATCCTATGTGAATGAGATGAAACTGTTCACATGTTGTTTTGGAACCAACCAATTCAAAGGATTCCCCCAGAACCACACAGAAAAAAACATATTCCAAAACTTCCCAAAATGGAATTACACGTGACTTTGATGTTATGAAACTAAGAAAAACATGAACCCCAACCATTTCATAGAATCAAAACCAAACTAAAAAATACCTTCCAAATCTCAACAAAACAAAACAATACACTCAACATAAGGAACACTAGGAATAATGTGGTTCATAACTTAATCCTACCCCATGATAGATACACCGCAAATTATAAATTAAGGAGATAAATAAAGAGATAACACCTGATTAACAAGGGATACTATCATTTATAAACCCTACTCAGACCATTCAAGTTACAAGAGATCATACTTTTAGAAACTCTACTCAAATAAGTAATAAGAAGACTCCAATGCTTCCATGAAAAAACACCTGCCACAACATTTCCACTGTGATGACCACATATAGTAGATTGAGGATCTCTTCTAGACTATTAGTCCCTATATAACCTCTTCAAACTTCACTCATCTCTTCTATTCATTTTGATCTTCCACCCTTTTATATTTAATACCTTTTAGATTCACTACCTCTGGCATCACAACCTTTAGCTTTCAATTTAACATCAGAGAAGTTACCCGTGCACATCTATTTATAGATACATCCCACAAGATCCAGTAATTTACACCAATTTCACTACTTTATAGACTTATTTTAGGTACAAAAATTTTATATTTTGGGATTTTGAGGGAAAAATTGGGTATTTTTGGAGGCCTTTTGGGCCTTGCACGGTTGAGTGCATAATCGATGAGACCATACAGAATCCCCAGGTGGAATATGTAAGAGGATCAGGGGAATATAATGATCTACATGGTTTCCCAGGGCCATGCGGGGGGAGGGGATTTTGAGGGAAGTGGGTGTTTTATAGTCACTATATGATTTCTTAGGATAGTGAAATTGAGTCATGAAACTAGTTAAAAGACCTCCCAGAATTTCATTTTAAGCCCAATTTTGGGGATTTAATTTTCATTCCTCTCCTCTCTCAGGTTACCCAAGCATTTAATAAATAAATATCACTCATTTTAGATGAATATTCAATACATATAATGTCTTTACATGCCCCAAAAACATAAAGGTTTAGTGTACTTGGAGATTTGATTCATAAAACTCATATTTATCATCTCTAACATCATTCTTTACATAAGGCACCCTTTTAGAATCATCATACTTGATACCATTCTTCATAACTTAATTGAAATTAAAACAAAATAATGGGTGATCTCATATGACCATTAAGGGTAAATAAGGAAGATATCAATCAACGATCACATGTAATCATAATGTGAACTTAAGGGTATAAGAACATAAGATTATTAATAGAAAACCATACCCATAAATTCATAGATCATAATCCTGAGTCATGACATAAAACATTAAAATGACACAAGATTGGGTAATCATTGAAAATAAATCATGATCCATTAGTTAAAATCATAATTATAAAAACATGTCTTAAGATTATGGCTCTATCATAGGCATAAAAACCATATCATATGTCAAGGTTAACTACGAAGACCATTATATCATAGTGGATTAGACATCAACACCTATTTCCCATATCATAGCAGATCAAGAATCACCACTTGTTTCCCATATCATAGTGAATAAGGTATCACCACCCATTTCCCATATCATAACAGATTAGGAAACCCTACATGTTTCCTATAGCGGATCGATCACATCAACTAGTTTCCCATAATTATCTCATGAGATATAAGGATTTAACCAATGAATTGGAGGGATATAACGAACCCGCCCATTACATAATTAAAACAAAACATATGTGTTCCACAATATCATAAATCATTCATGAATTCAATATATCATAAACCATGTAAAAGAAATGGGTTTAATAAAGATCACATCATAACTTAATTAACCCATGGGAAAGAAATGAGTTTCATATAATCATCATCATCATAATCCATCCAAATAAAACAAATGGTATTTAATATCATAAACACAATGAAACATAAAAATACTTAATGGATGATGACGTAGATAAAAAATACCTTTAAAATTTTATTCAAAAATTTCTTTGAAAACATGAAAAAATATCCTTTTCCTTTGATAAAATTTTAACTAAAAATTCCCAAAATATAGAGAAAATAATTTTCTTTAAAAATAAATGTGGAAAATTGTAAAGGAAAATTCAAATCAAAGAACATTCATGATGGAGGGAAAATCCATTCATGTCATATATGTTAAAAGAAAAAATTACTTTAACACTTTTGTAAAAAGTCAAAAATGACTTATTTGGAAAACTTTTAGAAAGATTCATTTTTAAAAATTTGTACATAAAGTCAAAGGTAGTGAAAATTACATTTTCAAAATATTTCAAGTATAATAAATAACTTTCATAAAATAATTTTGAAGAGTATGGACATAGAATAAGAAATTCGTCGACCAATGAGGAAATAAGGTTGGATTTTCTTTAAAAACATTTTCTCTATAATTTTAAGTACTAATGAGAGAAAAATGATAAGAATACTTGAAAATTTTAGGAATAACCGTAGGAGAATAAAATATATAGGGTTTAAAGGACAAGATCTATAAAATTTACTTCATTATAAATTCATCATATAAAATCCTAGAAAAATGTGATTGTAACATAAACCCTTACCTCAAGTCTCATCTTACTTTATACATGTTTGAACCTCCTCTTCATTGAGAAAACACCTTTGGATTACACCTTAATCCTTGAAAGGATGGTATTTTGGAAATAAAAAAAGATATAGGACATGGGTAAAGAAGTTAGTATGGTGTTAGGGTAGGTCTTGGCCGATCTAGAAGCCTAAACCTTTGTTAATAAAGAATAATACTAGGTTCCCTTTTATAATTGAGTGAATAATCACACTTGGAATTATTTAAAATCTTTAAATATAATATATATTATAATCATGTCAAGTGGAACCAAATGGATATAATTTCAAAATTAGGACATGATAAGGTTGAAATCCATTCAACCAATAAAATTTAGGCATGTTTATTTTACATTTTAAGTATTATTTTTGGTTTAAACCCTTTATTAACCCTTTCTAACCTTAATTTTGGAAACACATTTTTTAGCATTTAAGGGACATAAATTTACTTCTAAGGTGACAAGTGGATAAAAAATGGTCCATGGATGAAATTTTTGACCATTTCACATCACACTGGTCTTATTTCAGGATTTTTGTGTTTTTAAATCATTTAATAAAATATTATTTGACATAAAATATCATTAAATTCATTTTTGGGACTATTCATTTAATTTTACTATAAAGACATAATGACAAAAAATGATTTCAAATATAAGCATATTTACCATAATTTATACTTCATAATTACCTATTAAATTCATGGAATACCAAAATTCATCCAAAAAATATTAATTTTATTATTTTTAAAATCATTTACCTTGATTTTTATACTGTACGCATAAACATTGTATCGTCGTTGTACAAGTTCTTAAGGTAATTATACCATAATTAAAAATTAAAAATAAACAGCTATAATAAAAATAGATTATTTATGTTTAAAATAAATTTTTAAATCCATTCATAACTTTTTTTTATCCCCATGAAAATATATAATATAAATTAAAATCAAGATAGTTCCAATTTATCCTTTTCTTAAAATAATATAAAGGTCGTAATCAAAATAAAAATGAAACCAAGTTTCCATATTTTAGAAACTTAGATGTGAAAAGATAAACTCCACCCATCCAATAGGATAAAGGAAAGTTTTATAGAGATTTTAAAGCCTTATCCCAAACTTTTAACCCTATTTTACCCATTTTACCCTTGCTGAGGTGGTAAATATTTACCAAGGTTACTATTTATAATGAAAAAAATAAAAAGGACCTATTTACCAAATTTGAACTACATAATTCCAAATATAGAGCTTTTTTTCTTCAATATTACATTTCTATAAGTGTTATAAATCCATTTTAATATATGCGTTCAAAACACACCAATTGTTTTTTTAGAAAAATGCATTTTAAGCATAAAAATGGATATATTGTTATCCCATGCTCAGTAAAAATAATTAGATGAATGTTAATTTTTTTATTGAATATATAATCTATATATATCATAAAAGTATTCATGAATAGTGATTAATTTAATTTATCAAGATACAATTTAAGAAACTCGCTAACATGAAGTAGGGCCGCGGTTTCGGCTGCGGCTCTCTCCTCACACTGTGGTTTCATTTCCCCGTTCTAGGGTTTCATTATTGCGGTGGCGGGCTCCTTAAGACTCTTCTGCGACAATGGGTTTCGTTCCTTGTGGTGGTGGGCTCTGATTATTCTTCCTCAGTCTTCTTCTTTGGTGGTGTGTCGAGCGTCGATGACATGGTTTGTTCGAGCTCTATCTTCGGCGTCTTCATAGAAGCAAAAGTTTCTTCATTGGCTTCTTCTCCTCTTTCGTGTGGCTTGGGTTTCTTCATTCTTTGTAGTGGTGGGATCTGAATATTATTCCTTAGACTTATTCTTTGGTGGGTTATGTTCCAAATCCGTTGGTTTTTTCTCTCTCTCGGCTTTCAGTGCTACTATTAGGGCTCTGTTTCTTGTTGCGATTCGGGTGATGACGGCTTATGTTCCAGTGCTACTATGAGGGTTCCTCTAAATTCTTTTTCAGTGGCTTATGTTATGATTTTGGTTGCTGTGGGGATTCGGGATCAATGTTTCTCTTTGTTTTTGTTGTTTTTTGATTGTCGATTTCTGGTCCGCTAGTTCATTTTTGGGTTCCAAGGCATGGACCTCTGCCGATCTTTTGACTACTCAAGGCTGCTATGACGTTCTGGTTCACCGCTCCCTTTCTAGATAGTTTGGTGTAGTGCTCTTCATGGAGATTTTGGGATTGTGTCTTTGAGTGATTAAAGGATTTTAGGAGGAGAAGTGCTTCCCGATGGGCTCCTGTTTGCATCTTTTGTTAATATTTTGTGGATGAATTTGGTTTTTTGTTGGCTCCCGGTGATATGGAGGTCCTTACTGATTTTGAATTTTAATTTTAGAGATTTCCTGTGCATGGATCTTCAAGGTTTTCATGATTGATCTTTGATGATATTTTTATTTTGAAATGCGAAGGATTCTAGAAATTCTATAAGGAGCAACTTCAGATGATGTTTCAGAGTAGGAAGCATTCATCAGAGTTTGGCCATCCGGATTTGGACGAATGAGAGGGTATGACTTTGGTCATTGGTACCAGGCCTGTGCAACCCTGCACGGTACAACTAGCTGAGAAAGCATGCGATGGTGGAGGCTTGACATAATGATGTAGTTGTCGGGGAGGGGTGTTTCTTGTAGTCTTTATCTGGGATGAATTTCCTTTTAATGGTTTTTATTGGATGAAGTTGTTAAGGTTCACACTTAGCCTTTAAAAGTGTCATTTCAAAATACAAAAAGAAAAATGGATTCTGCTGCTAATTTATCAAGATAAAAATATATGTCATGCATAAAAACATTTTTTCATAAAAATATATGTTTTTCTTTTAAATGTTTTTTTTTTCATTTCTAATAAATTGATAACCAATGATTTCATTTTATAAATGTGTAAAAAATAATTTTCATAATTTAATTAGTCATATTCATACCAACCAATCCAATGACTAAGTGATAACTATCACATTAAATAATAATATTTCAATAGTACATCATGGTTAGTTTAAACTTAGTGTTTTGTGTAAAACAAGCCATCAAAAAAATAAAATTTATTTAAATAGAAGTATAACATAAAATATTGGGATGTTACACTCTCACTTGGATCTCTCAACCCTAAGGTGATTTTGGGTGAATCATTACCTTTAGATCTCATCTCTCATGAATCTTTGTGAGTTGGGTATCTGGATATAAGTTTAGTTCCTTTATACCCTCCTCTCCCCTTATTTTTGATTTATTTTTGTGGGAAACCTAATCATATAGGGTTTGGGTGTTTTTTTGTGGGGAATTATTGATCTAATTTTTGTATTTTTATGTTAGGGTTTTGAGGAGTCTAAGTGGATCTTGGATTTTGGTTTTTAGCGATAAGCTTTGTGTCTTCATCGATTTTGAGGTAGGTGGATTCTCATGTGTGCCATGTAAGTAGACTGAAAATTCATTTTTTTATTATCAAAACACCTTTGAGGAAAAAGTGAGAAACTAGAAGATCTAACATTATAACCAAATAAAACCATTAAAAAGGATAACCCATATTAAGACTACATGATTTTACTCTCCCCAACAACTACATCGTGACGAGTAGAGATCCCATGGTTTTGGTGTGGGTTTAATTTACTTGGTTTTATATGGTTAAAACATTTGTTTATTGGCATGGTTTTGGTTTTTGAAAATCAAAGGTTTTCGGTGTATGTGTTTTTGAGTAAACATAAAGAGGTGATTTTATGGGTGCATGGGTGTTTTATGAAAAAATGGGGTTAGAGTATTGAATTGGTTTAGATGTTGAGTGGTGGCATTGGGTTTACAAGTGTTTTGATTTGGTTTTTATGTTATCGGTGACATTTAGTTGTTGGGTTTGTGTTGTTATTTATGGTGATTGGTTTGTTGTTTGAGGGATTAGGAATGAGTCATGGTGAAATCCCACTTAGATGTGGGTAAATTGTCAATAAGGGAAAGGTCATGTGGTGGAAACTTCCAATTGGGCATGGGGACCTTATTAGACATAAAAAGGTGAGGTTTGGGGGTAGGTAGTCCTCTTTCAAGTAGTTGATACTCAATTTCAGTTGGTTTCTCATGGACCAAGTTTCCCTTGGGTTTGGTTGTTGGATTGGGCATGTGAGTTGGCTTCGACAATGTTGGTTATACTTTGTTATTTGGTTTTGATACCTTTCATGCTTATTTACTATTGATATTTATGTTGGTTATTATGGTTCATGATGCTTGTTTCATGGTTTTTTATAATATTTCATGGGTTGGGTAATTTTTTATAAAACTTATCTCAGCTTAATGTTTTTTTTCATATATTGGGGTGTATGGGGAGCATTGGGGAAATATTATTGGGTTTAGTAATCACCCCATATTCTCCCACTATGGTGGATGGGTATATTTTATATAGGGTATAAGTAAGAGGATGTGTTCTCCCTAGTTATTGATGATATGATCATGGATGAATAGTTTTGATGAAGGGATGACTCACGGAGATGTGGCGACATGAAGGAACCAGTTAGGATCCACCTCGGGAGTTTCATGGATAGTCTTATCAGCCTATGTTTGGGCTATATTTTGTTTATTCATTTTTTATTTTATATAAATGGTTATTTGGTTTTAAAGGTATGGTTTATATCATGCATAATATGTGATCCTGGTTATGTATTATTCTATTGTATTGTATTTTTCCTATAGGTTTGGTATGTCTGAGTTATGGACACCTCATGCCAAAATTTTGGTAATGGTAGGCATCGTCCTTATGGTTGGTTGTACTTGGTAATGGAAAAGGATGGCACACACGCATCATTTATGCATTCATGGATAGGAAATGAATAAATATTGCATGGTTTTGAGAAAATAATGGATTTTGATTATGAAATTCATTTCCAAATGGGTTTTTTTTGGAAATGGTGATTTTCAAAATGGATTGTTTAGAAAGATTGGTTTTAAAAGTGGGTCTCAAAATGGTTTTCTTTGTAAAAATCCTATTTTATTTGATTATAATTTTACTTTAAAAAAGTATCTTGAGTGATATTGGGTAATACCTTCAAGGAGTGATGGATTGATTTAGTGTATTAAGGTAATGGTAGCTTGAGTGCTATAAGGTGGACTCTTTAGGGAGGGATGGTTTGTTACTATATTCTCATGGTTACTTGAGGTACAACTTTTGAGTAAAGTGAAATAACACTTATGTGTAGTAATTAAAAACAAACTCGTGACCCATGGGATTTATGAATATTGGGTGGGGTGGGCCTAAATTTTTTTACTACTAAGTGCATGGGCCTATGAGGGTCGTGGCCATGTGAATGTGGACTAAGGTGGGTAAGCCTGTGTAGGTGCAGGCTTACCCACTGGTCCAATTTTTTTTTTTTTTTTTACAATATATGATTCTTTATTAACAATGTAGAAATTTTAAATTATCAATATAGGTCATGGACATATATATATATATATAATATAATATTATCAAATTTTTTCCCCATTTTTCACGATCTTACTATTTATTCCTCACTGTATATGTGAATGTGGGATTTGCTCCTTCAGCTGAAATCACTACCTACTTGCCTCCTCATGTGCATACCAAATATCAAAAGCATCCCCCCACATCATCATCCCACCATCATTCATATATTATGAATTCCACCCATTGTAACATGACCCATATATTTTTTTCAATGATGAGTGTATCACTTGCATCACCGAAAACCCAAATCCTCACATACAAAGTATCTCCACAACACTGATATCCCACATCCACCACATTTTTTTTCAAATAAACAATACATGTGCCACCCAAAAATCCCAAAAAAACACCCTCAAAACTCATTCTTAAATAATTAAATGATTATAATTAATAATTTTAATTTTTTACAAAATATAGGCAACACGTGGGTTTATATGGGGAATGGAAGGATTATCATTTTTTACTTTCATTATTTATGGATTTTTATAGACAAACTCGTGTGAGATTAAACTCACATGGGATTTTACCACCCCATCCATTTCACATTACTACTTATATGGATTTTGGGGGGATAATCTAGTAATATTTATAGTGGTTATTTTAAAAAATAGAGATACTTGGGACAAATGGGATAGGACTTGTGTAGATTTTGTAGAGAAGTGGAGAATTATTTGGATTTTATGGTTTCTAGGTTTTTTACTTAGGAATGGGAGAAATATTCCATCATGGATATTATTTGTGAATTAGTGTGATCAAAATGTTGGGACATTAGTGTCTATGGATTATGGTTAGATTAGTAGTTTTTGATGAATTGGATGTAAGCCTAGTGAATGGCTGGTTGAAGAGGATATTAATGGGAAGCCTTTGGGATATAATACTAGTGTGGTTCTAGGATATGTGATATTTAGAGGTGTATGTGTTGGGTCAGATAAGTGACGATAGATGGTTTGGGGGGGGGGGTGAATAGAACAAATTAAAATTTTAAAAATATGGATTAATTATTTGAATTAATTATTATAAAAGTTAATTATTAGAGTTAATTAGAAGCAAAAAAATAAATAAAATAAAGAACAAAATGATGTTTTTTATAGTAGTTTGGTCTAAAGTGAACCTATTCTACACTTATACCTCTTTACTCGATGAGAGATACGTTGTGAACTAATATGATTTTTAAAGGGGAATCATAACCTGATCACAACCTACTTTTTCTAGTGGAAGTATAACCAAAAGACACCTGATTTTTTTATGTGGATTCACAACCCAATTACAAAACCGACTTTAGATAACAGGAGTCATAACTAGAATGGTCATGAATTTAGAATCTGGGTGTCACAATGCAAATATAGAGAATGCTTTTGTATAAAAATCATAAAGTGAAAGTGAACGAATGTGATAGATGAGAAGAAGTGTTATAGAATTAAGGAACTAAAATGAAATAGATAGAAGAAGAATAAAACATAGGTACTAGTTATTAAGTGTTTGATCAAATTGACTATCTCATCAAGGTAGTAGAAGAAGTCATAGAAGTTTTTTATTTATCCATTGAGAGATCTTCTAGCAGTATTGAGAAAAGTTCAACATACGTGGATTGTACAACACTTAATTGTATCAACACCACCACACTCTTCGTACTGCATCACTTGAAAATATGAAATCTCTAATGGAATAATTGTCACATGATTAGTTTTTCACTTGTCAACAACAAAACATAAAGGCTCAAACTACTTAAAAAAGAAATAGACTCAACAGACCCAAGAGTGGTTAGAGAATTCAAAATTAAAAAAATGATAAAACTATATTATCAAAAAGAGAGATAAAGATAGAAATTATCATTAGTGAACCCTCCCTAATAGCCTGTAGAGGTAATCCTCCTATCGAGTACAAATTGAAATATAAATAAATATGTAAAATAAAGAATAATTTTCAGATTAGAAAAAACAATATGTAGAAAATCACAAAACCATGTAGGAAAATTCACGTAGGTGTTTTTCATGTAAGTTTTTTTCACACAGTTATTTTTATTTACATAGATAAAACTCACAACAAAAGAAAATTTACCATAGGTGAATTGATGTAGGATATTTATGTAGGTGGAATCGATCTAGGTGATTTACATAGGTGAAATTGATGTAGGAGATTCACATAAGGTAATCATGTTTCCAAATTTCTGAAATCTATAAATAGATTGACTTAAAAAGTTTCAAACCTAAAAAAATACCTTTATAAAGGTAGAATGAACTTTCGGTTTAGTTTAATTATATTTATAAAATTTCATTATATTTTTAAATAATCAAGAATCACTTTAATCAGATCTCTATAACTTAAGTTATGTTTAAAAAAATATAGAAAAACAATTCTGAAAAACTACAAAAATAAAAATGAAAACATATAGTTACATATAACCTAATTTAAGAGATGATATAGATCGATTCATAATTTTATGTGTTCTAATTAAATGTATATAATTTTCTTAGTTTTCCAAAAAAAAAAAATAATCCCTAAATTTGGAGTTCTGTAGTCCAAGATACGATCTAAATATAGAAGGAAACCGAATCTGGAAAATCGGCTACGTGGTGAACAATAAATCAACCACATGGTAGATTTGGATACATGAATTTTCTATATAGAATATTTGGATATGTTAATTGGATACATGGTAATAGTAAAAAACACGTTAAAATGACTTATTTATACTAGGGACTCAATATAAAACTTGCAGAACATGTTATGACCATTCAAAACATGAAATCTAACGATATCTTAAAAAAAGAAATATTATGATATACTCAAAGTTAAAAATAATTTAATCAACACACAATTCAAATTATTAAGATATTTAGAAAAAATAAATCCAATAAATATTTACAATTATAAAAACATAAAGTGGTTTAAGGATCCAATCAACATTCTCCCCCTTTTTTCTAATTACAAAACCAAGTAATTTAAAAAATCTCTCCCCATTTTTAAATTATCAAAATGATAAAGATTAAATAGAAAAATTATTTCTTTAAAAATAATATTAATAGTGTTTAGAACATTCTTAAACATTTATATTTCAAAACATACCTCAATGATCCACTATAAAACGTTCCATTTTTCAACAAAAAAAGTAAGCCTATCATACCATGAATGATGTGATTTTTTAAGACTATATAAATCTTTTGATAATTTAAAAATGTGATTAAGAATTTTTTCATCTTCAAAACTAGGGGGTTAAGAATCATAAACCTCTTTATAAATAAAACCATTTAAAAAATAACTTTTAAGATCCATTTAGAATAACTTAAAAACATGAAAAGCATAAAAAGATAATAAAATTATAATAGGTTCAATATGAGAAACAAGTGATAAATATTCCTCAAAATATACACTTTCTTCTTAAAAATAAACTTGAGAAAAAATACTACCTTTATTTTTAACAATTTAACTAGTTTCATCCGTTTTATTTCTAAAAAAATTTAGTTCCAATAACATGCTTATCTATAGGGGGTTCAACTAAAGTCCAAACATTATTTTTAGAAAATCGATTAATTTAATCTTATATAAAAATAATACAATTAGAATAATTCAAATCATCTAAAACATATTTAGGAACACAATTAGAAACAAAAGTAGAATTAGAAAATAAGTTTGACATAGAGCTTCTGGTTTTCATTCCAGAACTAACATTACTAATCACATTGTAAATAGGATGATCTTTATGAATCCTCTATGATATAGGATCAGAATGAGATTCATTCCCCCCCTCTACAGAAATATTATATAGAGTTTTTTTCACTAAATTTTAAATCTTTGAAATCATATTCAATATTTTCTAAAACATATTTTTGAGAATCATAATATTCATCAAAATTTATATGCATAGATTCTTCAATAGTCATGGTATGATTATTATAAACTCTATAAGCTTTAATATCAAAAGAATAACCAAGAAAAATATCTTCAAAAATTTTAGCATCAAACTTGTCTAAATGATATTTTTTATTAAAGATAAAAAATTTACAACCAAAAACTTTAAAATAACCAACCTTCAGTTTCTACCATTAAAAATATCATAAGGGGTTTTATTTAAAAAGGATATAACATAAAATCTATTAAAAACATAGCAATAATTATTAATAGAGTCATCCCAAAAATATTTTGGTAAATTATATTCATTATTTAGAGACATATATTGAATAATTCATTTTTTCCATTCTATAACACCATTTTGTTTTGGTGTTCTAGGAGTTAAAAAATTATGATCATAACCATTTTATTCACAAGATTTTTCAAAATTAAAATTAACAAATTCACTTTTATTATCACTTATAATATAAAAAATTAAACAAACTTTTGAATTTTGAACTATCTTATAAAAATAAATAAATCTAATAAAGGTTTCATGCTTATGATACATAAAATGAACCAATATAAATATACCAAAATCATCAATGATAATAAAAACATATTTCTTTCCACTTAAACTAGAAGTTTTCATTTGAAAAAATAAATCAAGTTACAATAATTAAAGAGGTATAGAAGTAGAAACATGATTGATATATTTGAAATATTCCTTATGCTTCTTACCTTTTAAGCATGAATCAAAAATGAAATATTTACTTACCTTTAACTCAAGTAAATCTATAATATGTCCATGCTTGGATAATTTGTGTATCATTTAGAAATGAGCATGTCTAAGACTTATATTCCCAAGAACATCATATGTTTCTATATCATTAAGACACTTAACATTTTGATTAGATAGGTCAAATAAATTAATAGAATAAACATTATCCTTTCTATTAGCATAAAATGAAACATTTAAATTTTTAAAAAGTAAACATTTATTATATTTAAATATAACATACAAACCATCATCTCATAATTTTGAATTACTAATTAATTTTTGTTTCAAACCTTCAATGTATAAAACTTTATAAATTAAAACAATATTAGAAATACCCACTTCACCAAATCCATTAACCTTTCCTTATTATCTCAAAAAGTGACAGAGCTTCCATCAAATTTGGTATAAGAGATGAAATTAGATATTTCATGAGTCATGTGTCAGGAACAACCACTATATATGTACTATGTGTCCTTGAGATTCTTAAGGTTGTTATCCTAAAAATATAAATTATATAAAGAACAATTTTTGTACCCATGCTATTTTGGGTCCAAATGGGTTTGAAATAGAATTATTTATTACCCAAAATGATTTAAAACATTTATTATAAGGTACAATAGTAGATAAATCTTTTGAAATAAAAGATCAAGTGTATCCAAGAGATTGAGTAAATCTAAGATAACATTCTTTAGCATAATGTACTTGCATACAACATTTAAAGCATGCAACAAAAGAATCCTTTCCAGAATAAATTTTAACAAAATTAGCCCTGTATAACTTAGGAATCTATGTATTATAACCAAAAATAGTTTTATATTTATTTGGTTTCAACATAGCTATCATCATTTCATATTTTTAATTTCCTTGAACAAAATTAGATAATATCTATTATACGCATACAACTTCTTTTCTAAAATTATCATTCTCCTTCTAAACAGACTCAAAATCATCATAGATATCACCTTTTAAAAATAAAGTATAATTTATTATTTATTCATTAATATTATCATTCTTCTTATTGAATTTATTACTTTTCTTGATAATCCACTTATTTTCTTCTTTTAATTATTTATAAAATTTAGTAAATCTTAAAACATCTTTTTATAGCTTTTAATTTTGTTCATAAAACTCATCAAATATATAACAATCACTATCAAAATAATAACTAAAATAAGAATCATTAATAACCTCATTTTTATTTATTACCATCAAACATAGGTTGGTTGATTCTTTCTCACTTCTGGATTCATCACTTGAATCATATTATTCAGTGAAACTCTACCCAACATGATAATAAAGTTTCAATTATTTCTTGCATTTTTTATCTCTTTCTTCTTGCTTAAACTTTGGAAAATTTGGTTTGATATATCCCTTATTTATACATTAATAATATGTTACATATGGTCTATATGTAGTAACATTATTTTATTTTGATCAGTATTTTTATCTTTACTTGGACACTTCATGAACCTTTTCTTTCTCTTCATCAAATTACAAATACCTTTGATGATATTCATAATTTATCCTTTGTCACCTTCTCAGGCCTTATATTTAGAATATTTAAAAATAAAATTTATATATGATTTGAAAGAAATACCATTATTATTTGAAGTCACTTCTTCTATAATATTCTTTCACTCAAATTTGTATTGAAGATACAATTCTATGAGTTCATACAATGTGTATTATTTAAAATTATTACTTTAATCAATCACAACCTTATTTTCATGCCATTTATTTGGTAGATCCCTTAGGACCATTTCAATAAGTACATGTTTCTCCATTGTTTCTCCAAGAGAATTCATTCCATTTAAAATTTTTATGAATAAGTGGAACATTTGATTGATGCTTTCTTATTCAACCATCTTAAAATCTTAGAACTCTACTCAAAGCATTATGAGTTTGGTTTTAATTAGCTTGTTCCATACATGGTGAGTAACTTGTAGAATCTTCTAGATATCATGAGCTATCTTACATATAGACACATGACTAAACAAACTTCTATTAATAACACAATATAATATATTTACTACTTTATTATTCAAAATATATATAGCAATATCGTTTCCTGTAAGAGTATCCGAGTAATCTTCTGGTAGTTTATAAGGTTTTTCCATGATTGACTAGTGTTTGATGCTTAGCTGTTTGAGGTATGCCTCTATTATAGATTTATAGTAACCATAGTCATTATTGTAAAAGTGAGGTGGTTTATGAAGAATCCATACATCATTTTCATTCATTCCTTATATCTTATAGATATTTTACTTAGATTGTTAGGCATATTAAAACATTATCATAATAAAATAAAAACAGTAGACTCTATGAAAGGATTGGATAAATTCTGAAAGGAACAACCTTGATACCAATTTTTTGGTATCAGGAAAAATAAATAGTATAGTAAATATATCCTTAACAAGGTCCAACCTCTGATACTAATTGTTGGTTCAGATAAGTGATAGAAGATGATCTAGAGGGGGGGATAGACTATATTAAAATTTTAAAGATGTGGATTAATTATATGAATTTGTTATTATTAAAGTGAATTATCTCAGTTAATCAGAATAAAAAATAAAATAAAAGAAAGAACACAAGAATGTATTTTATAGTAGTTTGGTATAAATTAGACCCACTCTACTCTTATAAATATATACTTGACAAGATACACACTGTGAAATAATATAATTTTTAGGAGGAATTATAACCCTATTACAACCTACTTTTTATAGTGGAATTATCACTAAAAGAAACCTGACTTTTGTATAGGGAGTCACAACCTATTTACAACCATGACTTCAGATGCCGAGAGTCACAACCTAAACGATCCGGAATTTATAATTCAGGATTCATAGCCTAAAAATAGAAAATGATTTTATATGGAAAATCATAAATAGAAAGTGAAAGCATTCTAGAGATTGGGAGAAGTGTTACACAATCAAGCAACCTGTACGTAAAAGATTAAAGAAGAATAAAACACAGGTACTAGTTCTTGAGTGTTTGATCAAATTGATTGTATCTTCAAGGAAGTAGAATAAGTCATAAAAGTTTTTTTCCATCCCTTGAGAGATCATTCAATAGTATTTAGAAAATTTCAACATAGTCATAATGTACAAAACTTCATAGTATCAACATCACCACACTCTTTATATTGCATCACTTGAAAATATGAAAGATCTTAAGGAAGAATTATTACATGAGTAGTCTATCACTTTTCCACAACACATAAGCAAGTCTAAAACTACTTTTAAAAAAAATAAACACAACACATCCAAGAGTGGTTAAATAATTCAAAATTCAAAAATGATAATACCAGATTATCAAAAAAAGTGAGAAAAGATAGAAATTATCATTGCCTAATAATCATTCAACTCACGTCCAATATTCAAAAAAATAATGAATAATTCAAAATGATTTGAAATACCCATTAAATAATTTAAACAGTCTCCAAAATAATAGAATAATGAAATATCCCATGAAAATAACAAGTTTTTTTTGAAATATGAAATTAAAAAACATTCCATTTAAAATAAGCAGTAAACCTGTGAAGAATTTTAAAACTTAATAAAATTACATTAAATATATTAAAAAAAGTTAAAATGAGTTTAATATAAAATAATATTAATTTATAAACAATAAAATTAAATAAAAAAACATAAAATAATAAAAATTATTTTTTTAGTTTCAAGCTGTAAGTTTCTTGCATGAAGATAGAACGACCTTTGATCTTAAAAAAAAAACATGTTTAAAATGATATATTTTTTTTTCATAGGTTATAAATAATTATATGAATTTATAAAGTCATTATAACAATTTAAATATTTGAAATAAATATGAATAAAATATAAATATAAAACAATACGTAAAATATAGCACAATTTCTATTAAAAAAACCTGTAAATTTCACAAAACCACATAGGAAAATTCACATAGGTGTTTTTCACGTAAGTGTTTTTTCACATAGGAATTTTTATCTATGTATATAAAACTCACAATGTAAGAAAATTTCATGTAGTCAAATTTAATTAGTATATTTATGTATGAGAAATCGATTTAGGTGATTTACATAGGTGAAGTATATATAGGTGATTCATATAAGGGAATCATGTATCCGAATTTTTGAAATCTGTAAATAGATTAAATTAACAAGATTCAAACCTAAAACATACCTTGATAAAGGAAGAATCAATTTTCAGTATTGTTTAATTATTTTTATAAAGTTTCATTATCTTTCCAAATAATCAATAATCACTTTAATTAGGTCTATATATCTCAATTTATGATTAAAAAACAATAAAAGAATAGTTCTAAAAAACTATAGAAATCATACTGAAAACATTCAATAAATTTTAACCTAATTTTATATATTATATATATTGATTCAAAATTTTATGTATCCTCATGAAATTTAGATAATTTTATTTGGTTTAAAAAAAATAATCGCACAATTGGGTGTTCTTTAGCCCATGATATGATCAAAATAGAGAAGGTAACTGAATCGGGAAAAGGAGCTGCATGATGAAAAATAACTTGGATATGTGGGAGATATGGATACATGGGAAATTTGGCTACATGAATTGGCTTTGTGGGAATAGTAAAAAACACATTGAAATGATATTTTAAGGTGCCAAATGAATTATTTATCCTAGTAACTTAGTATAGAACTTGTAGAACATGTTATGACCATTCAAAACATGAAATCTAAAGATATTTTAAGCAAAGAAATATTATGATATACTCAAAGTTAAACATAATTTATCCAATATAAAATTAAAAGTATTAATACATTTAAAGGAAATAAATCAAATGAGTCTTTGTAATTATTAAAACATAAATTTGTTCAAGGAGCTACTCAATATTCTCCCCCTTTATGATAATTAAAAAACCAAGTAATTTCAAAAACTTTCCCCCCTTTTTGAAATTATCCAAAATATAAAGATTCAATAGAAAAAATATTTATTTTAAAATAATATAAATAGTGTATAGAATGTTATTAAACATTCATATTTCAAAACATATATCAAGGATCCACTATAAATCCTTCCATTTTTCAATAAAAACAAAGTAAATCTATCATACCAAGCACGGGGTGCTTGTTTACGACCATATAAATCTTTTAATAATTTTAAAAAATGATTAGAAAGTTTTTCATCTTCAAAACCAGGGGGTTGAGAAACATAAATCCCTTTATTAATAAAACCATATTAAAAAATCGCTTTTAACATCCATTTGAAATAACTTAAAACCTTGAAAAGTGAAAATATATAATAAAATTATTATAGATTAAATATAATAAACATGCAGAAATGATTCATTAAAATCCATAACTTCAACTTAAAAATAAAATTGACAAAACATATTAGCCTTATTTCTAACAATTTGGCTAGATTCAACCATTTTATTTTGAAAAAACCATTTAGTTTTAATAACATGGTTATCTATAGGAGGTTCAACTAAAGTACAAACATTATTTCTAGAAAAAATATTATGTTAACCTTTCATAGAAATAATCTAATTATCATCATTCAGATAATCTAAAACATCATTAAGCACACAATCAGAAACAAAAATGGAATTATAAAATAATTTTAAAGTATAGATTTTGGTAGATCTTTATGAATCCTCCATGATATAGGATCAAAATGAGAATAATTTTTCTCCATCTAAATAGAAAATTATCTAGATTTTTTTCTTCACTAAAATTGAAATCCTTGAAATCATACTCAATATTTTCCAAAACAGATTTCTGAGAATTACAAGATTTAACAAACTTTATATGTACATATTCTTCAATAGTCATGGTATACTTATTATAAACTTTATAAGATTTAATATTAGAATAATAATAGAGAAAAATAACTTCAAAACTTTTAGAATCAAAATTATCTAAATTAAATTTTTTATTCAAGATGAAAAATTTACAATAAAAAACTTTAAAATAAAAAACATTTGGTTTTTTACAATAAAAAAATTCATAAGGGGTTTTCTTCAAAAAGGGTCTAACATAAACTCTATTCATGATATAGAAAGGAATATTAACTAATTCAACCCAAAAGTATTTTGGTAAATTATATTCATTAAGCATAGTTTGATCTATCTCTTGAATAGTTATATTTTTCTGTTTTAGAACACCATTTTGTTGTAGTGTTCTAGGAAAATAAAAATTATGATCATAACCATTTTCTTCATAATTTTTTTTTTCAAAATTAAAATTAAAAAATTCACCTACATTATCACTTCCAATAAAAACAATTAAACAACCTTCTGTATTTTGAACCATCTTACAAAAATAAATAAATATAGACAAGGTTTCATGCTTATGAGACATAAAATGAACCCATTAAAATCTATTGAAATCATCAAAAATAACAAAAAAAAATATTACCACCTAAACTAGTAGTTTTCATTAGAACAAATAAATCAATATGCAATAATTCAACAGGTTTAGAAGTAGAAGCACGAATAGTAGATTTGAAAGATTCCCTATACTGTTTACCTTTTATGCACGAATCACAAACATAATCTTTACTTACCTTTAACTCAGGTAAATCTAGAAAATGTACATTCTTGAATAATTTGTGTATAATTCATAAATGATCATGTCCAAGACTTCTATGTCAGATAGAATCATCTATTTTTTAGCATTGAGACACTTAACATTTTGATTAGATAAGCCAGATAAATTAATAGAATGAATATTAACTTGTCTATAAGTATAAAATGAAACATTTAAATTTTTAAAAAACTAAACATTTATCATATTCAAATTTAACATACATACCATCATCACATAATTGTGAAATACTGATTAAGTTATGTTTTAAACCTTATATATATATAAAACTTTATAAATAAAACAACATTATAAAAATCAACTTCACCAAATCCATTAACCTTTCCTTTAGAGTTATCTCTAATAGTGATAGACCCTCCATTGCATTTGGTATAATAGAATAAATTTGATAGGTCACCAGTTATGTTCTAGGAACAACCACTTTCCATGTACCATGTGTCCTTGATATTCTTAAGGTGGTTATCCTAAAAAGATAAATTATGCTGAGAACAATTTTGGCACCCATTTTATTTTGGGTCCAACTGGGTTAGCAATTGAATTATTAGGTACCCAAATAGATTTAAAAAATTTATTATAAGGAAATATTATAGATAAATATTTTGAAATAAAATCTATAGCGTGTCTAATATATTGAGAAAATATAAGAGAACATTCATTAGCATAATTTCGTTACATTCAAAATTTAAATAATGTAATAGAATAAACCTTTCGAGTATAAAATTTAACAAAATAAGTCCTGTATAACTTAGGAATCTATAGATAATAACCAAAACCAATCTTATCTTTATTAGGTTTCATCATAGATACCATATTTTCATATTTTTCCATTACTTGAACAAAATTAGATAACATCTCTTATAAAATTAAAAATTCCATTCTACGATTATCATTCTCTTTCTAAAGACACTCAAAATCATCATAGATCTTACCTTTAAAACATGAATCAGGATTTATTATTTATTCCTTAAAATAATCATTCTCCTTATTGTATTTCTTACTTTCCTTGATAAACCTCTTATTTTATTCTTTTAATTATTTATACAATTTAGTAACTCTTAAAAAATATGTTTGTAGATTTTAATTTTCTTCATAAAACTTATCAAATATATAACCATATATATTAGAATAATAATTAAAATTAGGATAATTAATAACCTAATTTTCATTTGTTTCTATCAAACACAAGTTGGATGATTCTTTCTCACTTTATGATTCATTACTTGAATCAGATTATTCAGTGAAACTCCATCCAACATGATAATCATGTTTCAATTATTTCTTGTATTTTTATCTCTCCATTGTTGATTCAAATTTGGAAAGTTAGTTTTTATATTCCCCTTATTTCTACATTCATAACAGGTTACATCTGGTCAATATACAGTAATCTTATTTTCTTTTCGATCATTCTTTTCGATCATTCTTTTGATCTTTACTTGGCCAATTCTTAATCTTTTCCTTTCTCTTTATTAAATTATCAATACATTTGCTGATATTAAAAATTTCTACTTTGTCACTTTCCTATGCCTCAGATTTAGAAGAGCTATAAATAACATTTATATGTGATTTTAAAGCAATACCTTTCTTCTTTTATGTCACTTCTTCCACACATTCTTCAACTCAAGTTTGTATTGAAGAAGTGATATGATGAGTTCATCCGATGTGTATTATTTGAAATCCTTGCTTTCATCAATCACAACCTTCTTTGTATGCCATTTATTAGTTAGATCTATTAGGAATATTTAAATAACTATGGAGTTATATAATGTTTTTCTAAGATAATTCATTCCATTCATAATGCTTTTTAATCAGTGGAACATTTGATTGATGATTTCATCTTCACCTATCTTGAAATCATGGTACTCCACTCAAAGCATTCTGAGTTTGGTTATAATTATCTTGTCTAATCCAAGGTGAGAAACTTCTAAAATATTATAGATATCATGAGATATCTTAAATACATACACATGACTAAACACACTTCTGTTAATAACACAATATTATATATTTAATACTTTTTAATTCAAAAAATATCTAGCAGAATCATTTTTTGTAAGAGTATCTGGTCAAATTATGGTAATTTTTAATGTTTTTATATGATTGATCAGTGTTCTATGCTTATTTGTTTTAGGTAAAACTCCATTCTATATTTCTAGTAACCATAGTCATTACCATCAAAGTGAGGTGGTTTTTGAGGAATCCACCCATCATTTTCATTCATTACTTCCATATTATAGATATTTTCATTTTATTGTGAGGTCTATAAAAGTTTTAGTACAATAAAATAAAAAAAACAAACCCTATATAAGGATTGAATAAATTCCAAAAGGAATAACCTATGATACTGATTGTTTGGTATTAGGAAAAATAAATAGTAGAGCTAATCTATCCCTAACAAAGTCCATCCCCTGATACCAATTGTCAGGTTAGATAGATAAAGACAGATAGTCTAGAGGGAGGGTGAATAGACTAGATTAAAATTTTAAAGAGATGGATTAATTATTTGAATTAATCATTATCAAAGTTAACTATCTAAATTAATTGGTAATAGAAAATAAAATAAAATAAATAATGTAAGGATGTTTTTATAGTAGTTTGGTCCAAAGTGTACCTACTCCACTCTTATACCTCTCTCTTCAGTGAGTGATATGTTGTGAACTAATCTGATTTTAAAGGGAAATAATAACCTGATTACAAACTAATTTTTCTAGTGGAAATATAACAAAAAGACACCTAAATTTTATATGGGTAGCCAAAACCCAATCACAACCCTAACTTTAGATACCAGGAGTCACAACCTAAACAGTCCTGAATTTAGAATCTGGGAGTCACAACCAAAAGATATAGAGTTATTTTGTATGAAAAAACATAAATATAAAGTGAAAGAATTTGATATATTGGTAAAAGTGTTATTGAATCAAGCAACCATAATGAAATAGATAAAAGAAGAATAAAACCTAGGTACTAATTATTGAGTGTTTGATCAGCTTAATTTTCATGTATAGGTAGTAGAAGAAGTTGTATATGTTTTTTGTTTATCCCTTGAAATATCATCTAGAAGTAGTGAGAAAATTTTAGCAAAGGAAAAATGTACAACACTTCATAGTATCAACACCACCACACTCTTCGCACCGTATCACCAAAAAATATAAAATCTCTCATGAAAGAAGTATCACACAAGTAGTTTGAAACTTGTTTAAAATAAAAAATAAATAATTGAACTTATTTTTAAAATAAATAAAATCAAAACAACCAAGATTAGTTAGATAATTTAAAATTCAAAAGTGATAAAAATAGGTTATCAGAAAGAGTGAGAAAAGATAAAAATTATTATTTCATAACAATCACTCAACTCATGTATAATATTCAAAAAAATAAATAATAATTCAAACCAGTTTTAAATACCTATTAAATAATTTAAACAATCTCCATAAAAATAGTTCAATGAAATATCCCATGAAAATAGAAAGTTTGAATTTGAAATATGAAATTAAAAAACATTCCATTTAAAAAAAGAAATACACATGCGGGGAATTTCAAAACTTAATAAAAAAACATTAAAAATATTAAAAAAAAGTTTTAATTAGTTTTATATAAAGTAATATTAATTTTTAAACAATATAATCTAAGAAAAAACATAAAATAATAAAAACATATTTTTTAATTTCAAACTGTTAATTTCAGGAGTGAAGATAGAAACACCCTTTAATATTAAAAAAAAACAAGTTTAAAATAATCTAAAACACTTCACATAGGTTATACATAATTATTATGAATTTATAAAGTCATTATAACAATTTAAATATTTTAAATGGACATTCAAAAAATTGAAATATAAAACAATATGCAAAATAGGGTATAATTTATAGATTTTAAAAAACAACCGGAACAAATTCACAAAACCATGTAAGAAAATTAACATAGGCATTTTTCATGTAATTTTTTCTATATAGAAGATTTTATATACATATATAAAACTCACCACATAATCAAATTTCATTTAGGTGAATTGGCATAAGTGATTTGCATAGGTGAAATAGACATAGGTGATTCACGTAAGGGAATCATGTAACTGAATTTCTGAAATCTATAAATATAATGAATTAATAAGTTTTATACCTAAAACAGACCTTGAAAAAGGTAGAATCAACTTTTAGTCTAGTTAAATTATATTTATAAAATTTTATTATATTTCCAAATAATCAAGAATCACTTTAATCTTATCTCTATAGCTCAAGTTATGATTAAAAAACCATTGTAGAGAAGTTTTGAAAAACTATATAAATCAGACTGAAAACATACAGTGAATTATAACTAGATTTTATACATGGTAGAGATGTATTTAGAACTTGATGTCTTTTAATTAAATTTAGATAATTTTTTTAGATTTATAAAAAAAATAATCACCTATTTTTGAGATTTTTCCCAAGGTATGGTCAAAATACAAAAGCTAACCGAATCTGGGAAATCAACTACATGAGGTATAGTAAATTTTCCACATGATAGATTTGGCTATGTGAATTGGATACATGGTACAATTGGCTACACAAGAATAGTAAAAAACATGTTGGAATGATATTTTAAGTCCCCAAATGACTTATTCATCCCATAAACTCAATATAAAATATGTATAACCTGTTATGACCATTCAAAACATGAAATATTAAGATATTTTAAGTAAATAAATATTATGATATTCTCAAAGTCAAATATAATTTAATCAATACAAAATTCAAAGTATTAATACATTTAAATAAAATAAAACAAATAAATATTTGTAATTATTAAAACATAAAGTGCTTCAAGGAGGCACTCAATAGTATGATCTTTGGACTCGGTAAGGAATCATAATGGTAATGAGATATGACTTAGGGAAGTAGTGAGTTAGGTTTGTAATTCGAGAAATGTGGTGTTTTGACCATTTTTATTTGAGGTTGGATATGAATTGGAAGATAATTCATGATATATGGATTCTCTTAGATATGGGAGGTATGGTTTGATAATTTCTATGGTATAAATGACACATGAGACATGTGTGATCATGAGATGAGATGAGGTTGATAGTTTTCTTAGAGTAAGTACAAAGTTAGAGTGTGGAAAAAAATTGTTTGAAGTATGTCACTAACATACAAAAAGTATATGGTTTGATGGTTTGGAATGCGGGCCTAAGGTTTTTGGGATACACTTCAGGAAAGTATGAGTTGTCATAAATGGAATGATAGTGTTGGGGATTATTCCTTTTTGGGATGAATATGAGTATTAAGTGGTGTAATTTATTGGGTATTATAAGAACTGTATTTGGATGCTCTCTTACCAGGGATGACAAGGGAGTTGGTTTTAGTATGTCATAAGTGGTCAATGGAATTACATGTATGAAATATCAGTCTAAAAGTAGTGATATTAGATGGATATGTCTAACTTGGGTTAGAATTCATGGAATTATGGTTGGAATGTGATGATGATTCTCATTGGAAATTATATTTTTATAGAGTTAGGGATCCTCTAATTGACATAGTGGTTGAGAGTTGTGTTTTTGGATTTAATTTTTTTGGTAAAAAATTAACTACAATCACTCTAGGTGGGGGGGTGGGGGGGGGGGGGGTTGAATCATGATACACAATAATTATAACTTCTTATCTTCCTTTAGTACCCCAGGATATATGGATCTTATTCCCTCATTATAAGGAACACATTCAATCTCTCATTCACTTATCACCGATCGCACCGAATAATAATTCTGAATGCATAAATTAAATCACAGTCACACACAAGGATTTTAATTAGTTTACCACTAAGGGATAATTTAATAAGTATACACACATTTATGTGCTAATGTACTATAATCCACTATCACACATTGTTCGGTGGATATAGATTTTAGGTCACAATCACTACATGCCAATATTATTTTCCCTTATAAGGTTTTGGAAGGAATCACCATTTATACAAGGGACACTCCCTATTATTCCCATCCATCCAATAATTTCATGATGTAAAGGTTAGTTTATAGGTATAAGGGTCTCTTCATAAACAACATGCATAATTGAAGCTCTATGCATCATAACTCTTGAAATAATGCATAGTTGTAGCCAATGTTTACTACTCTTCCAATCCTCCAAGGCCTAATGAGATCAACATCTCAATGTGAGGGTTGAGTATTATGTATTATAAAAAATCACAATATTAGAAATTTCATCTTCCATATAAAGATTAATCCCTATTGGGATAATCTTGTTTCACTCCTTCATCAACCAGTTATGAAAATGTAACTCCTTCTTCTTCAAGTATTCTCTTTTCAGTTTAACCATGTATGTCAATGGAAATTTTATATGGCTCTCTCATCCCTTATTCTTTTCATAATAAAATATATCAATCAGTTCATAATTATTTTCCTTCCAGAACTAATACAAGTAGTTTTTATATAGTCTTCTCATCATCAAATTTTTTATTCAATGTCTAGGATCAATCCTTCTTCCAATAATACCCCAAAATCATGACAAATGCACTGCACATTTATATACGGTCATAATAAATCAATTAAACCAAGTAAAATCCAAAAAATATAGTCTATATATTCATCATTTTAAATTCTGACCAAATATTCCATATAATTTGGAAATAATATGCTCATGGTGTGATACCATGAATTATAGTGTGATGATCATTCAATAACTATATCCATACAATACAAACATGTATCATATTTAAATCACTGAGATATTGCAACATGATACTCCAACCCTTCTCGATCCTCCAACTTATTGCTTTGTGACAAAATCCACATTTTATAACATTATCAATTGTATTTTATGATTAATATTGCAAAATACTTAAAGTCTGCACATATTTCTCCCAGTGATAAAGGAATTAATCTTAAATATCAATTGTTCTAACTTAGTTACTCTTACATATCCCTTAGTGAGTCCTAAAACTTTTCCAAATTCACAATCTGTTAAAGTCTAGATATCCCTTACATATTTTCTCATGAGCCTTAAATATATCACAATTTTCACTTTTTTAAAAAGATAAGAATATTACATATTCTCCTCTAAGTAACCTTATGTATCACAACGAATCAGTACTTTGTTATTTCCCCAATTCATATCAACCCTTACATATCATTCATATGAGATTTATGTGTTATGTTGGTGACCTTTAAATTGTTGTGTTTTTTTATCATTATATTATTATTGGTAGTGAAATAAAACCCAAAACATAGGCAAATCTATCTCTAGGAATAAAATACACAAGAATATATGAAAAAAGAGTATAAAATAACATATCTCAAATGAATTTACATCAAAAGATTCCATTTTCTTCCACGATGGAGTATATTTTATGATGATCACGATGATTAGAAGATGTATTCCTCCTACCTTTGGGGGGGGGGGCATCGGCCAGTGGATCCACTAATTTTTTATGAGGAATCTAAAATTCCAAAAGGGGTGATAGTGAATTTGTGTAATGATGAGAGATATTTAAGAGGGAATAGAGTTTTGAATGGATTTCAAAAAAAATTCCACCTATGGAATGAATGAACACACCCCAAATTTGATAAGGGTCACATCCTTATATAGTCTCCTTGACACATCTCCATTAAAGTGTGTCAATATGTAACGCATCACATGTGTTAATACCAGTTGGAAAATATAAATTGAACATATTAAAAGTGATCCCAATCCTTAATAATGTATTCATAAATGAGTTATAATTGAAGAAAACATAATGGAGAAGGACATGGAAATCACATGCATCGTATACATTCAAATAGTGATGTTGGCTGTAGGCCATGATATCACATGAAATCCCATAGTTTGGTGGTTCCTATTTGAGTGTACTTCCAGAAATCTCACACTTTCACTAAAATACTTAAGGGATGTAATGAAAAAAATTTCAACTCTTTATGAATCCATCCAAAACCAGTTTTGGATATGATTTCATCAATCTCTCTTTATTTTGGATCAAAAAACAATGTCCAAAAATTTATACTATCCAAGGGAATAATGGTATGACCATGTGGGACTTATTAGCATTGAAAACAAATATGAAATCAAAATTTCATATATGCAAGAAAATATCATCCTCTAACAAAGCATTAGTTCTACTCAAGCTAACTAAGGGGCCTGGTGTAATCTCTATTAAATATACTCATATATCTTTGTGAACATGTCAACATACATAGTATGAATCCCTATATAATCTCTTTATCCACAAAATTGAGTGAACACTAGAAATAGAACATGTCAATCTAGTATAGTCCATCTCACATTTCCTTGATTATCCGAAAAAGACTAACCATGTCAATAAGTACAACAAAAGATGAGTGTATCACATCCCCCTAATCCAAGTAGTTGAACACATCATATGTGACTCAACTAAGCATGGAAATAAATTTCCTCAAAACAATTCAATTATTTTGAATTTGGTGCCCTAGAAAAAACTTCTATATACTTTATGATAACTTATATTCATAGTTTTAAATATTAAAAAACCTCTTATCACACCATGATTGTTCTTAAATGTGACATAGTATGTGTTAATGTCCTAAGAGTAGCTATCACACTGAAAGTTTGTAACGCCCCGACCCCAGCTACCTAGAGTCGGTGTATTACTTCGTAACATTGGCATGATCACAAAAGATCAAGTCTCGAAAGACCGATTAGTTTAGTAGCCTTGGAAACACTAGATACATTCATAAATGTTACATTACATCATAAAGTGAAAAACTACAATAATAAAGTCTCCATAGTCCACACTCATATCCTCTTCTGAACATCCCTGCAGGTCATTCATAAAATACTTCTTCACATCCTGGAAAATATTAAAACATTGAAAGGGGTGAGCTCAGATGCTCAGTAAGGATAACAATATAGCGGAAGCTTTCATAAATAAACATTAACATTTAAGGAAGTGTATAACTAAAACAAAATCCTTTTAAACTTGAACTTCAACATAACATGGAAAAAGTAAAATGAGATAATTCCATTTACTTATTCACATGGATATTCTACTGGTCGAATAATCACATGCAATATCAATAACCACTTTCATAATGATGGAATGCATAATGCCAGACTATCATAACCACGTAGTCAAGGCCTCGTGCCAATACCACAAATAAGATTTTTTCAAGGCCTCGTGCCAAGACACTAGTTTGTCTCATGAGACCTACTGATGCATCGAGGAGCTATAGCGGGCTCCACCCGTCACTTATTAAGTCCAATGCATTCCTCATATGAACAGGTTTAAACATATCATAAACCATAACATAATCGTATCACATAAAACATGCATAAAGAAAACATAACATTTCCATATTTCAATCACAAGATATCAATACAACACATTGATATAATAAAAACACTTTCAAAACCATTTTCAATACCAAAATAAAAGAAAAGTAAAACATGGTATTTATTTTTCTTTTAAAAAAAGGTATGGCTTGTAGAGGAAGCCGAAACTCAAATAATGGTCACGGCGGCGAAGAAGTAGTTGTCGCCGCATACGTACAACAAAAACATTCCCTTTTGTCATTTATTAAACGCTTCGTATAAAAAAGATTCCTTTTGAATAAACGTAAAAGTCAAAGGGGTTTATACACCGTATAAAAGAAGGTTGTGTATAAAACAAAATATGCCTCAATGAAAGGAGATTGAGACGAAGTCCCTTACAAAGATAATTTTTTAAATAAAATATATATATTATGTGTATTCACCATAATTACACATAAATAAAATACAAATACAATATATGACATAATAATATAATGACATAATTTGAAAGTAGGAGATTAACCCAAAGAATGGAAATTGGGGTAAGAAATTCCCTTACCTCGTGTCTGAATTCACTCGACCGTTCTTTGATCTCCTGAATAATAAACTAGAGTTAATCTCTACCTTCTTAAGAACCCTTTTCAAGTTCATTATTCCTTTTATATCACTTATTACCATGTCATGAACATTATGTAATTATTGAAGTTTATAACGGTCGTTTTGTCGATCTTAGGTACTTGAGTCAAAAATAAAATTCTCATAATTACAAGTTGTTCATGTGGTGATATATCCATTATATCCAGAATTATATTAATGATATAGATATCTTATATCTCATATATATCCAGTATATACATGCATTAAAAATATTCCATAACGTTTAGAGGTAAGAAATGAAATGCACCATTCATGGAGACGGTAAGCCGTACGTACGCATGAACGCTACTTTCATTTCTATTTCATATTTAATGAAATCATAATTATATAAAATTATATTATAATTACAGTATAATATCATATATAATATCATTTACTCCATCCTTTATACATCCCACATATGGTATTAACGATTCAAATCACTTTGAGGGGGCGGTAGTCCGCACTTCCTAAAATGAAAATATCGCGTTTACCCATAATGGAAACAATAAAGGTATGTCATAAATAAAAAATAAAGAACCTTAAGTAAAACATAAACATATTATATATCATTTATAAATATAGTGACATCTTAATGGCCACCTTTGAAGGTGTTATATGAGTGTTGAACAATCATCGTTTCGTGAGGCAGAAATTCGCCATCCACAGAAACAGTATGTTCTTTAACCATTAGATGTAGGTGTGTGTAAGTGTAGATCGAATAATTCTTATAAAAACATCCTAGTATATTGAGTATACTGGTGTTGTTACAAAAGAAATGAATAAAAAGATTTTAGGGGGTTGGATAAGCAAAATAAAACAAAATAACATAAGCGACGACATTACCTTAAAATCGGGTAACTCTTTTGATTTGAGCCAAAGGCTTCCTTGGGAAGAATTCTGCCCAAAGTGAGGCTTCTAGGAGTAAGGGAGGGAAGTTGGGAGAGTATTTGGGTAGAGGTTGGCCAATCCAAAAGGCTTTGAAAGTGTGAGTAAGGTGGTAGTGGTGGGGGCCTTTTATAAGTGGAGAGGAGGGGCACTCTTGGAAAGTAATGAAATGTTACTTTATTATATAATGAGTTTCAGATTTTAAAGGTCCCACACTTATATAATTCGAGGATAAGGTGATAAGGGTTATAAATATACTCATCCAATAGGTTTTTGACAAGTGTAAGCCTTGTATTTTACATAATCTTTTCATTTTATTTAAATTGTTAATTAATGAGGTAATCGCTGCATCATCATGGTGTCATAAATAATTTAATTTATTTAATGTCTAAAAATTATAAAAAAATATATCATAATGTAGTAAATATTTTTTATATTTCTAATGAATATTTATAGTCAAAAATATGACTTGTATAACCCCATTTAAAAATTGTTTTAGTAAAACAACTTATGTTTGTGACATTTTTATTTTAACTTTAAATAAAAGTTATTTATGTCATTTTCCTACCAAAGTGGCTCCATGGGGTCCCCAAGTTGACCCATGGATTTTCTTGGTCTGACATGACATATACAATAGTGGTAGGACAAGTTTAAAGGTCATTCCATATTTTATAATACTATTTTTACCTTACATTTCACTAGTTACCTTTAATCGAGATTAATTAAACTTAAAAGTTACTATTCACCAAAAAATTATTTTAATCCCATTGAACCACATTTTACTTCTTAGTTACAACCATGTATGTTGTATTTTTGAAAATCAAATCACAGAAGTGGTAATATTTCATTTAAGCGAAAAATTAGTTATTTAACTACCACTTAGTGGTTTCACTATTCATCAAAAATTGAAGTTTTTCAGAACAATGCCAAAATTTCACCCTAAGATATAATTGATATTCCGAATTCAAAAATAATTTATATTTTAAAAAATTTCAAAAATATAAGTTTCATTAATTAATTTTATAATTAATTCCCGCTGTCACAACAAATAGCGTGTTTTTAAGAAACAATATATATCAAAAGATTGACAATTGTTTATGTCCAATTTAAAAGTGAAATTAATTCTAATTACCACCATTGGATAAAATAGTAAAAATATATTCTAATTATACTTTAAAACCACTCAATAGTATAATTTGTCACTATAAAATATTTTGATTAAAAAATTTATTTTTAAGTATTTTTCACTATTCATAAACATTGGAAGTTCTCAGAAAATTACAAAAAATTCAACTTTGGATAATTTCGATATTAAAAATACAAAAATGAAGTCCATTTTGAAATATAGAATTTCTATAATTTTAAAAAGTGGGTATTACTATTCATAACGGCTACTTTGATTAGTTGTGGTGTGTGTTAGAACTCGAAGTTGCGTACAACACACGCTACTGTATTATTCTAAGAGAAATGTACCGTGGAAGCTTGGGGTGTTACATTCTCCCCTCCTTCAAATAATTTAGTCCTTGAAATTTCATATAATATCACTGTATAAAAAGACTCGGGTGATTCTTCATCATATGTTCCTCGGGTTCCCACGGTGCCTCCTCCATCTTATGGTTTCTCCATAGAACTTTTACCAGACGAGTCGTCCGGTTTCTCAGCACTTGTTCTCTTTTATCAAGAATCCTGACGGGCTCTTCACAATAAGACAGATCGGGTTCTAGTTCTAATTCCTCATAGGTGAGTACATGCGTTGGGTCGGGCATGTATTTTCTCAACAGTGATACGTGGAATACATCATGAACTTTGGAGAGACTTGGCGGCATTGCCAAACGGTAAGCTACAGCCCCAATTCGTTCTAGAATTTCAAATGGTCCGATGTACCTGGGACTCAATTTACCCTTCTTACCGAAACGTATAACTCCCTTCCATGGTGATACCTTCAAGAAAACATGATCTCCTGCCTGAAATTCCAAATCCTTCCTTCGATTGTCAACATAGCTCTTCTGCCTACTTTGAGCTGCTTTGATGTGGTTTTGGATTACCTTTACCTTTTCCATCATTTCCTCCACCAGTTCTGGGCCTACAAGTTTTCTTTCACCAACGCCATCCCAATAGGTTGGTGTGCGACATCTCTTTCTGTATAACGCTTTATATGGTGCCATCCGAATACTTGAATGGAAGCTATTGTTATAGGAAAATTCTACCAGAGGTAAATATTGATCCCACATTCCTTGATGTCAAGTGAGAATGATCTCAACATGTCTTCTAAGGTTTGAGTAGTTCTTTCTGATTGTCCGTCTGTTTGAGGGTGGTAAGCAGTGCTCAAACGAAGTTCAGTATCCAAGGCTTTCTGAAGACTTTTCTAGAATCTTGATGTAAAGCGGGGATCACGATCCGAGACAATCGACAGGGGTACTCCATGAAGTCTCACAACTTCATTAATATATAGTCTTCCTAGACGTTCAAGTGGCAGATATTCCCTTATAGCAAGAAAATGTGCTGACTTGGTGAGACGATCAACAATGACCCATATTGTGTCATTCCTTCTAGGGGTATTTGGTAGTCCCATGACAAAGTCCATCATAATATTATCCCATTTCCACTCAGGTATGGGAAGAGGTTGCAATACTCCACCAGGATGTTGCCTTCCAGCTTTCACTTGTTGGCAAACCTTACATCTTGACACAAAATCGGCAATCTCTCTTTTCATGTTGTCCCACCAAAAAATTCCCTTTAAATCCCTTTACATTTTAGTGCTCCCAGGGTGTATAGAGAAATTGGAACTATGAGCATCATCCAACAATTACCTCTTTAAATCAGGTATATCAGGAACACAAAGTCTCCTCCCAAATTTCAAAATTCCATCTTCATAAACAAATTCACTCAACCGCCCATCATTCACAGCTTTAATCTTCTTTTTCAACACTTCATCATCGGACTGAGAACTCTTTATCCTTTCTAGTAAATATGGTTTGGCAACCGTTTGAAAAAGTTTTGATGTTTCACCCTCCATGGTGATTCCCATATCCATCTTTACTAGATCCATGAAAATAGGATCCCTTTCCACTCTCATCATGTTCAAAACTCCATGATCTTTTCTATTCAAAGCATATGCAACCTTATTTTCCTTACCTGGGTGGTAGTGTATCGTGTAATCATAATCCTTGAGTAGTTCAAGCCATCGTCTTTGCCTCATGTTGAGTTCTTTTTGTGAGAAAATATATTTCAAACTCTTGTGATCGGTATATATCTCACATTTTTCACCATAGAGATAATGTATCCATATCTTCAGGGTAAAGATTACAGCAGCTAACTCGAGATCATGAGTAGGATAGTTCTGATCATGAATTTTTAGCTGTCGTGATGCATAGGCAATAACCCTATCATTCTGCATAAGGACACAACCAAGTCCTTTCATTGATGCATCACTATAAATAACAAACCCATCATTCCCTGATGGTAGAGTCAATATAGAAGCATTGACTAATCTTCTCTTCAGTTCTTCAAAACATTCTTCACACTCTTTTGTCCAGACAAATTTAACCCCTTTACGTGTGAGCTTCGTCAATGGGTTAGCCAATCGAGCAAAATTCTGGACAAAATGTCGATAATAACCTGCCAAACCAATAAAGCTGCGTACCTCAGTTATACTCGTCGGTGCTGGCCATTCTTGGATTGCCTTGGTCTTAGAAGGATCAACTGAAATTCCATCCTTAGAGACAATGTGGCCAAGAAAATAAATCTCCTGAAGCCAGAATTCACACTTGCTAAACTTCCCATATAATTTATGCCTTCTAAGAGTCTTCAAGATAATGCGCAAGTGATTTTCATGATCTTCGTAGCTTTTGGATTACACCAAGATGTCATCAATAAATACCACCACAAAATGATCTATATATTCCTTGAAAACTCTATTCATTAAATCCATGAATACAGAAGGTTCATTAGTCAATCCAAAAGGCATTACTGTAAACTCGTAATGCCCGTACCTTGTTCGAAATGTTGTCTTCGGAATGTCTTCCTTCTTCACACACAACTGATGGTATCCAGATCGAAGGTCAATCTTTGAAAAGTATTGAGATCCATGCAATTGGTCAAATAAATCATCAATGCGAGGTAGGGGATACTTGTTCTTTATTGTTATAGCATTGATCTCCCTGTAGTCAACGCACAACCTCATAGATCCATCTTTCTTCTTAACAAAAAGGACAGGGGCTCCCCATGGAGAAACACTAGGGCGAATAAATCCCTTATTACTAAATTCCTATAGTTGTTTCTTTAGTTTAACTAATACCACGGTGGCCATCCTATAAGGGGTATTTGATATAGTCCTTGATCCAGGAATTAAATCAATGGAAAACTCAACTTCTCGTTCTGGAGGATGTCCAGGTAAATCTTCCGGAAACACATCTTCATATTATTTCACAATAGGTACATCCTTTATTTGAACATTACTTCCCTCGCCCTCAGTTATTTCATTCTCTTACTCCCCAATAATTGAATTTAGTTGAGCTACTGTGGGTGGATCTAAATAAGAATTAGGTGGTGACGATTCTGCTCTAAAAATAAGGTGTTCCTTATCATCATCATCAAAAATCGTAACCTCCTTCTTCTTACAATAAATCTTTGCATCATAGTCCGAAAGCCAATCCATACCGAGGATTATATCAAACTCAATCATAGGTATGACAATAAGATCAGCGGATAATGAACAGTTATGTGCTCTAATGGGGACTGATTCACAAAACTTTGTTGCAATAATACTTCCCTTAGGAGTTTTGACTGACAATTCTCTTGTTAAATCAAATTGGAAATATCTAATTTTCTTAGAAAACTGGGAAGATATGAAACAATGTGATGATCTAGAATCAAATAATGCATTTTCTAAACTTGAGGAAACCATTAAATTACCTGCCACCACGTCTTTCGGAGCTTCAACCTCAGCAGTAGTGATAGCATAAGCTTGGCCTTGATCCCTTGGCCTCTTCTGAGGTAAGTTCCCCTGACGCTTAGGACATTCATTTGAATAATGTCCCATATAACTACAATTATATCATTCCAATTGACAACAACTTTCTTTCCCTTGCAATCATGAGCTTGGTGGCCTTTTTCACCACACTTGTAACAGACTCCCATTCCCTTCAAGAAAGTACCAGGGTGTTTCTTTCCACATTTACTGCAGGACTGATATTCAACTCTTCCCTTATTCCCCTTATTTCCATTTCCAGATTGATCATAAGATCTCTTCTTTTCTTGCTTTTCTTTAAAGTCATAAGACTTAGAGAATTCCTTTTCCATCTTGATAGCACACGAGACAATATCTTCGTATGACGAGAAGGTTTGTGAGACTAATGCTCGATGGAGAAATGGTTTTAACCCATAAAAGAAATGATCAATCTTACTTCTTGGGTTACGTATATAATCTGCAGCATGTCTCGCTAACCTTGTAAAGTTGGCCTCATACTTTGCGACATTATCATCCTCCTTTTGTCTCAGACTCAGAAATTGCATTTCCATATCTGCTCGATGGTCACGAGGAAAATATTTTTCTAAGAAAAGCTCTTTGAACTCCCTCCATTCCATATTCGATACTTCATCATCTTCCTTTGTGTTTTGAATCAGCGACCACCACTGATCGGCATCTCCAGTGAGGCGGTAGACTGCCATGACAACCTTCTCCCTTTCACTACTCCCCAAGGCGTGGAATATTTTCTCTAAGGAGTTTATCTATTGCTCAGCTACTAATGGATTTGTAACCCCATTAAATGTTGGTGGTTGTTGCCTCATGAAGCGGTCTAACATTGATCCTCCATGTTGCGGATCAGGGTGCTCCATACGAGTAAGGTTATTATTCATAACCTGAGTGAGTTGTCCCAGTATGGTAACAAGTTGATCAGCACCAGTTGTATCTCCAGCTCTATAATAATTATCTTGAGAAGGAGGGCAATCCCTACACAGAGTGCGTGCATTGATACAGTTTCCATTCCTTCCACTAGGCGCCATTTCTAAACAATGGCATAAACTAGATTAGTTTATGAATCAAAATACATAATTCCATACTTATAAAATACTTAACATAAATTGAACTATTTATGGATTTAATCCATAATTATAAAAATGCTTTCTTTGAGGAAGTATATACTCATAACCCTTCATAGTGGTTTGTAAAGAAAACGAGAATTATCCTAAGCATATCCCCCGGGAGTGTCGTAACCAAGAGTGTAGCAAGGCCCATTGTCGTGCACCAGTTCCCGTTCGAGTCTAGCTCAAAGCGGTGTTTTCGGGTTTTACCCCTAGGTACATCTGTGCCAGAGCCGCCTCTACTTGCTCGTATCCAGACGGGGATGTATTGCTCGGAAAACTCACGAAATCTCTACAACAACAAAATTATAGGAAGTTCTTCTATACTAATCCTCAAAGTCTATCTTTGGGCTATGTGCTCTAATCATAGTTTATCTAAATCTAGCTTCCAAGGTTAGTACTAAACTGCCTCTGATTCCAACTATAACTCCTCGACCCCATCTACCTAGAGTCGGTGCATTACTTCATAACATTGACATGATCACAAAAGATCAAGTCTCGAAAGACAGATTGGTTTAGTAGCCTTGGAAACACTAGATACATTCATAAATGTTACATTACATCATAAAGTGAAAAACTAAAATAATAAAGTCTCCATAGTCCACACTCATATCCTCTTCTGACTATCCCTGCAAGTCATTCATAAAATACTTCTTCACATCCTGGAAAATATTAAAACATTGAAAGGGGTGAGATCAGATGCTCAGTAAGGATAACAATATAGCAAAAGCTTTCATAAATAAACATTAACATTTAAGGAAATGTATAACTAAAACAAAATACTTTTAAACTTGAACTTCAACATAATATGGAAAAAGTAAAATGAGATAATAAAATTTACTTATTCACATGGATATTCCACTGGTCGAATAATCACATACAATATCAATAACCACTTTCATAATGATGGAATGCATAATGCCAGACTATCATAACCACGTAGTCAAGGCCTCGTGCCAAGACCACAAATAATATTTTGTCAAGGCCTCGTGCCAAGACACTAGTTTGTCTCATGAGACCTACCGATGCATCGAGGAGCTATAGCGGGCTCCACCCATCACTTATTAAGTCTAATGCATTCCTCATATGAACAGGTTTAAATATGTCATAAACCATAACATAATCGTATCACATAAAACATGCATAAAGGAAACATAACATTTCCACATTTCAATCACAAGATATCAATACAACACATTGATATAATAAAAACACTTTCAAAACCATTTTCAATACCAAAATAAAAGAAAAGTAAAATATGGTATTTATTTTTCTTTTAAAAAAAGGTATGGCTTGTAGAGGAAGCCGAAACTCAAATAATGGTTACGGTGGCGGAGAAGTCATTGTCGCCGCATATGTACGACAAAAAAATTCCCTTTTTTCATTTATTAAATGCTTCATATAAAAAATATTCCTTTTGAATAAACGTAAAAGTCAAAGGGTTTTATACACCGTATAAAAGAAGGTTGTGTATAAAACAAAATATGCCTCAATGAAAGGAGATTGAGACGAAGTCCCTTACAAAGATAATTTTTTAAATAAAATATATATATTATGTGTATTCACCATAAGTACACATAAATAAAATACAAATACAATATATGACATAATAATATAATGACATAATTTGAAAGTAGGAGATTAACCCAAAGAATGGAAATTGGGGTAAGAAATTCCCTTACCTCGTGTCTGAATTCACTCGACCGTTCTTTGATCTCCTGAATAATAAAATAGAGTTAATCTCTACCTTCTTAAGAACCCTTTTCAAGTTCATTATTCCTTTTATATCACTTATTACCATGTCATGAACATTATGTAATTATTGAAGTTTATAACGGTCGTTTTGTCGATCTTAGGTACTTGAGTCAAAAATAAAATTCTCATAATTACAAGTTGTTCATGTGGTGATATATCCATTATATACAGAATTATATTAATGATATAGATATCTTATATCTCATATATATCCAGTATATACATGCATTAAAAATATTCCATAACGTTTAGAGGTAAGAAATGAAATGCACCATTCATGGAGACGGTAATCCGTACGTACGCATGAACGCTACTTTCATTTCTATTTCATATTTAATGAAATCATAATTATATAAAATTATATTATAATTACAGTATAATATCATATATAATATCATTTACTCCATCCTTTATACATCCCACATATGGTATTAACGATTCAAATCACTTTGAGGGGGCGGTAGTCCGCACTTCCTAAAATGAAAATATCGCGTTTACCCATAATGGAAACAATAAAGGTATGTCATAAATAAAAAATAAAGAACCTTAAGTAAAACATAAACATATTATATATCATTTATAAATATAGTGACATCTTAATGTCCACCTTTGAAGGTGTTATATGAGTGTTGAACAATCATCGTTTCGTGAGGCAGAAATTCGCCATCCACAGAAACAGTATGTTCTTTAACCATTAGATGTAGGTGTGTGTAAGTGTAGATAGAATAATTCTTATAAAAACATCCTAGTATATTGAGTATACTGGTGTTGTTACAAAAGAAATGAATAAAAAGATTTTAGGGGGTTGGATAAGCAAAATAAAACAAAATAACATAAGCGACGACATTACCTTAAAATCGGGTAACTCTTTTGATTTGAGCCAAAGGCTTCCTTGGGAAGAATTATGCCCAAATTGAGGCTTCTAGGAGTAAGGGAGGGAAGTTGGGAGAGTATTTGGGTAGAGGTTGGCCAATCCAAAAGGCTTTGAAAGTGTGAGTAAGGTGGTAGTGGTGGGGGCCTTTTATAAGTGGAGAGGAGGGGCACTCTTGGAAAGTAATGAAATGTTACTTTATTATATAATGAGTTTCGGATTTTAAAGGTCCCACACTTATATAATTCGAGGATAAGGTGATAAGGGTTATAAATATACTCATCCAATAGGTTTTTGACAAGTGTAAGCCTTGTATTTTACATTATCTTTTCATTTTATTTAAATCGTTAATTAATGAGGTAATCGCTGCATCATCATGGTGTCATAAATAATTTAATTTATTTAATGTCTAAAAATTATAAAAAAATATCATAATGTAGGAAATATTTTTATATTTCTAATGAATATTTATAATAAAAAATATGACTTGTATAACCCCATTTAATTTTTTTTAGTAAAACAACTTATGTTTGTGACATTTTTATTTTAACTTTAAATAAAAGTTATTTATGTCATTTTCCTACCAAAGTGGATCCATGGGGTCCCCAAGTTGACCCATGGATTGTCTTGGTCTTCCATGACACATCCAATAGTGGTAGGTCAAGTTTAAATGTTATTCCATATTTTATAATACTATTTTTACCTTACATTTCACTAATTACCTTTAATCGCGATTAATTAAACTTAAAAGTTACTATTCACCAAAAAATTATTTTAATCCCATTGAACCACATTTTAATTCTTAATGAAAACCATGTATGTCGAATTTTTGAAAATAAAATCACAGAAGTGGTAATATTTCATTTAAACGAAAAATCAGTTATTTAACTACCACTTAGTGGTTTCACTATTCATCAAAAATTGAAGTTTTTCAGAACAATGCCAAAATTTCACCCTAAGATATAATTGATATTCCGAATTCAAAAATGATGTCTATTTTACAAAATTCCATACATATAAGTTTCATTAATTAATTTTATAATTAATTCCTGCTGTCACTACAAATAGCGTGTTTTTAAGAAACAATATATATCAAAAGATTGACAATTGTTTATGTCCAATTTCAATGTGAAATTAATTCTAATTACCACCATTGGATAAAATTGTAAAAATATATTCTAATTATACTTTAAAACCACTCAATAGTATAATTTTTCACTATAAAATATTTTGATTAAAAAAGTTGTTTTTAAGTATTTTTCACTATTCATAAAAATTGGAAGTTCTCAGAAAATTACAAAAAATTCAACTTTGGATAATTTCGATATTACGAATACAAAAATGAAGTCCATTTTGAAATATATAATTTCTATAATTTTAAAAAGTGGGTATTACTATTCATAACGACTACTTTGATTAGTTGTGGTGTGTGTTAGAACTCAAAGTTGCATACAATACACGCTACTGTATTATTCTAAGAGAAGTGTACCGTGGAAGCTTGGGGTGTTACATTCTCCCCTCCTTCAAATAATTTCGTCCTCGAAATTTCATATAATATCACTGTATAAAAAGACTCGGGTGATTCTTCATCATATGTTCCTCGGGTTCCCACGTTGCCTCCTCCATCTTATGGTTTCTCCATAGAACTTTTACCAGACGAGTCGTCCGGTTTCTCAACAATTGTTCTCTTATATCAAGAATCTTGACGAGCTCTTCAAAATAAGACAGTCTGGGTTCTAGTTCTAATTCCTCATAGGTGAGTACATGCGTTGGGTCGGGCATGTATTTTCTCAACAGTGATACATGGAATACATCCTGAAATTTGGAGAGACTTGGCGGCATTGCCAAATGGTAAGCTACAGCCCCAATTCATTCTAGAATTTCGAATGGTTCGATGTACCTGGGACTCAATTTACCCTTCTTACCAAAACGTATAACTCCCTTCCATGGTGATACCTTCAAGAAAACATGATCTCCTGCCTAAAATTCCAAATCCTTCCTTCGATTGTCAGCATAGCTCTTCTGCCTACTTTGAGCTGCTTTGATGTGGTTTTGGATTACCTTCACCTTTTCCATCATTTCCTCCACCAGTTCTAGGCCTACAAGTTTTCTTTCACCAACGACATCCCAACAGGTTGGTGTGCGACATCTCTTTCCGTATAACGCTTCATATGGTGCCATCCGAATACTTGAATGGAAGCTATTGTTATAGGGAAATTCTACTAGAGGTAAATATTGATCCCACATTCCTTGAAATTCAAGTGAGCACGATCTCAACATGTCTTCTAAGGTTTGAATAGTTCTTTCTGATTATCCGTCTGTTTGAGGGTGGTAAGCAGTGCTCAAACGAAGTTCAGCATCCAAGGCCTTCTGAATACTTTTCCAGAATCTTGATGTAAAGCGGAGATCACGATCTGAGACAATCGACAGGGGTACTCCATGAAGTCTCACAACTTCATTAATATATAGTCTTGCTAGATGTTTAAGTGGCAGATCTTCCCTTATAGCAAGAAAATGTGCTGACTTGGTGAGACGATCAACAATGACCCATATTGTGTCATTCCTTCTAGGGGTATTTGGTAGTCCCATGACAAAGTCCATCGTAATATTATCCCATTTCCACTCAGGTATGGGAAGAGGTTGCAATACTCCACCAGGATGTTGCCTTCCAGCTTTCACTTGTTGGCAAACCATACATCTTGACACAAAATCGGAAATCTCTCTTTTCATGTTGTCCCACCAAAAATTTCCCTTTAAATCTCTATACATTTTAGTGCTCGCAGGGTGTATAGAGAAATTGGAACTATGAGCATCATCCAACAATTCCCTCTTTAAATCAGGTATATCGGGAACACAAAGTCTCCTCCCAAATTTCAAAATTCCATCTTCATAAACAAAGTCACTCAACCGCCCATCATTCATAGCTTTAATCTTCTTTTTCAACACTTCATCATCGGACTGAGAACTCTTTATCCTTTCTAGTAAAGATGGTTTGGAAACCATTTGAAAAAGTTTTGATGTTTCACCCTCCATCGTGATTCCCATACCCATCTTTACTAGATCCATAAAAATAGGATCCCTTTCCACTCTCATCATGTTCAAAACTCCATGATCTTTTCTACTCAAAGCATCTGCAACCTTATTTGTCTTCCCTGGGTGGTAGTGTATCGTGCAATCATAATCCTTGAGTAGTTCAAGCCATCGTCTTTGCCTCATGTTGAGTTATTTTTGTGAGAAAATATATTTCAAACTCGTGTGATCGGTATATATCTCACATTTTTCACCATAGAGATAATGTCTCCATATCTTCAGGGAAAAGATTACAGAAGTTAACTCGAGATCATGAGTAGGATAGTTCTGCTCATGAATTTTTAGCTGTCGTGATGCATAGGCAATAACCCTATCATTCTGCATAAGGACACAACCAAGTCCTTTCATTGATGCATCACTATAAATAACGAACCCATCATTCCCTGATGGTAGAGTCAATATAGGAGCATTGAATAATCTTCTCTTCAGTTCTTCAAAAAATTCTTCACACTCTTTTGTCCAGACAAATTTAACCCCTTTACGTGTGAGCTTTGTCAATGGGTTAGCCAATCGAACAAAATTCTAGACAAAACGTCGATAATAACCTGCCAAACCAATAAAACTGCGTACCTTAGTTATACTCGTCGGTGCTGGCCATTCTTGGATTGCCTTGGTATTAGAAGGATCAACGGAAATTCCATCCTTAGAGACAATGTGGCCAAGAAAAGAAATCTCCTGAAGCCAGAATTCACACTTGCTAAACTCCCCATATAATTCATGCCTTCTAAGAGTCTTCAAGATAATGCGCAAGTGATTTTCATGATCTTCGTAGATTTTGGAGTACACCAAGATGTAATCAATAAATACCACCACAAAATCATCTAGATATTCCTTGAAAACTCTATTCATTAGATCCATGAATACAGAAGGTGCATTAGTCAATCCAAAAGGCATTACTGTAAACTCGTAATGCCCGTACCTTGTTCGAAATGTTGTCTTCGGAATGTCTTCCTTCTTCACACACAACTGATGGTATCCATATCGAAGGTCAATCTTTGAAAAGTATTGAGATCCATGCAATTATTCAAATAAATCATCAATGCGAGGTAGGGGATACTTATTCTTTATTGTTATAGCATTGATCTCCCTGTAGTCAACGCACAACCTCATAGATCCATCTTTCTTCTTAACAAAAAGGACAGGGGCTCCCCATGGAGAAACACTAGGGAGAATAAATCCCTTATTACTCAATTCCTCTAGTTGTTTCTTTAGTTCAACTAATTCCACGGTGGCAATCCTATAAGGGGTCTTTAATATAGGCCTTGATCCAGGAATTAAATCAATGGAAAACTCAACTTCTCGTTCTGGAGGATGTCCAGGTAAATCTTCTGGAAACACATCTTCATATTCTTTCATAATAGGTACATACTTTATTTGAACATTACTTCCCTCGCCCTCAGTTATTTCATTCTATTACTCCCCAATAATTGAATTTAGTTGAGCTACTGGGGGTGGATCTAAATATGAATTAGTTAGTGACGATTCTGCTCTAAAAATAAGGTGTTCCTTATCATCATCATCAAAAATCGTAACCTCCTTCTTCTTACAATAAATATTTGCATCATAGTCCGAAAGCCAATCCATATCGAGGATTATATCAAACTAAATCATAGGTATGACAATGAGATCAGCAGATAATGAACAGTTATGTGCTCTAATGGGGACTGATTCACAAAACTTTGTTGCAATAATACTTCCCTTAGGAGTTTTGACTGACAATTCTCTTGTTAAATTAAATTGGAAATATCTAATTTTCTTAGAAAACTGGGAAGATATGAAACAATGTGTTGATCCATAATCAAATAATGCATTTGCTAAACTTGAGGAAACCATTAAATTACCTACCACCACGTCTTTCGGAGCTTCAACCTCAGCAGTAGTGATAACATAAGCTTGGCCTTGATCCCTTGGCCTCTTCTGAGGTAAGTTCCCCTGACGCTTAGGACATTCATTTGCATAATGTCCCATCTCTCTACAATTATAGCATTCCACATTGACAACAACTTTCTTTCCCTTGCAATCATGAGCTTGGTGGCCTTTTTCACCACACTTGTAACAGACTCCCATTCCCTTCAAGCAAGTACCAGGGTGTTTCTTTCCACATTTACTGCAGGACTGATATTCAACTCTTCCCTTCTTCCCCTTATTTCTATTTCCAGATTGATCAGAAGATCTCTTCTCTTCTTTCTTTGCTTTAAAGTCATAAGACTTAGAGAATTCCTTTTCCGTCTTGATAGCACACGAGACAATATCTTCGTACGACGAGAAGGTTTGTGAGACTAACGCTCGACGGAGAAATGGTTTTAACCCATCAAAGAAACGATCAATCTTACTTCTTGGGTTACGTATATAATCTGCAGCATGTCTCGCTAACCTTGTAAAGTTGTCCTCATACTTTGCGACATTATCATCCTACTTTTGTCTCAGACTCAGAAATTGCCTTTCCATATCTGCTCGATGGTCACAAGGAAAATATTTTTCTAAGAAAAGCTCTTTGAACTCCCTCCATTCCATATTCGATACTTCATCATCTTCCTTTGTGTTTTGAATCAGTGACCACCACTGATCGGCATCTCCAGTGAGGCGGTAGACTGCCATGACAACCTTCTCCCTTTCACTACTCCCCAAGGCGTGGAATATTTTCTCTAAGGAGTTTATCCATTGCTCAGCTACTAATGGATTTGTACCCCCATTAAATATTGGTGGTTGTTGCCTCATGAAGCGATCTAACATTGATCCTCCACATTGCGGATTAGGGTGCTCCATACGAGTAAGGTTATTATTCATAACCTGAGTGATTTGTCCCAGTATGGTAATAAGTTGATCAGCACCAGTTGTATCTCTAGATCCATAATAATTATCTTGAGCAGGAGGGAAATCCCTACACGGAGTGCGTGCATTGATACAGTTTCCATTCCTTCCACTAGTCTCCATTTCTAAACAATGGCATAAACTAGATTAGTTTATGAATCAAAATACATAATTCCATACTTATAAAATACTTAACATAAATTGAACTATTTATGGATATAATCCATAATTATAAAAATGTTTTCTTTGAGGAAGTATATACTCATAACCCTTCATAGTGGTTTGTAAAGAAAACGAGAATTATCCTAAGCATATCCCCCGGGAGTGTCGTAACCAAGAGTGCAGTAAGACCCGTTGTCGTGCACCAGTTCCCGTTCGAGTCTAGATCAAAGCGGTGTTTTTGGGTTTTACCCCTAGGTACATCTGTGCCAGAGCCGCCTCTACCTGCTCGTATCCAGACAGGGATGTATTGCTCGGAAAACTCACGAAATCTCTACAACAACAAAATTCTAGGAAGTTCTTCTATACTAATCCTCAAAGTCTATCTTTGGGATATCTGCTCTAATCAGAGTTTATCTAAATCTAGATTCCAAGGTTAGTACTAAACTGCCTCTGATACCAACTATAACGCCCCGACCCCAGCTACCCAAAGTCGGTGCATTACTTCGTAACATTGGCATGATCACAAAAGATCAAGTCTCGAAAGACCGATTATTTTAGTAGCCTTGGAAACACTAGATACATTCCTAAATGTTACATTACATCATAAAGTGAAAAACTACAATAATAAAGTCTCCATAGTCCACACTCATATCCTCTTCTGACTATCCCTTCAGGTCATTCATAAAATACTTCTTCACATCCTGGAAAATATTAAAACATTGAAAGGGGTGAGCTCAGATGCTCATTAAGGATAATAATATAGCAGAAGCTTTCATAAATAAATATTAACATTTAAGGAAATGTATAACTAAAACAAAATCCTTTTAAACTTGAACTTCAACATAATATGGTAAAAGTAAAATGAGATAATGCCATTTACTTATTCACATGGATATTCTACTGGTCGAATAATCACATGCAATATCAATAACCACTTTCATAATGATGGAATGCATAATGCCAGACTATCATAACCACGTAGTCAAGGCCTCGTGCCAAGACCAAAAATAAGATTTTGTCAAGGCCTCGTGCCAAGACACTAGTTTGTCTCATGAGACCTACCGATGCATCGAGGAGCTATAGCGGGCTCCACCCGTCACTTATTAAGTCCGATGCATTCCTCATATGAACATGTTTAAACATATCATAAACCATAACATAATCGTATCACATAAAACATGCATAAAGGAAACATAACATTTCCACATTTCAATCACAAGATATCAATACAACACATTTATATAATAAAAACACTTTCAAAACCATATTCAATACCAAAATAAAAGAAAAGTAAAACATGGTATTTATTTTTCTTTTAAAAAAAGGCATGGCTTGTCGAGGAAGCTGATACTCAAATAATGGTCACGGCGAAGGAGAATTAATTGTCGCCGCATACGTACGACAAAAACATTCCCTTTTGTCATTTATTAAACGCTTCGTATAAAAAATATTCCTTTTGAATAAACGTAAAAGTCAAAGGGGTTTATACACCGTATAAAAGAAGGTTGTGTATAAAACAAAATATGCCTCAATGAAAGGAGATTGAGACGAAGTCCCTTACAAAGATCATTTTTTAAATAAAATAGATATATTATGTGTATTCACCATACGTACACATAAATAAAATAAAAATACAAGATATGACATAATAATATAATGACATAATTTGAAAGTAGGAGATTAACCCAAAGAATGGAAATTGGGGTAAGAAATTCTCTTACCTCGTGTCCGAATTCACTTGACCGTTCTTTGATCTCCTGAATAATAAACTAGAGTTAATCTCTACCTTCTTAAGAACCTTTTTCAAGTTCATTATTCCTTTTATATCACTTATTACCATGTCATGAACATTATGTAATTATTTAAGTTTATAACGGTCGTTTTGTCGATCTTAGGTACTTAAGTCAAAAATAAAATTCTCATAATTACAAGTTGTTCATGTGGTGATATATCCATTATATCCAGAATTATATTCATGATATAGATATCATATATCTCATATATATCCAGTATATACATGCATTCATAATATTCCATAACGTTTAGAGGTAAGAAATGAAATGCACCGTTCATGGAGACGGTAAGCCGTACGTACGCATGAACGATACTTTCATTTCTATTTCGTATTTAATGAAATCATAATGATATAAATGTATATTATAATTACAGTATAATATCATATATAATATCATTTACTCCATCCTTTATACATCCCACATATGGTATTAACGATTCAAATCACTTTGAGGGGGCGGTAGTCCGCACTTCCTAAAATGAAAATATCGCGTTTACCCATAATGGAAACAATAAAGGTATGCCATAAATGAAAAATACAAAACCTTAAGTAAAACATAAACATATTATATATCATGTATAAATATAGTGACATCTTAATGTCCACATTTGAAGGTGTTATATGAGTGTTGAACAATCATCGTTCCGTGAGGCAGAAATTCGCCATCCACAGAAACAGTATGTTCTTTTACCATTAGATGTAGGTGTGTGTAAGTGTAGCTCGAATACTTCTTATAACAACATCCTAGTATATTTAGGATACTTGTGTTGTTACAAAAGAAATGAATAAAAATATTTTAGGGGGTTGGATAAGCAAAATAAAACAAAATAACATAAGTGAAGACATTACCTTAAAATTGGGTAACTCTTTTGATTTGAGCCAAAGGCTTCCTTGGGAAGAATTCTGCCCAAAGTGAGGCTTCTAGGAGTAAGGGAGGGAAGTTGGGAGAGTATTTTGGCATAGGTTGGCCGAGCCAAAAGGCTTTGAAAGTGTGAGTAAGGTGGTAGTGGTGAGGGCCTTTTATAAGTGGAGAGGAGGGGCACTCTTGGAAAGTAATGAAATGTTACTTTATTATATAATGAGTTTCGGATTTTAAAGGTCCCAAACTTATATATTTCGAGGCTAAGGTGATAAGGGTTCGAAATATACTCATCCAATAGGTTTTTTACAAGTGTAAGACTTGGAGTTTACATTATCTTTTCATTTTATTTAAATCGTTAATTAATGAGGTAATCGCTGCATCATCATGGTGTCATAAATAATTCAATTTATTTAATGTCTAAAAATTATAAAAAAATATCATAATGTAGGAAATCTTTTTATCTTTCTAATTAATATTTATAGTTAAAAATATGACTTGTATAACCCCATTTAAAAATTGTTTTAGTAAAACAACTTATGTTTGTGACATTTTTATTTTAACTTTAAATAAAAGTTATTTATGTCATTTTCCTACCAAAGTGGCTCCATGGGGTCCCCAAGTTGACCCATGGATTGTATTGGTCTGACATGACACATAAAATAGTGGTAGGACAATTGTAAAGGTCATTCCATATTTTATAATACTATTTTTACCTTACATTTCACTAATTACCTTTAATCGCGATTAATTAAACTTAAAAGTTACTATTCACCAAAAAAATATTTTAATCCCATTGAACCAAATTTTACTTCTTAATGACAACCATGTATGTCAGATTTTTTAAAATCAAATCACAGAAGTGTTAATATTTTATTTAAACGAAAAATCAGTTATTTAACTACCACTTAGTGGTTTCACTATTCATCAAAAATTGAAGTTTTTCAGAACAATGTCAAAATTTCACCCTAAGCTATAATTGATATTCCGAATTCAAAAATGATGTCTATTTTAAAAAATTACAAACCTATAAGTTTTATTAATTAATTTTATAATTAATTCCCGCTGTCACAACAAATAGCGTGTTTTTAAGAAACAATATATATCAAAAGATTGACAATTGTTTATGTCCAATTTCAAAGTGAAATTAATTCGAATTACCACCATTGGATAAAATAGTAAAAATATATTCTAATTATACTTTAAAACCACTCAATAGTATAATTTGTCACTATAAAATATTTTTATTAAAAAATTTGTTTTTATGTATTTTTCACTAATCATAAAAATTGGAAGTTCTCAGAAAATTACAAAAAATTCAACTTTGGATAATTTCGATATTACGAATAAAAAAATGAAGTCCATTTTGAAATATAGAATTTCTATAATTTTAAAAAGTGAGTATTACTATTCATAATGGCTACTTTGATTAGTTGTGGTGTGTGTTAGAACTCGAAGTTGCGTACAACACACACTACTGTATTATTCAAAGAGAAGTGTACCGTGGAAGCTTGGGGTGTTACAAAGTTAATTAGAGTTACCCATTATGATGAGAACCCATAAGTTCCATGATAGTATTCTTAAATATATATTCTATATCCAGATGATATCATTTTAGGGACACAAATGATGTAGGATATCAGGGGTGGTGACTCATAAGAATTTGAGTTATTTCTTATGGTGTATGCCCTGATGTAGGATATTATGAGAACAAGACCCACAAGTAGGAAATCCACATTTATATGTGTCATTGAATGTTCCTATTTGTGTATGTATGTATTGATACTTAAGATTTAATATTATTATTAATGAGTATTATAAGTATCATACTTTGATGTATTGATGAAAACTGTGACAACATGTGTTCACGACGAGGTAAGATACATTGGGTGCATCAAAAGTAATATTGAATTAATGAATAATTTCAGAAATGATTTGTCCCCTATGTTTTTTAATGAAAGTTGATATCTCATTCCCTTTTATGAAAATGATATAGCCTAAATAAATCCACAGCCATGGTGTTCTATAGGCAAGTTTGATTTTCAAAAATTCAAAGAAAGAGACATCAAGCACATAGGTTGATGAAACCAGCATGAAACTAGATTGATTAGATATACCATGATAAATGGATTATATTATATAGTGATCATTCATATGAGGTATTATTTCATTGAATCATTAACTTCTTTCTCTATGGGTTCCTTAGCGTGTTTCTAGACACAAACCTTGGACTTTAGGATGCTTCACTTAATTCCATTGAAAAAGAGGCCTATAGGGTCACACACTAAGTGTATCCAAAATTTTAGTTAAATAATATATTATTATTTATTATTTAATAAGTGGAATAAATATTATTCCCACACATAGTTTAATAATTATTCATGTTTTCTTGATCACATATATCGTGTCACCAGTTATTCAAGAGAATATTATGTGAGTAGGATATTTAATAAATATTTATTTGTTATTTAGTGAATATAATATTTATTTATTTATTGTGGAATAATTAATTTATATTTATTTATTAAATAAATAGTCATTATTCAAGTCCTGATAAATATTATAGAGGAATGGAGGACCAAGATTATAGTTCTGGTGAGAAATAATATACATTGATATTATTTGATAAATAATATTTAATTTTAATTCGTGAGTTTAGTTTATGTCAAGAGATAATAATATTATTAATATTATTATTTACATGGGGTTACATAAGGATTAAATAAATAACAAGGGGAACTTGTGCAATTATTTATTTTTAACCCTAGCGGTATATAAACCCAATTATATTATTTTTCAAGAGATCCAATTTCATTTGTGCTATGTATAATGACAGCCAGAGAGAATCCTCTTAAGCCCTAGAGATATCCCTCTACAAGAATACTCCTAAGAATAGAGAGATATCTTCCTCCACCATCCACTCTCAATTCTAGATAGATCAATGGGAATCCTTTGGAATAAATTCTTGAGGATATCAAAAGCGAACGATGCAAGCATCGGGATATGTCGTGATAACACCCAAAGATTCCTATGGTGACATTCAAAGATTTGTGGAACATGTGTGGATCACCACTATAGAGAATCTGACCTTGATTCCTACAACGTAATGATGGTACAACATAGATCCATTGTCAGATCCATCAATGAACAATAATTTCATACAAGGTAATTCTTTAATTTCTTAAATTAATTATAAATAATATGTGATGATCCTGTGCTTAGTTCCATAATTTTATCCCTTGTCTATTTTCTATGATTAAATTATGTTGATCACTGTGTTCATCATTATGTAAATCTTGGATTAATCATCAATCATGAAAAAAAAAGTTTGGCATAAATCGTCGCATGCTTCCACTCTGCCTGAAACCTTAAAGTGGTATTAGCATGATCACATAATTATTTATAATTATTTAAAGATCGTTGATTGATTTACACATTTATAATTTAGTTTTCAATTATAGTTAAATAATTTTTAAATCAGAATTGTGGGTTCTAATTCTTCCTATTTTGTTTCTCATAAATATAATCACATCAATTAATTTTATAAAAAAATAAATTCAAAGATCTCATTTGGTGGTGTTGAGGATCTAGAAAGATAACACAAGAGTACACGCTATGTAACCCAGAGGTACACACTATGTACTAGTGTTTAATTCACCTAGAATTAATTCATAATTAATTCAAGGCATGTGTATTTATTACATGCAGTGCCTTTAATTTTACACTGCATGTTGATCGGGACATCTTGGCATACAGTCAGCCAGAGTACATGCCATGTAACTACCATACACAATGTGTAGTCCTTTAGTCATAAATGGGATGTGTATCTTCTTACACGACCTGCCTGACTGGTGATCATGTAATTTAGAGACCACACAATGTGTATCCCATGTACTCACTGTGTACCCCAACTTTTTCCATGGAACAGTTTACACAATGAGTCCCTAGGCGTGCACCTCAGATAGACTATGATAATATTACATGCTTGTAGCTGGCTTGTATATTCCATGTACTTTTTACCAAATTACACATAATTAAAAATTAATTTATTATACTATGAAAACCTTATCAATATGTTATTTAATGTGGTTATTAGTTTGACAAAACATTCCATGTGATGGTTTTAAATATATATATAAATTTTTAATTAATTTTTGCATAATTTTTGAATATTCATATCATACATGAGTTGTATTAAAATTATTACTCTACGTAAATTGAAGTATAACATGTGATAGAAAAATCATGTAATTAATGTAATCATTAAATTGATAGTATACATCATGAAAGACGTGATAAGTCATGTATTACACATGTCACAAGAGTAAACAACATACAAGTATAATACATGTTGGGTAATTCATATGTGTACTCACCGTTTTTTCTCCAAGGTAAATTTTTGTACACAGTTAATTTAAAATAAATTTATTTAATTATTTTAAAATCATGATGGATGTGAATCTCAAGGAAATTTTGATGAGAATTAAGATAAAAAATTTGATTAATTAAAGAAGATAATTAATTGATTCAATCATGATTTATATTAATTAATAATGATTATAATCAAATGCTAATTTTATTAAATGAATAATTAGTTGCATGCATGTGGATGATTATGAGCGTAGACTAGATGATTTTATGAGATTAGATTCATTTAATTTATTATTAAATTAAATTATTGGCTTGCGTACCATATCTACTCTTATTATGTAAAGGCCTTCATTCCCATGGTTTCTTTTATATAAACCCATTTCCCTCACATGTGTGTGAGTAAAATCATATGCAATGGATGGATCTCCCAAGCTATTGGAGGTAGTTCAAGTTTGAAGCTGAGGTAAAACTAATCCAAGATAGATACATAGGCGGACAAGTGGAAAGCTATAACATGAACCATAATTGGTTCAAGGGGTTTTTCTCCAAGGTTGATGATTAGTTTATCATCTTCTAGATAAAATAAACATTATAAAATATCATAATCAATACACTTTATTATTTTATTTCTGTCAAGTTTCATGGTTATTTCATTATGGATGTTTTTATCACGATCACATAAATTAATGAAATTAACAAGAATGTAAGATAGAACTAAAATAAACTAGCTTATACGTAGATATTATCTAAGACATGTTTAATAACTTAAGTAAATCCACTTAATATTAACAGGCATGTGATAATGATAATAACTAGAAATTTATTTATAAAAGATAAAATCCCTCAATTATAAATATTAAGTCGGTATAGCCTTCCACTACTTTAGTTAAAATCAAACCATAGTTCAAAGTGATTGAGCAACCAAAGTTGGGGTTCTTTCAATTATTATGGAATTCTAATATGAATTTATGGGTTGACCTAACTTAGTTCACATTAAGGGTTGAATTCCAAAGAAAGACTTGGTGTAAATGAGAGGCAAGGGTTGAGGAAATCCAATTTAAGGATTTTGGGACTGGGGAGTCCACTCAATAGATCAAGAAACTGTGAGTTAATTCAGTTGGAATTTGGAATGCCTACCTAAAAACCTTCAAATTGATTAACTATCTAAAGTTGTGTTGATGATAAGAGGAATATGGATCCTTGCCACTATAATGTACAAGAAATAATATATTTAGAAGCCAATGGTGAGGGATATTGGGTTTTGATAAAATAGTGGGAGATTAATAAATATAATATTTATTTATTTTTCTAATTTTATTAGATAAAGTACTAAATACTTGATCATATTATTTTTAGAAATAATAATAAAAATTACTTCAAACATATCACTATGATCCATACTTGAGAAGGATAAACTTCTCACCATTATAAATTTCCAAGAGAAACAAAGTCATTTTCATATTATCCTATGCCATGAAAGGAAATTATATGTGTTGGAAGAACCTATTTTTGATGCACCTAGTAATGAGGCTAGTGAGGAAGAGTTATCTCTCTATGAGAAAAATTAGAACATCATTACAAATGTTTAGTGTTTTATGATATCATCTATGAACAATGATATTTTTAAGAAACATGGAGACATGGATGTGTATAACATGATGTATCAACTTTGGGATCTCAATCAAGAGAAGGCGAGATAAGATAGATATGAGATTTCCAATCCACTTTTTATAACTAAACATGGAGAGTCGACACCAACTGGGCCTTTTTTTTCAAGATTATTGGATACATTGAACACTTAGACATCTTAGGGATTAAATTTCCAGATGAGTTGCACATAGATCTCATACTTTCCTCACTACCCAAGAACTTCTCCAGTTTTATTGTTAATTATTATATGAGCAATAATAAGAAGAGTCTTTTGAAACTTCTTACCCTGATTCTCTAAGTGGATAAGGACATGGGGCGTGAAAAACCCATGGTCCTTATGGTGAATGAGAAAATGAATAACAAGGTGGAGGGGCCCAATACCCATAACAATTCTAAAGCTCATGAGCACCATCCTTCCATGAAGAATAATATCTAGAGGTAGGGTAAGGAAAGGGAGGCAGTATGTTTTTCATGTGAAAAGAAAGGCTATTGGAAGAGGAACTACACCCAAAATCTAGGGGAAGCTAAAGGTGAATTCATTATCAAGTGTAATATTTAAATATTTATATATTGAGTATTAGATACATCTTGTGGTTCTCATATCTATATCCAAATTTAGGAACCAAGTATATTCCAAAATATTTCTAGAGGAGAGGTGGATTTGTGAGCTACCAATGGTGAGAGGGTGGTTGCTCTATACATTGGTGACTACCGCATTTAATTACCAATAATAATGATATTGGTTTTAAAATATTTTTACTATGTACCAACTGTTACCAAGAACATAATTTCGATATCATGCCTGGATGGAAATGGTTTTATTTTCAAGTTCAAAAATAAAAGTTGTTTATTTTATAAAGACAATATATGTTATGGTATAGCTCACTTAAATAATGGTATTTATGTATTAAATTATGAAAACCAAGTATTTTTAATAGATTAAAAATCATTCTCACATGAATCATATAACACCCAGCCATGACATCACCGTCTTGGTCATGTAAATGAGAAACATCTGAAAAAGCTTTATCAAGATGGTTATTTAGACTCTTCTGAGATAAAACCACTTGAAATTTGTTATAATTGTTTATAAGAAAACAATGACCAAACCACCATTCGGTGGATAGGGTGAAAGGGCCATAGATATTCAAGGATTAGTACACATTGATGTGTGCAAACCATTTACAATAGAATCTAGAGGTGGGTATTCTTACTTCATAACTTTTACTGATGACTTGATTAGATATGGATATATCTACTTGATGAGTTATAAGTCTGAGTATTTTGTGAAATTAAAATAATTCAAGAATGAAGTAGAGAATCAATTTGGAAATAAGATAAAGAATATTTTATCGAATTGAGGTGGTGAATATCTTAAAGAAGTTTTTATTGACTTTTTTATGGGAGTTTGGGATTCTATCTCAACTCACTCCACCTTACACACCCTAGTGGAATGGTGCTATTGAAAGGAGGAACCGAACATTGTTAGAATTGGAAAGGTAAATGATGAGTCATGTGTTGGAACCAGGTTCTTCAAAGCATGATTTGGTGTATGGTTTGTGTTTGTTGTCAATCCTCAGTGGAAGTTCCGAATGTGTTCCAGCAAAGTGATCATACAGTTCAAGCAGACAACAGTTTTGAAGGTGGCGCTGTTTCCCAGTGTTTGCCAAATTTTTGGGCCTCAAAATCGGAAAATGAAGACATGGATTGTCTGCAAAAGGAGCTTCGCAGAAAAAGGAAGTGGTGCGCGAAATATAAGAGGCTTGCGCGAAAAACTTAAGTTAGGCGCGGAAAACAGCGGGATGCGCGAAATAGTTTTTCGCGCAAACAATGTTTCGAAATCAGGGAGGTGAAAAATGGCAAAGGCATGGGCTGCGCGGAAAATCAGGGATGTGCGCGAAATACTTAAGTTGGGCGCGGAAAAACAGCGGGATGCGCGAAATAGTTTTTTCGCGCAAATGCTGTTTCAGAATCAGTTTGGTGAAAGATGGCAAAGGCATGGGCTGCGCGGAAAATTAGGGTTGTGCGCGAAATACATAAGCTGGGCGAAAGATTACGCGCCAGATGAGAGATTTTCCGCGCCGAAGGGGATTTTGCGCGCAGTGGTCTCAGTCGCCTATAAATATGAGGTGACCCCCTTCATTCGGGGGGTTGGAAGACTTAGAGAAGATCCGAGGTCTGATGCGCGAAAAGGATCGCGTAAAGGAACTTGCGCGAAATATTTGGAGTTGCGCGAAAAAGGGGATTTTTGCGCGAAATATTTTTCCGCGCCAAAAGAAAATGTTGCGCGCAATAGGATGATTTTGCACGCAAATGGTTGATGTTTCTCATATTTCTCAGTAAGGTTTGTCTGCACGTTTTGGTTATCCAGTTCAGTGGTTCTGTGCGTTCTAGTGCATCTCTTCCGGACTTCGATGCAAGCAGAGTCTCGTGCTGAGTAGAGGCAAAGACTTCAATGCAAATTTATTGAAGAGACCTTCACGTCTATAAACTGAGTGAGATTTCACCAACGGCAGTGAGCCAGGGGGAGTCAACAGGAGTGACCCGAGGGAAGCAGTGAGCTATCCCTAAACCTTATGTAAAGGCAGTGAGCCTGGGACAGAGTGTCTGTACCCGAACTTTTGTATCCGCAGCTAGTGAAGCATAGTGGATTTAGGTACGACCGACAATCTGTCGGCGTATGCTCCTTGGACGTAGCCCTTAGTGGTGAACCAAGTAAAAATTGTTGTGTCATCTCTCTGCATGTGAATGTTTAATTGCTGATCATATCCTTCATACAGGTTTAAGAAGTTCCTGCCAACGTGGGAACAAGATCCACAACTTTAAGAAGAAAAAGTTGCCACCCTGATTCACCCCTCCCCTCTCAGGGTGTCCCGGGGTCCTTCAAGTGGTATCAGAGGGAGGTTGCTGGTCTTGAATCTGTCCTTTGTCGCCATGGAGAATGCAGCCAATGTGAGGGGAGTCCCTCTCTTTGATGGAAATAATTTTCAGATCTGGAAGAATAGGATGCGATCTCATCTAAGATCTCTTGGAATGGAAGTTTTGTTTTCTATTGTGCAAGGAATACAAGTCACTGATCAAACAGGACTGGCTATGACTGACACAGACAGGAAAATTCTTGATGCAGATGCTAAAGCTCAAAATGCACTCACCGCAGCTCTTTCTGATCAGATATATCTAAAGGTGATGAGTTTCACTTCAGCAAAGTCTATGTGGGATAAACTTGAAAACATTTATGAAGGAGATAGCAAGGTAAAGGAGGCAAAACTTCAGGTTTTACATAACAGGTTTGACGACCTAAAGATGCATCCCAATGAAAATGCAGATTCATTTTTTAATCGAATTACTGAAGTAGTGGGAGCAATTCGAGGTCTTGGAGAAGAAATCAAAGACATTGATATCGTTAAGAAAATACTGAGAAGACTTCCTCCCATGTACAATGCAAAGGTGTCAGCCCTCGAAGAAAGAGATCTATCCAAACTTTCTCTGGATGATTTGTTAAGTAGTTTAGTGGCATATGAGATGAGAGTCAAACCTGAAGATGCCACGACTCGCGTGAGCAAAGAAATGGCATTCAAAGCCATGGACAAACTGAAAATTTCAGAAGACGGTAGTGGTGATGATGACGAAGAAAAAGAAATTCTTTCCCTCATCGCGAAGAAGCTGAAAAAGGGTAAAGGTAAATTTAGAGGTAAGTTACCTCTTGCATGTTTCCGTTGTGGAAGAGTTGGGCACATTGCCTCTCAGTGCCAAAGAAAGTTGGATAATGATGAGAGTGAAGCTGAAGACATTGAAAAGCCTCGGAAAAGGTTTTTCAAAAAGGGTGATTTCAAATCTGGAAAGAAAATGCAGAGGAAGAGCTTTGTCTGTGAGGAAGAAGATGATGATATTGAATTCTGTGAGGAAGAAGAACCAGAATTTAAAACTGAAAAACATGCTTCCATGATGGCTACCACTGAAATATCAGATTCTTCAATCAATAAAGGCATAAATAATCAGAGTACTGCCCTTGATAATCCAAAGGTTCAAATTAAGGATGCTTTCTCCAAGATTGAGAGTAAATGTAAGAAATGTAATAAGTGGAAGGAAATGGTCAAAGAGTCATCAGAATATGTTGATGAACTTGAAGCTGAAATTGAACGTCTGGAAGAGTTTGTGAAAGTTCAGTCTAAAATCATTGAAAGCAATGATGATGTATTGGATCTTAAGATAAGAATTGAAGAGCAGGGAAAGGTCATCAATGACCTCACCTCAAGACTGGAAGAAAAGTCCAAGACTACTGAGGGTCTTGAGGAGGAAATTGTTACTCTTAGGAGTAAACTTGAGACCGAATCTTTTTCAAAAGAATCAAGGAAGAAAATACAACCTAGAAGATTCTCAGATGCTGAATTATTGGCAAGATCCAAATGTGGTTCTGATGGAGTTGAAAAAATCTTGAGCGTTCAACGACCCGCCTGCATGGGAAAGCGTGGAATTGGATGTGAAGCTGAGACATCAACTGCTGGAAATAAAGAAATTCAAAAGAAAGACAAAACGAAGGTTGAACATGTTGAAACATTTTCTGATGTGCTGAAAAAGGAACCCTCAATCCAAACTAGAAGGATAACTGACAATTACCATCAAACATTTAGAAATGATAGGCAGTTCAACTACTCTCACAGGGATGAAGGTATGAGGAGAAATTCAGGTGTGAAGGCATTCCCTCACATGAAGTGTCAATTCTGTGGCTATCTGGGCCATACTATGTCATATTGCGAAGAGGCAAGGAGTTACTTTAATGGAGAAGATCTGGGAAATCAACAAAGGAGACCGATTTCATATCCTCCATCTTATAGAAGAAATATCTTCTATGGTTACTGTTTTAATTGTTCTAACTTTGGCCATAAAGCTATGTTTTGCAGGCAGCGGTATGACAAGAGAAATTCATACAACAGCCAAAGACAGGACAGGGTTCATCCTCCTGATGATGTTGTTCTCACAAATAGTTTTTCTCTTCTGGAAGAAGATTATGGGTATGAAGACTCAGATTATGTGGAAGAAAGTTTTAAAAGGCCATCAGTTTCTTATGCTCAATCCAATATCTCATGGAAAGAAAAGAAGAAAATCGAGAAATCCAATCTTGCGGAAGTAGCCCTCAAAGCTACAAAGAGTAGCAGTACCTGGATTCTTGATAGTGGATGTTCTTCCCATATGACAGGAAATGCTGACCTTCTGAAGAACATTGAAAAGAAGGTTGATGGAACAGTACGGTTTGGTAACGATGGCGCTTTGAAGATTAAAGGCAGTGGGAATACTGCTCTCGCCAACGGAGAGCTGAAAAAGACTGAAGTTCTTTATGTGGACGGTCTACGCCATAATCTCCTCAGTGTAAGTCAACTCTATGACTCAGGGCTCATAGTAACCTTCAATCAAAAAGGCTGCACTATAAAAGGAAAAACAGGGAATTCTCTTATGAAAGGTTGTAGAACAGATGGAAACTTATATCAGGTTGACAGTAAAGTGAACTCTTGTTACTTGTCTGTTGACGAAGAAAACAATTTATGGCATCGAAGGCTGGGGCACATTAACCAACAAGACATGGAAAAGATATCTAAGCTGAAGATAGTCATGGATATTCCCATTCTAAAACGCGAACGGGAAAAATCTTGTGATTCCTGTATTCGTGGGAAGCTGGTCTGTAATTCGTATCGTCCAAAGAAGAAAAGGGCATCACATCTTCTCGATCTCATTCACACTGATGTATGTGGCCCAATAAATGTTGCTGGAACCTATGGAGAGAGGTACTTCGTCCTTTTCATTGATGATTATAGTAGAATGGCTTGTGTAATGGTGATTCACAGGAAGCGACAAGTACTTGATTGCATGAAAACTTATCGCCGAATTGCCGAGAATGACACCGGACGGTCAATAAAAGTCCTACGATCGGACAATGGAGGGGAATACACATCCATTGAGTTTGAAAACTATCTAGAGAAACATGGAATACAGCATGAGGTAGCTGCTGTGAGAACTCCACAACAAAATGGAGTTGTTGAGCGTCGAAATCGACAGGTCAACAATATGGCCAGGACTATGTTGATTGAGAGTGGTATCTCTCGCCATTACTGGAAGGAGGCTGTTGAAGCTGCAGTTCACATTCAGAATCGAACAGGGCTCTACATGGGAGAAACGAAGACACCGTACGAATTATGGCATGGAAGGAAGCCTTCCTTGAAATACTTTCGGGTTTTTGGAAGCAAATGTTTCATCCGGAATAAAGAAGGAAACCAAGGAAAGTATGGTGACAATGCTGATGAAGGAATTTTTCTTGGGTATCCAATGAACAGTAAAGCTTACAAGTGTTTCAATAAACGCTTGGGGAAGATTGTGGTAAGCAGTGATGTTAAGATAATTGAAGAGAAAACCACAAATGATTCAAGGACGCCATATGCGGATGTGATGGACAATCAGGAAGAAAGTGAACGTGAAGAAAACACAAACACAGAGATAGAGGAAGTTGTTCAAAACTCTCAGCAGTCACATCATGATGTTGACTCAGAAGAAGAATCAGAAGAAGAACCTATAGCTGAAAAGAATGCTACTGAATCTCTCAGGAGAAACCGAAGAGCTGATATTGATCCATCCAACATAATTGGGGACATGAATGCACCCACTCAAACAAGGAGGATGAGAAATAACACACCTTCTACATTTCTATCAGTTGTAGAGCCAACCTCATTTGAAGAAGCTGCAATGGATGAATCCTGGGTGAAAGCCATGAATGAAGAGTTAGATCAGATTGACAAAAATCAGACGTGGGATTTGGTCCAGAGACCCAAAGGTCACAATGTGATTGGCACCAAATGGATTTTCAAGAACAAGTTTGATGAGCATGGCAATGTTATCAGAAACAAGGCTCGACTGGTATGTAAAGGGTATTCTCAGATTGAAGGTGTTGATGTTGAAGAAACCTTTGCTCCAGTGGCTAGATTGGAGTCAATCAGGCTATTCCTTTCCATGGCTCTCCAAAGAGGATATAAAGTATATCAAATGGATGTCAAGACAACATTCTTAAATGGTGTACTCGAAGAAGAAGTCTACATTGAACAACCAGTGGGTTTTCTTCTTGGTGCTGATGAATCAAAGGTCTGCAAGCTAAAGAAAGCACTTTATGGATTAAAACAGGCACCAAGGGCATGGTATTCTAGACTAGATTCGTATCTCAAAAAGCTGGAATTCAAAAGAGGAGGAGTTGATCACAATCTCTATGTGAAGAATTCTCCAAAAGATCAGTTCATGGTTCTTGTTTACGTCGATGACATTATATTTGGTGGCAGCAAACAGAAATCTGTGGATGAATTTGCCAATCATATGAAATCAGAATTTGAAATGTCAATGATTGGGGAGCTCACATATTTCTTGGGACTGCAAGTGACTCAGAGGAAAGACTATACTTTTATCTCTCAGGAAAAGTATGCAAGAGAGCTGCTGAAGAAGTTTAACATGCAAGACTCCAAACCAATGTCAACTCCGATTGCAGTTGGAACCAAACTTGGGAAGCATGAGGATGGGAAATCTGTAGATCCCACCCTGTACAGGAGAATTATTGGGAGCCTATTGTACCTGACAGCGACACGGCCAGATATTGTCTTTGCCACATGTCTTTCTGCCCGCTTTCAGAGTAATCCAAAAGAGGAACACATGACAGCAGTGAAAAGAATCATGAGGTATATTCAAGGTACTTACAAGTATGGATTATACTTTGCTGTAGGAAGGGATAGTGAATTATCCGCATTTTCTGATGCTGACTGGGCTGGCGATGTTGTGGACAGAAAGTCCACCAGTGGTGGAGCATTCTTTATCGGAAATAATTGTGTTGGCTGGTTGATCAAGAAACAAGAAAGTACTTCTCTTAGTACTGCTGAAGCTGAGTATATATCTGCCACAAAGTCATGCACTCAACTGCTATGGATGAAGCAACAATTAACAGATATTGGTGATGAGGTAAAGCAGCCAATGGTGATCTACTGTGATAACAAAAGCGCAATTGATCTCACAAAAAATCCGGTTCAGCATTCTCGTACAAAACATATTGAAATACGGTATCATTTCATCAAAGAAAAGGTTGAACAAGGGGTGATTAGACTGGACCATGTGGGAACTGATAAGCAGGTAGCTGATATCCTGACAAAGCCACTGTCAGCAGCTGTGTTTGAAAAGCATCGGTTGAACCTAGGTGTTCAACCACCTCCTACTGCATAAGGAGGTTTCGAAACTCCCCTCTCCCCGTTTGTTTTAACTGTTTTTATCTGCTTATGGCTGTGATGCAGGTTTATGGGGGAGATACTATCCAGGGGGAGTATGGCTTGAGATGAACGTTGAACAAACTTTTCGGTCTTTGGTTTTATTGTCAATGGGGGAGAAAGGAATAAATTCACGGCAAGAGAATTCAAGGCAAGAAATTCACGGCAAGAAATTTACGGCAAGAAATTCTTCTATGATGGAAGTGTAAGATTGTGATGAGAAGTTTAATAAGGATAACATCGGGCGTCATGGAGAATTTCAAAACACTAAGACCCAATTCAAGCTTCCTCTCTTGTTTTCTACACCGAGCATTGCTCACGTAGACTTAGAGTGTTGGCTGAGTTGATTCTTGCGTTTTGGATTTGCTCATGGTTGGAGATCTGTTGAATTTATTCTAATTGCCAACAAACCCAAAGGGGGAGATTGTTGGAACCAGGTTCTTCAAAGCATGATTTGGTGTATGGTTTGTGTTTGTTGTCAATCCTCAGTGGAAGTTCCGAATGTGTTCCAGCAAAGTGATCATACAGTTCAAGCAGACAACAGTTTTGAAGGTGGCGCTGTTTCCCAGTGTTTGCCAAATTTTTGGGCCTCAAAATCGGAAAATGAAGACATGGATTGTCTGCAAAAGGAGCTTCGCAGAAAAAGGAAGTGGTGCGCGAAATATAAGAGGCTTGCGCGAAAAACTTAAGTTAGGCGCGGAAAACAGCGGGATGCGCGAAATAGTTTTTCGCGCAAACAGTGTTTCGAAATTAGGGAGGTGAAAAATGGCAAAGGCATGGGCTGCGCGGAAAATCAGGGATGTGCGCGAAATACTTAAGTTGGGCGCGGAAAAACAGCGGGATGCGCGAAATAGTTTTTTCGCGCAAATGCTGTTTCAGAATCAGTTTGGTGAAAGATGGCAAAGGCATGGGCTGCGCGGAAAATTAGGGTTGTGCGCGAAATACATAAGCTGGGAGAAAGATTACGCGCCAGATGAGAGATTTTCCGCGCCGAAGGGGATTTTGCGCGCAGTGGTCTCAGTCGCCTATAAATATGAGGTGACCCCCTTCATTCGGGGGGTTGGAAGACTTAGAGAAGATCCGAGGTCTGATGCGCGAAAAGGATCGCGTAAAGGAACTTGCGCGAAATATTTGGAGTTGCGCGAAAAAGGGGATTTTTGCGCGAAATATTTTTCCGCGCCAAAAGAAAATGTTGCGCGCAATAGGATGATTTTGCACGCAAATGGTTGATGTTTCTCATATTTCTCAGTAAGGTTTGTCTGCACGTTTTGGTTATCCAGTTCAGTGGTTCTGTGCGTTCTAGTGCATCTCTTCCGGACTTCGATGCAAGCAGAGTCTCGTGCTGAGTAGAGGCAAAGACTTCAATGCAAATTTATTGAAGAGACCTTCACGTCTATAAACTGAGTGAGATTTCACCAACGGCAGTGAGCCAGGGGGAGTCAACGGGAGTGACCCGAGGGAAGCAGTGAGCTATCCCTAAACCTTATGTAAAGGCAGTGAGCCTGGGACAGAGTGTCTGTACCCGAACTTTTGTATCCGCAGCTAGTGAAGCATAGTGGATTTAGGTACGACCGACAATCTGTCGGCGTATGCTCCTTGGACGTAGCCCTTAGTGGTGAACCAAGTAAAAATTGTTGTGTCATCTCTCTGCATGTGAATGTTTAATTGCTGATCATATCCTTCATACAGGTTTAAGAAGTTCCTGCCAACGTGGGAACAAGATCCACAACTTTAAGAAGAAAAAGTTGCCACCCTGATTCACCCCTCCCCTCTCAGGGTGTCCCGGGGTCCTTCATCATGCAGATCTTCCATTATCCTTTTGGGGATATGAATTAAAAACTATGACATATACATTAAACTGAGTACCAATTAAAGCAGAAAATGGAATTATATTAGAGTTATAGAGTGGAAAGAAACCCATTTTTTTGTATACATGTGTATGTGGTTGTGAGAGATTTGTTAAGGCCTTCCTAGGAAACAAACTAGAACCTTAAGGCACAAAGTGTATCTTTATAGGGAATCCTAAGTAAAAAAAGGGATACTATATATACAACCCCTCAAACAATAAAGTGACTATCGCCAAAAAATCCATCTTTCTTGAGAGGGATAAAATCCTAAAAAAGGATAGTGGTAGAAAGATTGACTTCAATGAAGTTGATGATCAATATACACAAGAGTTGGTAGAGGAACATATTCCATAGTTCCCTGTGGAAGAAGTTGTTCCTAAAATACAAGTACTGTGTAAGATCACAAGAGAGGTAAGAGAACCAGAGAGATATTGTTTTCTATTCACTGAAGATGGTGACTCATTATTGGTTAACAATGATAAACCTATCTTATATAAATAGTAATTAGATAGCTCCTAAGCTACAAGATGAAAAGAATACATGAATTCTGAAATGGATTCCATGTATCAAAACCATGTTTGGGTTTTGGTTGATGTGACAGTTGATGTAAAGATTGTAGGGTGAAAATGGGTATTCAAGAGAAAACTCGACATGGAAGGTAAAGTAAATACCTATAAATCATGGCCAAGGGATAAAGAGTTTAAACATCATCAAGGAATTGACTCTGATAAAAACTTTTTATCAGATTCCATGTTTAAATCCATCGAAATTATACTTTCTATTGTAGCTTACCAAGACTATGAAATTTGGTATATAGAAGTCAAAAATGATTTCCATAATGAGAACCTTTAGGAGGATGTCTATACGACACAACTAGAAGGGTTTGTGACTCTAGGTGATACAAAAAAGATCTTTAAGTTGTATAGATTCATTTATTGATTGAATCAAGCATCTAAATAATGGAACATTTGTTTCTATAAATCTATAAAAGAATTTGGTTTCATTAAGAATGAATGTGCGCCATGTGTTTATAAAAGTTTTAGTGGAAACATAGTCATTTTCCTATTAGTATATATTTATGACATATTACTTATTGGAAACGACACACCAGTCTTACAATCTATTAAGGATTGGTTGAACAAGTGTTTCTATATGAAGGAATTAGGTGAATAAGCCCATATTTTAGGGATCAAGACCATTTGTGATAGATGCAAGAGTCTTCTTGGACTAAGTAAAAGTATATGCATTGACCAGATACTAAATAGATTTAGTATGAAACAATCCAATAAGGGATTAGTTTTATTGTAATATGGTATACATATTTCTAATAAAATATGTCCTTATACACAATAAGAGAAAGAGGGAATGAGTAAGATCCCATACACTTCAGTGATTGGATTGATCATGTATCCCATGTTATGTACTAGACTTGATGTTTCCTATGCATTTAACATGGTAGGAAGATATCAAGAAGATCTAGGAGAACAAAATTGGTCTGTTGTTAAGGATATCCTCAAGTATCAGAGAAGAACTAAGGATATGTTCTTAGTGTATGGAGGATAAGAGGATCTGGTCATCAGGGGTTATAATGATGCTAGTTTTTAAATATATCATAATTATTTGAATTCACAATTAGGATATGTTTTCTATCTCAATGGAGGATTTATGAGCTGGAAGATTTCAAAGCATCCAGTTGTCACTGATTCTACAGTGGATTCTGAGTATATAGTGTCTTCTAATGCATCCAAGGAATACATTTGGATATGAAACTTTGTATAGGATCTTGATGTGGGACCTATAGTAAAAACCCTATCACATTGTATTGTGAGAATACTGTAGTGATGACTCTTGAAAAAGAGAGAAGGTCACACCAATAGACAAAGAATATACTCTAGAAGTATCACCTCTTGAGGTAATTTTATCAAAGGGGTGAAGTTGTAGTAATAATAGTTCCCACAAAAGAAAACATGGTGGAACCATTGACCAAAGGCCTATATCATCAGAAGAATGAGTATCATGTGAGAGCTATCAGAATGAAGGTTTTTAGCAGTTGTCTCTAGTGAAAGTGGGAGTCTATTGGAGTTGGTTACCTATAACCAACTTATGTGTACATTATGATAACCTATATTTATAGTTTTTAATATTAATAAACTCATTATCACATCATGATTGTTCTTCTATGTGAAATAGTATATGATAATATCCTAAGAGTAGCAGTCTCACTAAAAGGTCATAGCAGTTCCCTGCTATGATGAGAACCCAGAAGTACCACAAAAATATTCTTAAATATATGTTCTATATCTGGATGATATATTTTGAGGGGAACAAATGATACATGCTATCAGGGTGGATACTCATAGAATGTTGTGGCATCTTCTCATGGTGTACGCCCTTGGTAATATCCAGTGTAGGTTATTACGAGAATGAGATTTGCCAGTAGGAAATACACATTTATATGTGTTATTGGATGTTCCTATCTAATGACATATGTATTGATTCTTAGAATTTAGGATTATTAATAATGATTATTATAAGATGTGTACTTTGATGTATTGAAGAAAACTGTAATGATATATGTTCGTGGTGAGGAAGGATATGTTGTGTGCGTCACGAGTAATATTTCATTAATGAATAATGCGAGAAAGGATTTGTCCCTTATGTTATTTAATGGAAGTTAATAACTCAAGCTATTTGATGGAAATAATATAGACTAAATAAATCTATGTCCATGATGTTCTATAGGCAATTTCTATTTTTGTAAATTCAAAGATAGAAACATCAAGCACATAGGTTTATGACACTAGAATGTAACCTACTTGATTAGAGATATCATAATAAAGGGATTATTTTACATAGTGAGAATATGTATGAGGTATTATGTCATTACAAAATTAACTTCTTTATCTATGGGTGCCTTGGTATGTTTCTAGATGTTAACCTTGGACTTTAGGATGCTTCGACTAATGCTACTGAGAAAGAGGCCTAGAGGGTCACACACTATGTGCATCCAGAATCTTAGTTAAATAATATATTATTATTTATTATTTAACATGCCCCATGTAGGCGGATGTGGTTTCAGGGAGTTATGGGTTTGGGGCGGTGGTTGTGGGGTTGAGTCCCCAAGCCAGTTTGTTTCATTATGTGCATTATAATAATTTTTTTATTTATTTATTATTTAACAAGTGGAATAAATATTATTCCCACATGTGGTCTAATAATTATTCATGTTTACTTGATCACATATATTCTGTTACCAGTTATTTGAGAGAATATTATGTGAGCATAATATTTAATAAATATTTATTTTCTATATAGTGAATATAATATTTATTTATTTATTAGAAAATAATGTAATGATATTTATTTATTAAATAAATATACATTATTCAAGACCCAATAAATATTTTTGAGGAATAGAAGCTGAGTTTATAGGTTTGGTGAGAAATAATATATATTAAATATTATTTGATTAAATAATATTTAATTTTAATTCATGAGTTTAGTGCATGTCAAGAAATAATAATAATAATATTATTATTATTAACATGGGGTTCTACAGGGATTAAATAAATAATAAGGGGAACTTGTGAAATTATTTATTTCTAAACCTAGTAGTATATAGACCCAATTATATTATTTTTCAAGAGAGACAATTTCATTTGTGTTGTACACAACGACAACTAGAGAGAATCCTCTTAAGAATTTGGTAGATAACTCTCCAAGAATGATCCCGAGAATAGAGAGTGATCTTACTCCACTATCTGCTCTCAATTCTAAAGAGATCAAGGATAATCCTTTGGAAGTAATTCTTGATGCGATCAAAAGTGAATAACGCAAGCATTAGGATCTGCTGTGCTATCACCTAAAGATTCCTACAACGATGTTCGAGGATTTGAGGAATATGTGTGGACCATTTCTAGAGTAAATGTTCCCTTTATTCTCACAAAAAAATGATGGTACAACTTATATCCACTGTAAGATCCATCAACAAAGAAATAATTTCATGCAAAGTAATTATTTAATTACTTAAATTAATTATAAGTAATATGTGATGATCCTGTGCTTGGTTACAACAGTTTATCCCTTGTATATTTTCTTTGATTTGATTCCATTGATAATAAAATTCATTTTCATGTAAATCTCAGATTAATCATCGATCATGACAAAAATAAAAGGTGGTCATGACCTATTTCATTCTTCTGCTACACTAGAATCTTCAAATTAATTTTCATATTTCTTCACTTGTTATATAAGTAGAAAAATCCCATCTTGGTTACACTATAATCGAAGACATGATCAACAACATACCCAACCGCCCCCTAATTTATAAATTTCATATTTTGACTTGTGTAAGTAGGGAATCAAATAATAAATATTATCATTATAGCTATCACTCCAAACTTAGTTAATAAGGATTGATAATAGACATTCACCCCTAATTATATCAATGGCTATATGAAATTACATGATATATACTTTAGAAAGTTAGTATAATTAATAAGTATGTAATTATTACTTCATGAGTTTATTCTTTGTATCTCGTATAAAAACCTTTGTAATGAGTATAAGAATCTATTTAAGAAAATATTAAAAAATCATAAAATCCCATAATACTCTATTATTATCATTAATTAAGGACAAATCAAAGTTTTATACTTTTGTAGAATATTATCATTCTTCCATTCATATTGAATAAATTATATCACAAATGAATGAATGATAAACAAATATTTCCTTTATTATATTACCATGATACATTTTAAAACATCTATGTTAATCTCTCAATTATCATATACTTAGAGACTTAAGATGACACTCATGATTTTTCTACATTAATGTTTTTGTCAATGGTACTGATACATTATCCTTAGTATCCACATTATAAAACTTCACATCACCCTTCTCAATGATCTCTCATATGAAATAGTATTTTCAAAGAATGTGTTTGTTCATTTGGTGATACTAGGGTTCCTTGGATCGAACGATTTCTCCACTATTTCTATAATAAATCTTGATCATGCCCTCAATTGAAATAACCACCCAAAGTTTAGTGATTACCTTATTAATCTAAATAAATTCCTTTGCAGCATATTTTGTAGTGATTTACTCATCCTATATTGTTGAGTCTGCAATAGTGTCTAGTTTGGAACTTTTCTATCTGATGACTCAACCAATCAGGCAAAACATGAAACCAGATTGATAATTTATATCCTATTTGGTAGTTTGGAAACTATAATCTATGTAACCTCAAACATGTAGTTCATCATATCCCCCAAAGATCAAGAACAAATCTTTATTCTTTCTCAAGTACTTAAGGATGCTATTAAGAATAATCTAGTGAATTTCAAAAATATTGGATTGGTATCTTGATGTTATACTAAGGGAATATGTGATGTCATGTCGAGTACACAACTTGATATACATGATATATCCTATATCAAGAACATAAGAAATTCTATCCATCCTTACCAACTCTTTATAAGGATCCTAAATCTTTCTAAGATCAATGACATGAACCACTGGTAAAGACCCCATTTTGGAGTTCCCCATGCCAAAATGGTTAATCACATTACCAATGTATGTTCCTTGAAAAAGTATAAAAAACCTCTTTGATCTATATTGGTAGATATTCATACTGAGTATATAGGTAGATTCACCCATGTATTTTATTGAGAATAAATTTCCCAACCACATATTCACCGAGTGAAGAGTTAGGATATTATTTATGAAAAGAAGTGTGCTATCTATATACAATATTCAAAACATCATGTTACTCCCACTAATACACTTATATACACAATAATCATCCATGTTATTGATGAAAACAAAATCTTTGATTACATCATCAAACAGAATATTCAAACTTAGAGAATATTTCTTTAATCCATAAATGTAACATTAAAACTTTCATACATTAGAATTCTTATTTAGCATTTTAAAACCTTCATTTTGTATCATATATATGTCATCAAATAAATTCCCATTAAAAAAGTATTTTTGACATCCATTTGATATATCTGGTAATCATAATGAGATGCTATGAACAACATAATCAGAATGGTCTTGATAATTAATACTGGAGAAAAAGGTTTATTCATAGTCAATTCCATAAATTTATTTATAATCCTTCACCACCATGTGTGATTTATAGGTAGAAATTATACCATCCATGTTATTTCTCTTACAAAAAACACACTTGCACTCTATGGGTCTTACCTTATCATGAACATCCATTAAGTTATAAAATTGGTTAGTGTAAATGAATTATATCTTATATTTTATGGATTTTAACCATTTTTTAGAATCAGAAATCTCAATGGATTCATGTAAGGAAATAATCCAAATCATTTTTTTGAATTTTCTGAATAAACCACTTTTCTGTAAGTGGGAACCTCACATTCAGATTCAAACATAACAAGAACACAAAAGAAGAATTCAAAGATATCACATACGTCAAAATGGGGAACAACCTCGAGCCCACTGCAAAATCATATTGAAAATCATCGAACCACCAACCACCTTTCAAGATTAAAAAATCAAATTGCAACTTTCAAATAGACCAATATCACACCGCCTCGGTAAGCAGAACCTCGAACCGCGCGAGCAGCAGGAACCTCGATAGTCTAACCAAACAAAACATCCATCTAATCACTGCCTCCATATAGTTACCAGCCGTCGGCTAGCCTCAGCACCTCTAGGACAGAATCACCGCCACCCTTCGTGGACCACGTCATTGGAAGAAGATCCCATATACCAGTAAAATAGATCACACCACCGTCGTCGATAGCAGAGAAGAACCAAAATCACCTTGCACAGAATCAACAAAAATGGAAAAACAACTCCGATAGAACCTAGAAAAGGGGGTAAGACAACCACATATGTGCCTCCTGGAACACCCACCCGCTCGCACGAACACATACCAAAGCCACCGCAGAATCCAAATCACTTGACCGACCTAGAAAGGATCAGTGGACCTGGACGCCAGAGCATCGTGAGAGCGGGAATGATCTTCATATTCATGTAAGGACATGAATTCATCACTTATGAATGTAAATTCATTATAATTATCCATGAGAAATCCATATATCTTAAGTTCTAGATGAATCCTACCCAACCTTCATGGTTCTGGTGTAACTTGAGATGGTTATTCTCCACAACTCTTTATGGAAGCAACTCAAATTCCATATCAAGAAAACATCATATTTTTTGGTATTTAACTTCTCTAAGTTAAAAATTCCCCCCCACTAATCCACTATCAACAAATTATTTTTCAAGGAATATAAAAAATTATTCTAAAAACACTCTATACTCAGTAGGATTATAGAAATAATATCCCTTAGTTTCCTTGGGATAACAAATAAATAATTTTTTTTATATTTAGAGTCAATATTATTTGAAGATAATCATTGTATGAATTATCTACATCACCAAATCCTCATATAAGACAAACTGGGATGTTTACAATAGTATATTTAATGTGGTGAATTTATGATTACTTTAGATGGAATATGGTTAAGTCATAATGAAACAATATTTTTATTATAACCCCATAATTTAATAGGAAGGTCATATACACTCATCATAGATCAAAGCATGTCTAATAAGGTACAATTCCTCTTTTCATACACACCATTCCATTTTGGTGTTCTAGGAGGAGTTTGTTGTGAAAAAATTATATAATCTCTCAGATGATCTATGAATTCTTAACTTAAGTATTCAAAACTTCAATCCAATCATATAATATTAAAAATATTTCCTAGTTTATTATGTACTTTATTCTAAAAATATTTAAACTTTTAAGAAATTTCATACTTTTGTTTCATTATAAATGCATATCCATATCGACTAAAGTCATCGGTAAAAGTAATGGAGTACCCATAACAACCAATTTATTGTGTACTCATTGGTTCACATACATCACTATGTATGAGATCCAATAGTCAAATAGCCCTTTCATTTTTTCACTCAAAAGGTGTAATTTTCATTTTTACCAACACAAAAGATTCATATATGTCCAATTATTCATAATTGAATGAGTCTAACAATCCATCTCTATGGATTCTTTGAATGAATTTATCATATATATGTTTGAGGTGACAAAACCAAAGGTAGGTGATATTATAATAAAATCTAAACTTATTATTCTAAATGTTATATATTAGATTATACATATCTAGAATGTATAAACCATTCATTGTATTTATTATGTCATATAACATTTCATTCCTATATATAGAACATATATTTTTCTTAATAATTAATGAAAATACATTATTTTCCAAAAAATATATAGAAATAAAATCTCTATTTATAAAAGGAACATAATAATAGTTTTATAATTATAGTATTAATCCACTTGGAAAACCAAATCATAAGTGCTGACCTCTAATGCAACAACTCTTGCTTCATTATTAACATGAAGATCTACTCCACCTTCATCAATTCCCTCCTATCTCTAAGTCTATGTTTTTAGAGAAAATTCATGATGCAAAACCAATATCTAATACCCATAAGTTATAATTGATGAAATTGACTTCAATAACATTCAAATTAAGTGGCCTTGAATGATTATCCTTGAGAATAATTCTCAATATTAGTGACCAATTTTTAACTATTTTATATGTCATAGCTATTAATGATCTCAATATAATTTCCATAAATAATTCCATAATCCACAACAAGGAAATATTAGTGGGTGAATATCATGTTTTATATCTTTTCATCAAGGAATTTTAATGAATGTGATCCCACTAAATTTTTTGAACCAGGGCATCATATTCTTTTAGTGATATATTATCCATATTTTACCAGGTAATGAGTCCACTAAGGAATTCATCCCATAAATTATTTATTTAGGAATGAAATAATCTCAATCATAATAAATTTGATTCTTGGATAGTTGAGTGGATGAATTTTTATCCAAATACATCATTTAAATAAACTCAACATAATTCCTTTAGTATCCTTTCTAAGGATTTTCCAGCTAAGTGTCACCTAAAGAAAACATCAAAAATAGGCCAACAAAATACAACCCAAGGGAACCCTTCTATGGAAGAATTTACCTAAGGATGATTCAGTGCCACCCATTACTTTATTTCCTAACACATGATAATCTAGGGGAACCCTTCTATAGAAGAACCTACCTAGTTGAATGATCTATGTCTTGATAAGTTCCTCTTTGTAATTAATATCACACTTATAGTTTTAGGGGTTTTCCTTTTAAAGTATCAATAATTTTATACACATCATATGTGTTAGAAAAATTTATTCATAAGAATTTTTGGGTTGTTTTTGTTGACAATATTGATAAAGGATGCTTCACAGGAAGTTAAAGGAAGAAGTTTCTTATGTTTTGTGAATATGGACTTGAAAATGGCTAGTACCACACACGGTTAAAAGTCATGGTGTAGGTGGATATTGCTAGAGTTGGAGATACCATTACCATAACATAGGTCATATTGATAAGTTTCTTCCAAAAAATGGGCAATTGTAAAGGGAACACATCATGTTGGTCCCCATGGTGGATCTCCAGTGCACTAGTAGAAAAAATCAAAGCCATTTATAGGTATTTTAGTGGTTGTGGTCAATAAAAAATAGACAACCAAATTGTAATATGCTGTTATGGTGATATGGGAATTCACCTATGATCCATGGGGAGTATTCTACATGCATGGAGAATGGCATAGTAGTCTTGGTGTTCACCTATGTTCCATGAAGAGGCACGCTATGACAATTTTGAGGATGTGGTTTAGAGGTATGTACCAATGTGAAATGGATTCTAACAGAAGTCCACAAGCATAAAGATTGGTGTGTTAAAGAAAAAATGAGAAAATATTACACACTATGATATGGTGCATGATATTTCTGGTCTTGATTCAGAATATCTATAAAAATGTGTTGTTACACCTCTTGGGCCTTTATAACCATTGTAAACATCAATTGAAGGATGATTTTAATCAGTTTTTGAAGTCCTTAATTTGAAAATTAAAATAATGGATGGAATTTTCAATTCAAGAGGATATTTAAGAATATGATCCATATTATCTATGACATAAAGAGGGATCCACAAAATGACTTTGAAAAATATAAAGGGTAGAATAATAGAGGGATATTATATATTACATCTAAAAGTTTTAAGGTTGAAGATGGTGTTTTTTCAGGAGTCCCATTCTCTCACTGGAAGTTTAAAAATTCATGTTCTTAAGAGAAACACCATTCTTGGTGAATATTTCCATTATTTTTAGGTGAAGAATATGATAACATCATAGGGAGTAGTGGGTTACTTAGTGCAGAAGAGCAGCGAGTTCTCTATTTATTCTTGGTAGTGAACTACGAGGGTCAATGAGACTACTCTAATTTTATACCTATAATACTAGTGGACTTTTTGTGATTTTGGTGTATAGGCTCAATTCTATGCATGATCCTTGGATATATCCTAGTGGGGGGGATCCGGGTAAAATCCCTCATATAATTTACTAGTTTTATCTCTCATTAAAATGAAAGAGAGAGATAAATCAAAGTGTTATTCAAGATGGAAGATTAAGATTCATAATCGAGGAAGAATCAATTTAACTTTTATAACCTAATTCACTAACTATCAGGGTGTTATCCTTGATAAAGGACTAACAAGTGGTATAAAAGGGGTGATTTTTCTTTCTATTTATTGAAATAAGGATAATTAATTTCAACTAAAAATGTATTATCATATTTGAAGGTAGTAATTTCTAGTGGTAGAACAACCATATTCTACACTATTTTTGGTCCTTGGGCTTAGACGTCTATAAAAAAACTATTTAAGACTCCCGAATGGCCCGAAGGCATTATTTTTTATTGATTTTTGATAACCCCCTTTCAAGGGATGAGGGGGAACCCTTAAAAGGACCATAGATAGAGATTACATGACCCGTAGGTATTAGGAAATATATAGGCTATACTTGGAACTTCTCCTCCCCAGCTTATTCATCATCATGATATCAACTCTCCACCTTTTAATCTATTGTTAGACTAGGCTTCCTATGAATGCATAGACCGGTCCTGATGGAAATTCCATACCCTCTCTTTTTTTCAAATCCACTTAGATTCTTCTCTAGTGAACATGCCTGCTCGGAATCCCCATCTAGAGTATTCTACTTGTATAGTATGTCTGGTCATTTTTAAGCACAATTTAAGGTGGTCTGAAGGCCTTGAGGTGTCCTGAAGGCCTTGAGGTGGCACAAAAGACTTACTGGAACGAAGGCCTTGGGTGGCCCGAAGGCCTTAGAGGACCATAAGCCCAAATCAGTGGCCCGAAAGCCCAAACAGATGAATAGTTCCGGCTACTACAATACCAAATAGTGCCTGCTACAGTGAATACTACAATTCCTGCTACAATACTGCTATAGTACCCCCCTGTAAATTAGGTCTCAGCCTGGTTTTGAACTCGGGTCTCTTGGATACACTTTCTGATTCCTCACGAACTAGTCTGAGGCTCCTGTGAAGAAAATGTGGATTGCTAACATTGACTCCCAGTGGGGGGCCCCGACCAAGCCCAAGTGTGTGCCATATTCCACAGCTAAGCAATGTATTTGAATCACCCTGTGGATAATACGCACAGTGTCAGAGTCTGGCGGGACTCAAGCCTACACCAGGTCCCATGGAGAGCGAGGGGAAAAACCAGTGGGTACCACTCGGCTAACACCCCATGGGCCCTAAAATTTGGGTTTCTAACACTGACTCCTAGTGGGGGGCCTCAACCAAGCCCAAGTGCGCACCACATTCCCTAGCTAAGAAATGGATTTGAATCTCCTTGTGCATAATATGCACAGTGTCTAAGTCTGGCGGGGCTCGAGCCTGCGCCAGTTCTCATGGAGAGTGAGGGGTACAACCAATGGGTACCACTATACAATAACTATTTATAGTATCACTTTTAACATGTAAAGTGGAGCCTTGATAGAGAAGTAACATCAAGAATTAGATGAAGATTACAAAGACATAAATTCCTTAGTAATTTATCTTAAAAATAATATTTACAAAAGGAAATTTAATGAAAAACCTCTCATGTTATGTGGGAAAATATTCTGAATATTTATGAAAGAGATTTGAAGGTTTTATAGGAAAATTTATGGGTTCTATGGAAAAAATATGAATATTTGAGAATGAATTATAATGATATGCTTGATTCCTTTTTTGATAGTCTAAATGTTCTTGTTAAAGATATGATAAGACTCAATGAAGATATCAAAGATGAGATGGTTGTGATGAGAATCATGAGAAGACTTCCTTGTTTCAATAAAAAATTGTCAGTTTTAGAATAAAAAGAACCAAAAGAATAATCACTTGATAATTTTCATAGTACTCTCATGACTTATGTGATGAGAAATTAAGATAACGAGTCAAGAATAAAAGAAATTACCCAAGTGGTGGAATTTAATTCCATGAACAATATCTCAGTCAATGAGAATCTAGATATTGATAAAGTTGATGAAGTTATGCCATATTTTTCCTCTAATCTTAAAAGAGGAATAGGAAAGGTCAAGGGAAATCTTCATCTTGCTTGCTTCAGATGTGGAAATGTGGTACATCTTGTAGATAAATGTCCCAAGAACCATCAGGATGATAATTATGAAGATAAGTATCTCAAGATGGTAATAAGAGATATGGATAAATTCCAATTAGGATCCCTTAAAAGTAGAAATTTTCTTTTTAAAGAAGAAGACTGTTCTAGTGAAATTAAAACAGAAGAAGTTAAAGATTTCACAGATGAAGATGTGTTGATGTCTATTGAAAGTAAGATAAAAAATAATGATAGTGATGATGGTAATGAAGGAGTTGTGGATAGAGTTTATATTTAATCATAAATTGAGGCAACCCTTGAAGAAATTGTTGTTTGGAGTGAAAAGAGTAATAAGGATAATGAAGTTGTGAATAATTCCAATATTTGCATGCAACAAAAATAATAAGAAAAGACAGTGATAAATTCCAAGATAAAAAAAATTAAACCTGAAATTTATATAAATTTTTGAAATGAAGTTTAACTAAAGATTAAGGTAGAAGAATAAACTTGAATCATTTATGGTTTATAAAAAACTATAAAAGATATATTTAGAAGATTGAGAAGCTCAAAGAAGAATTTTTGAGTTGTAATTAGAAGTGTGAAGATCAATAAAGACTATTGACACCCAATATAATGATAGATAATTATGAGATATCATCATCATCAATTAAATCCAAAGGGATTTATAAGGAAGTGAATATAACTATTTCTCAAGTATGATGAATCAAAGATAAATGAAAATCAGTTCTGAAGCATGATGAAGAGAAGAAGAAAGCAGTGGTTGTTTCTAAACCACAAGAATTAAATCCTTGGAAGAAGGTAGATATTTATTGTATTAGAAAAATATATAAATTATTAAAAAGGAATATACAAGTACATCAAGGGTTTGATTTTTTCACTGTAGAAATTTAGGGCATACTTAATTTGTGTGGTCTATAGCTAGGATATTTGTTTGGGAGAAACACCAATCCAAACAGGCAAGTATAATTTTTAATCATTATTTTGATTTTAATGTATATTGATTTTGTTGTGAAGGATTTAGTCATAAATCAATTAGTTGTACATCAAGAGGGAAATAAATGTAATCAAGAATGTCTTGAAGTAGAAGAAAGAAAAATCTATAGTCTTCATAAAAAAGGATAGAAACTCAAAATAGTTTTTTAGTATTGCAAGAAGAAGAAGATATCATGGATTTGGATGTTGAGAAGTCACACTAATTTCCAATATGGGTAAAGAAATAAATATTATAAAAATATAATGTTTCTAGAATTTCCTTTAGGGAAATAGACAAGATAAGTTCGTGGATCTTGGATCATGATTATACATCACACATGACCAGAAATGCTTATTATGAATATCAAGAAAAAAAAGATGGTATCATTCATTTTTGGAATGAAGAGGGACTTAAAAAATTTCAGTTCTAGAAAATTTAAAATTTGAGGCAAATAGATTAGGTATATGATGTTCTCTTAGTTGAAGGGCAAGTCACAATGTTATTAGTGTTATCCTATTGTGTGACTTCGGGCATGCAGTGAAGTTCAATAAAAAGGTATGTACTAATAATTCTAAATATGGTTCACTTATTATATAGGGGAGAAGGAACAAGGGAGATATATACCCTTTTAGAGAGGAAATGTGGTCCAAAGTGGAGTAAAATAGGCTATGGAATATTAAACTTTTCCATTTGATCTAAACATCTTTGGAGAATTCAAAAAATAGTGGTGGAGTATATGAAATTACCCATCTCAGATATGACTACACACATGTGTTATTCATGTCAAAAAGGGAAGACCATTCGAAAGACTTACATGTAAAATAAGGTGAAAACATCAATGTTTTTTAATCTAGTGCACATAGATGTATGTGGGATAATCTCACCCAAATACAAAAAAAGAAGGTATCATTTATTTTTTGTTGATGATTTTAATAGGATGGCATGGATTATGCCTATCACACACAAGACTGGGGTATATAGTTATATTACTCATTATAGGAGGGGAGATGGAAGGATTATTATTGTGATGATTCAGAAGTTATGAACCAAAAAATGCACTAAATTTATTAATCATAAAATAAAATAATACATGGAGAAGCATAAAATTCAACATTAGGTTTCAATGGTATAAACACCCCAATAAAATGGGGTAGTGGAAAGAAGAAATCACATAGTCAACAACATGGGCCAGAAAATGGTTATAGAGAAGTCCCTTCTATAAAGGTATTGGAAAGAAGATTTCATTATAACTGTTTACATATTAAATAGATATTTTCTATTTCTAAATGAAGAGAGAACTCTATATAAAATCTGGAAAGGAAATAAGTATTTAATCAATTACTTTGGGAGTTTTAAAGTAATTTACTTATTATTAACAAGGAGAACAATAAAAAGTTTATATATCTAGGTGATAAAGGACTATTTATTAGTTATTAATCAAATATTGAGATAAATGATGGTTGAAAATGAGAATATGATAGCTGAACATGAGAATTTTTTGCATATTAACTAAATAATTTTTGAAGTAGAAAGTAATGAGAAAGCACATGGATCAAGGGAAGTTTCAAGACCTAATTAGACTTCTGATAACAACTCTAATAGTGAATAAGTACAACCATTATAGTAGGTTTAGGAAGAATAATGAGTATGGATGAAATCATTAAATGAAATATTATTTGAGATCAAACATCCCTAGTTCAAACAAGAAGAATAAAGGATCATCAATAGATATCTTTATTATATTTGGTGGAATTAAAATCATTTAAAGATGATATATAGGATAATAATTGGGTTAAGTCTATGAATGAATAGCTCGATCAAATCAAGATGAACAAGACATGAGAAGTTATTCCAAGGCTAAGTGATAAGAATATTATCGAAACCAAGTGGGTGTTTCAAAATAATCTTAATGAAGTGGAAAGGTTATTTGGAACAAAGCATAACTTGTGTACCAGGGTTATTACCAAATTAAAGGAATTGAAATTGATGAGACATTTTAACCTGTATCATGACTTGAAATTATTTATTTATTCTTAAACATGGTGGTTCAAAAAGGGTTTCAAAGTTTATCAAATAGATTTCAAATCTGCTTCTTGAAAGGAGTCCTTGAAGAGGAAGTGTACATTGAACTACTAGATGAGTTTCTCCTTAATGAAGCTTAATAAGAAGTGTGTCATTTGGAGAAATATTTTTATGGACTTAAATAATCACCAAGATAACGGTATTACAAGTTAGATCAATGTATAAATAATATCAGTTTTCATAGATGTGGGGTTGATCATAAACTCTACATCAAGAAAGAGGATGATTAGTGATTGATGGTGTTTATCTATGTTGTTGAAATAATTTTTGGAGGCTCAAAAGGCAACCGATGAAAGTAGTTTTTATATCTCATGCGGTGCGAATTCAAGATGCCTCTAATTAGTGAAATTTAATTTTTTTCATTGAATTATAGGTAATTTAAAGAATATATGGTATAATTATCTCACAAACTAAATATTCCAAGGATATTTTAAGAAGATTTCAGATAGAGGGTTCAGGGCCTATGGAAACTCTAGTGGAGAAAAGAATTAAAATGAAAAAAGATGAACATGAAAACAAGGTTGATATGAATTATTACCGAAAAATCATTAGAAGTTTACTTTATTTTACTCCCACTCAATCAGAAATTTTGTTTTCCACTTTTCAAGCCACTCTCTTTCATAGTGATCCTAGAGAGAACCACATTAAATATGTGAAAATAATTCTTTGATACATCCATCAAATGATGGACTATGGGATATTCTATCATAAGGACTCATTTAAAAATTTATTTGTATTTACTAATATATTTTTGGATGGTTTGATTGTTGACTAAAATTCTACTTCAGATAGTGAATTCTATATTGCGTGTTCATGCATATAATGAAAAAGTAAGAAGAATGATTTCATATCCTTGAGAACCACATAGGCTGAATACATTTTTTCCACTCAAACATGAACTCAATTGATATGGATGAATAAATATATTATTTATATTGGTGTAGATTTAATTAATTTAATTCCATTCATGTGAAATAACTTAAGTCTGATCAATCTAAGTAAAAATCCTATACAAAATTCATAGACCAAGAACATTGAGATCAAATATCATTTCATAAAGGAGAAGTAAGAGCAAGGAATTATGACTTTGGAGTATGTGTCAACTCAATATCATATAGAAAATATCTTGAAAAAGGAACCACCCAAAGTGTTATTTGAGAAACATTGATTGGATCTTAGAGTCCAACCATATCCGTCCACTTAATTGGCCTCATTATGAAACCACCACTCCCCATAGTTTCTCTCATGAGAAAGGTATGTTTTCTCATATCTAATTTTTGTATTTCTAATCCTATATTATAAACGTTTTAGATAAGTGTTCTCTTTGGGTTTGTTTCTAAAGGTAGAGAAATGTCCAAGTGTGTTTGAAATGGGGAGAAAGGGGGAGAGTTTGTCAATGAAAAATTATGGGGAGAGATATTTCTATTGAAATAATTCAAAGTATCTATCCATGAAAATATTTTCATTCAAATATTGTTTCTCACATTGAGTATGGATCACATTAGCTTAGAATTAGTGATTAGTGGATCATTCATACACATATTTAAATTTGTGTTTTCAAAGGTAGAAGAATTGGTTCTTAGAGTGTTTGGAATGTTTTCAACATAAACAAAGGTGTATATTGTTATAAAAAACCCCTCATAATATTTTTTGGGTTTTATTTGTTGATAATATTGATGAAGGATCCTTCACAGGAAGTTAAAAGAAATAGTTTATTATGTTTGGTGAAGCTGGACATAAAAATGGGCAGGATCATACCCTGTTGAAAGCTATGGTGTAGGTGGTTATCGATGGATTTGGAGAGACCATTCCTATAACATAGGGAATATTGATAAAGGGCTGCCTAAAATTGGTAACTAGAAAGGGACCATGTTAGGGTGGTCCCCATGGTGGATGTCCAGTGCACCCATGGGAAACACCCAAGCCATCTATGAAAATTTTGGTAGTTGTGGTCACTAAAAAATGGCCAAATTTTTTTTATCATTCCATTTCACAAGGTATGGTGATTTGGGCATTCACTTATGATCCATGAGGAGTCCTCTACAGTCGTGGAGAAGGGTGTGGTGGTTTGGGTATTCAACTTTGACCTATAGGGTTCTTCACCATGTTTGTTTAATAAGTTGTGGTTTAGAGGAAGTGTAATTGTATGAAACAGATTCCAGTATAAGTCCATGGGCATGGAGCTCGGTGTGTTGAAGGAAAATTGACCAAGGATTGGGAATTACATCTTGGTGCATGTTGATTCAATGCTCGAGTTAGAAGATCTGAAAAAATGCATTGTCACACCTCTTGGGACTTTATGAAATTTGTAACTATCAATTGATGGACAATTTTATTTAGTTTTTTAGGTCTTTAATTCATGAATTCAATGCATGTAGAAAATTATCAATTCAATAGGATATTTAAGAAAAGGACCTGGCTTGGGGATAACATGGAGAAGGATCTATAGATTTTTTTTGAAAATTACAATGGGAAGAAGAATATAGGCATATTCAAGATTACATCTAGAAGGTTAATGGTTAAAGAAAGTGTTATTACAAAAATCCCATTCCCTCATTGGAAGTTTGAAAATTCATGTTCTGAAGAGAAACACCATTATTGGTGAAGATTTAGATTATATTTAGGTGAACATTAATATAAAATCATGGGGAGTAGTGATTTCCTTGGTGTAGGAGAGTAGTGATCTCTATATCTATTTGTGTTAGTGAATCTAGAGCATTAGTGAGACCACTCTAAATTTTTTCTGGTAAAATTAGTGAGATTTTATTGATTTTGGTGCTCATGAACATTTTTGGGCATGCCCCTTGAATGTATCCTAGTGTGGGTGAACCAAGTAAAATCCCTCATGTCATTTAATACTTTCATCTCTCATTGAGATGAAAGAGATAGAGAAATTGAAGTGTACCTCAAGGTGATAAAACAAGATCCATAATCGAGGAAGAATCATTTTAACATCTATACCCTAATTCACCCCCTCCTAGGGTGTTGTAAGAGTTGGTGTCCTAGAACCGTCTAGTTGTACTTTGATTACATGAATATTTAATATATTTAAATATTAAACATATTATTACATATTGTTCATTTTTCTGCATGACTATAGTGTAATAATGTCCTCGAGTATTTGTCACATCGACAAGGTCAAAGCAGTTCCCCGCTATGATGAGAACCTTGAAGTGATATGAAAATATTCTTAAATATAGTTCTGTGGTTGGATGACATACTATAATGGGACACATAGTATACAGACTATTAGGTGCAAGTACTCGTAAGCAGATGAGACTTCCTCTCATGAAGTTCGCACTTGGTAATCTCCAAGATAGTAGATTATGAGAACAGATCCACCAGTAGGAATTCTGCATGTTTTGGTGTCATCATATATTCCTATATACGAGCATGTGTAATGATCCTTAGACTTTATGATTATCATTAATACATTTCACGACTCATGAAATTTGATTTACTAATGAAAACCGTCATGTATACAGTTAGTGGGAAGTAAGGTACGTTGGGTGCATCACGAGTGGCATGTAATTAATGGATAAGTTGAGGAAGGATTTGTCCCTTCCATTTATGGAAGTTGATATCTCTTACCTTTTATTGAAATAGAACCATTGTACAAAATTCCATGACCATGGTGTAATGACGAGTTTATTTTAGGTAGTCAAAGAACGATGTATCAAGCATAAAAGTTGAGGAAATTATCATGAAACTAGCTTGATGAGATATTGAGGAAAAGTGATTATATTATACAGTGAGCATTTGTATGTGGATGTCATTGTTGCAACTTTAAGTTCTTTCTCTTGGGTACCTTGACCCGTTGCTAGATAGTACACTTGGACTTTAGGCAAGACCGTCTAATTCCAACAAGAAAGAATCCTAGAGGGTCACACACTAAGTGTTTTTGGTGGTCTCGGTTAAATTATATTTGAATTTAATTAATAAATATTATTATCAATATAATGGAATAATTTTATTCAAGTTAAAATGATTTCATAAATTAAATAAAGTTTTATTCACCAGATTGTGGGTAAAATATATATATATATATTTTATTTAACATTTAATAAATATTTATTTACTAGTTTAAAAATAAAATATTTATTTAATATAATAAAATATTTATTTATTTATTCAGGTGTTTAATAAATGGAAGTGGAGTTCAAGTGGACCAAGGCTGGTCCTGTAGTAAAATAATTATTTACAATACAATAGATAATTATTTAACTAGTTGGAATAAATTAAAATAATAATAATGCTGTTATTATTTTGTGACACATAATTTTATTTATAATTCTGTTTTGCGTAAGTTGGTGCACCATAAATAACGATGTGGTATTATTATTAAAAACATGGGTTTTTTCTAAGGTTATGAATGTATTTAATTGCTATTATGTAATTAACTATTGTAATCTAAGCCCCATGTTGATAAATAGACACTTACATCTATGGTACCATGTACTAAACTGCACACATAGTGAATTGAGAATTGTTGAGATAAATAATTTCTCTCTCGAATCCTCTTCCTGCCCCTCTCAAGAACGAGAGACATTCTTCAAGGCCAAAGAAAAAGCGATCAAGAACTACCAACACAAGACACTTGCTTCACTGCACTAGCACCCGGAGAATGAGTGGTGTTGATCGGAAGCCATCAGAGCATGTGTGGATCACCTCTAGAGGGATTCTAGTTTGCATCCTCACAAGTGTAATGAGATAATCTAAAAGGGCCATTCTGGATGATAAACATCATCAACGAAGAAAATACTGAAGATTCAAGTATTCTTTTCTTTATGAAATTAATTAAATTAATTATAAACATGATGTGCAAGATCATCTATAAAGGTTTCGGGCCTCTTCTTTCTTTATATAAATCTTTGATTCTATTCTGAGGTGATTGGAATTCATCATTGTATTGATCCCAAAATAATCATTGATCGTGGTAAAAATTAAAGTTGGGTGCTGGCCAAACCGTGCTTCTACTATGCCCGAAACCTTCAAGTGGTATCAAAGGGAGGTTACATCATATTTTATAATTATTTAAATATTTAATTTATGATTTACACATTTTATAATTTATTTGTTTCAATTCAAGTTAATTTATGCAAATTTGAATCTCGAGACCTGTTCCTCCTCTTTCGTTTCTTCTTCACCTTAAAGAAATGACATTTTCTTTTAATTTTGATTAAAATAAAATAGAGTATCTCATATAGAGGTTCCAAAGGTTCCTATCCATACAACACTAGAATAAATGGCGTGTAGTTGGATTCACATGCCGTGTATCAAGGTTCAATGCACCGGGACTGGTCCAACAAACCAAGCCATGGCATTGGAGTTTGTTTAAGTATTAAAGACTATGTGTGTTGACCAGGAACAGGTGGTACACAGTTTCTGGATTACACACCTTGTGAACCACTGGACACGATGTGTAGTCCCTTCAGGTTAGGGTTGGACCATGTACCCTATGCATGGATTACCCGGCTAGAGACCATGTAATGCGGATACTACAAAGTGTGTGGCCCACTATACACGCCGTGTGCTCTGAAGATTTCTGAAGTACACTCACACGCCATATCCCTAGGCATGTACTTCATATGGATAGTGAACAATAGTACATGCTGTGTAGTTGGAACTACACACTGTTTACTCATCCAAATTACGTAGATTTATTAAAATTTATTATTATATTATACAAACCCTTAAGACATGTACCATGGTGTGGGCATAAAGCTGAGGCATGACACATGATAGGTGTTATATATATATATATGTGTGTGTGTGTGTGTGTTTAAATTTAACATCTGTGTAATGCTCATTTATACTCATTAGGTAGTTATGAATAGGAATTCACCAGGTTTCCTCCAAGGTACAAGTTATGTATAAGGATAATTTTAAATGAATTTATTTTTTTAAAATTATGATGGATGAGAATCTCAAGGAAATTCAGAAAATGGTTTAAGATAAAATGATTTATTAATTAAAGATGATAATTAATTGATTAGAGCATGATTTATCGTAAATAAGAATGATTAAGGAATTGAATTCTAGTTTTATTTATGCATAAATATTGTTACATGTATGTATGATCATGAGCTAGACCAGGATCTTTGTATGTAGATGCTTTCTTTTAATTAATTTATTTAAAATTAAATTTTTTGGCCTGTGAGCCTTCTCCTCATTAGTATATAGAACCCGCATGCCCAAGGTTTCTTTTATGTAAAACCCTATTTTACCCCTCACCTGCATGTGAGTTTAAAATCATATGCAATAGATAGAACTCCCAAGTTAGTGGAGGTGGTTTAAGCTAGAGTTGAGACGAAACCAATCTCAGGAGATACAAAGGTGGACAAGTGGAAAGATATAAACACGAACCTAAAAGGTTCAAGGTGTTTCTCCCCTAGGCCAGGGTTAGTTTATCAAATTCTAGATAAAATAACCATTAGAAATGCTCATGATCATGCCATTTTATTTATTTTATTTATGTCAGTTTCATGGTTTATCATTATGGATGTGTTGTCGTGATCAAATAATTAATGAATTAAACAAGCATGCAATATGGAACTAGAATAAACCAGGATTATGCATAAATATTATCAAGACATGGTTAATCACTTAAGTAAGTTCCACTTAATATTAAAAATCACGTGATAATGATAATAAGAAATTCACGCATAAGAGATAAAAATCCCTCAAATAAAATATTAAGTCAGACCAAGCCTTCCATTACTTGATTAAGGGAAAAACTTAATAAAAATATCTGTTTGACCAACCCTTGTTGGGACACTTACTTTTATACAGGAAGCCCTTATGAAAGGTTTTGGGTTGAATTAAACACAATAAATCAAGAGGAGTATCCCTTGCTAGACTTGGTGTAATATTGGAGGCAAGAATTGAAGAAATCCAAAGTCAGGATTTCAGGATTGGGGAGTCCACTCAATAGATCAAGGAACTGCAAGCCCACAGTTGGCAAAGACCTACCTACCTAACTACCTTCAAATAGCTTTACCTACCTTTGTTGGGGTTATGTGAAGGGGGATATGGATCCTTACCACTAGAATTTCATGGCAACTGGACATTCCAAGTTGAATGGTGAGGGCCATTGGGACTTAATAAAATAGTGGGAGACTTAATTTATTATTTCTCATAAAATGAAATAAAGAAAGTACTAATGCTATGATCTTTTAATTGTAGAATAAAAAATGACAAGCTCGTCAACCACACTATCCCTACTATCAATTCTGGATAAAGAAAACATCCTCACTGGCAGTAACTTCCAGGAATGGTTTAGACAACTTTGGGTTATTCTACTCCATGAACGGAAGTCTTACGTGTTGGAGTTAGTATTACCTGATCCTACTGCCAAAGAGGTGAGTGATGATGATTTCCTAGTCTATGAGAAACATATGAACGAAACGGTTTACATTCAATGTTTGATGCTATCATCAATGTCTAGTGAGCTCATGAAGTCTCATAAAAACATGGATACTTATAGCATGCTCGAGAACCTCTATGGTCTTTACTAGGAGAGAGAAAGATAGGAAAGGTTTGAGATCTCCAAGGCACTCTTTCAAAATAAGCTTGGAGAGGGTTCCCTAGCTAGGCCTCATGTAGTCAAGATCATTGGCTGCATTGAGCGCTTGGAGGTTCTAGGGTTTAAACTTCCCAAAGAACTGGGAATCATTCTCATTCTTGCATCAATCCCTCAAAGCTTCTCCAACTTTGTTGTTAATTTTAATATGAACAACATTGATAAGTCTCTATCTGATCTTCTTATCCTCATTTTCCAAGTGGACAAAGATATGAAGCGCGACAAGACTTATGTCCTTATGGTGAATAATAGGAAAGTTAAGGAAAATATATTTAAGCCCAAAGCTTCTTCATTCCCTTCTAAGAAAAAGAAAATCAAAGGGGAGGTAAGGGAACATGAGGCTATTTGTTTTGCATGTGGCAAGAAGGGCCACTGGAAGAAAAACTACACCCAACCTAAGAAGGAAGGGGGATCATTAGGTTAATTTGTTATCAAATGAAATATATATGTTTCTAAAAATTGGGTATTAGATACAGCTTTTGGTGCTCACATATGTATCCAAATACAATAACCAAGTAGATTCAGAAATACTGATCGAGGGGAGGTAGATCTATGAGAAACCAATGGAGACAGACTTGCTACTATAGCCGTCGGGAACTACCACCTCACATTTCCAACTGAGATGATCTTGTTATTAAAGGGTTGTTATTATGCGCTGTCTATTACTAAAAAAATTATTTCTGTATCCAGATTAGATACAGATGGTTTTTTTTCAATATTGGAAATGATTTTTTCTTATTTTACAAAGATAGAATTTTTTTGGTAGGGAACATTTATATAATGGTCTTTACAAGTTGAATTACACAAACCAAGTAATAACAATTGATAGCAAAGATACTTCACATGACTCACACCACACCCAACTTTGGCATCACTGGCTAGGTCATGTAAATGATAAATTCTTGACAGAATTACATCAAGATTGATATTTAGATTCTCTCGAACTAAAACCACTTAACTTATGTCATGCATGTTTACAAGGCAAAATGACCAAAGCTCCATTTAGTGGGAAAGGTGAAAGGGAAAAAGAGCTTCTTGAATTGGTTCATACCTATGTGTGTGGACCATTTACAATTGAATTAAGGGGTGGGTACTACTTCATAACATTTACTAATGATTTTAGTAGATATGGATATATCTAATTAATGAGGTATAAGTATGATTCTTTTGATAAGTTCAAAGAATACAAAAATGAAGTTGAGAACCATCTTGGTAAGAAGATTAAGAAACTCCGCTCAGACTGAGGTGGAGAATATCTTAATCAAGAATTCATTGATTACTTATGAGAGTTTGGGATCCTATCCCAACTCAATCCTCCTTATACGCCCTAGTGGAATGATGTGAGTGAAAGGAGGAACCACACCTTGTTGGACATGGTGAGATCAATTATGAGTCACACAACTCTTCCATTATCCTTTTGGGGATATTCATTACAAACAGCAAAACACATACTAAACCAACTACCAACTAAATTAATATTTGGTATTCCATATGAGTTATTTAATGGAAAGAAATCCATGTTATCAGATTTATATGTGTGGGGAAGCGATGCATTTTTTAAGGCCTCTTCAGGCAACAAACTTGCACCCTGAGGCACAAAGTTTACCTTTATAGGATACCTCAAGGAAACAAGGGGATATTACATATACAAACCTTCAGAAAAAAAGGTTATATTGGAAATACACACCATGTTACTTAAGAGGGAGAAGATCTCAAAAAGAGATAGTGGGATAAAGATAGACTTTAATGAAGTCGAGGCTCAAGGTACACAAGAGTTGGTACCAGAACAAATTCCACAAAGCCCTATGGAAGAAAGAACTATTCCAGAGACACAAGAACCATGTATAAGTACAAGAGAGGTTAGATAACTGTAATGATATGATTTTATAGTTACTGAGGATGATGAATCATTATTAGTTAATAATAATTATCCTCTAACCTATAAGGAAGAAGTAAGTGGCACAGATTTTTCCAAGTGGAAAGAAGCCATGAATTCTAAAATGGATTCCATGTACCAAAACCAAGTATAGATTATGGTGGATCCTCCAGTTGATGTAAATCCTGTTGGTTTCAAATGGGTATTCAAGAAGAAACTAAACATCGAAGAACCAGTCAGTACCTATAAGGATCGACTGGTTGCAAAAGGGTTCAAGCAACGTCAAGGCATTGACTATGATGAAACCTTTTCACCAGTTACAATGCTGAAATCCATCATAATTATATTGGACATTTCTTCTTACCATGACTACAAGATTTGGAAAATGGATTTGAAAACAACCTTCCTTAACGAGAACCTTTAGGAAGATGTCTACATGACACAACCTGAAGGGTTTATGACTCCAATGGATACCAATAAGGTATGTAAGTTGTAGAAATCCATTTATAGATTAAATAAATCATCTAGGTAATGGAGAATTTATTTTGATGAAGCCATAATGAAATTTGGTTTTATCAAGAATGAATGTGAGCCTTATGTCTACAAACATTTTAGTGGGAGTGCTGTCATTTTACTAATAGTATATGTTAATGACATATTACTTATTGGAAATGAGATAAAATTATTACAGTCTATTAAGGAATGATTGAATCAATGCTTCTACATGAAGGACTTGGGTGAGGAAACATATATTATTGGGATCAAGATCCATTGTGATAGATCCAAGAGATTTTTAGGCCTAAGTCAAAGTACATACATTGATAAGATACTGAAGATATTCAGTGTGGAACAATCCAAGAGGGGATTGTTGCCAACATCACATGAAATTCATCTTTCCAAGAAAATTTCTCCTCAGAAAAATGGGGAAAGAAAGATAATGGTAGGGACTCCATATGCATCAGTGATTGGGTCAGTCATGTATACCATGCTATGTACTAGGCTGGATGTCGCCTATGCATTGAGTGTGGTAGGCAGATATCAAGATGACCCATGTGACCTCCATTGGATGGAAGTCAAGACTATCCTAAAGTATATGAGGTGTACTAAGGATATGTTCCTAGTTTATGGAGTATATGAGGAACTAGTCATCATAGGATATGGAGATGCTAGTTTCCAGACTGATAAAGATGACATGAATTCGAAAATGAGATACATCTTCACTTTGAATGGAGGTTCAATGAGAAGGAAGATCTCAAAGTAGATTGTGGTCATAGATTCTATAGCAAATTCCGAGTATATCGCAGCTTCTGAGGCAGCTAAAGAAGCAATTTGGATGTGAAGCTTCATCTAGGAGATGGATGTGATACCTAGCAATAAAGATCCCATCACACTGTACTGTGATAATACTGCAGTGGTGTCTCTCACAAAAGAGCCAAGGTCACATCAACGGAAGAAACCCATACTTCAAAAGTATCGTCTCTTGAGTGATTTTTATCAGAGAGGTGAATTTGCAATGAGAATTATTTCCATAGAAGACAACATGGTGGACCCCTTGAATAAAGCCTTGACTCAACAGAAACATGATCATCATGTGAGGTCTAGAGGACTGAAAGTCGTAGGAAGTTGGATCAATTCCAAGTGGGAGTTTTTAAGAGTTAGTGTCCTAGAACTGACTGGTTTTACTTTTATTACATGAATATTTAATATATTTAAATATTAAACATCCTATTACATATTTTTCCTTATTATTCATGACTATAGTGTAATAATGTCCTTGAGTATTTGTCTCATTGACAAGGTCATAACATTTCCCCACTATGATGATAATATTGAAGTACTATGAAAATATTCTTAAATATAGTTCTGTAGTTGGATGACATACTATAATGGGACACATAGTATAAATATCGTCAGGTGTGAGTACTCATAATCAGATGAGACTTCCTCTCATGAAGTTCGCACTTGGTAATCTCTAAGACATGAGATTATGAGAACAGACCCGCTAGTAGGAATTCTGCATATTTTGGTTTTATCAGATATTACTATCTGTGAGAATGTGTAACAATCCTTAGACTTTATTATTATCATTAATACATGTCACGACTCACACAATTTTATTTACTAAAGAAAACTGTCACACAGACAATTAGCGGGAAGTAGGGTACTTTGGGTGCGTCACGAGTGGCATGTTATTAATGGATACACTAGGGAAGGATTTGTCCCTTCTATTTATGGAAGTTGATATCTTGTCCCTTTGATTTAAATAGAACCATCACGGGAAATTCCATGGACATGGTGTAACGACAAATTTATTTTAGGTAGTTAAATAATGACGTCTCAAGCATAAAGGTTGATGACATTATCAGGAAACAATCTTGATGAGATATTAAGACAAAGGGATTATATTATATAGTGAGCATTCATATGTGGATGTCATTGTTGCGACTTTAATTAATAAATATTATTATCAAGATAGAGGAATAATTTAATTCAAGTTAAAATGATTGCATAAATTAAATAAATATTTATTCATCGGATTTTGGGTAAAATATATTTATTTATTTTGTGGAACATTTAATAAGTATTTATTCACTAGTTTATAAATAAAATATTTATTTAAGAGAATAAATTATTTATTTATTTATTCAGGTTTTTAATAAATGGATGTGGAGTTCAAGAGGACTAAGGCTGGTCTGGTAGTAAAATAATTATTTTCAAGACAATTATTAGTTATTTAACTAGTTGTCACAAATTAAAAAAATAATAATGATGCTATTATTTTATGATGCGAAATTTTATTTATAATTCCATTTTGTGCAAGTTGGCACACCATAAATAATGACACGATATTATTATTAAAATCATGGTTTTTTCTAAGGTTATGAATGTATTTAATTTCTATTACACAATTAACTATTGTAAACGAAGCCCCATGTCAATAAATAGACACGTACGTCTATTGTGCCATGTGCTGAACTGCACACCTGGTGAATTGAGAATTGTTGAGATAAATTTTTTCTCTCTCTAATCCTCTTCCTTCCCCTCTCAATAAAGAGATACGTTCTTCAAGGCTGAAGAACAAGTGATCAAGAATGACTGACACATGACACTCTCTTCACTGTGCTAGCACCCGGAGAATGAGTGGTGTCGATCAGATTCCATCAGATCACATGTGGATCACCGCTAGAGGGATTCTAGTTTGTAACCTCACAAGTACAATGAGATAATCCAAAAGTTTCATTACGAACGATCAACATCATCAATGAAGAAAATACCGAATATCAAGGTATTCTTTTCTTTATGAAATTAATTAAATTAATTATTAACATGATGTGAAAGATCCTCTCTAAAGGTTTAGGGCCTATTCCTTCTTTATCTAAATCTTTGATTCTTTTCTATTGAGACTTGAATTCATTATCGTATTTATACAGGAATAATCATTGATCATGGTAAAAATTAAATTTGGGTGCCGGCACAACCGTGCTTCCACTGTGCTTGGAACCTTCACATGTAATCCTAAATAAAGGACTAACAATATATATATATATATATATATTAAATTTATAATTATTACATCTTATGTAATAATTATCTTATCGTGTTTTATTCATTTTTTGTATGTATTCTTCCATCTATTTAGTTTTAGAATCCATTTTCCCAACATTGAATTAATGTGTTCACACCACATTACTGTGTAACTCTTTACACAACCCAAAGTATGTGATAATCACCAAAAATAGATTCTAAAAAATATTCATACATATCCAGATGCATCATATGCATAAGGTACATGGAATTTTCATGTAAAGGTATAGAGTTATATGAGATTGATATTCTACACATGAGTAAGCCCAGGATGATAGACAGCTAACCCCATTCACCTTTATAGAAAATGCATAATCTTCTAGGCTGACATTTAGTCTGACCCTAAGTCTTTATCTTTAGAAAGAATTTACTTAAGAGATAATTGAATTCAGGATATTTCTAAAACTTAACATTCACAAACTATTCCCAACAACTAAATTCAATCTAATTACTTCAATTATGAACCGAGGTCAAGGCAGATGAAAACTAAATTTTATTGAATTGTACCTAGAATGAAATGAAAGGATCTATCTCATAGAATAAATTTATTTCATTAATAAAGAAGAAATAATATTAATAATATTAAAAATATAAATAATTATATATATATATATATGAATAAAGTAAGTAATAACTTCTAAATAAATAAACAATTCAAATATTTAAATATGAGAACAATTTTTGATCCTTTTCATAAATAGAAGTTTATTATAAAAATTCTACAATTAAGATGATCACTAAGAATATTCCATACAAACACCTTTATAAATATTTTAAACTATCTTTTCCATTTTTTATAAACTATTTATAAATAATATAATTCAATTCATAATTTAATTTTATTAATAAATAAAAAATTTAATTATTTATTAAAAGATGTCAAAAAAATATGAAATTCATATTTAAATAAGGTTTAAAAATCACATTTTAAAAAGCCCAATAATCATAATTTATAAACCTTTTATAAACCATAATCTAATTTTTTTAATTTTTTTAATAACCGTCCTATCAAAATGGACAGACAAGATCTTTTCAGTGGTCCTCATCTTGTAAATATGGAATCTCCCTGAAACAAACCTTCCAAAATTTCCATACAATCTATTTCACTTCTTGTGGTGCAATCCAATATCAAGTGGTGTCACATGTAAAGGTAAAAAATCTTACCTTTATGCAGTGATAACTTGTGTAAAAGTAACTGGTCCTACCTTTACATAGTGAAAACTAATGTAAAGTAAAACCATTTTAGATCAAATTTATAAATCTTATCTTGTATAAATGTAATAGATATAACCATTTCTCTTCCAAGACATGGTACTCTATTCAGTTGTTGATTTTAAATATCATGAGGACTTCTACACTATGAAGCTAGTAAGAGTTCCAGGAGAATCCTAGTAAAGAACCACCATGGGTAGTTCTATGTTATGGTGATGATGAGGTTTTAAAAAAACATATAATAAATATGTTTAATCCTTGAATGAAATCTATTTAATACTATTGATGGGTTTTTTTGATCATCATATGATCATTGGAAGTGGAAGATAACCCAAAACATAGGAAAATATATCTTCAAGAATTTAATGTGTAAAAATATTTGAAAAATAGAGCATAAAATAGCATACCTCAATATCAGTAGCTTCCATATTATTTATCAATGGATGAAATTTAATAATGGTCATAAGGATAAGTAAACGTTGGCCTCCTTTATTTAGGGGGGACACAAACTAGTGGATACTTGAACATTTTATGAGGACTCTTGAATACATGAAGTGTTTCCAGTGCCTTTGTAGAATGATAAATGAGCTTCAGGAGGAAAGAGAGTTTCAATTAGCTTGAAAAAAAATTCATCACTTATATAAAGAAGGAATACACCCCCAAAAGTATAATAATCCCATCCTTATATAAGATCCATGATTAATCTACATTAAAGATAATCAACATGTTACACATCACATGAATTACTTTCTATTGGGAAGTACACATTGAACCCATTAAATGTGAACACAAGCCTTAAAAATGCATTTATAAATTAGTTATAAATGAATAAAACCAAGTGGAGAAGGACATGACAACCACACTTTTCATATGCATACAAACAACAATGGTGAAAAAAAAATGATATCGCATGCACCACTATGGTATTGTGGTGTCTGTTTTAGTGCACTTCCATCATAAATATTACATAGGTGAATTGGTACTTTTACATTTCTTTAGACCCTATATATGGTAGCCCTTAGGTATCATTCTGGTTACCCTTACACATCACAGTGATAGCTTTGTTAACCCTTACATATCAAGTTATTTTACATTTGGTTACCCTTACATATCATAGGGAACTTTCTGGTTAACCTTACGCATCATCCCATATTTATTTTTCACCTTTATATATGGACTTTTCCAATTTTTTGGGAACTCTTACATATTCCCTTGGTAACCTTTATCCATGAAATTTTCTATTTTTTAACCCAACCTACTCATCACTAGTTACCCTTAAACATATAGGGAGCTTCATGATTCTTTCATTTTTTTGTGAACTCTCGGGCTTGGACAAATGATTCATCTTCTAAATATCTACTTCTAGAAAAATTTCAAAAAATTTCTTTTAGAATATATTCACTTATTGAAAATATTTCAAACTTTATCTTATACTTCTCTACTTATTCATTTTTCCTCTAAAATACAGACATGCCTTCACACACCAAAACTTGATGTCCTCTTTAATGCTTCACAAGCCATGTGTTTCATTTAAATTCTTCCTCAACGACATTAATATGGATACTATGTTCATGGTGACAATATTAATTTATTTATCCATGTACCCATGTCTTATAATGTCAACCTAAATGCACTATCAACAAATTTAACACTTATATTCATAAATCCTCTTCTTCATAAATTCAAATATTTCTTCTGATGTCATCCTTAATTCACTGCTAAAAAATACAATATTTATTGTCAAAAAATCCAACACACAACCTCCTAGTTGTAATATTATCCTCCTTTTGATTTTTTTGAAAATACTACCATAAAACATACTCCACTTTTTAACTCCAAATTCTTAAATGCAATGTGTATATTTATGGTGTATTATTCTCACTACCCCTTTTTCAACAAAATGAAAAGGGACTTATCACTCTCATATTTAGTTTTTTCATTTTATATCTCTTTATCATTGAGATTCATGGGGATATATTCTCAGACTCACTCCCCCTTTATCAATAAAAATATGTTTCTAGATATTCTCCATGTTCTCCCCAAAGGTCTTTTCAAGAAAATTTAATTTACTTATACAGCTAATAACCACACTTATTTAGTTATACCTCTCCATTTTAATTAAAACTTCTTCATAATCCACTTGATACCACTAGTTGACATCTAAAACTCTGAGCTCTTTTAACCATTTATAAGTTATCTTAAAAAACATGGGGATGTTTTAACCACTTTGAAATCAACCTTCACTCTTAAACTTTTAGATTTTTTTTACCATCTTCAAGACTCTAGGATCTCACAAACACTATTTTATTCAACCATTGGCACTATTTATCACTATTGGAACTCAATATTTTCACTTAATCCTGAATAATTCTTGTTGAACAAAAAAATCCAGATTTTTTTCTTTTCCAAACTTTGAACTACTTCCTCTGTCTAGCTATATTTTACACAAATATTTTTATTTATTGAATTTACTATGTGATAATAAGTAATAAACAAATTATATAAGAAAAATGAGTCAAAAAATTGATGTAGGAATCAATATTATAAGTTAATAATATCAATGGTGTCCATATCACTCACTTTATTCCATAAACAAATGCATATTGAGCTTTAAATTTTTTAAAAAATTATTCCTATCATCTCAACCACACTTATGCAAGAATATCCATGAATAAAAAATAAATTACCAAGTGTGAGAGCCATACCATATATATAACAAAATGATATCACTTGTTCATGATAAACTTGTGGGGCCGCTTGATATCCATGTTTATACTTTATTAAGAGCCACAAGGCTTTTTATTTTTTTGATGAGGCTAACCAACCTTTGAATACTCACCAAAAACTCCACCTGGATACCTTTAGTTCTTGAAACTAAGTATTGAAATAATTTTAAGCACAAGGAAACCAATTTTTAGTTATGACACTTCCTTCCCAGTAGATTTTGGTATCTTAAAAAATAATTAACCGGTACAACATTATTAGTATATGAATAAATAAACATTAATTCCATGAATTTTTTTGATTCTTCTTTTTATTTTTATTCTCCTTAATTTAGTGGTCCAATACCACTTGAGATATAGATTTATATCATTTGTTAATATCCAACGTTTAATTGATACCACAAAATATTCTAGATAAGGGTTTGAAACTACTTTAATTCTATATTAGTCTCTACATCATTTTAAATCCTTCATCACAATATGTAATTAAAAATCTAGATTTGAAATACAGAGGTGGATTCTTGACACCAATTATTGGTTTGGATAAATAATTAATACCATTTGAGAATTTTTTAAGGCTAGATTCCAATTAATAACTACAACAACTTTGACCCCACATGTTGTAATTATCACTTTTCAGAAAAAATATCATCCTATGGAATATATTACCCCCTTAAAATCCATATCACTTCAAACAATAGTTAAAAAATTTTAAAAAATGGGGGGTGGGGTAATTTCTTGACATCCTCAAGTTGAGGAATGTGGTTGGCCTTTGTAAACCAACCCTTTAGTTCCAACTTACAGCCAAACCTTTCTAGGTGTTGTTATTACAATAAAACTTATACAAAATTCACTTGAAAAGAGATTTAGAGTTATCAATATTCTTTAGACCATGATTAAATTTAATTTTGAGATAAAAACCTCTCATACATATTTATTATTTTAATTCATAACCAGTACATCCTTCTTTGTCATTCCTCTACCTTATAAGTATTATTCCACTGATCTTCACTTATTACCTTATGACACGATTTATGAAACAACCAAGAAATTATTTGTGTTTTCCCTCTTTAATAGCCATGGATTTCACCTCAAAATTTTTCACCCTCGATGGAAATTTATTTCCATGATCATATATATATTTCTCATAGATAGAGTGACTTACCTCTTTCTTCAATATATCTAATTTTATTCTATCTATAAGAGTTATTATGACTGTATAATTATTGTTTCTTGGTGAACATTTTATTTAACTTCATTATTTTCCTATAAAGTGATAAATCTATTTTCCTACATAATAGATTTCATTTAAATTAAAGTTATCTTACCTTTCATCATAGGAATGGAGGATTTATTTATGATTCATTTTACTTTTTTCTTGGTACAATTTCATTTCATATGTATATGATTAGAATATATAAAACATATCCAATCAAAAAAACACCACATGTATTCTACCTTGAATTTGATGTTATTACATCCAATTTTATTTCTCCCTTGAGCTCTTGGGCTTACATACACGCACTCATATTGTATAGAATGATTCCATAATAGTAAAACTTCATAGATAACTTATCTTGATAAATTTTAATTACATATTTGGAGATAATATTCCACTTACACACTGATTACAGATTTCAACATCTGTGGAATCCACTGATTGATGCTGAAATGGGATGAATTTTCTTATTTTCATTAGAGGTTTTCAACATCTACTCAATCTAATTGATCATATCATACTTCTATTTTAACTATACATCCATATGCTCTAACCCTGATCCAACTTACCTTCTATATTTTATCTTCTCTTCAAGTTGTGTTTTTAGAGGGATAATTCTTTCTTTACTTAAAATTGAAGACTTGATGTCATTTCCGTGTTATCATGAGAATCCAAACTTCTACCAATATATAGAAGAGATTCCGAATTTTTAGATTTTAAATCATATTTCAAAACATTGTTAGAGTTAGATTTAACAATGATATTAAACACACTTACTGGAGTGAGAGTTTTATTCTTCTCAGGAGTCTTATTCTTATTCATCTTATTCTTGAATTTTGACATAAGTTAGTATTATATATATTTGATCATTGGTTTCTAATTACACCCAAATTTATATTTTTCTCTAGTAGTAGGCACTTTACCCTTATTTTCTCTAATTTATTTCCCATAAAAAAAATTTATAGATACTTTTACATCTTGAATGAAGTAGAAAAATGAGATGTGTTCATACATACCTAATTGGAAAATATTTTTTTCAAGATCTTCCATGTAATTACATCATTAATTATTTTACCATTATTATTCAAACTGTAACACCCCGACCCCAGCTACCCAGAGTCAGTGCATTACTTCGTAACATTGGCATGATCACAAAAGATCAATTCTCGAAAGACCGATTAGTTTAGTAGCCTTGGAAACACTAGATACATTCATAAATGTTACATTACATCATAAGGTGAAAAACTACAATAAAAAAGTCTCCATAGTCCACACTCATATCCTCTTATGACTATCCCTGCAGGTCATTCATAAAATACTTCTTCACATCCTGGAAAATATTAAAACATTGAAAGGGGTGAGCTCAGATTCTCAATAAGGATAACAATATCGCGGAAGCTTTCATAAATAAACATAAACATTTAAGGCAATGTATAACTAAAACAAAAGCCTTTTAAACTTGATATTCAACATAATATGGCAAAAGTAAAATGAGATAATTCCATTTACTTATTCACATGGATATTCTACTGGTCGAATAATCACATGCAATATCAATAACCACTTTCATAATGATGGAATGCATAATGCCAGACTATCATAACCACGTAGCCAAGGCCTCGTGACAAGACCACAAATAATATTTTTTCAAGGCCTCGTGCCAAGACACTAGTTTGTCTCATGAGACCTACCGATGCATCGAGGAGCTATAGCGGGCTCCACCCGTCACTTATTAAGTCCAATGCATTCCTCATATGAACAGGTTTAAACATATCATAAACCATAACATAATCATATCACATAAAACGTGCATAAAGGAAACATAATATTTCCACATTTCAATCACAAGATATCAATACAACACATTGATATAATAAAAACACTTTCAAAACCATTTTCAATACCAAAATAAACGAAAGTTAAAACTTTGTATTTATTTTTCATTTTAAAAGTTATGGCTTGTAGAGGAAGCCGAAACACAAATAATGGTCACGACGACGGAGAAGTCGTTGCCGCCGCATACGTAAGACAAAAACATTCCTTTTGTCGTTTAGTAAAACACTTTGTAAAAAAAGATTCCTTTTTGAATAAAAGTCAAATTCAAAGGGGTTTATACACCGTATAAAAGAAAGTTGTGTATAAAACAAAATATGCCTCAATGAAAGTAGATTGAGACGAAGACCCTTACAAAGATCATTTTTTTAAATAAAGTAGATCTATTATGTTTATTCACTATAAGTACACATAAATAAATTAAAAATACAAGATAGGACATAATAACATCATGACATAATTTGAAAGTAGGAGATTAACCCAAAGAATAGAAATTGGGTTAAGAAGTTCCCTTACCTCGTGTCTGAATTCACTCGACCGTTCTTTGATCTCCTGAATAATAAACTAGAGTTAATCTCTACCTTCTTAAGAACCTTTTTAAAGTTCATTATTCCTTTTATATCACTTATTACCATGTTATTAACATTATGTAATTATTTATGTTAATAACGGTCATTTTGACGATCTTAGGTACTTGAGTCAAAAATAAACTTCTTATAATTACACTTTGTTCATGTGTTAATATATACATTATATCCATAATTATATTCATGATTTATATATCATATAAATCATATATATCCAGTATATACATTCATTTATAATATTACATAACATTTAGAGGTAAGAAATGAAATGCACCGTTCATGGAGACGGTAAGCCGTACGTACGCATGAACGCTACTTTCATTTATATTTCGTATTTAATGGAATGAATTCATAATGATATAAATTTATAATATTATTACTGTATAATATAGTGTATAATACCATTTACTCCATCCTTTATACATCCCACACATGGTATTAACGATTCAAATCACTTTGAGGGGGCGGTAGTCCGCACTTCCTAAAATGAAAATATCATGTTTACCTATAATGGAAACCATAAAGGTATGCCATAAATGAAAAATAAAAAATAATAAGTAAAACAAAAACATAATATATATCATATATAAAAATAGTTTCATCATAATGGCCACCATTAGAGGTGTTAAATGAGTGTTGAACAATCATCGTTTCGTGAGGCAAAAATTCGTCATCCACAGAAACAGTATATTCTTTAACCATTAGATGTAGGTGTGTGTAAGTGTAGCTATAATACTTCTTATAAAAACATCCTAGAATATTGAGGATACTGGTGTTGTTACAAAAGAAATGAATAAAAAGTGTTTAGGGGGTTGGAGAAGAAAAATAAAATAAAATAACACAAGAGAAGACATTACCTTAAAATCGGGTAACTCTTTTTGATTTGAGACAAAGGCTTCCTTGAGAAGAGTTCTGCCCAAAGTGAGGCTTCTAGGAGTAATAGGGGGAAGTTGGGAGAGTATTTGGGTAGAGTTTGGCCAATCAAAATGGCTTGAAAGTGTGAATGAGGTGTTAGAGGTGGGGGCCTTTTATAAGAGGAGAGGAGGGACACTCTTGGAAAGTAAAGAAAAGTCACTTTATTTTAAAATGGTATTCGGATTTAATAGGTCCCACATTGATATAAATCAAGGATAAGGTGATAAGGGTTATAAATCCACCCATCCAATAGGTTTTGGACATGTGTAGGTCTTAGATATTACATTATTTTTCAATTTTATTTAAATCGTTAAATAATGAGGTCATCGCTGCATCATCATGATGTCATAAATAATTTAATTTATTTAATGTCTAAAAATTATAAAAAAAATACTATGATGTGGGAAATCTTTTTAGATTTACAATTAATATTTATAGTCAAAAATATGACTTGTATAACCCCATGTAAAAATTGTTTTAGTAAAACATTTCATGTTTGTGTCATTTTTTACTTTAACATTAAATAAAAGGTATTTATGTCATTTTCCAACTAAAGTGGATCCATGGCATCCCCAAGTTGACCCATGGATTGTATTGGTCGGTCATGGTATATCCAATGAGGGTAGGACTTGTGTCAAGCTTATCTCATATTATTAAAACATTATTTTTACCTTAAACTACACTAATTACCTCTAATCGCGATTAAGAACTTAAAAGTTACTATTCAACAAAAATTATTTTAATCTCATTGAACCACATTTTACTTCTTAATGACAACCATGTATGTCGGATTTTTGAAATTCAAAACACATAAGTGGTAATATTTCATTTAAACAAAAAATCAGTTATTTAACTACCACTTAGTGGTTTCACTATTCATCAAAAATTGAAGTTTTTTAGAACAATGCCAAAATTTCACCCTAAGCTATAATTGATATTCCGAATTCAAAAATGATGTCTATTTTATGAAATTACAAACATATAAGTTTCATTAATTAATTTTATAATTAATTCCCGCTGTCACAACAAATAGCGTGTTTTTATGAAACAATATATATCAAAAGATTGACAATTGTTTATGTCCAATTTCAAAGTGAAATTAATTATAATGAAAACCATTGGATAAAATGGTAAAAATATATTCTAATTATACTTTAAAACCACTCAATAGTATAACTTATCAAAATAAATTATTTTGATTAAAAAATTTGTTTTAAGTATTTTTCACTATTCATAAAAATTTCGAAGTTCTCAGAAAATTACAAAAAATTCAACATAGGCTAATTTCGACATTACGAATCCAAAAATGAATTCCATTTTGAAATATAAAATATATATAATTTCAAAAAGTGGGTATTACTATTCATAATGGCTATTTTGATTAGTCGCTGTGTTTTAGAACTCGAACTTGCATACAATGCAAGCTATTGCATTATTGAAAGAGAGGCGTATCGTGGAAGCTCGGGGTGTTACATTCTCCCATCCTTCAATAAATTGCATCTTCGCAATTTGAAATTTTTCTTTGAAAACAAAAGGTTGAAAATAGAAAATACCTTTGTGGAAAACACACATCAGAAATAAGGTTAATAAAAATATAACATTAAAAGAAAGCAAGATAAGTACAAAGGTCACCCGAGATAGCCCATTATAGGATTCTATGAAAATATGGATATGGAGGAGAAACAAACCATCAAGGTCTGATGGAGAGTTGTAGAAAACAGGATTAGGAGAAAGTTAACTATAAGAAAATCACAAACTTGTGATTGGTTAAACGATCATTGATTCCCCAGTTGGAAAAGTTAACCGGCAACGTTTTTGTTTTAAGTTACCTTTTATAATGTTGAGGAATTTATTTAGAATATTTACTAAGAACATAAGGGAATATACATACTTGTCATGTAGACTTTCATTCTTTAATAAATTTTTACCACAAATCCATCTTTCACTCTAAAAGGTAATAGAACTCAAAAATATTCTATTTATCCTAATTGTATAAGGTTCAAAATATTACCACATACCATTTAGATTAGGAAAAATATTTTGTAATAACCAGGGACTTCCTATAGGCTAGTGGTAGGTAGTAAAGGCCTGTCACACTATGGTTGTGGGTTCGATTCCTACATCATTGTCCGACGCAACGGGTTATTCCCCACCCTGTAGGTTGTCCTTTTCCTAAAACTATAGTGTTATAATATTCCAAAAATAATCTTCAGAAATGTTTTAACCTTAAACAATACTATATAAAGATCAACTTAATAAATACCAACCTTTATAGTTATCCAAAATACCTCTGTCCAGACTTTTTCTAAAAGGTCTTTAAATTCCAAAATCAATTATAACATCAGATTCCCCAAACAAAGTAAAGTTTATCTTATTGTCACATACTAAAAATATGATTACCTTCATCATATTAAATCCTTAATGAAAATAACAAGTACTACAGTACAATCACATTATCCTTATAACCAGAATATAATCCTTGAGTCCAAAAGCACCAATACATTAATTATTCCGCTTCAACTGTAGTAACAACATAAGATTGTCCTTGATCCCTTGGCCTTTTCTGAGGTAAGTTTCCCTGACGCTTAGGAAATTCATTTGCATAATGCCCCATTTCCCTACAATTGTAGCATTCAACATTGATAGCCTCTTTCTTTCCCTTGCAATCACGCGCCTGGTGACCTTTTTCCCCACATTTATAACAAACTCCCATTCCTTTTAGGCAAGTACCAGGGTGATTCTTCCCACAATTATCGCATAATGGAAAATACTTCTTTCCCTTTTTCCCTTTATCTATCTCTTGTTCCACCATTCTCTTCTTCTCTTGCTTTACTTTGTTTTCATAAGACTTAGATAATTCCTTTTCTGTCTTGATAGAACACGAGACAATATCTTCGTATGACGAGAAGGTTTGTGAGACTAATGCTCGACGGAGAAATGGTTTCAACCCATCAAAGAAACGATCAATCTTACTTCTTGGGTTACGTATATAATCTGTTACATGCCTCGCTAACCTTGTAAAGTTAGACTCATACTTTGCGACATTCTCATCATCCTTTTGTCTTAGACTTAGAAATTGCCTTTCCATATCTGCTCGATGGTCACAAGGAAAATATTTTTCTAAGAAAAGATCTTTGAACTCCCTCCATTCCATATTCGATACTTCATCATCATCCTTTGTATTTTGAATCAATGACCACCATTGATCAGCATCTCCAGTGAGGCGGTAGACTGCCATGACAACCTTCTCCCTTTCACTACTCCCCAAGGCATGAAATATTTTTTATAAGGAGTTTATCCATTTCTTAGCTACTAATGGATTTTTACCCCCATTAAATGTTGGTGGTTGTTGCCTCATGAAGCAGTCTAACATTGATCCTCCACGTTGTGGATCAGGGTGCTCCATACGAGTAAGGTTATTATTCATAACCTGAGTGAGTTGTCCCAGTATGGTAATAAGTTGATCAGCACCAGTTGTATCTCCATCTCCATAATAATTATCTTGAGCAGGAGGGAAATCCCTACACGGAGTGCGTGCATTGATACAGTTTCCATTCCTTCCACTAGGCGCCATTTCTAAACAATGGCATAAACTAGATTAGTTTATGAATCAAAATACATAATTCTATACTTATAAAATACTTAACATAAATTGAACTATTTATGGATATAATCCATAATCATAAAAACGTTTTCTTTGAGGAAGTATATACTCATAACCCTTCATATTGGGTTGTAAAGAAAACGAGAATTATCCTAAGCATATCCCCCCCGGAGTGTCGTAACCAAGAGTGCAACAAGGCCCGTTGTCGTGCACCAGTTCCCGTTCGAGTCTAGCTCAAAATGGTGTTTTCGGGTTTTACCTCTAGTTACATCTGTGCCAGAGCCACCTCTACATGCTCGTATCCAGACAGGGATGTATTGCTCAGAAAACTCACAACATCTCTATAATACCAAAATTCTAGGAAGTCCTTCTATACTAATCCTCAAAGTTTATCTTTGGGCTATGTGCTATAATCAGAGTTTATCTAAATCTAGCTTCCAAGGTTAGTACTAAAATGCCTCTGATACCAACTGTAACGCCCCGACCCCAGCTACCCAGAGTCGGTGCATTAATTCGTAACATTTTCATGATCACAAAAGATCAATTCTCGAAAGACCGATTAGTTTAGTAGCCTTGGAAACACTAGATACATTCATAAATGTTACATTACATCATAAGGTGAAAAACTAAAATAACAAAGTCTCCATAGTCCACACTCATATCCTCTTCTGACTATCCCTACAGGTCATTCATAAAATACTTCTTCACATCTTGGAAAATATTAAAACATTGAAAGGGGTGAGCTCAGATGCTCAGTAAGGATAACAATATCGCGGAAGCTTTCATAAATAAACATAAACATTTAAGGAAATGTATAACTAAAACAAAATCCTTTTAAACTTGATATTCAACATAATATGGCAAAAGTAAAATGAGATAATTCCATTTACTTATTCACATGGATATTCTACTGGTCGAATAATCACATGCAATATCAATAACCAATTTCATAATGATGGAATGAATAATGCCAGACTATCATAACCACGTAGCAAAGGCCTCGTTCCAAGACCACAAATAAGATTTTTTCAAGGCCTCGTGCCAAGACACTAGTTTGTCTCACGAGACCTACCGATGCATCGAGGAGCTATAGCGGGCTCCACCCGTCACTTATTAAGTCCAATGCATTCCTCATATGAACAGGTTTAAACATATCATAAACCATAACATAATCATATCACATAAAACGTGCATAAAGGAAACATAATATTTCCAAATTTCAATCACAAGATATCAATACAACAAATTGATATAATAAAAACACTTTCAAAACCATTTTCAATACCAAAAATAAACGAAAGTTAAAACTTTGTATTTATTTTTCATTTTAAAAGTTATGGCTTGTAGAGGAATCCGAAACACAAATAATGGTCACGACGGCGGAGAAGTCGTTGTCACCGCATACGTAAGACAAAAACATTCCTTTTGTCGTTTAGTAAAACGCTTTGTAAAAAAAGATTCCTTTTTGAATAAAATTCAAAGTCAAAGGGGTTTATACACCGTATAAAAGAAAGTTGTGTATAAAACAAAATATGCCTCAATGAAAGGAGATTGAGACGGAGACCCTTAAAAAGATCATTTTTTTAAATAAAGTAGATCTATTATGTGTATTCACTATAATTACACATAAATAAATTACAAATACAATATAGTACATAATAACATCATGACATAATTTGAAAGTAGGAGATTAACCCAAAGAATAGAAATTGGGTTAAGAAGTTCCCTTACCTCGTGTCCGAATTCACTCGACCGTTCTTTGATCTCCTGAATAATAAACTAGAGTTAATCTATACCTTCTTAAGAACCTTTTTCAAGTTCATTATTCCTTTTATATCACTTATTACCATGTTATGAACATTATGTAATTATTTATGTTAATAACGGTCGTTTTGACGATCTTAGGTACTTGAGTCAAAAATAAACTTCTTATAATTACACTTTGTTCATGTGTTAATATATCCATTATATCCATAATTATATTCATGATTTATATATCATATACATCATATATATCTAGTATATACATTCATTTATAATATTACATAACATTTAGAGGTAAGAAATGAAATGCACCGTTCATGGAGACGGTAAGCCGCACGTACGCATGAACGCTACTTTCATTTCTATTTCGTATTTAATGGAATGAAATCATAATGATATAAATGTATAATATAATTCCAGTATAATATAGTGTATAATACCATTTAATCCATCCTTTATACATCCCACATATGGTATTAACGATTCAAATCACTTTGAGGGGGCGGTAGTCCGCACTTCCTAAAATGAAAATATCGTGTTTACCCATAATGGAAACCATAAAGGTATGCCATAAATGAAAAATACAAAATCATAAGAAAAAAAAAACATAATATATATCATATATAAAAATAGTGTCATCATAATGGCCACCATTAGAGGTGTTATATGAGTGTTGAACAATCATCGTTTCGTGAGGCAAAAATTCGCCATCCACAGAAACAGTATGTTCTTTAACCATTAGATGTAGGTGTGTGTAAGTGTAGCTCGAATAATTCTTATAAAAACATCCTAGAATATTGAGGATACTGGTGTTGTTAAAAAATAAATGAATAAAAAGTGTTTAGGGGGTTGGAGAAGAAAAATAAAATAAAAGAACGCAAGAGAAGACATTACCTTAAAATCGGGTAACTCTATTTGATTTGAGCCAAAGGCTTCCTTGGGAAGAGTTCTGCCCAAAGTGAGGCTTCTAGGAGTAAGAGGGGGAAGTTGGGAGAGCATTTGGGCAGAGGTTGTCTGAGCCAAATGGCTTGAAAGTGTGAATGAGGTGGTAGAGGTGGGGGCCTTTTATAAGAGGATAGGAGAGACACTCTTGGAAAGTAAAGAAAAGTCACTTTATTTTAAAATGGTATTCAGATTTAAGAGGTCCCACATTGATATAATTCGAGTATAAGGTGATAAGGGTTCAAAATCCATCCATCCAATAGGTTTTGGACATATTTAGGTCTTAGATATTACATTATCTTTCCATTTTATTTAAATCGTTAAATAATGAGGTCATCGGTGCATCATCATGATGTCATAAATAATTTAATTTATTTAATGTCTAAAAATTATAAAAAAATACTATGATGTAGGAAATATTTTTATCTTTCCAATGAATATTTATAGTCAAAAATATGACTTGTATAACCCCATGTAAAAATTGTTTTAGTAAAACATTTCATGTTTGTGTCATTTTTTACTTTAACATTAAATAAAAGGTATTTATGTCATTTTCCAACTAAAGTGGCTCCATGGGGTCCCCAAGTTGACCCATGGATTGTCTTGGTCGGCCATGACACATCCAATGAGGGTAGGACATGTGTCAAGCTCATCTCATATTATTAAAACATTATTTTTACCTTAAACTACACTAATTACCTCTAATTGCGATTAAGAACTTAAAAGTTACTATTCACCAAAAATTATTTTAATCTTATTGAACCACATTTTACTTCTTAATGACAACCATGTATGTCAGATTTTTGAAATTCAAAACACAGAAGTGGTAATATTTCATTTAAACGAAAAATTAGTTATTTAACTACCACTTAGTAGTTTCACTATTCATCAAAAATTGAAGTTTTTCAGAACAATGCCAAAATTTCACCCTAAGCTATAATTGATATTCCGAATTCAAAAATGATGTCTATTTTATGAAATTCCAAACATATAAGTTGCATTAATTAATTTTATAATTAATTCCCACTGTCACAACAAATAGCGTGTTTTTATGAAACAATATATATCAAAAGATTGACAATTGTTTATGTCCAATTTCAAAGTGAAATTAATTCTAATGAACACCATTGGATAAAATGGTAAAAATATATTCTAATTATACTTTAAAACCACTCAATAGTATAACTTATCACTATAAATTATTTTGATTAAAAAAGTTGTTTTAAGTATTTTTCACTATTCATAAAAATTTCGAAGTTCTCAGAAAATTACAAAAAATTCAACATAGGCTAATTTCGACATTCCAAATCCAAAAATAAAGTCCATTTTAAAATATAAAATATATATAATTTCAAAAAGTGGGTATTACTATTCATAATGGCTATTTTGATTAGTCGCGGTGTTTTAGAACTCGAACTTGCGTACAATGCAAGCTATTGCATTATTGAAAGAGAGGCGTATCGTGGAAGCTCGGGGTGTTACACAAACCAACATATAAAAGTGTATAATATATGAAATCCTTTTCAAAAACCTAAAAGAAAATAAACATATCCTTTTACCAATCATCAAATCTAGTACCACTGAAAATAGAAGCTTCATTATTGAGTCAATACACACAAAAAATACAAAAAAAATATTTAGATATTGAACACAAAGTTATAACCTTTTGGATATAATACCACTTATAAAAGACCCTCAGGATCTGTTGGAAATCACCGAGAGGGGGTGAATCAATTATTTAAATTTTTTTCAAGTTTCTTCTTGAAATAAACTTCACTACCTATTGAAGTGTAAGATATTATTTCTATAACATAAAATTAAACACATAAATGGTTCACATAGTATATTTATAAGGTTCACAACTGAAAATGAGAAGGGTAATCCTTGGTATGATTCAGATTCATCCATGATCATATGGTCCACTAATATAAACATTTGGATTATAAGAATCATGGATCATCCATGAACTCATGTTGAAAAAAGTCTCTTGATTGTGTAGAAAGTGATTCTAGTATAGATATAATTATATAATTGTTTTTAATAATAGAATTTCCTTCCACTAGATGATACTTCTTTCCAGTTTTTACTGTATTGTATCTTTATCATATTTTTCTTCTACATCCACAACAACATGTACATTGTCCTTCTTATTCTTTATATTTATTTGATAATATTTTAATGTGTAAGTTATAATACAAATAATCAAATTTTCTACACTCTATAATATTTTCACATCAAAAAAATATTATATCACGATCATTAATATTGTCTAATCTCTTCCTTTCATTATTTCTCCTTGACACAACAAGTCTGTAGTGCAACAAGGTATCGACACATACCTTATTAATTCTAGACACACTCCATTTTTTACCTTTTATATTCACATTCATTCATGAATAATGTTTCCATAATAAATTATAGAAACTCCTCTTGATTTCTTTATACATGATATTTCTAATAAAATGTTTCCTAAAAAATAGTAGTTATTATCATGGACAGTAATTTCAAATATTTGATTTTGAAATCTCTATGAAAAACACCCCATGATTTTCCTAAATAATCACCATTAATATTTCCAAAAATCATGGATAATATCATGACTTTGAGCAAAAATCTGTGATATTAAGATTTTAACACTAGAAAAGAATTATCTAATATATATTTTTATCTTTTAGGAAATCCAATCATTTTTCAAATCGGATAGCTATAAAGTCCCATAAAAACCCCTCAAGTCTTATAAAATAAGAATCAACCAATGTTTATACTTCATAGAAAAACAATTATGAAGTACAATGACTCATGGAATTTTTCATTTTCAACTTCAAATTCAAAATTCCAGATTACATTAAAATAACTCAGAATTTATTCATTCCTTATTTGAATATTTAAAAACCTATTTTAAACACTTCAAAACATTGAAATCACAATAAAATTACATATAATACCCTGTTTTATGTGATTTTTAATATGATTTATGTATTAAAAAAAAAATAAATCACATCAAAAATATCCAATTATTTTCCTTCAATTTTTATTCTCTATAAAAAATACCAAATTCCAGAGGAAAATTATTCAATAAAAAATCATAGAAAATTAAAAATGAGTCCTCAAAAATATCCTAAGTACTCAAAAACTTACAAAACATCTCTTAGGATCAAAAATCCCCTCCTTTGGATTTTTTTGAAACCAAGAAACATAAATAAATTTCAAACTAAATAAATTCAGTAGTGAATCATTATAAAATAATTATAAGCCTGTGTGAGTGAAATTGATGTAGGAAACAAGAAAATTGAATGATAATATCATGTTGTTCACAAAAATAGTGACTTAAATTAACATATTTTAATCCATTGATTCTATTAATTCAAATTAAAAACACCATATAATCTCTGAAATTGATACATCTAGTGATCAATATGAGAATCAACACTTCTTTATATTAAAAAATATAATTATGAAACATATATAGGAAAAATTCCTACATCCATACTTAATAAAAGGGTTAAAATAGTTTACCAACCACCAAACTCACACATACATAAGACTAATTCACATCTTTATCATTTTAAAAAATCTATCTACATGTATTCTCCCCTAAATAATATATATATATCTCATTTATTAAAAACATATCAATGGATATTTTCAAAATAGTTTTCTACCCATTTGTAAATAATTTTTTAAATACCTAAAGGAATAAACATTAAGATATTTATGTTGTCATTTTTCTACCACTTTGAAAAAAATATACAAAGAAAAAAACGAGAGAAGGGTTGGAATCACCATACCTCAGACTTGAATAGAACGAGGTTGAACTCCCACCATCAACCTCAAAATTTTAAATGCATCCTTTGGAAATGGTTTAGTAATCACATTGGTTATTTTCTCCTTTGTTGGAAAAAATTACATATTTAACATATTATACTCTACAATATCTCTAATGAAGTGATATTTAACATTAATGTGATTTGATATTGAATGTTGAAAATTAGTTCTTGAAAAATTGATAACACTTTAATTATAAAAACCCAAAATCCATAGAAACTTTACTTCTACCATGAAATCTTCCAACTAAGTTCTCATACACATCAAATGGTCTATGAATTGAGTTTCAATAACATATTATACTTCATCGATGCTCAATTCCATATAAATTTTCCTCTTTATGTTCTAACATACACACCTTTCTCCTAAGAAGAAAAATTTACTAGATATAGACCATCTATCATCTACACTCCCTAACCAGTATGTATCTATAAAGATAAATAAATAAAACCTTATATTCATGTTATAATTCAAACCATAGTATATTGTGGTTTTTATATATATGATATTACTATTTTTATCCATGAAATGTTACTCCTTTAGAGTGATTTGAAACCTGGTATATAATGTAACAACATAAAAAATACCTGATATTAAAATTTTCAAGTATAATTAACTTCCAATATGTTTCTAGAATTCTCTTGGTTCAACTTCTTTTTCATCACCATCCATAGATAGTTTGATTCCTACTAAAATTGGTGTAGTTACTAGATTTTATTCCCCCATTCCAAATCTCTTTAAAATATCTCAAACATACTTCTCTTGAGGATGAAATATGTGATCTTCCCATAGAGAAATTTGCAAACCCCAAAGCATCTCATTTATCCAAGAATGAAAATTTCAAATAAAATTTTCATTTACAAAACAAACTCTTCACAAAAACTTTCTTCATTTTTAGAAAATATTATTCCATATACAATAATAATAATAATTAATTAAACCTTATTGTCATCTTTGATACAAATATCGTTGTCCACTCTTCCATTATTGAACTTCAACTAGTTTATGAAAGTATCCAACATGGAATACCATGATCTTGGGGATTTTTTAACCTATATAGGGCCTTCTTTAACATGAAAACATAATTCTCATATTCACCAAGAAATAAACCATTAGGTTTCTCAATAAGAACTTCATCATTCAATAAACCATTTAGGAATATATAATTTACATACATTTCAATATCTTATATTTAATTTGAATTAAAATAGAAAGAAATATTCTAATAGTCTCTTTTCCTTAAAATTATATGAAGGTCTCGTCAAAATTAATTCCTTTAACCTATGAATAACAATTTCACACAAATCTTGACTTATTTCTTACAAATTTCCCTCTTTCATTCAAATTGTTCTAAAAAACCCATTTGATTATGATTGTATTATTGTTTTTAGGATTGGGCACCAACTCCCAATTAATATTATTATATATCTGGTCTAATTATTCATTCATGTAATTAACCCAATCTTAATGATATAAGGATTATTCTACATTTCATAGTTTAACATGAAAAAATAGTGAGGTATGTATTACTATTCTCAAAGATCTCCTAGTCTAAACCTAATGTCCTTGCTTTCCAATTATGTTTTGTAACTCTAACTACTTTCTTATCCTAGGATGAAATGTGAGAGATCACTCTTCATAACTATAAATGGATAAATAATTATCTTTATTATGCACTTCTCTAGAACAAACACTGTTCCAATAACATTCTTCATTCTTATCAACAAAAATAGCTTCATCATCATCACTTATGAAACTTTATTATTCATTTTTTATTTACTTATTTTCATAGTATAGAATATTTAAATCAAAATAATCAATAATATTTTTTTATTTATGTATTGAAACAATAGTATTATTTTCTATTTATAGGATAACCAAGGAATATTCCATTAACTCATTTTTGCTCAAACTTTCTAAAATTTTCTCCATCAACTTTGATGAATCATGGATTACAAAACACAATTAAATATTTCAGACTTAGGGACTTCTTATAATACATATTTTATATTTTAATATTATATTTAGGTATATATAAATAAAATTTTTGAATTTTAATTTTTTCTCTAATATCCTATCTTAAGAAATATTGACAATTATCATGCTCTATCAATATGTTCTGACAAATATCCACAAAGCTTATGTTATTTTATTAAAGGAAACTATATTATTATGGTGTATATAGTGAACTGAGATCATGATAAATCTCATTCTTCTTAATATATGATTTTAATATTCCATTAGTATATTCTGTACTATTTTCTTTCTGAATATTCTTCAAGAAGAAGCCACACTCCTTTTTAACATTTATTTTAAAAATCTTAAACATTTTTAGACATTCTAACTTATGTTTCAAAAACACAATGTTAGTGATATGAGTAAAATTATAATAAAGAAAATATAATACTTATATCTATTTTTTTATTTATTCCTCATAGGCCCACAAATTTATGAATGAAAAAGATCTAATAAATGTGATTTTTGAATTTTTACATTCTTATGTGAAGATTTTATAATCTCCCACTTATGAAATATAGAGAAAATCTTGTTTATTTATATTTTCATCATATTAAAATCATATAAATTATATCTGTAGGTAATATTCCACATGTTATTTTTTCCAACATTACCAAGACTTTGATGCCATAATTGATTTTCTTCATTCAATCATAGGTAGTATGAATTTTAAACATTAACAACTTGAAACAAGTTATCCATTATTTTATGTACTTTTTTAAAAATACATCCGTATTTTAATCTCTTCACCAAGAACCCATATTTTTAGAAAATCAATTCATTAGATTTATTACATAGTTGAGACATACTCAATAAATTTAATTTAATTCCATCAATATATAGAGTGTTCTTGGACTTAACTTCTTCTCTCCAATCACCGTTGAACCAACACCTTTAATTTCAAGTTAACCACTATTTCTAAAGTTCATAAATCCTTATTTTCATGTTTTAAAATCTTAAAATAGATTTAAATACAAATTTATATGTGAGGAACATAAAATATTATTGATACCAGCAAGTTTTCAAAGGTTTGAAAAAATACTAGAAAGAAGGTCATTACCCATAACCAAGATTAGTAGGATAAAAAATGGAGTAGAATTTGGAAAAGGGAAGGATTACACATAGATCATACCATGATTCATGAAACAACTGCTCCTTTTTGAGGCCCTCATCCATAAAGTATCATCACCAGTACATAAAGTTACTTCTCTAGTATAACATTATCATTTGAAGGTGGAATGTATCTTTTTGTTCCCTCCCATATATGAGTTTCAGTTTCCAAATTAGAAAAATTATGAATAGTTTTATATCAATTTTATCCATTCACAAAGTACCTTATTCTACACAACATTGTTGTTTGTATGTGGATGGTGTATTTTTCCCCCCTCGTGTATGAGTTTTTATTGACAAATTTGGTAAAGGAAGAGTAGCCACATAGCATTTTGATCCCATTTCAAAGCACCAATCAACCCCTAAGAAATGTATTTTGTATAAAGGTATGAATTTTAGGCCACCCATGAACCATTTAATTTTATTGCAACTCCAAGGATATGATTTTAAGACTGTCTCATTTCTCTTTATGAATGAGATTTCTGCCACATATCACTTTATAAGCCACTACATGGCCCTCCATTTTAGTAAAAAAACTGACCCAACAATGCCTATAAATGACTAAATCCTTAAGAAAATAAATAAAAGAGGATGAAGAGGGAAACAAAGAAGGAGATAGAGACAGAGACAAAGAGTGAGATGAACAAAGATATAGGGAAGACTTTCCATTTTGGAAGAAACATCAAAGTGATCCATTATAGGTAAATTTAAAGATAATGGGATATAACAAAGTACTCATAAAGCATATCCTTTTTTAAGTACAACAAGGCATATCCTTTATGAATCACATCATCTATAGAGGGACTTCATGAATTATCTTCACGAACATAGTTCATAGAGGGTGATTTTTTGGTGGAGATTCATAAAGGGTGTTTAAAAAAAGTTTAAATACATACCTTTTAGGAATATAATCACCTCATATAACATATTATCCTTTATGAATTGGGTGGATTTATAGGTGTTTTTCACCCTCTTCCATGCCCATAAACCATAAAGCATTTGGATCTCCTATAACCATTTAATAAAAAAAATAAAATAACGAAAAAATGGACTCCTCCCATGTTTTATCCTTTGTTATGGTTATCCATCAAGGCCATACCAATTCAAACGAACTTGGTGAAATCCCTTACCAAAAACTAAGATCCTTAAAAGGGTTACATTACCAGAGAAACATCATTCTTGGAGAGTTTGATGCGCAATCCCAATATAACCATTCATGTTCACTCCTATCATGACATAAACATCTAAGATGCATGATGATAATATATATAGAATAATGTACCCAGAACATTATGTTAAACTATGTGTCCAACATCCTCATTATAAGACATAGAACTGAAAACTTACCCAATGCAATGAGCATAGGATTCCCCATGAAACAAACATGGGATTACTCATGGTATGAGAATGAGATGACTCTTAACTAATGGGAAGCCTCATTTAATAATCCATATTAAAATTTAATCATGTACTTCTTATACAATGAAATCAATATTATGCTATCTCTTATTTCTCACACTAAGCTTGAATCACATGGCTTATAAATTTAAGTCGATCATGTTATTAGCATAATTAAAATTTCTCTATATAGGAAACTTATGTGTAAGCCCCACTATACCATTTAATTTCATAACTTTAAGAATATAGATAACCCCACAAAATGATGTTTAACTATATGGAGAAAATACTTAGTGTAAGACATAAACCTACAATATCACCCAATTTAAAAAACATGGTATGTCACATGCAAAAAAGTGAAATATGCATCATTACATGAGCATGAGATGACCTAAATTCATTCATGGGAAGTATCAATGCATAAGAACCATCCAAATATAATTATAAATTCTTATATAATGTGTTCAATCCTTTATCACCTCTTTTTTCTCACACCAATCATGACTCATGTGGGATTAAATATCAGAGTTTATCATGACATTAACACCATTAAAATTACTCAAATGGGGTTTACTCATTATTTTTTAGACCAACATATCTACACATTTTCCTAAACCACTTATTGGGTGAGAAATATTTGTGAATCCCCAATATGTATGCCCCAACACATCTCCCTTATAAGGACATATTCCCTATAGTTCATATTCCTTCAAAGGTACATATTCTTAGAGAAGAATATAATAGAGAAATTACATATTAATAAGCCCCACTCAATACTATATTTTTATACCTTTCACAACATTGAAATACCTATGTAAGGACATTAAAATGGGTGGCCAACATCCTAGTGGCATGACGCAAAACTAAACGACATCATCTTTACTATATGAGATTTAACGGTATGGTACAATCCCACCATAGGTAATTAAATTATGCATCTAAAACTATAAAGGCTTTGATTTCTATTAAATAGGATATGTAGGACACCTAACTAAGGTTTAAAACCAAAATATAAACCACCCATGTCTCTCCTTACCAAACCATATCCCTATGAGCCCGATCATCCTTACTTGTTAGGACATACTCCCTCTAAGATATCATATATGCAACACCCTGAGATTTTATGAGATAGATTCTTTTTAATTTGTTTGATGTCTTGTGTTGTATGCAACACCAAGATTAGATTTATTATATGAAAAAATATTAATGGCTTGTGTTACACACAATTTCAAGTTCTTTTGATATAATTCGTTTCATCCAAGACCGAGTATAAATGAACAACTAAATATTATTATGGTTGTTCTCACCTTGCTGTTAGAATAAATGGAATGAACAATGTTAAATAAATTATAAAAATATGGTTTAAATATGTTTATGTAATGATTCTTTGGTTACCAAATTAATTAGGAAATTAAATAAAAACCAATTGAATATAAAGGATGTGTTTTAGGAAAAAAATAATTAAATGAAAATAAGTGAGTCTATAAAATTATAAAATCACTCTTTACGGATCTTATTAATAAAATTTATAAGTAATATATTAAATTTAATGTTTTAAATTCATCTTATATGTTTTCTAGATATGATATAAGAAAAAAAATCAATTTTTTCAAATAAAAGAAGTATTTTTTAAAAAAATACAGCTTTACCGCCTTTTGATGGTGAACCCTTTTTAAATCTAGTTTTTGACAATTTTATAAGTTCTATTTGACATAATAAACTTCTTATTTGGAAGTGGGACATAAAAATTTATCTGGGTTGAAATTTTGGTATTTCTCTAATGAAATTCAAATTTTAATGAATAGTAAAAAATACTGCATTTTAATTCAAAACTGCATTTTTTATAATTTCTTTATATAGTTATATTATATTTTTAATTTTTTTAAATTGTAAATAGATTATGTTTTTATCATTTAATTCAATTTTTGTCATTTTATGTAATTTCAAATTTAAATTAGACATAAACACATGTCAATCTTTTGATAGTTTTTACTTCTTAAAAACCTGCTTTCTGGTTTTGACAATGAGAATTAATTTTAAATTAATTACTAAAAATTTTTTGTTTTAAATTTTGAAAATTGGATTATGAATTTGGAATAATTGGTTCCAAATTATGTTAATATGTTAATTTTATTTTTTTTGGATATTATGAATAGTAACTACGGTAATTTTTATTTACCACAGTTAAAGGTTAATCGAGTAAATTAGGGTAACAAATAATATGATAAAGATAATAAAATTACCCTAACACCTACCAAAATCCAATTTAATGAATTAAATTCGATAAATATCACTTAAGGGTCGTAATGGATTCATTTAATTGACTTTTTTATATGAAAGTGACGTAATTATAATTAAAACAAAAGAAAGTGACAACATGTCACTCTCATATATCTTATAAGTATAATAATTTTAATATAGTGATAAACCTGATAAAACATTTAACATAAATAGTCTCCATTAATCTAATAAAATTATCTATATCATGTGAATTTATTTATAATTTTTATAGATTAAATAATTACCATTAATGATGACACAATAGTGATGTAGAATTTTTTTAATAGAGATGTCAAATAAATGGTTTTAAAAATATTAAAAGAAATATAATATGAACTAATTAATGAAATACAAAAAATTTTCTAGGTGACTATGATATTTTAGGAGTGTATTAAATATTTTGGTTTAAATTTATCTTTTGTTTGGATTTTATTTAAAGTTAAATAAACGAATAGTGTCAAAATTGACACTATTGATACTTTATAAAAATAACACATTATTAAATTATTTAAAAATAAAAAAATATTTAAAAATTATAAATTTAACACTATAAGGTCTAAAATTTCATAAAGTATCCAATTATGGACAATTTACAACATAAAGTAAATATTTATAACCATTTATTATTTAGAATATTATTAACACAAATAAAATTAAATGGATTAAATAAGGATAAATCAAAATGATAAGGTTTAAAATAAAATCAAAACATGTATAAATTTTATTGTTTGAGAGTATTTTGACCCGTATTCATCTTATCTTTGAAATATATGAGTTTGGGAGAATTATAAATTTATAATAAATTTATAATAAATTAATATTTCAAGACTTTCCTAAAGTGCCCCTCCCCCTCTTATAAAGGGCCACCACCTCTACTCACTTACTAACACCTTTAAATAACTTTATCTCATAGAAAAACTAATCAAATAAAATATAGACATCCCCAAATCCTCTTAGTGGCCACACTTTGGGCAAAAATCCATCCTAGGGAGACCTTTTTTTCAAATCAAAAGGAGATACTAAAAAAAAGAGGTAATTGTTTTATCACCTCTTTCAAAATTATTTTCTTATTATACTTTCTATTATTATGTTTTTCTCATACTAAAGTAATAAATAAAATATCTTCTATATTATTAGATGTTATTATAATTATGGGATGACTTTATACCTCATTTAAGACATCCTATGAATAACAATATCACCATGCATGCGTACGTACGAGTTACCATCTTTACACCGTGGTGTAATTTGTTATTCAAAAATAATTAATTTGGATGGGTATAATGATGAGTATAATGGATTTAAATAATTAATATAGAATTATAATTATTATTTATAATTAATATACCATCGAATTTCATACCATTTAAACATAAAGTGAATGATATCGTCACTCACACATATGTACGACCTACCGTCTCCACGACGCGATGAGATTCATTCTCCACGTTAACCATTCAAGAATGATTATAAAGTATATATAATAAATAAGCAAGAAATATATGGCATAATAATTCTTCTAAATTTATATATATATATATATATATGTGTGTGTGTGTGTGTGTGTGTGTCATTTACATGCTTCCATTCAATTCAATAAGGAAACAGAAACAATGTTCATGCGTACATACGACCTACTGTATCCATGAACAATGTATTCCATTTAATTTATCTATCTATTATATATATTTTTATACTGAATATATTTGATAGATAAATCATTTTTTACATTTTAGAAGTAAGTAAATCACAATCTATGTAATAAGATCAATAATAACAAGTCAAAACATGTATGATAATTAAAACGATTATTACCCAAAGCGTTGATTTAACATCGAATTGATAAATGAACAGGTGATATAAAGTCATAAGTGAGTCATATATGATATCATAAATATTATTATGGTTCTATTAAAAGTTAATAATATGTTTAAACCCACTATACAAGAGTTTCAGACATATATGGAAGAAATCAGATCTAAGGTAAGGGATAATTTCATAATCTCATTATTATCTGAGATTGTTTATACATAAGTATTTACTAGGGTATATTTATCATCCACGTCTATGTTTCCCAAGTATTTAATATTATTTCTATTCTTATAAAATTTTTTAAAGTAAATTTTATACTTTGGTGAATTTTTATTAAACAGTATGAATGTAATCTTTTGTCATTATTCAATTTGAGGTACTTATTTACTTTTCCGACAAAAGTATGAGGGGAATATTTTTTTAACTTATAAAACATGAACATATTTTTACATATTCTTAATGATTTATTTACATGAATATTCCTCTACACGATTTAAAGTTTATTTTTAACTAAATTATTTTCTTTTAAAATTGTAAGTGATTTTGAGAAAGAAAACATTTTTTAAGAAGAAAGGATATTTTCCTCAAGAATTAAGTTACAGTGTGTTATCAAAATTATTTTTCACATAAGATGGTTCTATTTAAATAGGGTTATGTTTATATCCCTATTATTACTATGATTTTGTTGTGTATAATAATGGAATGATATTTTATATGGATTATGTTATGATGGAATGATGTTTAAGAAATCCATTTCATTTCTTGGGTTATGATATGGAGAATGATTTATGTTTTTGTGGTACATGTAAGAATGATTTAATTATAAGATGGGTGGGACCTATATCTCTCTCTAATTCATTAGGTAAAGATTTATATCTCATGATATAGACATGATTGGAATGGAAAGTAAATCTGGTTCAGTAATATAGGTCTGGAATGAAAAGTAAATCTGGTTCTGTAATACAGGGCTAGAACGACAAGTAAATCCAGCTCAGTAATACATGGATGGAACGACAAGTAAACCCAGTTCAGTAATGTATTTTGTCCACTATGATGGTCTTGGCATCAATGGCTTGGCTACTATAGAAATCATATTACATGCTTATTTGTTTTCTGCCATTTCATGTTTTATGTCAATGCTATGTTATCATGGTTCGTGTTCATTTATGAATTATTCCTTACAATCTACCAAGATTTACTTCATGACTCAAGATTTTGATATTTAAACTTTATGTTCATGTTTCGACATTATAATTCTTATGGTTTGTTTTATGTTCTCAATTTTTACCCTTACTGAGCATTTGAGCTCACTTTTTTCATGTTTCATTTTCCCCAAGATTTGAAGAAGGGTATTAAGTAGGATTTGTCAAAAGGGGGTTCTAGTTATGAAGTATAAAGCAGGATATGATGTAGATGTTTTATGATCCAGTTGTTTATCTTTTCCAATTTCCCAAGGCACTAAACTAATATAGTCTTTGGGTGTCTATTTGTGTCATGTATTAAGTATTCCTAATAAGTAATGTAATGTAATGTCCATGTATGTTAAGATTGGGTCTTTACAATATACCTCCACTAGAACCATATTACCTATGTATTATCCCAATATTTGAATATATTACTAATAAAATCATGCCCCCACTCAAAGGTCCATATTCCCTCTAATACTTATAACATTATTCCCATTGAACCATATTCTTAGTGAGACCCATCTTCATAGGACCATATTCCTTATGAGACTAACCCAGTATCATTAGAAAATATTAACTTCACGGTTAACCAGAAAGGGATAATCATGTGTATGTACTATAATAATAATTTCTAGGCATCTTTTTCCCAGCCATCCTTACCGTATGATGTGAAATTTCATGGATTGGTCCTTCTCACATGACCATAAAAGGTATAACATACATATTAAGTAGAATTGAACTACTACATAGGAAGCCCCTTTTATGGGATCGATCCCAACACCACGACTATCCAAAAATTACTTATTTGGTGATAAACTTTGGAGTGCTCAACTTTGAATCTTTAAAAAATAAACCTTTTTAAAATTAAGCATCACCAAGTAATAATGAAAAAGATGAAGAACCTATGACACATACATATGTTCATATTGATGGAGAAACTTTGATACATATATATGTTCACATTGATACATGTTAATAAAAAACTATTGGCATGGGTGTAACCTATTTCATACCGGGATATGGGATGGATTCTTAAAATACATCTTAAATATATGAGAGAGTCAAAGAGTAGGAAAGGATCCACTTGGGAAATCAGGTTCCTAATGGAATCTCTTATCATGGATGGGGGGTCTATTTAATGTTTCTAGTTTTTAGAATACAACTCATTGGAAACCAACTAAAACAAAAACAGTGAACCCGATGTGAATCTTTCAAGCATGATATACTTTTACAACTGGACATTAAGACATTCTTACATGAAGAAAAATGATTTTATGTGAATTATTTAATTGTGAAATTGATTTTTTGAACATATTTATTACTTGAGATGTGGTATTTACAAGTTTTCCTATTCATGTTTATTGAATTTTCTAGTATATACTAAAACTCCCTTAAATCCAAATTAATGGTATCAACAAATAAACAGACGTTCGACTAAACAATTTTTGGAGCCGGGACCCTATTAGATCAGAAGTTGTTATTACTTACTCAATGAATTTAGTTCCAGGTGAAGAATTCACTTGTTTATAATTACTATCTCAATCATAAAATATTGAATATAGAGGTTATGTAAGAATAAATCCTTAATACAAAGACTCACTAATTATTCATGCAGAAATCAGTTATAAAGAAACAGGTGACACCAGTCACCATATTCAACTATTTTGGGAACCTTTTCCTAAAACACACTAAAAAGTACCTCTCTTATCTTGTGGAGGTGAATTATAAGGTCATATTTGAACCCACCATAAAATAAGAATCACTTTTAGGGCTCCCACAAACAACCACTTATGTTAGCATCATACAACCTAGATCCCTCAATAACCTATCGAGGATGCCACATTATGGGTCCCTACTCCAGTCACACAGAACCAAGCATCCAAGAGAGATCATTAGGGGGAAGAAAGCTACCAAAAATAAGGATCAAGACCATATTTTCACTTCCACTGAAGAGGCCTACCAATGTACCTTGGTGGAAGTCAATGAACATACCCATGTTTCTGTTCACACTCATTAAGTCTACCAGTATAATCTGGCAGCACTAGAGGAATCCCCCCAGCTTATCCTTGTAGAAACTAGGAGGAATATACACATTCCTACCCAAAACATCAACCCTATTGACATATCCTAGTACCAACTAGAGAGTAGGCCCATATTCCCGCTCCCATCAAGGAATGGGTACACATTTCCATTCCAACTGTAGAAGTTTGTCAACACATTTTGGAATAAATGGATGGTTATACATATATCCTTGTTCATTTTATAATAAATAGTCAGTATATCCTGGAAGTGGCTGTATAATATGGTCTCTAACATATCTCGATAGCTAATAGGGGGCACACACATATTCCCACCCCTACCACCAGAGTTTCTCCTTAATATATATTAATATTTACCTAGGATTTGGTATATATACCTACTCACATTTAGGAGGATTGTTGTAAAATCCTAATGAAGAATGAATAAAAGGACTTGTTACTCATTCCTGTTCCAACTAGATATCAATGACCCATTTCAACATCCACATTAGGTTAGACACATATTCATTCCAAATATTTAAATACTTTCCAATATATCTTGATTATTTTTCAGGAGAATATATATTCCCGATCATATTCCATGCATAGAATATCATTAGTGTATCCTGATGGAAACCATGAAGTAGGCGCACATTCCTACTCATTATTGATAATCGCACTGACCTAGTCTAATGGAAATGGGGGGGGGGGTCCTAAGGAGGATCCTGCATATGCAAGTAATTGTGTGAAAAAATGACTCCAACGACCCAATAGAGAGCATCTAATAAAAAACCTTAATGAGGGAACCCTAAAGATCAAGGGAAGGTTCATATTACTTCCCTACTTAATGATGATGTTCTTGAGGATGTAAAACACATTTCAATAGTAGACCAAAATTCTACTGACTTATCATCTGATAGAGGAAATAACTACAATTGTGAAGGTTCTCCCCATAACATTTCCACCAGCAGCTATAGAGGTCCTCCCTAGAGTATCTAACATGATTGTCCTCCACATAACAATATTAAGATCAATCATGGGAACTATTCTTATGGTTTAAACCCTAAAAATCCTCATCTCATCTAGAATATCAAATAGAAATAAGTTCCTCCAATTTCCATTGACTATCTTGAAGGTCCTCCTTAGGTAATATGATGTAGAAAGCCTAATTGTGTCAAAAAATTAATCCATAATGGTAGTCCTCCCCATCATGGAATTTGTTGTAATGGTCCTCCCTACAATGACATCAAAAATTGAAAACGAGGTCCTCCTGTATCCAAATAAACATTGAGAAAATCCTCATATCAATATATTAAGACCAACTACACCAAGTGACCTATATATGATGAGAAATATTCTTATCCAACCTAAAGACAACCCAAGGCAGCAATAATTTTTCATACCTCATTTAGATCACTTAACGTCCTATATCATATAGAAGATTACAAATGATCTTTTTTCTCTCAGTAAGGTAGCTTGGAAACGACTACTATGGTTAGATCATGTACAATAATCTCTCATTGTAGATGAAGATAATAAAGTAATGATGAGTAAAGAACTGTCCATAGACAATATACCAATCATATTCTAGACCATATCACTTGAATTTATGGATGGATCTTCGTCATCTGAAGGAAAAACCTCTACCCTATATAGAATAAAAAAATCATTTTAAGGTGATAAAAAAAACTTTACTATCAAATCAATATTATAATCGACCCAAACCTATACTCCCAAATTCAGTTCTAAAAAACATAATCTTTATATTTATGGATTTGATATTGATAAACGTGACCCAATTTTAATCATTAAAAACATATAATATAAAAAAAATATTGGATCATTTACATACCCAAGAAAATTTTAATTTTATATTTTTATAGAATTAGGAAAAACTCATTTAAATTATAAATTTACACACAGTATCCATTTTTCTCACAAAAAAAGTTCTTTATAATAACATGATTGCTTCGTTCTAGGTGACTTAAACACATAGAAATCTAACTTTATTAACTTTCCTACTCATCATTAAGACTTTAAAAAAATAATTTGAAAATGTGGTATGATAAAAAAGAATCTTTACATGGGACATTATAGACACTATGAAATGTCTTCCATGCACTTTTCCACAAAATGTCCTCAACTGGGCTTGAAAAGTTCGCGGTGCGACTCTGCATTTTTCATGCGGGTTAGTGATGGTAGAGAAGGCACCATACCAAAGATTCGGGACCATATCTCAGCATTGATCCCAAGTTTGGGTGCGGGGGCATAGCCCCCACAATGTGAAGAAATTATTTTGGCTAAGTCCCCAAAGAGGTGCACAAGGTACCTACATGCAAACACTTGTGCACCCCCATGATGGAGCTGATTGAATTAATTATTTTGGATAAGTCCTTAAAGTGTCTCCCTAGTCTAGCCAAAACACCATCGCACGTGCAAGCCACTTGCGCACCCAAAATCCTTTTCCCTAGGGTCCTATTTTTTCTTATAAATAGACCCTTGGGGCCTTCATTTGTATGGACGAATTTTCCTGAAACCTAATTGCTACTCTGGTCACCCTAGTGATTCTCCCAAGTCTTATAAAAATTTCAAAGTAGTTATTTAACACCTAAAGAGGAGGAATTGAAGGAGGATTATAGGACTTAAGTCCTTTTAGTGTTTGAAATCCATAAAACTTGTGCGCCTAAAGCTCCCATCATTCCTAAATCAGAAACACTTGCACGCCACTTATTCCTCTCACAGGAACTTGAGTTCCCTGCTTCTGGGAATACCTATTAATCCTCTTGAAAGCTTGAGTCAGGTATCACCTAAGTATTAACATCTAGTTTTTTGTCACTCAAGTGAATATCAAGTCGCCCAATCCTATTTGCATGACCATACTTGCACGCTAGTACCTACTTGGGCACCCCTATTTGATTCACCTACTCTATTCAGTCTAAAAGACATTAATCCCTCTTCAAATACATTCATGGTAAGTCTTATTCTTCATTGGATCCATTTTCTGAAAGGGATTCTATTGAGACTTTCACCAAAACCTCCCAACTTATCAAACCTTTTGGAAAGACACATCAGCGTGTCTCCTATTTGGGTTTGTAAATCCACAGTCAGAGGTTTCCCATATTTGTTTCACAATGGGGTTAGGATTCATGGAGTGTTTGTGGGTTTGTATATTCATAGTCACATAGAACTTTCTCCCAGGAACAATGATGGGAAGTTCCTGGTTTGAAGAATTAGGGTTTGGGTTCTGATCTCCCCTTCTTGTCTCTAAAACCCAGAGCCTCAAGTCTCTGGTAGGGAAGGTATGGTTCACAATTGATTTTCCATGCAAGAAAAGGAGAAGTCTCCCTCCCCTAACAATATCCACTAGGGAAGCCATCCTGGTGTAATCTCCTGGCCTTTCAAGTAGAAGGTTATATTCTCGCTTCTCTCTACTTCCTTCACCTTCAACCCTTCATTGCATTGGACCCTTGTCCAATGTAAAGTGAACAGAGGGAAGGCTTGTCACCTCTACCTCTTCTTGGGCAACTTGACCATGTCCACCCTCACCACCATAGGTGAGACCTCTTCCACTAGTAGAGGAGGAAAAGTGTGGGTGCCTTTTTTGAATATTTGACATCCTCTTATTTCTCACACTAAGCATGACTCACACGGGCTTAGAGATTTTTCATGATCACAACATTTTCACAACCACTTGAACTACGATAACTCTAATTACTATTCAAACCAGGATACATAGGACGCCTGATTGAAGGACCAAGCTCAAAAGGGTTCCCTTCTAGAAAGGGTTTACCCAATCATGTCCCCTCCAATTGGAATATCTTATGCATAAGCCCCAAATTAAACCCCCCAAATCACTAAGGCATACTTTTCAGGATGTAAGACCAAACTCATTTCTCTCAAAGGACTATACTCTCATATGAGACTCATTGAACTACATGGGATTTGATTCCCATCTAAATGGGATAATTAGGAAGCCTCCTTGAGGTTCAAACCCAACACTTCAAATCAAACTTGTTCTCTTTAGTCCATATTACCAACATGGTCTAATCTTACTTGGGAACCCATATTATTTCCAAGTTCCTTGGGATGCTTCGACATAAGTCCCACACCAAACTTTGACTAAGCACCTTTCACTTAGATGTCCTTACCACATGACATTAAACTATATGGCTAGGTCCTTATCACACAACCTTAAAAGGTATGGTGTGTCCCATTAAGTAGCACTGAACTATGAAGATTCTGATTACTTTCACAAGGATCTGTAGGTAGCCCATTTTATGGGTATAATCCCAATATCAAAACAAACCTTCATCTACATGGATAAAAATAAATTCTAAAGTGCCACACTGAGTGGCTTAAAAACCAGTATCATCATAATGATGATTAATAGAATCTATAAGTAGTTTATGAGAGGATACCATTAATGGAGAACCTTGAATACATATAGATATCTCCATTAATGAAGAAACTTAAATACATACAGATGATTCTAAATTTCACACATGTTAATAAGTGATTGAAAATTACATGGTAAAACTATGTTATACTTGGTGAATTAATAAGGATTCATGAAAATATCTTAAATTTATAAAGAGATTCTCAGAGTAGACAATAATTCCCCACAAAAGGTTGTGATGAGTATGACCTCCCATCCTCTCGACCAATGCATGTTCTTAAGTATCATAAAGTTCAAACTTAACGAATTCATGCCTTTGGAAACTAGGTCCCTTTTGGATAATAAATTATTGGATGTTTCTAGTTCCATGAATAAATCTAATGGAAACTTCCCGGAAGCAGTGATTCTTAAACTAGAATACACATTTCAAGGAACTACGAAATAGATATAAAAGTAAGATATCTATTAACCCAGTGAAAATACTAAAAACACTTAAATTTTTTAACTTTTGTATGTTATTGTTTGAGCATATAAAATAAATCACACACATGGAAAACTCAATTTTTTCTCAAAGAAACCTTTAAAACCAATAGAAAGAAAAAATAACTCCCTTTAGGAAACTTAGAGCATTATATTTACAACCCATGTAAAAAATAACTAGATTCAAGTTCAATACAAAGGAGAAACCTACCTAGTTAACTCTTTATTTATTTCATTTAAAGATAAATAACACTACCCAATGCATGAGAGAGCTATATCAGGCTCACCTGTCATATAATATACATCAAGCTCACATTTCTTATAAGATGTATCAGGTTCACCCTTCATCATCTATAATTATCAAGTAACACATCGTGAATAATTTTTTTTAATCCTTCACCTTTTCATCCTAATAACAGAGAAAAAATATTTTTATTCCATAATTAAAAAACTTTATATTTTCATATACAAATAGGGAAAAAGGATCCCTTTATTTTAAAAAATATTTAAAATGAAAAATTTTCAAAATATTGTGGAAATGATTTCATTTAAAAATATTACATGAAAATTTTAATGGAATCTTAAAATAAATGAAAATTAATTATGGAAATAAATTTGATTCATGCCGTATATGTTAAAAAACATTCTTTTACACTTTGGTAAAAAGAGTCGAAAGAGACTCGTACAATAAAAGTTAAAAATATTACTCTTTAAAACATTACAAAGAAAGAAAAATATGAAATAAAATGAACTCTATAAACTATTTAATTATAAATTATAATTTTATTTAAACATTTAAAGAGATATGGATATGAGAGAAAAAGAGTTGGATGAGAATCTTTAAGAGGTTTTTTAAAAGAAAGCCCCTTACCTCAAGTCTGAATCATCACACATGTTCCTTATCTTCCCGAATAATAAAATTATGTTAATTATTTAATTTATTAAGAATTATTTTTATGTTAATTACATTACCCTATTATATCATTTATTTCCTTTTTTATTTAGTTACTTCATCAGTGAAGATTAAGTCAAATGTTTTGAGGACATTCAGTTCATAATTCAAAAACAGCTTCGGTAGGATGAACTTGGTCTAAGTTTTAATTATTAAATCATATATATAATAATAATCATGAAATAATTATAATTTTTATACATTAATTATAATTTTAAAACCAACTATGAAATATAGTTATGAAAAATGAATAACGTTACAACATAGAGATGACAGTTCGTATGTACGCCTGAGTAACATTTCCATTTTTCAACGAACATGAGGAAAATAAGGTAAGTATAATTTTATCTTTAAATAATAATAATTATATAATAAATATATTATAATTTATTTAAATACACTTTCATATACCATCAACATGATTCAGTGATGAAAAATGAATCACATCGCTATGTGGAGGTGGTAATCCACATGTAAGTACAAATGGCATTATCATTTTTCAATGGATAAAAGGTTTGAAAATGGATGATATGTCATATTTATAGAATGATAATTACTTCATTAATATTATATACATATATATTAAATCTATCATTATAAACATATTTTGGAGGTGTTGATGGAAAATAAATTAAATCGGTTCGTGAGGTGGTAGTCTTCCATACACACGAACGATAGTTTCATTTTCTATTTGAAGGAAAAGGAGATGAATTAAGGTTAATAAATTATTTTAATAAAATATTAGTATATTGGAGATAATTATGTTATTATATAAAAATTTTTAGAATAGTTTTTAAGGATTTATAATAATAAATAAAACTAAAACATTCAGTTAAAATCTATACCTCTTTTTTAGAAAACCTCATTTTATTTACACCTTGAGCCCTCTAAGGTTAGTATTCCACAAAAAATGTGACCTATATAACATGTTTAGGGATATTTTTAAGGTATCTGGGTAGGTATTGGATAAAATAGAGTGCTCAAAATGTTTGATGAAGAAAGGAGAGGAGGTACCCTTTTATAAGTGAGGAGAGGGGTACTCTTGGAATTACATAAATTATTAAATTAATATAAATTAATTTCATAGAAAAGTGGAAAAAATTGATATATTCATAATATAGTATGATTATGATTTTAAATACTCTCATAAAATTAAATTTTAACAATTTTAGGTGATATTTTCATCCTTATCACTTTGTTTTAACCCCTCATTAACCCTTTTGATGATTACCATGAAATCAATGTTCTTTACTCTTTAGGGGTCAAATAAGTTAATATAAAGGGAAAATTGATGCATAAATAGACCATGGTTGATATATTAAACCATATACCATTAAATTTTATAAGTATATTATTTTTATTAATTTTAAATCATTTAATAAAATATTTTTTATTATATAATATCGTTAATGTCATTTTTGGAACCATTTGTTTAATTTGATTTTAAAATTATAAAGATAAAAATTGAATTATAATATAAACCTTTGAAATATAAAAAATATTTTATATTTATCTATAAAATTCACGTGACATTATAAATCTCCCAAAAAATAGTACATTTAGAGTTTTTAAAATCGTTTACATGTTTTTTTAGCTGCTTGTACAAACACTGTGTCAGCATTACGTAAGCATTTAAGATAATTATTTCATTAATAAAAATTAAAAATAAATTACCATAATATTAATAATTTCATTATTCTTAAAATAAAATTTAATATTCATTCAAAACTTATTTTTATTCCTATGTGAACTTATAATATAAATTTAAATGCCAGAGAGTGTCATTTTGTATTATTCTTTACTTAAAATAATATATAGGTCATTTTAAAATAAAAATGAAAAAATTATCATAAATTATAATATTGTATGATTATGGTCTATATTCACACATAAAATATATTAAAGTCAAGTTTTAGGGTCATTTTTAGTCTTTATCATATTATTTTTAACCCTAATTACTCGATTTACCCTTACCAAGGAGACAAATATTTACTACGATTACTAATTATAATGAAAAAAATAAAATGGAAATATTTAAAAAAAATTAGTATATTAATTAAAAATATGGTATCCATTTTTCAATATTCAATTCCTATAATTTTTATAAATCAATTTTAATTTAAATGTGTAAAATGCAATGAAAAAAATTCTTAGAAAAATGTGTTTCCAAGCCCAAAAATTAACTTATACCAGAATCAGGTATAATGATGATTAAAATTTAATAAATTATATTATATATAATTAAATGAGTCTTATTTTACTTTTATATAAAATTCAAATCACAGTGATACTTTTTAATAAAAATAAATGACAGTTTATAAAAATCGGTATTTGTTCACTATTCATTGAAAAATCAATCTTTTTAGAAAAATCCCAAAATTTAAACCTAAGATAATTTCAATATTATGATTTTAAAAATTATAATTTTTATAAAATAAAATTACTATAATTTCCATTAATTAATTATAATATTCCTGCACAAAAATTAATAAAAAATCATTTTGAAGAAAACATATTTTTGAAGCATTAAATGACTTTACTGAAAATTATGGAATTATTTATTATGAATTAGTAAATAAATTTGTATCACATAAAAAATTTATAAATAATTGTCATAATTTGTTTAATAATATTAACACCTACCAATTTAATGGCTAGGTTATAATGATCACATAATAATATTTCTTGGTTTATTTAAGATCGGTGTTCCGTATTGTATAAGATATCGAACATAATTTTCTTTTAAAATATCATGGTATTAAATTCTTCCATACTTATTTCATCCTTAAAATTTTAACTTGATATTAGTAATCAAGGTCTTAATATTTGGAAATACCTTTATTGAAAACCCACATCGTGAAAAGGGTTATTAAAACTTTCACTTAAAAAAAGGGAAAGGGAAATAAAAAGGTCATATAGAATAACATGTAACAAGGTTTGAAAATATAGAAAAATTGGTGGATAGTGAAAATATGTAAATGGAGGAAAAAATAATGCCCAAATAAAGATAGACTAATATAGAACATTGATCACAGGAAATTGAATGATCATGAGAAAGTCAATGACCACAAACCATAAATTGATTTAGTATGAAAAGGAAAATTGATTCATTAGAAATAAAGGTAATAAGATAAAATTTTTATTGATAGATTATTTTCCTATAGACGTGGAATTACTTCACCATCTATAATAATAACATAAGTAAATATACTTAATTGATTTTCTTTAAATCAAAAAAATGATATTTTGTCCTTTGGTTGCGTGTTTCAATCTGTTTCCGCCTTTACCTCATATTTTACTCTAATTGATGAGTATGAATATTTAATACCTAAAGAACTATAATAAACTTTTGATTGACCAAGAGGTATATAAAATTATGAATATATGTTCTTCTTGTCTTTAATGAAACCAAAATGGTTAGTACATGATAATATAATTCCCAAAACGAATAAAACTTCATATAAAGAAATACAATATTAATCTCCAAAGACTAAATAATAACATAAAATGTTAAAATCAGATCATTATATAAATAAATAACCCTATATCCAAAATAAACTCAATAAACTCAACATTAAAAAAAAATTTATCCTCAAAGGTTATCTCATAACTTTTAACTTACATCCCTAAAAATGTAATAGTATTCTTCCAAAATAAACCATCACATTAAACCTAAGGGTTAAATATACCAAAAAAATATTTTAAGATATCCCAAAATATCATCAATAACCATAATAAATCACTATATAATCATATAATGTAGTTAACTTCACAAAAATATCATGAATGAAAATTTAGATACTAACCTAAAAGGAAATTCTTAGCTTGACCATAAATATCTCCAAAAATACCGCCTTGTTAAAGAATCACTTTTCAAGAATCAATATTATATATATACCAATATATAAAATACAATAATTAACTTATCATGAAATAATATACTAACCTAAATATTTATTTAATCCTTAATAGTGTATTATTCTTAAACCCAATAAAAGTTTCAAATCACCTAAAAATCCCATCACTTAGAAATTCAAAGGGGGTGTTTATGCCTTTGAACTTATGATAAACATTAAACTTATAAAACCATGATGGTATCCATAAAACATAAGTTAACCTCACATTAAAACATTTTAATATCCAATGTTTTTTAAAACCTCCTATGATACCAACTATAATAGCCCCAGACCCGTACTTTTAGAACCGATGCTAAAATAAAATATTTAAATTTATGGATTTGATATTGATAAACATGAACAATTTTAACCATACAAAATATATGACATCAAATTGAAATTTTGTATCACTTACATACCCATGGAACTTTTAGTTTTAGTGTTTTATAGAATTAGGGAAAACTCTTTCAAAGTGTATATTTCCACATTATATCTATTTCTCCCACTAAAAAAGTTATTTATAAAGATATACTTACTTATTTTATGGTAACTTATATATATAACTCTAACTTTATTAAATTTTCTAATCATCCTCATTCCCTATGAAAAATAATTTGAAAATTCAAGATAAGAAAAAAAATCTCAGTAAGGGACATAAAAGTAAAAAATCCATTATTCCAGTGAAAAACATGGAAACTTATAAAATGTTAAACTTTTATATATTATTCTTTGAGTATATAAAATAAATAATGTCCACATGGAAAACCTACTTTATTCTCAAAGAAAACCTTTAAAAGACATATCAAGAAAATAAAAACCCATTTAGGAAACTTAGAGCATTGTATTCATAAAACATATAAAAAATAACTAGAGACCAGTTAAATCCATAGGATAAAACTCCCCACTTAACTCCATTATTCTTTCCTTTTAAGAAAAGGAACATTACCAAAAAAATTTAGAGCTATATCGATCTCATCCAATATATAAGCTATACCAGGGACACACATCGTATAATATGTATTAGGCTTACCTGTTAGTATCTATAATTCAAAAGTACCATATCATGAATAATTTTTTTACTCTTACACCTTATCTTAATAAAACCTTGAAAAACTCATCTGAACCCATAATCAAAATGCATTCCATTTTCACATAAAAATGGGTAGAAATATAATTTTCTTTCTAAAACACTTTAAAATGAAAAATTCAAAAAATATCATGGAAATGAATTCATTTAAAAACAATAATAGAAAATTTTAAATGAATCTTTAAAGGAATGAAAGTTTATGATTATGGGAAATTATGTTCATGTTTTACATGCTAAAAAAAATTCTTTTACATGTTGGTAAAAAGAGTCAAAAGTGACCCATACAATAAGCATTAAAAAGATTTATTTTTAAAACATTGTAAAGAAATCCAAATATGGTAAAAATTACCTTTATATACCTTGAATCCTAAATAGTAATTTTATTGAAATATTTAATGTACCATGGAAATGAAATAAAAAGAGTTGGAAGGGAAACTTTAAAAGTGTATTTTTAAAAGAAATCCCCTTACATTGACTTTGACTCATCACATATGTTCTTTATATTCCTAAATAATAAAATTATGTTGATTATTTAATTTATTAAGAACATTTTTAATGTTCATTACATTATTATTATCTTTTTTATATCATTTATTTCCATGTTTCATTTAGTTACTTCATTAGTTAAGTTTACATCAAAAGTTTTGAGGACATTCGGTTCATATTCCCAAAATAGCTTACGTAGGATGAACATGGTAAAAGTGGTAACTATTAAATAAAATAAATAATACTAATCAGGAAATAATTATCATTTTTATACATTATTTATACTTTTAAAACTAACTATGAAATATGGTTATGAAAAATGAATAATGTTATAACATGGAGAAGGTAGTCTGTACGTACACATGAGTAACGTTTTCCATTTTTCAATGAACATGGAGGAAAATGGAAAGTATAATTTTATCATTCTAGAATGATTATTATATCATAAATATCATATTATTTATTTAAATAAACTTATATATACTACAAATCCTTGAACTAGGAGCCCCTTAAAATCATGCTTTTGCATGGAGTGCCACTATGTCTTAGGCTCACCTACCTATATTCCAGAGGTTTCCGACTAATAGTGAGGGTATGAGAGATGATAGTGGGGAGAATATACCCTTAGGAAGTGATAATAATAATGTTCCATATATAAATATTGCAATGAAAGAAGAAAAATCTTAGCGGGAGCAAAATAAATCCATCAAAATCATAATAAATACAGTATAAGAATAATAAAACCAACAAAAGCATAATAATAAAACAACATAATAGACATCCCAAGGTCCTAATTACCATTTGTAGACAACACATATCACACCAGGTCATACAAAACAATAGACAAGAAAATTCACCCATGGCCAACCATCAATAAATACATATATAAAGCATGCAAAACAAAAAATGAAACTCCATAATGATGCAAGATCCACCATGGTCTAATGCCATCATACCATGAAAAAAGTTCCAACTTGATCACTAAGGTCCATTTATAGAGCCTGTACCACACCTGATCTGATAGACATAAAGTCTACACGCATCTTGAGGGCCCCATACTAGGTGTGAGAATATATCTCCATAGGCCACCACGAACATTATCCAGTCTTACATTCATAACTATTTAGGTGTATATTGAATATAAATAAATGTTGAAGCACACACATTTTATATTTAAAATGCTTCCCTTGTTCTCAACATCCATAAGGAAGAATTACCTGCTTCATCCATCACTAGTATAAGTCTGAACATGTCCCCCCAATTATATATATTCCACACATCACATGTCTACATATATATAATCATAGTGGTGATGATCCATGGATTAGAGACCAAGGAATCCCCTGAAAAATCTCATCCTAGGTGAACCCTTAGATTCCACTTAAAATCATGTCACTTGTAACCTCATGCCATAAATCAAATGTTCAAAATCCAAATTACACCCCAATGAAGACCCTAGTCCCTCATACCTCAGATCAGAAGTCCCATTCAGCTCGAATCCCAACATCCTATGGCACCACAATATGTAACATCCCAAGTAAGTAATGAATAATAGATATTTTTATCTATGCCTATTAATGATTAAGATAGTGTTTTAGAGGCTTAAAATGAAAATAAATCCAATCTTAAGCATGGAATACACTAATATTCTTAAAAGATTGTTTTACTGCCTTTTGATGGAAAACCATTTTTGAATCTATATTTTGACAATTTTATAAACTATGTTTGTCAAAATAAACTTATTCTTTATGATTGGGACATCAAAATTTACCTTGTGTGAATTTTTGGTATTTTTCTGACAATGTTCATTTTTTAATGAATAGTGAAAAATACTGCATTTTACATCAAAACTGCTTTTTAATCTAATTTATTTATATGATTAGATTATGTTTTGAATTGGTTTTGAAGTAAAATTAGAATATATTTTTACCATTTTATCCAATGGTGGTCATTGGAATCAATTTCACTTTGAAATTAGACTTAAACTGGTGTCAATCTTTTGATACTTATTATTTTGTAAAAACACGCTATTTGCTCTGGCAGCGGGAATTAATTATTGAATTAATTAATGTGACTTATATGATTTGAATTTTGTAAAATAGACTTCATTTTTGAATTCGGAATGTCAAATATATCATAGGGTGAATTTTTGGTAATTTTCTGAAAAACTTCAATTTTTGATGAATAGTGAAACCACTAAGTGGTAATCAAGCAAGCTGATTTTTCAGTTAAATGAAAGTTTACCACTAATGTGTATTGAATTTTGAAAATCCGACATACATGGTTGTCATTAAGAAGTAAAATGTGGTTCAATGAGATTAAAATAATTTTTTGGTGAATAGTAACTTATTAAGTTTTTAATCGCGATTAGTGGTAATTAATGTAGTTTAAGGTAAAAATAATGCTTTAATAAAATGAGATGAGCTTGACACATGTACTACCCTTATTGGTTGTGTCATGGCCGACCAATACAAACCATGGGTCAACTTGGGGACCCCATGGAGACACTTTGGTTGGGAAATGACATAAATAACTTTTTATTTAATGTAAAAGTAAAAATAACACAAACATAATATGTTTCACGAAAACAATTTTTACATGGGGTTATAAAGATCAGATATTTGATTATAAATAGTAATTGGAAAGCTAAAAAGATTTTCTACATCATAGTATTTTTTTATGATTTTTAGACATTAAATAAATTAAATTATTTATGACATAATAATGATGTAGCGATGACATCATTATTTGATGATTTAAATAAAATGGAAAGATAATGTAAAATCTATGAACTACACATGTCCAAAACCAATTGGATGAGTGGATTTCGAACCCTTATCACCTTATCCACGAATTATATCAATGTGGGACCTTTTAAAACCGAAACACATTTTCAAATAAAGTAATATTTCTTTACTTTCCAAAAGTACCCCTCCTCTCCTCTTATAAAAGGCCCCCACCTCTACCTCATTTCACACACTCATAAAGCCTTTGGCTCGGCCAAAACCTACCCATTTAATCTCTCCACATCCCTATCCTCATCCTAGAGGATTCCCTTTGGGCAGAATCCTTTCAAAGGAATCCTTTAGGCTCAAATCAAAAGGAGTTACACTTTTAAAGGTAATTCATTCTCTCATGTTCATTTGTTTTATTTTGTTTCTCAAATCCCCTAAACTCTTTTTTTTACTTATTTTGTAACCAAACCAGTATCTTAAATATACTAGGATGTTTTATAAGATTTATTTGAGCTACACTCTCACACAACTACATCAAATGGTTAAAGAACATACGGTTTCCGTGGATGGCGAAATTCTGCCTCCCGAAACGATGATTGTTCAATACTCATTTAACACCTTCAAAGGTGGCCATTATGATGTCACTATTTTTATATATGATATATAATATGTTTATGTTTTCCTTAAGCTTCTGTTTTTTTCATTTTGGGTATACCTTTATGGTTTCCATTATGGGTAAACACGATATCTTCATTTTAGGAAGTGCGGACTACCGCCCCCTAAAAGTGATTTGATTCGTTAATACTATATGTGGGATGTGTAAAGGATAAAGTAAATGATATTATATATGTTATTATACTGGAATTATAATATACTCTTATATCATTATTATTCCATTCCAGAAAATATGAAATAGAAATGGAAGTAGCGTTCATCCGTACGTACGGCTTACCGTCTCCATGAACGGTGCATTTCATTTCTTACCTCTAAATGTGATGTAATATTATAAATACATGTATATGATGAATATATATGACATATATGTTATCCAAATCATTAATATCATTCTGGATATAACGAACCTATGACCAAATTAACAACATGTAAGTGTAAGAAGTCTATTTTTGACTTAAGAACCAAATACCGACAAAATGAACATTATTAACTTAACTGATTACACGATGTTCATAACATGGTATAAAAGGAATAATGAACTTGAAAAAGATTCATAAGAAAGTAGATATTAACTCAAGTTTATTATTCCGGAGATTAAAGAACGGTCGGGTCAAGTCGGATACGAGGTATGGGACTTCGTCTCAATCTCCTTTCATTGAGGCATATTTTATTTATACACAACTTTCTTTTATATGGTGTATAAACCCCTTTGACTTTTACGTTTATTCAAAAGGAATCTTTTTTATACGAAGCGTTTACTAAACGACAAAAGGAAATGTTTTTGTCGTACTTATGCGGTGACAACGACTTCTCCGCCGTTGTGACCGTTATTTGAGTTTCGGCTTCCTCCACAAGCCATACTTTTTTTTAAAACGAAAAATAAATACCATGTTTTACTTTGGTATTGAAAATGGTTTTCATAATGTTTTTATTATATCAATGTGTTGTATTGATATCTCGTGATTGAAATGTGGAAATTTTATGTTTCCTTTATGCATGTTTTATGTGATATGATTATGTTATGGTTCTTGGGAATTATTATGAAGACGGGTGGTTCCATGATAAACTAAGGGCGGGTGAGCCCGTTATAGCTCTCCAATGCATTGGGTAATGCGAAGGAGTGAAACGTTAAGGTTTCTCCGAAGAGATTTAGGGAATATACTGTGATGGGTATTCCAAACGTAACCAAGAGGGTTACCCCCTACGTAAGAATGTTATGAATGCCTCAAGTTACCTTTATGTCTTATGATTTCTATGATTTATTCATGATTTTATGAGGTATGTTAAAGTGCCTATGTTTTATGGGTAAAGTATGATTTCATTCTTATGTATATATGAACTCATGTTTCCTTTCCATGTTTTTTTTATAACCCATACTGAGTTTTTATGCTCATCCCAAGTTTTTGAAATGTTTTTCACAGGTCAAGGGAAAGGTACATGATAAGATGATAGAGTCAAGGATGTGTCAAGAAATAATCCATGTTTTATTTTAAATGTGTTTCCATTGATGGGAATAAAGAATACTATCTTTATGTAACCACTTTGTTTATATGTGGAATGTAATGCAAGTTTTATGATCTAATTATCTAAAACTCTAAACCCGAAAAGATCCTCAATGTGTAATCTTGTAATAACTCAAGATTAAGTAAGGTTTAAGGCTGGGGACTTATAGTTGGTATCAAAGGTCGGTTTAGATAACTTTAGGAGTTAGAATTCTATTAAATGATTATCCAAAAATATTTTTTTTTGAAATGATATAGCATTTAAAGATTACCATGTTGCTTCATCTAAGACATGTTTGTTCAGAATGGTTTTCCGCAGAGGAAACAGGGAAGCAGTGCTAGGAAGGCATACAGAAGGAAATAACCTTCCGAATCAGCATCCAGAAATGGTCGGAATTGGAACTAAACAGTTTGTTGCAGTAATGGCGCAGTTGACTCAGGCGATAAATGGTGGTGGTATCCATACATGAGATCAGCCAGACCAACCGCAGAGGAACATGTCAGTGGTGGAACATTTCATGAGGCAACATCCACCATCATTCAGAGGATCATCTGACCCTGTGCTAGCTGAATGGTGGATTAAAGCACTGGAGAAGATTTTTGATGTCATGGGGTGTTCAGACAATCAAAAGGTTAGTCTTGCTATTTACCGTTTGGAGGGTGAAGCAGATCAGTGGTGGTCTATGGTTAAAAATATCAGGGACGCCGATGAGATTGATGCTCTCGACTGGGATGAATTCAAAGGTATGTTTCTTGAGAAGTATTTTCCTAAGGCTGTTCGACTTAGGATGGAAAAGAAATTCTTGGAATTAAGGCAAGAGGAAGACTCAGTGGCTGCCTATGAAGAAAGGTTCACTCGATTGGCAAGGTATGCTCCAAATTTTATCCGGGACCTTGATAGTAAAATCAATCATTTTTACTCAGGATTAAAGCCAAAGTATCGAAGGGAATTAGCTTATCGTGAGTTTAAAAGTTATGAAAAGCTTGTTCGATGTGCTGAGAAGGTGGAAATGGAGTTTGCCGATGACCAAGTTTTCTATAACAACCAGCAGAAGAAGAGACCGAGGTGGCAGGAGAAAGGTAAGAATTCTTCAAAAACGTCTGATGGTAAGAGAACTAAGTTTCCAGTTTGTGATAAATGTGGCAAAAGGCATGCTGGGGAATGTCTTCTGAATTCTGGGAAGTGCTACCGATGTGGTAAGATGGGACATAAGGCTCGTGATTGCACTAAAAAGGATCAAGGTGAAGGTAAGAACAAATTTGATTTACAGTTAGTGAAATGTTATAAGTGCAATGAGATGGGTCACTATGAAAACGAGTGTCCGACAAAGAGCTTGAGTGATGGGAAGCAGTTAGACTACAAGCAGAAAGGGGTGGTGAAATCCTTTGCAACTACTTCAGCAGATGTCGGGCCATCAAATGAAGTTGAATCAGGTACTTTGTTTTTTTTTCAGATTATGCCAGTGTGTTGTTTGATTCGGGGTCTACAAATTCTTTCATCTCTGAAACCTTTTCTAGTAAAATGAGAATACCATCTCAAGAAATGACTCCTGAACTTTTGGTAAAAACACCTGGGGGAAATGCTGAGGCAAAAAGAATTTATAAGAATCTTCCTATCCTTATCTGTGGAAAGAACCTACTTGAAAACCTTATTGTTCTGCCTCTATTAGAGTTTGATGTTATCCTGGGTATGAATTGGCTCTCTATTTACCATGCTAAGATTGACTGTAGAGCTAAAGAAGTTTCTTTTCAGAAAGACTTTCAGTTTGTTTACAAGAATTAACCCTTAATTTTGATAACATATCAAGAGTACGAGAAACTTATAAAAGATGGAAATGAATGTTACCTTGCACACGTCGTTGAAAATAAAGGAACTGTTCAGATTAATGATGTGCCGGTGGTAAAGGAGTATCCTGATGTTTTTTCTGATGAGTTGCCTAGAATAATACCAGATCGGGAAGTTGAGTTTACTGTTGACTTAGTTCCTGATGCTAAGCCAATTTCAAAACCCCCTTATCGAATGGCACAAATTGAACTTTTAGAGTTGAAGGAGCAATTGCAAGATTTATTAGAGAAAGGTTTCATTAGACCTAGCACATCACCATGGGGTGCTCCTGTTTTATTTGTTAAAAAGAAATATGGTTCTATGAGACTTTGCATTGATTATAGAGCCTTGAATAACATCACTGTTAAGAACAAATATCCTTTTCCTCATATCGATGACTTGTTTGATCAGCTCCAGGGAGCTCAGTTTTTTTCAAAGATTGACTTGAGATCGGGGTACCATCAGCTGAAGGTAAAGGAGGCAGATATTCCGAAGACCGCGTTCCGTACGAGATATGGCCATTATGAATTTGTAGTAATGCCTTTTGGGCTAACCAATGCACCTGCTGTATTCATGGACTTAATGAATAGAATTTTCCATGAGTTCTTGGATAAGTTTGTGGTGATTTTCATTGATGATATTTTGGTGTTTTCTAAAAGTAAAGAGGAGCATGAAAAACATTTAAGGGTTATCTTGCAAACCTTAAAAGAAAATAAATTGTATGGGAAATTCAGCAAGTGTGAGTTTTGGTTGCAACAAATTTATTTCCTTGGTCACATTGTTTCTAAAGATGGAATAACTGTTGATCCTGCAAAAACAAAAGTTGTGGAAGAATGGCCAAGACCCACAAATGTAACCGAGATTCGTAGATTCCTTGGTTTGGCGGGCTATTACTGAAGGTTTGTTAGAAATTTTTCACGGTTATCTAGTCCAATGACTAAGCTAACTCGGAAGGGTGTTAAGTTTATCTGGACAAAAGAATGTGATGATTGTTTTCAGGAATTGAAAAGAAGATTGGTGAATGCTCCAGTTTTGGCACTACCTTCCAGGAATGGTGAGTTTGTTATATATAGTGATGCTTCATTGAAAGGACTTGGTTGCGTCCTAATGCAGAATGATCAGGTAATTGCTTATGCTTCACGACAGTTGAAAACTCATGAGGTAAATTACCCTACACATGATTTGGAATTAGCTGCTGTTGTTTTTTCTTTAAAAATTTGGAGGCATCATTTGTATGGAGTAAAGTGTGAAATATATACCGATCACAAAAGTTTAAAGTATATATTCACTCAGAAAGAGTTAAACATGAGACAAAGGAGATGGCTGGAATTAATCAAGGATTATGATTGTACAATTCATTACCATCCGGGAAAAGCAAATAAAGTGGATGATGATTTGAGTCGAAAAAGTAACGCTTCATTAACAATGTTGCAGTTGGAAGGTGATCCTTTGGTTAACGATTTGATGAACTTTGGCATAGAAGTTGTTGGTGCAGGAAGTCCTTATGTTTTGTTTCAGGTATCAGTGAGATCTTCTCTATCAGATAGAATCAAGAAAGCATAGAAGCAAGATAGTGAGTTGCAGAAAAAGGTAGAGCTTGTTCAGAAAGGTAAGTTGCCTGAATTCAACATTGATAATGATTGTGTTTTGAGATTTGGGAAGAGATTGTGTGTGCCTTGTGATTCACAGTTGAAGAGAGAGTTGTTATGTGAAGCCCATAGTTCTCCGTTTTCATCTCATCCGGGCAGTACTAAGATGTATAGAGATTTGCGGGAGTATTACTGGTGGGATGGAATGAAAAGAGATATTGCTGATTTTACTGTGAAGTGTTTGACTTGTCAGCAGGTTAAAGCAGAGCGGCAGTTACCGAAAGGGATGCTTCAGCCTTTACCAGTGCCAGAGTGGAAATGGGAGAATATATCCATGGACTTTGTTGTTGGATTACCGAAGACATCTCGAGGTAATAATGCAATCTGGGTTATTGTTGATCGCTTGACCAAATCTTCTCATTTCCTTGCTATACGAGATACTTTCTCTCTTGATCAACTTTCCCGTTTGTATCTTAAAGAGATAGTCAGGTTACATGGAGTTCCTCTCTCCATTGTATCGGATTGTGATCCCAGGTTTACTTCTAACTTTTGGAAAGGCCTTCAGAAGTCGTTGGGTACTGAGTTAAATTTTAGTACAGCTTTTCATCCTCAATCAGATGGGCAGTCAGAACGAACAATTCAGACATTGGAGGATATTCTACGAGCTTGTTCTATGGATTATCAGGGAAGTTGGGACCAACATCTTTCTTTGGTTGAGTTTTCATATAATAACAGTTTTCATTCCAGTATACAGATGGCACCATTTCAGGCATTATATGGGAAGCGGTGTCGAACTCCAGCTTTCTAGGATGAAGTGGGTGAAAGGAAGTTGATGGGACCAGAATTGGTAGAAGAGATGGCAAAAAAAGTTCAGCTGATTCATAAACACATGAGAACAGCTCAGAGCAGGCAGAAGAGTTATGCGGATAACCGGAGGAAGGATCTATCTTTCGAGGTAGGTGATCATGTTTTTCTCAAGGTTTCTCCTTGGAAAAGTGTGATGAGATTTGGTAAGAAAGGAAAGTTGAGTCCAAGGTTCATTGGACCATACAAAATTATGGAGAGAGTTGGATCAGTTGCATACCGAGTGGCTTTACCTCTGAGTTTATCTCAGGTACACAATGTTTTTCACATTTCGATGTTGAGAAAGTATATGCCAGATCCATCTCATGTTTTGAGTCCAGAGGTAGTTCAGCTGGAAGAGAACCTATCTTATGAGGAACAACCGGTCCAAATTCTTGACCACAGGGAGCAAGTGTTACGGAATAAGGTGATTCACCAGGTAAAGGTTTTGTGGAAAAACCACATGATTGAAGAGGCAACATGGGAATCTGAAAATGCAATGAGGGATAAGTACCCCCATTTATTCGATAAGTAAATAAATTGCGGGGACGCAATTTTCTAAAGGGGGGAAGGATGTAACATCCCAAGTAAGTAATGAATAATAGATATTTTTATCTATGCCTATTAATGATTAAGATAGTGTTTTAGAGGCTTAAAATGAAAATAAATCCAATCTTAAGCATGGAATACACTAATATTCTTAAAAGATTGTTTTACTGCCTTTTGATGACAAACCATTTTTGAATCTATATTTTGACAATTTTATAAACTATGTTTGTCAAAATAAACTTATTCTTTATGATTGGGACATCAAAATTTACCTTGTGTGAATTTTTGGTATTTTTCTGACAATGTTCATTTTTTAATGAATAGTGAAAAATACTGCATTTTACATCAAAACTGCTTTTTAATCTAATTTATTTATATGATTAGATTATGTTTTGAATTGGTTTTGAAGTAAAATTAGAATATATTTTTACCATTTTATCCAATGGTGGTCATTGGAATCAATTTCACTTTGAAATTAGACTTAAACTGGTGTCAATCTTTTGATACTTATTATTTTGTAAAAACACGCTATTTGCTCTGGCAGCGGGAATTAATTATTGAATTAATTAATATGACTTATATGATTTGAATTTTGTAAAATAGACTTCATTTTTGAATTCGTAATGTCAAATATAGCTTAGGGTGAATTTTTGGTAATTTTCTGAAAAACTTCAATTTTTGATGAATAGTGAAACCACTAAGTGGTAATCAAGAAAACTGATTTTTCAGTTAAATGAAAGTTTACCACTAATGTGTATTGAATTTTGAAAATCCGACATACATGGTTGTCATTAAGAAGTAAAATGTGGTTCAATGAGATTAAAATAATTTTTTGGTGAATAGTAACTTATTAAGTTTTTAATCGCGATTAGTGGTAATTAGTGTAGTTTAAGGTAAAAATAATGCTTTAATAAAATGAGATGAGCTTGACACATGTCCTACCCTTATTGGTTGTGTCATGGCCGACCAATACAAACCATGGGTCAACTTGGGGACCCCATGGAGACACTTTGGTTGGGAAATGACATAAATAACTTTTTTATTTAATGTAAAAGTAAAAATGACACAAACATAATATGTTTCACGAAAACAATTTTTACATGGGGTTATAAAGATCAGATATTTGATTATAAATAGTCATTGGAAAGATAAAAAGATTTCCTACATCATAGTATTTGTTTTATTATTTTTAGACATTAAATAAATTAAATTATTTATGACATAATAATGATGTAGCGATGACATCATTATTTGATGATTTAAATAAAATGGAAAGATAATGTAAAATCTATGAACTACACATGTCCAAAACCAATTGGATGAGTGGATTTCGAACCCTTATCACCTTATCCACGAATTATATCAATGTGGGACCTTTTAAAACCGAAACACATTTTCAAATAAAGTAATATTTCTTTACTTTCCAAAAGTGCCCCTCCTCTCCTCTTATAAAAGGCCCCCACCTCTACCTCATTTCACACACTCCTCAAGCCTTTGGCTCGGCCAAAACCTGCCCATTTACTCTCTACACATCCCTCTCCTCATCCTAGAGGATTCCCTTTGGGCAGAATCCTTTCAAAGGAAGCCTTTAGGCTCAAATCAAAAGGAGTTACACTTTTAAAGGTAATTCATTCTCTCATGTTCATTTGTTTTATTTTGTTTCTCCAACCCCCTAAACTCTTTTTTTTACTTCTTTTGTAACAACACCAGTATCTTCAAAATACTAGGATGTTTTATAAGATTTATTTGAGCTACACTCTCACACAACTACATCAAATGGTTAAAGAACATACGGTTTCCGTGGATGGTGAAATTCTGCCTCCCGAAACGATGATTGTTCAATACTCATTTAACACCTTCAAAGGTGGGCATTATGATGTCACTATTTTTATATATGATATATAATATGTTTATGTTTTCCTTAAGCTTCTGTTTTTTTTCATTTTGGGCATACCTTTATGGTTTCCATTATGGGTAAACATGATATCTTCATTTTAGGAAGTGCGGACTACCGCCCCTGAAAGTGATTTGATTTGTTAATACCATATATGGGATGTGTAAAGGATAAAGTTAATGATATTATATATGTTATTATAATGGAATTATAATATACTCTTATATCATTATGATTCCATTCCAGAAAATATGAAATAGAAATGGAAGTAGCGTTCATGCGTACGTACGACTTACCGTCTCCATGAACGGTGCATTTCATTTCTTACCTCTAAATATGATGTAATATTATAAATACATGTATATGATGAATATATATGACATATATGTTATCCAAATCATTAATATCATTCTGGATATAACGAACCTTTGACCAAATTAACAACATGTAAGTGTAAGAAGTCTATTTTTGACTTAAGAACCAAATACCGACAAAATGAACATTATTAACTTAACTGATTACATGATGTTCATAACATGGTATAAAAGGAATAATGAACTTGAAAAAGATTAATAAGCAAGTAGAGATTAACTCAAGTTTATTATTCAGGAGATTAAAGAACGGTCGGGTCAAGTCGGATACGAGGTATGGGACTTCGTCTCAATCTCCTTTCATTGAGGCATATTTTATTTATACACAAATTTCTTTTATACGGTGTATAAACCCCTTTGAATTTTACGTTTATTCAAAAGGAATCTTTTTTATACGAAGCGTTTACTAAACGACAAAAGGGAATGTTTTTTTCGTATGTATGCGGCGACAACGACTTCTCCGCCGTTGTGACCGTTATTTGAGTTTCGGCTTCCTCCACAAGCCATACTTTTTTTTAAAACGAAAAATAAATACCATGTTTTACTTTGGTATTGAAAATGGTTTTCATAATGTTTTTATTATATCAATGTGTTGTATTTATATCTCGTGATTGAAATGTGGAAATGTTATGTTTTCTTTATGCATGTTTTATGTGATATGATTATGTTATGGTTCTTGGGCATTATTATGAAGACGGGTGGTTCCGTGATAAACTAAGGGTGGGTGAGCCCGTTATAGCTCTCCAATGCATTGGGTAATGCGAAGGAGTGAAACGTTAAGGTTTATCCGAAGAGATTTAGGGAATATACTATGATGGGTATTCTAAACGTAACCAAGAGGGTTACCCCCTACGTAAGAATGTTATGAATGCCTCAAGTTACCTTTATGTCTTATGATTTCTATGATTTATTCATGATTTTATGAGGTATGTTAAAGTGCCTATGTTTTATGGGTAAAGTATGATTTCATTCTTATGTATATATGAACTCATGTTTCCTTTCCATGTTTTTTTTATAACCCATACTGAGTTTTTATGCTCATCCCAAGTTTTTGAAATGTTTTTCACAGGTCAAGGGAAAGGTACATGATAAGATGATAGAGTCAAGGATGTGTCAAGAAATAATCCATGTTTTATTTTAAATGTGTTTCCATTGATGGGAATGAAGAATACTATCTTTATGTAACCACTTTGTTTATACGTGGAATGTAATGCAAGTTTTATGATCTAATTCTCTAAAACTCTAAACCCGAAAAGATCCTCAATGTGTAATCTTGTAATAACTCAAGATTAAGTAAGGTTTAAGGCTGGGGCCTTATACAATATGTATCCTCCAATAAATAATCACTATTGACTCAACAACTGATGTCCTGAGGCATGACGACATCCATCCTCCCAATAACCTGGCCCAACGGCCTCAAGTAACCCAATGAGCCTCATCCCCCAACCAATGCTCTCAACACCATCAACTGATGGTCCATAACTATCCATGTGGATTTATATGATGAGAACCCCCAACAGATCCAATGGTTAATACCATCACCTATGACACATAATGTATAAGAGCCTACATCCTTAATGAGTGGTCAAAACCACATCATCTAAGTCCTATCTATGTGCACATGACCACAACAGTGTGTCGACCAACATATGGTGGGAGATAATCACCAAACATACCTATGCCACATCATTTAACACCTCATGCCCCTATAACCATGTCAGTCAATCTCTATGGTCAACACCACCTCAAATCACATGGTCTATTCCCTTATCTCAATGACCTCATCGCCTCAATCTGATGACCATGTCACCTCAACCAGGTGATCATCATCACCCCATATAACCTGATCCAATCCCAACATGACAAAATACACTTCCTCATTCTAGGATATCAACATCACTTCAATCCTCAAGATATGCCTATCACATTACCATGGAACCAAGAAACCCATATAACAATTTAATTAATTTAAAAAATACCATTCTAGCCTAAGATTCCTAGGTTAGTTTAATCCCCCTACTCTAATTATCCAATTATAGCATACAAAAGCATTCCCATAGGCATATCACATCATTAATTAAACAAATTAAAGGAAAGAATTTAATTATTAGTGTTCTCCCTTGGACCAAACTCATAGTTTATATATAACGCACCCCCAAAACACCCATAAAATCAAGGAGAAAATTGGGCACCACCTACCTTAGGTTAGTAGAAGCTAGGTCATCTGATATCAGACTATAACCCATGATGAATCAATAGAAATAGAAATTTTAGATGAACACCCTAGAAATAGGGTAAAATATATCATATAGATTTAGCACCTTGTATGTTGAGATAAAAATAAAAGAGAAGCTATAGGATTTAAGGAATTATTTAGATGAATCCATAGCTAACAATAGATCAGGGATCAGAGTCTGAATATATGAGTTGTATCAAATCCCAGGTGGGATAGAAATGGAGGGGGACACCCTATGAGTGAAATGGAAATAGGAGAAATGAGGAGGGAGGACAAAAATTGTAATTTTAACAAAATAAATGGGCCACATGGTTTATATATATGGTTTTTCTAACTATGCACCAACTGTGCAATGATTATTGCCTAAGCACCACACATTCATAGGATTGGTACATAGTTTTCTAAACCAAGCACAAACCATGTAAAATCCCTCTATTAAAAATTGATGAAGATTTTAATGGCTATGCACCCCTCCCATATGGTTTTCTAAACTGTGTCCAACACCACTGGAGGGCCGCACAGTTTCTTTAGGGAGGCCACATGGTTTGTCCAAACCACATGCCTCTATCAGCGATTTCCCAAAACTGGGTTTATAGGTTTTGCTACACCAAAGTATCTCCTGAAACCCCAAGTCACTTTACGAACCTTAAAACCCATCAAAAAACAAGGTCTTGGGTCAATAAAAATCTCATAATTAGGTTCTGAAGATTAAGAAAAGAGTTGTTCCGACCACCAAACTTGAAAATTCAAACAAGTTGAGTATTTTCAACCCACTCAGAAACCTGAGACGTTATAATCTCCCCACCTTAACATATATTGTCCCTAAGATATCAAGACATTTCCTAAGATTCTACCCACCTTAGGAGTTACCTACTTAGTCACTTACCGACCCAAAACAAAACATCTGATGGTCCACCGACCATACCTAGACTCAAAATTCCTCCCATGATGCATCATAATTTTTTCACCTCATCAAGTGCTCAAATAATGACCATGTCATATCTAACACCCATAAAGTTATAAAACTCCTTAGATGCATAAAAGTACATCTATCATAAATGACACTCACAAAATCACAAATCTCATCAGATGCCCATGCAGTCCCACATCATATATAAATATTCATGATTATCCAACTCCCAATTCCTACGCACATTATATAGATACTACATCACATTGATGACTAGATGCCTATGTTCATCATATAAAAAATATGGATCACATAAATTCCTAGAATAATCCCTGGTGACAACACACCTCATATATATATATACACAATGCATCATAACCATTGCCAACCTACTAAATATCATCTGGTTAGTAAAAAAATAACACATGTGCACCTCGTGCACTAAAACCATCCAAATTCAAACAAAAGGAAACCCGGTCAGGACCATGGAATACCTCTAACTATAGTTGGATCCCTGGATTGCTTTGACCCTAGTATCTCAACAACATACACTTGGCCTAAAGTTCAATATCCCAAGGCCTAACTTCCCTCCAGAGATGCACCAGCTACCGGCCACTGAACCCACTACTGGGTCACACTATCTCTCCTATGACCTCTACATTCAAATTAATCCTAGATTCTAGATCATGGTATTTCTATCATCCCAACCTCATATCCTTGAATCTTCCGTAGTCCCTGTCACCTGGTTGTCTGAGAAGGATTCTTATAGAACCTCTTAAAATGGCCCATTTGGACACATGCATGACACTCCTTCAGAACCCAATCACACTAGTTTCAAACATGCCTCATATATCCATAATGGAAGTACACTGCTGAAGACCCACTCCTAGATGTCTTGCCTGAGTATCTGACCGGATTTCCCTACTAAGAATCATCAAAACCCCGTTTCCTACTACCTGAAGTATCACTTTTCATCTCACCTAACACTATCACCCAGATTGAATAAGATTGGACTATCAAGTGTACCTCAACTATTAGTTCCTCTTTGACTTCCTCTATGAAGGATGTCAAACTGAATATATTCACCTACACCTTGATGGTATTCCACAATACATCCTCAAAATTCTATACCCATCCGATGTCTTCTCCAACTATAGCAGGTGAAAATCGAGACAAATCTATGAAATTGGAAGTGTTTTCCATGGTAGAAGTATCACCTTGTTGGAGGTTCATGAAATCATGGTCCCTTTCTACCCTCAACATCTCCAGAAATAAGTTCTCGAAGATCATAATGTCAATGTCCTTCCAAGCCAGTTCCTTATGTATACATTCCAGAACCTATACATCCCACCAGTTTTATTATGATCCTATGAGCATGCATGTTTCTAGATTCACCCTCCATGCTAGGGGTGTCTCAATCTAGAAAAATATCATCTACACCAACTCTATCCGTTTCTATGCCACCTGTGGTCCACCCTCACCCTAAAACAATGGTGGGCGCTGAGAATTAAACTCACGAGTCAAGTACGCCATAGATGGATCAACTCCCTGATCTTCCCTGATGATACCCTGTATAACTCGAACCATGCTCTCCTTGAGTTTCTCATCCATCCATGGCCTGAAGATTTCCATCAGTTGCTATAATACCTATACCTATCATAATCATCCCAACCCTCTAATGCATCACCCTACATATACTTATATGACACCATGTCACCACCCTCCTGACACTCCATTGGAATCCTTATAGGTGGAATCCCACTGAATACCAATCACGATGGTCAAACAACCATAATATTATATATATAAAAATATAATAGATAGGTAAAGTTGTAATAGGTATCACATATTGTAACGACCCGGACCCGGCCAACCACCCGAACAGTGCCGAACGGGTCGGGTGTCACTACCTTAGGCGCACCTCCCCTGAATGCCAAAGGCTTCCGACTAGCAGCGAGGGTCTGATAGGTATAGCGGGGAGGCTATACCCTCTCGGAGGAATAAAATGGTACCAGTCCGAGTAGAATACTAAATGTGCAATGGAAATAAATGACTCAGCAGACTCGAACCAGACCCGCATAGCGGAAGCACATACAATAACAATAAACAATGGAAGCAAGATAAAAACAACAGTAGTGGAAAGAAAATAGAACGTCATGCCAGCAATCAACTACAATAACTTCTAAAACAACCAAGAATGCATCCAAGAAAGTCATACAAATCAATACATTTATAATGGCGCCAATGGATAACCAGTAGTAGCTACAATATAAGGTAAACATGTTGATGCAAGGAAAGAAAACTAAACAAATAACTCCAGTACGACATGACCTCAGGGTCCGTGCCAGTCTGTCAACAGCACTAAAGTCCAGCTCCTGGAGCTGACCCTCCACCTGCACGCAATTTCATAAAGTCTACACGCGTCCCGAAGGGCCCATGTAGGGTGTGAGACAAGTCTTAGTAGGATACCACCCAGAGGTGCGTACCTAATATAAGTGTTTAGGTAGAAATGCTTATATAAGAAAACAGTAAACAATGCAATGACCAAAAGTAAACAAGGGCTTCACTAGTGCTCAACAGCCACCAGGAAGTGTCACCTGCTTCGGCCAATGCCGTAAAGTCTGATCTGCAGCCCGGCACCTCGTGCCACCTGACACCATGTGTCTCAAGTACCGACATCCTGATGGCATGTCCAACTGTCGTAGCCTAGCTCGAAAGCTCAACCTGCCCATGGCACAACATCCGGAGGAACAATGATACCTGTCCTCAAAAGATAACTGAAGGGACAGCGATGTCTTCCCTCAAATCACGGTGAGCCTCTGCCCCCAACCTGACTACCTAAAAGCTGTCTCCCGAAGGCTCCTTGCCTTCCATGTGGCTTTCTATGGCAAGCATCCCCAAACCAAATATACCTAACCGCATCTACCAGGGGTCTCTACCCAGCGATTGGCCGTACCACCTCATCTCGGAGTCTATCTATGTGCACACTACTCAAAAGTACCTGGTGAGTGGTAATCACCTCAGTATGTCCCAAGCCACAACACCTCTGAAACCTCGTGTCCCTGCGAACCTGTCACTCCAGTCTGATGGTCTCGCCATCCAGTAACCCGGGCCAAGCCCAACCTGATAGTCCAACTGTCTCAACCGACGTCCGTGACGCCCAAACCCGTGGTAGCAACCACCCAAAGTAACCCGAGCTAAAAGCCCCAACCTGTGATCCCCATCACTCAACAATATATCCGGACCACGCCCAACACAACAAGCAGTTCAACACAGGCAATATCACACATTGCATATTCATACTTGGAAGCATCACTTTAAACAGGCAATTACTAAATAGTCAATTTTCACTACTTGTGATATCCCATACCAGTACCTAACTCATTCACAATTTAACAATTAAACTAAACAGTTTAACTAGAGACATTCAATAAGAAGTATAAACACAATAGTTTAAACAACGGTCTAATTCACGCGCATTTCGACACCCCCAGCCGAATTTCCCCAAATGAGAAACGACCTCTAACCCGGTCTTGCTCAATCACAACAGGGTCAGGGAATGCCCATAGGCATCCCACAATGCAGATAATGAAATAAAAACAAAATAAAGAGGGTTTCTCTCAACACCCGACACCATGCCCGAAGGTCGCCACCCCCAAAAGTCTACGAAAACACGAAAGAAGGTATGCACCACCTACCTAAGACTCATACGATGCCACTCCTTTGATTTCAGCCTCTGAATCAGACTGAATCATGGTAGATCTGCATTTCCGTCAAATCCAGCAATTCCGTTTGGATGGAATCTGCGGAGGAACAGGTGAGGAATCAAGGACGAAGAAGGGTACATGGGTTTAGCCTCTCCGATGTGGTCCCGCTGCCTCTGACGAATTGAAGAACGGAGGTCGTATGGCAAATCTAGAAGGATTTGTGTTCATGGAGGTCTTTCGGATGGACTGTTCATCCAAAGGGGGAGAAGAATAGAATTCTGGGAATGAGGCGCGATGACGCCTCGGTCGATCAAATAAAAAAAAGTACACGGCATGTATTTCCCAAGTACACGCCGTGTAGTCGTGTTTCTGTACTCCGACTTAAGCGGAGTCCGGAACACAGTCTGGATCGTGTACACGGTCAGCACACGGCCAGGGTCTCGGCCGCTACACGGGCATGGGTACACGACATGTCAAGGAAGGCTACATGCCGTGTAGATGGAAATTTACACCTGGGAACCACACGACATGTACCTGGCCTCACACGGGTAAGGAATACACGACGTGTCTATAAATACATGTCATGTAGTAGGAAAGTTCTACATGGTCTTCACACGACATGTACTCGGCGAGAACACGGCCGGTCACTCAGGTAACTCATACACGGCGTGTACTTAAAGTACATGGCGTGTAGTCTGGAAATTTCCAGAAACTACCCAGATTTTCCAGAATTCTCAAAAACTAGTCAAAAGTTTAAACAGGGTCGGAATTTGACCCGTTTCAAAAAACTCGGGTTCTTACAAACTCCCCACCTTAGCGTAGCTCATCCCCGAGCTTCCAAATGAAACCAGTAGATGGCACCGAACACTCCCATCCTGGTTAAACAACCCAGACTACCCTGATCTCAAAGTTCTGGCCAAATTCCTAAAAAGGGCTCCCCACCTTAGGAATCGCCCACTCGGTCTCAACTCAAACAAAGATCAAAGAAAAAAAATAAAAAAAGAAGGCCCAATGACCTATTTACCAGACCCAAGGTCCTCCCGTGATGCATCGTCACCCCTGCACCTCCTCGGTGCTCACGTGTCACTTCCGACACCCAACGTAACTCTCACCGCATCGGCGTCCGCCTCCCTGAGGTCCTGCATCTAATAGATGCTCGATTCAAACCTGGTGCCATGCACCTCAAGTAACCCGCATCCACGATGCCCTGATTCCCATGGCACCTCAAGTAACCCACATCCTTGATGCTGTTGATGCCACGCATCTCAAATATATAAATAAAACATAAAACACATCTGATATGATGCCAATCCCACTAACTAGCATCTAGTCAGTCCACAAGTATCCTGTGCAGCCTATGCACTCAACCAGACATGCCTCAAGAGGCCATTCCAAAAGAAAGTAAATAAACTCATGGCCACACCCGCGGTGTACCTGCCACCGTCGTCGGCTCTCCAGCCTACTCAATCCCTGGAAGCTCCACAGCGTGCACCTGGCCTGAAGCCTGACTGCCTGATGCCTGACCTCCCTACAGTGCTTCCCCAGTCTCCAGCCACAGACCCCTCAGCTGGGTCCTACTGTCCCTGTCACGTCCTCTGTGTGCAGCTGAACCTCGGCCACCCTCTCCTGGTACCGAACCTGAACCAACTCCTGATGCCACAGTCTATCCTGGTCCCTGCCTGCCGAATGTCTGAGAAGGCTGCCTGCAAAACCTCTCCAGATGCCCGACCTATCCACACGCCCGACACTCCTTCGGGGGCCTATCGCACTGAGCCCGAACATGTCCTGGCTGTCCACACTGAAATCAAACCACCGCTGAACTGCCACAAGGTGGTCTAGCTGAGTCCTTGGCCTGCCCGCCCTGCTGGAACTCATCTTTCCGCCACTTCCTGCTGTCCGAATCGTCACCTAAAGCTGTCACCCTGCCAAAATGAGATTTTTCTCTCTCGTTGCCCTCAGCTATGAGCGCCTGGTTCACCTCCTCGGAGAAGGAACCCAGCCTAAAACTGTTTACCTGAACCCGAATGGCGTGTCGTAAGCCGTCCTTGAAGTGCCTCACCCAAGCTGCATCATCGCTCACCATACCAGGTGAAAAACGGTACAGATCTGTGAATGTAGCTGCGTAATCCATGACGAACATGTCTCCCTGCTGAAGACTCAAGAACTCCCAAGCTCTCTCTGCCCTTAGTGTCTCCGGATAAAAGTGCTCGAAGAACCTGTCCTCAAAGTCCTTCCATTCCAGTCCCTCATGCCTACGAGCCTGTACCTGCACATCCCACCAACGTTTCGCCGGTCCTCTCAGCATGTACGTCGTGAGTTTGACCCTCCACCCTGGAGGCGTCTCGAGCTTCTCGAAGATCATGTGCATACTCTCTATCCAGTTTTCTGCCGCCTGTGGACCACCCTCACCCTGAAAAAGCGGCGGGTGCTGCGACTAGAACTCCCACGTCAGATGCACCATAGAAGGCTCTGTACCCTGCGCGCCTCTGTCAATCCCCTACAAGACGTGAACTAGGCGAGCTCAAAGCTACTCGTCGAGCCACATTCCGAACGCTGCCAAACCCGGCTGCTGCCCTGGCTGCACTGGATCCTAAACCTGATCCTGTCCCTGAGCCTGTACCTACGGCTCATGATCTGCCTACACTGGATTCTGAACCTGATCCTGCGGTACCATATCCTCTCCTGCCTGTCCCTCCATTGTGTCGTGAATAAGTAACCCGCTGAATACCATAAATGGTCAAACAACCCACATATATCTATATAACAATATATTCTACGTAGATAAGGAAAGCAGTAAAAGGCAGTGCATAACAACTACCCTTACTCCCCCTCACCGCAACCCATTACCCACGGCATCCCGACCTCATGGCCTCCTTACTTTCCCTCAACAGATCCAAGTATCATTAGTACCTCGGGTCATTCCCATCCTGACAACCAACGTTGCCTCAGTCCCGACGACCAAGTCACCCAATCCTGACAGTTACAATGCCTCAACCATAGTACCTGCCTGCTCTCATAAGAGCCAGACCCATATGTCCTGCACATGCAATTCTACAAAAGTAAAAAGCATGGCATATACATTACCATAAACAAGAAATTCTATCAAGAGTTTTACCTATTCACATTTCAGGGCATACATAGCATGGAAATTGATTTTATTCACATGGTATTATCACTTCACAAAGTATACATGCAGTTATGAAATTGAAATACCCTAAAATGTGCCTATCAAAAGCCAAGCAAGAAACCCTTTCCATACCGGCCAAGGTTTACATATCATAATCAATACATCACACAAAAAGTGAGCCACCGAGGTGGAAATCATATTAACTGTAATCTGAGAAAAAAGCAAACTACAATTCCCACCCCCGACAACTCAATCCATCCCTCGTACATGGGGCTGCAGGCACCCAAGCACAAGTTCAAAAATCAAGTTCCAACAATAACCCATTTCCAGTCTACCATATCCCAAATAGTAAAACTAGTAGAAATAAAAGAGAAGTCTCAATCTCATTAGTAGCCCGAAAAACACTGTTACTAAATCCTTGTCAAGAACCTGCCTCTGATACCACTTTATAACGGCCCGGACCCGGCCAGCCACCTGAACAATGCCGAACGGGTCAGGTGTCACTACCTTAGGCGCACCTCCCCTGAATGAAAAAGGCTTCCGACTAGCAGCTAGGGTCTGATAGGTATAGTGGGGAGGATATACCCTCCTGGAGGAATAAAATAGTACCGGTCTGAGTAGAATACTAAATGTGCAGCGGAAATAAATGACTCAACAGACTCGAACCAGACCCGCATAGCGGAAGCACATACAATAACAATAAACAGCGGAAGCAAGATAAAAACAACAATAGCGGAAAGTAAATAGAACGTCATGCCAGCAATCAACTACAATAACTGCTAAAACAACCAAGCATGTATCCAAGCAAGTCATACAAATCAATACATATATAATAGAGAAAATGGATAACCAGTAGTAGCTACAATATAAGGTAAACATGTTGATGCAAGGAAAGAAAACTAAACAAATAACTCCAGTACGACATGACCTCAGGCTCCGTGCCAGTCTCCATGTCAAAAACACTAAAGTAAATCTCCTGGAGCTGACCCTCCACCTGCACGCAATTTCATAAAGTCTACACGCGTCCCGAAGGGCCTGTGTAGGGTGTGAGACAAGTCTCAGTAGGATACCACCCAGAGGTGCCTACCAAATATAAGTGTTTAGGAAGACATGCTTATATAAGAAAAAAATAAACAGTGAAATGCCCAAAAGTAAACAAGGGATTCACTGGTGCTCAGTAGCCACCAGGAAGTGTCTCCTGCTTCGGCCAATGCCGTAAAGTATGATCTGCAGCCCGGAACCTCGTGCCACCTGACACCATGTGTCTCAAGTACCGATGTCCCGATGGCACGCCCAACCGTCGTAGCCCAGCTCGAAAGCGCAACCTTCCCATGACACAACATCCAGAGGAACAACGATACCTGTCCTCAAAAGATAACCGGAGGGACAACGATGTCTGCCCTCAAATCACGGCAAGCCTCTGCCCCCAACCTAACTGCCTCAAATCTGTCTCACGAAGGCTCCTCGCCTTCCACGTGGCTTCCTATGGCAAGCAACCCCAAACCAAATATACCTAACCGCATCTACCGGGGGTCTCTACCCAGCAAGTGGCCGTACCACCTCATCTCAGAGTCTATCTGTGTGCACACTACTCAAAAGTACCCTGTGAGCGGTAATCACCTCAGTATGTCCCAAGCCACAACACCTCTGACACCTCGTGTCCTTGCGAACCTATCGCTCCAGTTAGATGGTCTCGCCATCCAGTAACCCGGGCCAAGCCCAACCTGACAGTCCAACTGTCTCAACCGATGTCCGTGACGCCCAAACCCGTGGTAGCAACCACCCAAAGTAACCCGAGCTAAAATCCCCAACCTGCAATCCCCATCACTCAAAAATATATCCGGGCCACGCCCAACACAACAAGCAGTTCAACACAGGCAATATCACACATTGCATATTCATACTTGGAAGCATCACTTTAAACAAGCAATTACTAAACAGTCAATTTGCACTACTTGCGCTATCCCATAACAGTACCTAACTCATTCACAATTTAACAATTAAACTAAACAGTTTAACTAGAGACATTCAATAAGAAGTATAAACACATCAGTTTAAACAACGGTCCAATTCACGCGCATTTCGGCACCCCCGACCGAATTGCCCCAAACGAGCAACGACCTCTAACCCGGTCTTCCTCAATCACAACAGGGTCAGGGAATGCCCAGAGGCATCCCACAATGCAGATAATGAAATAAAAACAAAATAAACAGGGTTTCTCTCAACACCCGACAACGCGCCCGAAGGTCGCCACCCCCAAAAGTCTACGAAAACACAAAAAAAGGTATGCACCACCTACCTCGGACTCGTACGATGCAACTCCTTTGATTTCAGCCTCTGAATCGGACTGAATCATGGTAGATCTGCGTTTCCATCAAATCCAGCAATTCCGTTCGGATGGAATCTGTGGAGGAACAGGTGAGGAATCGAGGACGAAGAAGGGTGCACGGGGTTAGCCTCTCTGATGCGGTCCCACTGCCTCTGACGGATCGAAGAACGGAGGTCATATGGTAGATCTAGAAGGATTTTTGTTTGTGGAGGTCTTTCAGACGGACTGTTCGTCCAAAGGGGGAGAAGAATAGAATTCTGGGAATGAGGAGCGACGACGCCTCAGTCGATCAAATAAAAAAAAGTACACGACGTGTATTTCCCAAGTACACGCCGTGTAGTCGTGTTTCCGTACTTAGACTTAAGCGGAGTCCGACACATGGTCTGGATCGTGTACATGGTCAGCACACGGCCAGGGTCTTGGCCGCTACATGGGCATGGGTACACGGCGTGTCAAGGAAGGCTACACACCATGTAGATGGAAATTTACACCTGGGCACCACATGACATGTACCTGGCCTCGCACGGGTAAGGAATACACGACGTGTCTATAAATACACGTCGTGTAGTAGGAAAGTTCTACACGGTCTTCACATGGCATGTACTCGGAGAGAACACGGGCGATCACTCGGGTAACTCATACACAGTGTGTACTTAAAGTACACGGCGTGTAGTCTGGAAATTTCCAGAAACTACCAAGATTTTCCAGACTTCTCAAAAACCAGTCAAAAGTTTAAACAGGGTTGGAATTTGACCCGTTTCCAAAAACTCGGGTTCTTACACATATCACCACCCTTATACTTCCATACCGCACTATGTCACACAACATTCAGCCTCAAGAACCCTTACCTACCCATAATAGGGCCAGATATCAAGTATCATCCAGCCTCATGGACCCTTTCCTACCCACATTAGAGTCATGTATCACATATAATTGAGCCTTATGGACCCTTGGATACCCGTAATATGGTCAGACATCACATATAAAGTATATTATCTAGGGTATCCAAGTAGAATGCCACTAAAGAGTCTATACTTGAAAACACCATTTAGATTATTTATTGATACTTTAAATAACTTACCCCCTATCATCATCCCTTACTACCCTTATCAGGGTCAGGATCATATATCACATGCATAAAAAATCACATAAAAATCTCATTGGAACCACATGACCAGGATGGGTGAGTAGAATGCCACTAAAAGAGGCTAAGAAGGAAAACACTATTTAACTTCTTTGTTGACACTTTAAATATACCAACCCCTCTTAGTGCATTCTAGGTCCCCAATAACAATCACAAATTAAATAAATCATATGATCCTAAGTGTCTATCATGATTCACAATCAAACCTCCTTTCCATATCGGTCCAAGTATAAAAGTCATATAATAGATAATCATCACAAAAAAGTGTGCCACTCAAGGTGGAAGTCAAATAAACTATCAAAATAATATAGAAAAAAAATAAAATTTCTACCCCTAAAAACTTTGTATTTCACCTATTCATGGGGCTACAAGAATCTAGACATGATCCCTTTACCAATTCATGACTACATCCTAGTCTCCAGTCTTCCATAATCCAAATAGTATAAACAAATAGAAAATAAATAATTTAATATCATTTGTAACCAGATGAATGCTGTTACTATTTTATTCCTATTCCTTGTAATGGTGCCAACAAACAAAAAAAGACCCATTCTAATACCATTTATAGCACCTTGACCCAGGATCTACTTAAAACTATGCTCTGGGACAGAGTGACTCTAGGACTTAGGTGTTCCTCCCCATATGCCAAAGGCTTTTGACTAGCAGTGAGGGTATGAGTGGTGATAGTGGGAAGATTATACCCTCAGGTGATGATAATAACAATGTTCCATAGATAAATATGATAGTGAAAGAAGAAACATATTAGAAGAAGAAAAATAAGTCTAGAAGAATCATAATAAAGCTAGTGGAAGCATAATAAAGTGAGAAAAAACATAATAATCAAAAATAATAATAAAAAGACCAAGGGACTAAGTACCATTTGTAGGAAAAACATATCATATCAGGTCAAACAAAAAAATAGACAAGTAGGGTTGCCTGGGGATAACCATTAGTACATACATATATAAAGTATGCTAAATAAAAAGGAAACTCCACCTTGATGCAATAACCACCATGGTCCAATGTCATCCATCCCATACAAAAAGTTCTAACTAGATCACTAAGGTCCAACTATAGAGACTGATCTTAGAGACATAATGTCTACATGTGTCCCGAGGGGCCCATGTAGGGTGCGAGAATAAATCTTAGTAGGCCACCACCAACATGTGCTTGCATCGCATCCATAACTATACAGGTGTATTATAAATATAAATAAAAGGTAAAACACACACATTTCATATTTAAACTGCTTCCCTTATGATCAATTATAACAAGGAAGAATTAACTCCTCTTTCAATCACTGGTTTAAGTCTGAACACATTCCCCCAATTATATATATGGAATATAACACATGTATGCATATATAAAATTGTAGTGGTGAGGATCCATGAATTAGAAACCTAGGAATACCCTAAAGAATCACATCCTAGGTGAACCCTTGGGTTCCAACTATAATCATGTCACCTGACACCTCGTATCATCAGTCAAATGTACATTGTCCAAACGAAAACCCAATCAAGTCCTTGGTCCCACCGACCGTAGTCCAAAAGTCCCCATCGACTCAAATCTCAACATACCAAGGCACAATGATATCTTTCCTCTAATAAATAATCACCATTGTATTAATATCCAATGTCCCAAGTCATGGAGATATCCATCCTCCCAATAACTTATCCCAACGGCCTCATGTAACATGAAAATCCTCATCCCTCAACTGATGGTCTCAACACCATCAAATGATGGTCCATACCCATCCACATGGATATCTATGGTGAGAAACCCCAATTTATCCAATGCTCAACACCATAAAAAAATCCACATAATATAAAGGGGCCTCCACCCAAAATGAGTGTTCAACACAACCTCATATGAGTCTTATCTGTGTGTACATGACTGTAACAACGTGTCGACCAACATTGTAGCACCCTGACCCCAGTAATCCTAGAGCCGGTGTCATGATACCATTAAATTGGAATAATATACAAGTAAATATCATCCAAAAGGACTAAAAAAATTAGTATTCTTGATAAACAAAATAAATAAACAAGTCTTATATTACAAATGAGAACACAAATTAAATTTTCTTTTTCTGAGGATAATAACTTTATTATGTCTAGCATATCCTCACGTATATTTCCTAGTACACTTTAGGGGATCCTGGGGAAAGGAAAAAAATAAGGGTGAGCTCAAATACTCATTAAGGGTAAAGTAAAGTGAAATCAATAATAAATCAATGATCATAATCAATATGGCATGGTGATAAAAAAATATTCGGTAAAAAACCATTATATTAGGCTAGCCAACTAATTTCATCTCATGAGACCATAAATGCATTGTGTGGATTTCATTAACTAGTCCCCAACCCATAGGGATTGTATTAAATATCCCCTAACCCATGCCTTTAATGTCCAAAGCATTCCTCATATATCGAACAATCGATTTAAATTCATAAACAAGGTGCCTTATAAAATATTTGTATTGAATAAAGGATATAGATTTATAAATATTTCCTTAGAAAATCAAATAAATTTTTAAGTAAACACCATATGTAAAAATGATATAAAGTTCAGGCAATGAACATATCCATGATAAATGATATAGATAATTAGGGTAAATTCAATGTTCAATGATCATAGGAAACAAAATATTTCAAGGGGATTAGAAAAATGAATCAAGGAAGTGAATGTCAATATTTTCCTTGGTCAAATAAATAAAAAAATATTTAGAGAAATAATTAATATTATATCAGTAAAATATATCCAAAATGGAGTAAAAATAAAGGGTTTTTGTCATTGATTAATGGAAATACTATAAAAATATCATTTAAAAACATTCTTGAGGAAAATATCATTTTAATTTTAATTTTCTTGAAATCCTTTTCTTGGAAAATCACATTTAAAAAAATTTTCTTTAAAAATTAACCTTTTAAAATTAAAAAGGAATATTCAAAGAAATGACAATGGGTAATTCTGTACATGTTTTATAAGTTAAAAAGAACATTCCTTTTGCAATATAAAAAGGTTAGAAAAGTGGCTTGTTCAGAAAGTGATAAGATGATTCCATTGAAAAAAAATTTAAAACATAAATAGGGTAAAAATGTATTTAATAAATCATTTTTATAAGGTTAAAAACATTTCTAAGAACCTTTTTAGAAAATAATTTTTTTAGAAGAAAATAGGTTGTCTGACTAAGGAGAGAAATAAAGTTAGGTTTTCTTAAAAAAATTTCTAAACTTTTTTGAGTGCTAAAGAGTGGGAAATGGTACTATTACATGAAAAAGGTCATTAATAACTAGAGGATAAGAAAATTAAATAGTTTATTAAACAATTATCATATAAATTTCTTTAATTCAATTTCAAGAATAAGAAATCTTGATTAGAATGATATTGTGAAACAAACCCTTAAAATGATCATAATGTTGAAGTGAGAGTTGATGAATGAATTGATTTTCTGTATATACTTTAAATATACATATAATAAGTGTAACTACATCAATATATATTAAAATTAATTATACACTTAATCACAAGATATTAACAATAATGAGGTAGTAATATAACCCAATGAAAAAGGAATTGAGTTATGAAATTTATTTACCACTTGGTAATTTTAAGTTCAAATAACCTTAGATGAAATAATTAAAATTTAAAATAAAAATACCATGAATAATTAATTATTCATGAAATTAAATTTCAAAGGGAATTATATACACCATATAAAAGAAACTTGGTGCATAACATTACAATATGCCTCAATGAAATGAAATTGAGACGAAATCCCTTATCTTGCGTTTCTTTTTTGGTGAACGATATTTAACCTCATATATAATGGTTTTAAGAATGTAACTAACTTATAAAAAAACCATAATAATATTTATAATATCATATATTATCTTCTTATAATATCTTATTACCCATTTATTAATAATCATTCATTATTTTCACTATTTCGGGTGTTAATTGCTTAGTTTTTTTAGTATGTTTGGACTTGTTAATTTTGTTATTATAATGTAAATAATTATTTAATCATATAAATAATATAAAACATGATTTAAATACCATATATATCCATTATAAATTTATTTATAATAATCCATAACATTTGGAGATAATAAATGAAATGCACCGTTCATGGAGATGGTAGGTCGTGCGTACGCATGAATGCTACTTCCATTTCTTTATCATACTTAAGAGAATGAAACATAAATGATATATATGTATATTATAATTATATTATAATATTAATGTCATATATTTCACATAAACCATTATTTATACATTCTATGTATAGTGTGAATGAGTCACATCACTTTGAGGAGGTGGTAGTCCACAATTCCACAAATGATGTTATCATATTTAAAAAAATGGAAATCATAAAGGTATGTGTTATATACAAATTAAATAAATATGAATAAATCATATATATCATATATATCATATAAAAATTGAATTTCCATCATACTTACCAACCACGAGAGGTGGTAAAGGAAAAATGAATGACATCGTTTCGTGAGGTGGTAGTTCGCCGCACACGAATGGTAAGTTCATTACCCATTTGATGGAATTGTGTGTAGGTGTAGGTAAAAAACTTAACAAAAAAACATATCAGTATATTTATTATACTTATGTTATTATATAATCATGGAATAAGTATAATTTAAGTATGGAGAAAGAAATAAAACTAAAGTGATTATTGAATAATGTTACCTCTTATTTGGGTAACTCCTTTTGGTTTGTACCAAAAGACTTCCTTGGTTTTATTTTTGATCAAAGGGAAGATTCTAGGATTAGGGGAGGGAAGTTTTAAACTTAATTGGACAGAATTGGGTGATCCAAATGATTTTAGTGGTGTAAATAAATGGGAGGGGTGACTGCCTTTTTATAGTGGAGGAGGAGTGACATTCTTGTAAATTTTTGAAAAAGGAATTCAACCCACATTTTTATAATGTAATGTGGATCCAATAATAGTAAATATTTTATAAAATGTATTAAATGGTATAAATATTAACATAAAATATATTTTAGACAAGTTTATAGGTAATTTTGGTCCTTAAGTTTAAGGTTCACCCCGTTGTTAAGCTATTTTTTCTCTTAATCACTGTAATTAATTTTAATCACTTTCACTAATATTTTTGGTCAAAAAATAAGTTAAAATTATTATAAATTAGAAATTATTCTGATTACAAATATTGAATCCATTTTTACTAATTAAAATCAGATAATATTTAGAAAATAATTTAAAATTAATCTCGCATACGGGATGATAAAGCGGGTTTTTAAAGTAAAAATGTTAAAAAGTTTGAAATATTTTTATATAAAATTTCAATGTGAAATTGATTCCAATGAACTAAATTGTATTAATATATTTATAATTTAACCACATAAACTTTAAAACTAATCAAAATTATAATTTAACCTTATAAATAAATTAGATGAAAATGGAGTTTTGAATTAAAATTCAGCATTTTTCACTATTCATCAAAAAATGAAACTTAGAAAAATTTCAAAAATTCACCCTAACCTAATTTTGATATTTATATTTCAAAATTTTTTTTTTTTCATATTAAATTTATATAATTTTCAAAATCCATATTTAAAATATGTTCTCCATTAAAAGGTGGTAAAATTGTCTTTTTAGAAAAATATAATTTTTAAGCATAAAACTAGATTTATTCTTATCTTATGATTATGAAACCTATTGGATGAATATAAAAAATATTTTATTGAATATATAATATATATATTTCATTAATATAATTAAATAATAGTAATTAATTTAATTTATTAGGATAAAACACCTTTGTAATCATAAAAACATTTCCTTTATATTCAATTGGTTATTATATTCGTTTATAATAAATTGTTTACCAATAACTTAATTTTATATTTGTGTAAACCACATATTTTCCTAGGTTAGTTAATAATATTCATAAGTTATAATTTAATGTCTAGGTTATATCTTATTATTTTAATAATAATGTTTTAATAATATATTGTTGTTCAATAAAATTCGGTCTTATGTACAATGCGAGTTATCAAAGAAAGTATTCATTGAGTATGATGAAAGAAAACTCAATATTGCGTGAAATGAAATCTATAAAAAATATTTATTTAAAATATTAAATACATTGTAAAGTCTTGGGATGTTATATTCTTTTCTATGCTTGGTGTTGCGTGTTATACACACTATCAAATAAAAGTTATTCTTTCAGAATTTTTGGGGTGTTAGATATTTGAAAATTCCTTGGTTTAAATCCCACAAAGTGAGAATAGTTAATAAAATAAAATATTAATAATATTGAATAATAAGTAAAAAGTTCATATATAATAACAAATAAATAGGTTTCTATGTTGTAGAATATTAGTGGGAAGTGAAAATATGGACTTGGAGGGAAAGCATAAATAATTATAGAGGGTGATTGAGGTCATAAATCAAAAAAAAGTGAATGATAAATGTAAAGTCAAGGGACTCAAAGTAATAAATATATGACGATTTAAATGACCATCAGTTCAAAAAAAAGAAGGTATTAGGATACTTTTTTTATTTTAAGCTCCTTTTCCAAATGTTGGGAATCCTTTTATTGACTAATAATATTAGGAATTTCACTTTCTTGATACATTTCAATTTCATAAGAACAGTTTCATATTTTGATTTTCCTTAGATCAAATTAAAATTCATCCCTTACTCTATGAAATAGATATCCAAAAATTAACTTTGATTCTTGAAGCACTAAAATTTTCTTTTAAAAGATTGTAATACCCATAAAACAACTCATTATATTTGTCTCTAAATATTTTCCAAAACCAATATAGTTAATAAATTAGTCTCTAAAAGTGATAACAATGGTTTATAATTAACATTTATTTATCAAAATATTTAGGTAAAAGCAATGGGACATTAACCAGAACATAATGTAAGCCAATGGTAGGTGAAAAAACCTTATCATCCTTCGGTCATGGGTTCAAGCCCCATTGCCTTTCTGGATTTTATGGGTTGTCACCCTACATATAAGTTGTCCTTTTTATAAAACCATATTGATATAATTTCAAAAATATGATGGAAATTATTGAAATTTAATCACTAAATAAGCTTTTAACTAAGGTTTTCTATATAATCTCAATATATAAATAATTCATCAATTTATTTCCACATAGGTTCTTACATGGTCTATATTTTATATTATAAAGGGGGGAATTGACTTGTTCAATGCTCTTGTTCCCCATATTTAAGGAAAAAAACTATAAAGGGATAATTTGGATGAGTTTTATTTACTTCCATCATACTCTTCATTTTTCCTTTGAAATTATTTACTCTATGACCTTCATTCCCACACATAAAGCATTTTCCCATTCCATTGAGACACTTTCCTGGGAGTCTCATTCCACATTTCTTGCATGATAAAAACTGAGTATTCTTTTCTCCATGGTCTCCAGCATTTAAGCTCTTAGAAAACTATACCATTTTCTTCTTTGGTGAGTCTGGGAGTTTCTTAAGGGATATTTTTTTAATCATATTTTAGAAAAATTGATTATGCATGAACATGATATATTTAACTCCTATAAACATTCTATTTGGTTTCGCATTTCCACCACCTTGTCCTTCATGTTCAATATTAGCACGATTCATTAAAGCTTTATCCATTGACTAAAATAAAAAATAATAGTGTGAGAAACAATTATCATAGTGGAAAAACTATATAGTCATTTTAATGGTGTCTAAATATTGAAAAATATTTTTTTATCTAAGACACCTCAAGTTTAAACTAGGTCATTCATTTTCATTATAAATTCAAATACTTCATAATGGTTTTGTATAGAAAATGTGAATTATCCTAAGCATATCCCTCAGGGAGGTCCAACCAGGTGCACAGTAAGGCCCATTTTTGTGTACCAGGTTATGCTCGAGTTAGGCCCAATGCACCTTTTCATAGTTTTTACCCAAAGGTACATCGATTCCAGAACTATGTCCACTTATATTATCCATACATGGATGTATTTCAAGTAAAACCACATAATATCTATATAACCGAAACTTTAGGATGTTCTTCAATAATTATCCACAAATTCTACCTTATGGTTAGGTTTTCTAATCAATGTTTCTCTAAATATAGTTCCCAAGGTTGCTATTAGAATTATTCTAATACTGAATATAGTGCCCCAACCCCAGCAATCTCAGAGCCAGTGTCATGCTACCATTATATTGGCATAATATACTAGTAAATCACATCTCAAAGGACCAAAATTTTTATCAGTCTTGGAAAAATAGATACATACACGAGTCTTGTATTAAAAATTAATACAAAAATTACAATTTTTTTTAGGATAATAATTTTTTTCCATATAGCGTATCCTAGAATATCTTTCTTAATACAATTTCGGGGATCCGAGGGAAAGGAAAAAAATAAGGGTGAACTCAAATGCTTAGTAAGGGTAATGTACAATGGAATCAATAATGAATCAATGATCATAATCAATATGGCATGTTAATAAATGAACAAACATGCCATATAATCAATAAACTGGGTAAGAAGTGCATAAATAGTATGTAAAGGTAAATAACTGAACACACATGATAAGTAATCAATAAACTAAGAATGAAAGTGTATCCATAGATAATGTAAAAGAAATAATCTCATTGATAATAATAATAATAAACGAATTATCAATAAAGTAAATGCTTAATTATTGGACATCATGTTTCCTAGGAACATGATGACTTTATTGTAAATATCCATCATCAAGATAGTTTAAAAAATACTAAGTAAAAACCCATTAGCTTAGGCTATCCAACTGATTTCATCTCATGAGACTATTGATGCATCATAGGGATTGTATTAACTAGTCCCCAACCCATAGGGCTTTCATTAAATGGTACCCAAATCATTCCTTTATTATCCAAAACATTCTTTATATATTGAATAATTGATTTTAAATTCATAAAAAAGGTTCCTTAACAAATATCCATATTGATTAAAGGATACATATTTATCAATATTTCCCTAGTAAATCAAATAATTTTCAAAGTAAATAATGTATGTAAAAATGTTATATAGTTTAGGAAATAAACATATCCATGATAAATGATATTGATAATTTGTGTAAATGCAATGTTCAATGATCATAGGAAATTTAATATTTCAAGGGGAATAGAAAAATTAATTAAGGGAGTGAATGTCAATACTATCCTTGGTAAAATCAATCAAAAACCATCCAGAGGAGGAATAAGGATTATATAAATACAACATATCCCAAGTAGAGTAAAAATAAATGGGTTTTGTCATTGATGAATGTAAATACTATAAAAATATCTTTTAACAACATTATTGTGGAAAATATCATTTTTATTTTGATTTTTTTTGAAATCCTTTTCATTGAAAATAACTTTTAAAAAAAATCTTTAAAAAGTAACCTTTTAAACATGGAAATGAATATTCAAATAAACAATGTGAGCTAATTCTATTCATTCAGTATAAGGTAAGAGAACATTCCTTTTTCAAGGTAAAAAGGTTATAAAAGTGCCTTGTTCGGAAAGAGACAAGAAGATTCCTTTGAAAATTTTTTAGAAGAAAAAATGTTTAAAAATTTATTTAATAAATCATTTTGGTAAGTTTAAAAAATTTCTAAAAACATTTTTAGAAAACAAGTTTTTTAGAAGAAAATGAGTTCTCTGCCTAAAGAGAGAAATGAAGTCGGGTATTATTAAAAACATTTTATAAAACATTTTGGGTACCAAAGAGTGAAAAATGGTACTATTACATGAAAAAGGTCATTAATAAACAGAGGAGAAGAAAATAAAATGGTTTATTGAAAAATGAAAAAATAAATTCCTTTAATTAAATTTCAATAATAAGCAATCTCGATTAGAATGATATTGTGAAATAAACCCTTAAAATGATCATAATGTTGAAGTAAAAATTGATCAATGAATTAATTATGTCTATCTAATATAAATACAATTATAAGAAGTGGAAATGCATAAATATATATTCAAATTAATTATCCACATAATAATAGTATATTAATGACAACGAGTAATTAATATAATCCAATAAAAAAGGAATTGATTTATGAAATTTCTTTACCAATTGGTAATTTTAATTTTAAATTTTAGTAGATGAAATAATTTAAATTTTCAAAAAAATATCATTAATAATGAATTATTAATGATATCCAATGTAAAAGTGGTAGTATATTCACCATATAAAAGAAACTAGGTTCATAACATTACAATATGTCTCCATTAAATGAAATTGAGATGAAATCCCTTACCTTGCATTTCATTTTTGGTCAAAATTATTTAACCTCATGTATAATGGGTTTAATAATGTCAAAAACTTATATAGTTACCATAAAAATATTTATAATATCATATATTATCTTCTTATAATATATTATTACCCATTTGTTGTTAATCTTTCATTATTTTCACTATTTCGGGTGTTAATTGCCTATTTTGTCAAGTATGTTGGGACTTGTTATTTTTGTTCTTATTAAATTGATAATGATTTGATAATATAAATAATGTAAACCATTATTTAAATATCATATATGTACAATATACATGTATTTATAATATTCCATAATATTTGGAGATTAGAAATGAAATACATTGTTCCTGGGACGATATGCCATATGTATGCATAAACGCTACTTCCATTTCTTTAATGTATTGAAAATATTGAAAAGTAAATGATATATATTTATATTATAAATATATTATCATATATATTTCATTTATTTCACATATTTTTATTAAAACCATCCTTTATATGTTTCATGTATAGTGTGAATGAGTCACATCACTTTGAGGAGACGATAGTCTACACTTCAAAGAATGATGTTATCATATTTAAAAAAAATGGAAAGCATGAAGGTTTGTGATATATAAAAATTAAATAATTATTAAGAAAACATAAATATCATATATATCATATAAAAATATCATGTCCATCATAATTCCAAACCATGAGATGTAGTAAAGGAAAAATGAATGACATCGTTTCGTGAGTTGGTAGTTCGTCGTACATGAATGGTAAGTTCATTAACCATTTGATGGAAGTGTGTATAGGTGTAGGTAGAAAACTTAAAAAAAAATCTTAATATATTTATTATAATTATTTTATTATATAATCATGGAATAAGGATAATTTAAGGGGTGTAGAAAGAAATAAAACTATAGTGATTGTTGAAGAATGTTACCTCTCATTTGGGTAACTCCTTTGGGTTTGTACAAAAAGACTTCCTTAGTTTGATATTTTCTCAAAGTGAGGATTCTAATATTATGGGAGGTAAGTTTGAAACTTATTTTTTAAAATACTGGATTATCCAAATATATTTATATGTGTGAATAAATGGGAGGGGCGAGTTCCTTTTTATAGTGGAGGAGGAGTGACATTCTTGTAAATTTTTGAAAACAGAATTTAACCCACATTTTTTCAATTTAATGTGGCTAAAATAATAGAAAACATTTGATAAAATGGAGTATATTGTATAAATATTAACATAAAATATATATTTTACAAGTTTCAAGGTCATTTTGGTCCTTAAGTTTAAGGTTCAGTCCGTTGTTAAACTATTGTTTCTCTTAGTCGCTGTAATTAATTTTAATCACATTCACTAATATTTTTGATAAAAAACTAAGTTGAACATATTATAAATTATAAATTATGATGATTAAAATTATGGAATCCATTTTTTAAAATTAAAATCATAGAATAGGTAGAAGCTAATTTAAAATCAATCCTGCATATGGGACAATTAAGCGTGTTTTTAAGGTAAAAATGTTCAAAAGATTGAAATATTTTTATATAAAATTTCAATGTGAAATTGATTCAAATGTCCTAAATTATATCAATTTATATATAATTTAACCAAATAAGCTTTAAAACTAATCAAAAATATAATTTAAACTTATAAAAAAATTAGATGAAAAAGAAGTTTTGAATTAAAATTCAACAGTTTTCACTATTCATCAAAAAATGAAACTTCTCAGAAAAATATGAAAAAATCACCCTAACCTAATTTTGATATTTATATTTCAAAAAAAAAGTTTATTTTTTCATATTAAATTTATAAAAGTTTCAAAATCCATATTTAAAATTGGTTCTCCATTAAAAGGCGGTAAAATTACCTTTTTAGAAAAATATAATATTTAAGTATAAAACTATATTTATTCTTATCTTATTCTTATCAAACATATTGGATGAAAATAAAAAATATTTAATTGAATATATAATATATATATATATATATATATATATTTTATTAATATCATTCACTAATAGTAATTAATTTAATTTATTAGGATAAAACACCTTTGTAATCATAAAAACATTTCCTTTATATTCAATTGGTTATTATATTTGTTCATAATAAATTGATTACTAATGACTTAATTTTATATTTGTGTAAAAAAATATTTTTCTAATTTAGTTAATAATATTCATAATTATTAATTTAATGGCTAGGTTATATCTTATTATATTAAATAATAATTTTTTAATAATATATTGTTATTTAGTAAAACTCAATCTTACGTGCAACACAAGCTATCGAAGAAAGTATTAATTGCATGTGATGAAAGAAAACTCAATATTTTGTGCAATTAAATCTATAGAAAATATTTATTTGAAATATTAAATATATCATAAACTCTTGGGATGTAATTTTCCTTTCTATGTTTGGTGTTATGTGTCATACACACTATCAAATAAAAGTTACACTTTTAGAATTTTTGGGGTGTTAGATATTTGAAAATTACTTGTTTTAAATCCCACATAATGAGAAGGGTTAATAAAATAACCTATTAATAAGAGAGAATAATAAGTAAAAAGGTCACATATAATAACAAATAACTAGTTTTCTATGTACTAGAATATTAGTGGCAAGTGAAAATATGGACTTGAAGAGAAAGGGTAAATAATTATAGAGGGTGATTGAGGTCATCAATCAAAAACAAGTGAATGATCAATATAAAGTTAAGGGACTCAAAGTAATAAATATATGATTATTTAAATGACTATCAGTTCAAAAAAAAATGAAGGTATTATGATTTTTTTTCTTTTAAGTTCCCTTTCCTAATGTTTGGGAATTATTTTATTAACCAATAATAAAAGGAATTTCACTTACGTGATATGTTTAAATTTCATATGAATAGTTTAATATTTTAGTTATGCTTTGATCAAATTATAATTCATTCCTTACTTCATGAAATGGATTTCCAAAAATTAACTTTGATTCCTATAGCATTAAAAGTTTCTTTTAGAAGATTGTAATACCCATAAAACAAGTCATTATATTTGTCTCTAAATATTTTCCAAAACAAATATGGTTAAGAAATTAGTCTCTAAAATTGATAAAAATGGTTCATAATTAACATTTATTTATAAAAAATGTTTAACTAAAATCAACAAGACACTAATCAGGGTATCATGTAGGACAATGGTTGGCACAAAACCCTTATCTTTCTTCGGTAATGGGTTTAAGCCCCATCGCCTTTCCAGATTTTAAGGGTTTTCACCCAACATGCAAGTTGTCCTTTTTATAAAACCATATTGATATAATTTCAAAAATATGATGGACATCCATGAAATTAAATCATTAAATGTGCTTTTAACTAAGGTTTTCAATACAATCTCAATATATAAACACTTCATCCATTTATTTCCACATATATCCTTACATGGTCTATAGTTTATCCTATAGAGGAGTGAATTGACTTGGGTAATTCCCAGGTTCCCCACATTTAAGGAAATAAACTATAAAGGGATAATTTGGATGAGTTTTATTTACTTCCATCATACTCTTCATTTTTCCTTGGAAATTATTTACTTCATGAACTTATTTCCCACACATAAAGCATTTTCCTATTCCATTGAGACACTTTCCTAGGCATCTCCTTCCAAATTTCTTGCATGATAGAAATAGAGCATTCTTTTCTCCATGGTCTCCACCATTAAATATCTTAGAAAAACTATCCTTCTCTCATTTTGTGAGTTTTGGAGTTGGTTAAGGTATAATTTGTTAATCATATTTCAGGAAAATTTATTAGGCATGAACATGATATCTTTTACTCCTATCAATATTCCATTTGGTTTCTCATTTCCACCACCTTTTCCTTCATGTTTAATGTTAACATGATTTATTTGGGTTTTATTCATTGAATAAAACCAAATAAAATAGTGTGAGAAACAATTATCATATTGGGGAAACCATATAATCATTTTAGTGTGTCTAAATATTGACACATATTGTTTTTATCTAAGACACCTCAGGTTTAACCTAGGTCATTCATTGTTATCATCTATTGAAATAATTTACAATGGTTTTTTATATAAAATTTGAATTATCCTAATCATATACCCCAGGGGTTTCAAACTAGGTGTGTATTAAGGCCCATTTTTGTGTACTAGGTTATACTCAAGTCAGGCCCAACACACCTTTTCATAGTTGTTACCCATATATACATCCATATTAGAACCACGTCCACTTATATTATCCATAAATGGATGTATTTTTAGGAAAACCACAAAATATATATCTAACTGAAACTTTAGGATGTTCTTCTATAATAATCAACAAATTCTACCTTAGGGTTATGTTTTATAATCTATGTTTTCCTAAATCTAGTTCCCAAGGTTGCTACTAAACTTCCTCTGATACCAACTACAATGCCGTGACCCCAACAAACTCAGAGCTGATGTCATGATACCATTACATTGGCATAAGATACAAGTAAATCATATCTCAAAGGACCGAATGTGTAACACCCCAAGCTTCCACGGTACGCTTCCCTTTGAATAATACAGTAGCGTGTGTTGTACGCAACTTCAATTACTAACACACACCACAACCAATCAAACTAGCCGTTATGAATAGTAATCCCCAATTTTTAAAATTTTATAAATTTAATATCTCAAAATTTACTTCATTTTTGGATTTGTAATATCAAAATTATCCTAGGGTAAAATTTTGGAACTTTTTGGATAACATTTATATTTTGAGGAATAGTGAAAATTACTATATTTTAATAAAAACAAATTTTTTAATCGAAATAATTAATAGTGATAAATTATGAATTTGAGTGGTTTTAAAGTATATTTAGAATATATTTTACAATTTAATACAATTTTGGTCATTGGACATAATTTCACAATTAAACTGGACATAAACAAGTATCAATCTTTTGATAGTTATTATATCTTAAAAACACGCTTTTTGTTTTGATAGCGGGAATTAATTTTAAATTAATTTATTCCACTTATGTGTTTTGAATTTGAAAAAATGGATTCCATATTTGGAATCAGGATTTCCAAATTGTATAAATAGGTAACTTTTATTTTTAGACATTTTGAATAATTACTTCGGTAAATATTTTATTTACCGTGGTTAAAGGGTAAATCTAGTAAATAAGGGTAAAAAAATAATATTATAATAGTACTAAATTACCCTAAAACGCGTTCTAACCCTATTGATTGAAAAATGTCTGACCATGGGCATATTTGGGTCGATTTTGGGACCCCATGGATCCACTTGTAAGTGATAATGACACTTTATATTAATTAAGTTTAAATAAATACAAAAATGACATTAGCATATATCTTCTAGAAAAACAATTTTTACATAGGGTTATATATGTTGGATTTTAGACTATAAATTTTCATTAGAAATATAAAAATATTTCATAAATAATGGTATTTTATTTTTAATTTTTAGACATTTAATAATTAATATTATTTATGACACAATAATGATGCAGTATTTTCCTTATTAATGAAAGAATCAAATAATTGGTATTATAAATGTTAAAATTAATATAATTTGAAAATTTTGATGACATAAATGAATTTTATTGATTAATATGACATTATATTATTTCTTAAATGATTTTTTTTTCTAATTAATAAAGTTTTTAAGACTTTAACAAAAATCAATTATTGAATAGTGTCAAAATTGACATAAAAGAGTTTTTAAAACAAATATTATATTATTATTTGATATTAAATTCTTAAAAATCTAAGGTTCAGGAAAGATACTTAAATAATTATATTTTTATCATTAATGGACCACTTGGGGGTATCTTGTATGTATATAGTAAGTTTATTAACTATATAATTTAAAAATACAAAGTGACATGGTAAATGTTAAACTAATTAACTAAGAGTTAAAACTAAAATCTAAGGTTAATATAGTGACACTAACCTATCTAAAACCTATTGGTTGAGTGGTTTTTGACCTATAACCACCTTAAAATTTAAATAATACACTTTGGATCCATTATAAACCGAATATGAATTTATTATAATATAATATTTCGAGATTTTCCTAAGGTTCCCCTCCCCCCCTTATAAAAGGATGCCACTTATAACCAATTATTCACACTTTCAAAGCCTTTTGGTTCGGCCAAACCCTACCCAAATACTCTCTAAAATTCCCTCACTTCAACCTAGAGGAATTATTTTGATCAAAAATCCAACCTAAGTATCCCTTTTGATCAAATCAAAAGGAAGAACCCAAAGAAGAGGTAATGTTTTCACCACCCTTTTTCAAGTTTCTTTCTTTTTCAACTTATTATTTCTTTGTTATTACAATTATAAAATTATAACTTCAGTATATTATATATAATGTGATGTTATTATAAATATGGTACAACCATATTCAATATTTTATCCATCCTTTGAATGACATGTCACCATACGTGCGTACGTACGACTTACCGTCTCCACGTGGTGGTGTAATTGTTATTCAATAAATTATTATTTGGATGGGTATAATAATGATGTGTAATTCATGTAAATAATAAATATAACATGATAATTATTCTTTATATATTATATAACATCCAATTATATATTATTTTAATATCAAAAGGATGATATTGTCGTTCGTGCGTACGTATGGACTACTGTCTCCACGAACGCGATGAGATTTATTCTCCATCATATCCATTAAAGTATAATTATCATTTTATGATTAATAATAGTATTTAAGGACTTGATATCATTCTATATATGAATAATATACAACCTATCCATAACAAACATGGCTTATGTAACAAAACATATGAAAGAAAACGAGTAAGTTAACACCTGAAACGACGATAATAATAAGATATTATTAAAAAAGCAATGTTAAAAGATCATATATGATATCATATTAATTTATATTATTATTATATAATTTAATAAAAATCATATCAAAATTATACAGGCAGATAACCTACCCGAACCAAGGAAAAGTACAAGGTAAGGGGTTTTCATCTCACTCCTTATTCCCGTGAGATTCGTACCATATTGCCACTATTACCTTTTTTGTGGTGTATGTACTTACCATAATTGTATTATTTGTGTAATACACTTTAATTTATGTGTATTTACATATTCATTTTATTATACCTCTTTCATGGGGTGTATGTTTTGTAAGTTACCAAATTGGTAAGGGTTTATTTCACAATCTCTTCATTATCCAAGATTGTTTAAACGTAATTATCTAGTGAGACCTCTTTATCATCCACATTAACGTTTCTTAAAAATGTGTTTCAAAACATTCTTACTATTTTACAGAATATGGGTTAAAGTCAGTTATACCCATGTTTGACTTTTTATAAGAACTTTATAAAGGAATCTTTCCGTCGTTTTCCAAACAAGGTCCTTTTTAACCTTTTCGACAGAATTAAGGTAAGAATGTATTTTTTTAACTTATATGGCGGGTGCGGCTATTTTCCGCCGTTATAAAATCTTCGAAGCTTCCCTTAAAAGATTCTAAGAATATTTTCAAAGTAAAAGTTTTCTTTTATAATTATGTGATTTTTAAATGATTTAAAAAAAATAGATATTTCTCCCAAATATATGAAAATCCAGTGCAAATGTATAGGTATTTAATGTAAGCTTAAAAATGTTTTCAGAAAACCTGACTCTCGAGTGTGGTAGATAGGAAGGGATTGGGCGTGGACCCGTCATGGCCTGTAATTAGTTGAGTAGTCTCAAAATTAGTTATTTTATTTTCAAAGGATTGCATAATGTTTTCAGAAAAACACTGGAGTAGATTTGAAGAATTTTAAACGTAAGTATCTTCTAAAAAAATTACATCGGTAGGTCTCATGAGACAAACTAGTGTCTTGACACAAGCCCTTGACAAAATCTTATTTGTAGTCTTGGCACAAGGCCTTGACTATGTGGTTATGATAGTCTGCCATTATGCATTCCATCATTATGAAAGTGGTTATTGATATTGCATGTGATTATTCGACTAGTAGAATATCCATGTGAATAAGTAAATGGAATTATTTCATTTTATCTTTTCCATATTATACCTAAGTTCATGTTTAAAAGGCTTTTGTTTTAGTTATACATTGCCTTTAAGTGTTTATGCTTATCTATGAAAGCTTCTGCTATATTTTTATCCTTACTGAGCATCTGAGCTCACCCCTTTTAATGTTTTATTTTTCCCAGGATGTGAAGAAGTAATTTATGAATGACCTGCAGGGATAGTTTATGGGGATATAAAGACAAGATGCTGTTGTAGTTTTTTTACCTTATGATGTAATGTAAGACTTATAAATATATCTAGTGTTTCCAAGATTACTAAACTAATCAGTCTTTAGAGACTTGATCCTTTGTGATCATGCCAATATTATGTAATAATGCACCGACTCTGGGTAACTGGGGTCGGGGCGTTACAGTTGGTATCAAAGGAAGTTTAGTAAAAACCTTGGAAGCTAGATTTAGATAAACTCTGATTAGAGAACATAGATTTAAGATGGACTTTGAGGATTGGTATAGAAGAACTTCCTAGAATTTTGGTATTGTAGAGATTTTGTGAGTTTTCCGAGCAATACATCATACGAGCAAGTAGAGGAAGCTATGGCATAGATGTACCTAGGGGTAAAACCTGAAAACACCGCTTTGAGCTAGACTCGAATGGGAACTGGTGCATGACAATGGGCCTTGCTGCACTCTTGGTTACGACACTCCCAGGGGATATGCTTTGGATAACTCTCATTTTCTTTAAAAATCATTATGAAGGGTTTATGAGTATATACTTCCTCAAAGAAAACATTTTTATGTTAATGGATTATATCCATAAATAGTTCAATTTATGTTAAGTGTTTTATAAGTATGAAATTATGTATTTTGATTCATAAACTAATCTAGTTTATGCATTTGTTTAGAAATGGTTCCTAGTCAAAGAAATGGAATCCATATCAATGCACACACTCCATGTAGGGATTTCCCTCCTACTCAAGATAATTATAGTGGAGTTGGTGATGCAACCGGTGCTGATCAACTAATCACTATACGGGGACAACTCACTCAAGTTATGCATAATAACCTTACCCGTATGGAGCACCCTGATCCACAGCATGGAGGATCAATGTTAGATTGCTTCATGAGGTAGAAACCACCAATATTCAATGGGAGTACAAATCCATTATTAGCTGAGCAATGGATAAGTTCCCTAGAGAAAATATTTCAGGCTTTGGGGAGCAGTGAAATGGAAAAAGTTATCATGGCAGTTTACCGCCTCACTGGAGATGCTGATCAATGGTGGTCATTGATTCAAAACATGGAAAAAGATGATGAAGTATCAAATATGGAATGGAGGGAGTTCAAAGATATGTTGTTAGAAAAATACTTTCCTCATGACCATCGAGCAAGGATGGAAAGACAATTTCTGAGTCTGAGACAAAAGGAGGATGAGAATGTCGGAATGTATGAGGCTAACTTTATAAGGTTAGAAAGGTATGCCAGAGATTTTATACATAACCCAAGAATTAAGATTGATTGTTTCTTTGATGGGTTAAAACCATTTCTCTGTCGAGCATTAGTCTCACAATCCTTCTCATCTTACGAAGACATTGTCTCATGTGCTATCAAGATAGAAAAAGAATTCTCTAAGTCTTATGACTTTAAAGAAAAGAAAGAGAAGAAGAGATCCGCTGATCAATCTGGGAATGGAAATAAGTGGAAGAAGGGAAAAGTTGAATATCCATCCTATAGTAAATGTGGGAAGAAACACCCTGATACTTGCTTAAACGTAATGAGAGTCTGTTACAAGTGTGGTGAAAAAGGCCACCAAGCTCGTGATTGAAAGGGGAAGAAGGAAGCTACCAATGTCCAGTGCTACAATTTCAGGGATATGGGACATTATTCAAATGAATTTCTTAAGCATTAGGGGAACTTACGTCAGAAAAGGCCAAGGGATCAAGGCCAAGCTTATGATATCACTACAGCTGAGGTAGAAGCTCTGAAAGACCTGGTGGCAGGTAATTTATTGGTTTCCTCAAGTTTAGAAAATGCATTATTTGATTCTGGATCATCACACTGTTTCATATCTTCCCAGTTTTCTAAGAAAATTAGATATTTCCAATTTGATTTAACAAAGGAGTTGTCAGTTAAAACTCCTAAGGGAAGTATCATTGCAACAAAGTTTTGTGAATCAGTCCCCATTAGAGCACATAAATGTTCTTTATCCGCTGATCTCATCGTCATACCTATGATTGAGTTTGATATAATCCTCGGTATGGATTGGCTTTCAGACCATGATGCGAAGATTTATTGTAAGAAGAAGGAGGTTACGATTTTTGATGATGATGATAAGGAACTCCTTATCTTTAGAGCAGAATCGTCACCACCTAATTCTTATCTAGATCCACCCCCAGTAGCTCAACTAAATTCAATTATTGGGGAGGAAGAGAATGAAATGACTGTGGGTAAGGAAATGAATGTTCAAATAGAGGATGTACCTATTGTGAAAGAATATGTAGATGTGTTTCCATAAAATTTAGCTGGACATCCTCCAGAATGAGAAGTTGAGTTTTCTATTGATTTAATTCCTAGATCAAGGCCTATATCGAAAACCCCTTATAGAATGGACACTATGGAATTAGTTGAACTAAATAAACAACTAGAGGAATTGAGTAATAAGGGATTTATTCGCCCTAGTGTTTCTCCATGGGGAGCCCTTGTTCTTTTTGTTAAAAATAAAGATGGATCTATGAGGTTATGTATCGACTATAGGGAGATTAATGCTATAACAATAAAGAACAAGTATCCTCTACCTCACATTGATGATTTATTTGACCAACTGCATGGATCTTAATACTTTTCAAAGATTGACCTTCGATCTGGATACCATCAGTTGTGTGTGAAGAAGGAAGACATTCCGAAGACAACATTTTGAACTAGGTACGGGCATTACGAGTTTACGGTAATGCCATTTGGGATGACTAATGCACCCTCTGTATTCATGGATCTAATGAATAAAGTTTTCAAGGAATATCTCGATGATTTTTTGGTGGTATTTATTGATGATATCTTGGTATAATCCAAAATCTATGAATATCATGAAAATCACTTGCGCATTATCTTGAAGACTCTGAGAAGACATGAATTATATGGGAAGTTTAGCAAGTGTGAATTCTGGCTTCAGGAGATTTCTTTTATTGGCCATATTTTCTCTAAATATGGAATCTCTGTTGATCCTTATAAGACCAAGGCAATCCAAGAATGGCCTACATCTATGAGTATAATTGAGGTACACAGTTTTATTGGTTTGGTAGGTTATTATCGACGTTTCGTCCATAATTTTGCCCGATTAGTTAACCCATTAACAAAGCTCACATGTAAGGGGGTTAAATTTGTTTGGAAAAAAGAGTGTGAAGAATGTTTCAAAGAACTAAAGAGAAGATTAATCAATGCTCCTATATTGACTCTACCATTAGGGAATGATGGGTTTATTATTTATAGTGATGCATCGAAGAAAGGACTTGGTTGTGTCCTTATGAAGAATGATAGGGTTATTTCCTATGCATCATGACAGTTGAAAATTCATGAGCAAAAATATCCTACTCATGATCTCAAGTTAGAAGCTGTGATCTTTGCTTTGAAGATATGGAGGCACTACCTCTATGGTGAAAAATGTGAGATTTATACTAATCACAAGAGTTTGAAGTATATTTTCTCACAAAAAGAACTCAACATGAGGTAAAGGAGATGGCTTGAACTACTCAAGGATTATGATTACATGATACACTACCACCTGGGGAAGGCAAATAATGTGGGAGATGCTTTGAGAAGAAAAGATCATGGAGTTTTGAACATGATGAGAATTGAAATGGATCTTATTTTCATGGATCTAGTGAAGATGGATATGGGAATTACCATGGAATGTGAAACATCAATACTTTTTCAAATGGTTTTCAAACCATATTTACTAGAAAGGATAAAGAGTTCTCATACCGGTGATGAAGAGTTTCAAAAGAAGATTAAAGCTGTAAATGATGGGAGATTGGGAGACTTTGGGTATGAAGATGGAATTTTGAAATTTGGGAAGAGACTTTGTGTTCCCAATATACTTGATCTAACAAGGGAATTGTTGGATGATGCTCATAGTTCCAATTTCTCTATACACCCAGGGAGTACCAAAATGTATAGATATTTGAAGGAACACTTTTGTTGGGACAACATGAAGAGGGAGATTGCTGATTTTGTGTCAAGATGTATGGTTTGTCAACAAGTGAAAGATGGAAGGCAACAACCTGGAGGAGTCATGCAACCTCTTCCCATACCTGAGTGAAAATGGGATAATATTACGATAGAATTTGTCATGGGACTACCAAAGACTCCTAGAAGGAACGATGCAATATGGGTTATTGTTGGTCGTCTTACCAAGTCAGAACATTTTCTTGCTATAAGGGAAGATTTAACACTTGAACGTATAGCAAGGCTATATATTAATGAAGTGGTGAGACTTCATGGAGTACCCCTATCAATTGTTTCCGATCGTGATCCCCGTTTTACTTCACGATTCTGGAAGAGTCTTCAAAAATCCATGGATACTGAACTTCATTTGAGCACTCCTTAACACCCTCAAAAAGATGGAAAATCATAACGGACTATTCAAAACTTAGAAGACATGTTGAGATCATGCTTACTTGACTTTCAGGGTATGTGATATCAATATTTACCTCTAGTTGAATTTTCCTATAATAATAGCTTCCATTCAAGTATTCGGATGGCACCATATGAAGCGTTATATGGAAAGAGATGTCAAACACCAACCTGTTGGGATGACGTTGGTGAAAGAAAACTTGTAGGCCCATAACCAGTGGAGGAAACGATGGAAAAAGTGAAGGTAATCCAAAACCACATCAAAGATGCTCAAAGTAGGCAGAAGAGCTATGCTGACAACCGAAGAAAGGATTTGGAATTTCAGTTGGGAGATCATGTTTTCTTAAAGGTATCTCCATGGAAGGTAGTTATACGTTTTGGCAAGAAAGGTAAATTGAGTCCTAGGTACATCGGTCCTTTCGAAATTCTAGAACGAATTGGGGCTGTAGCTTACTGTTTGGAAATGCCGCCAAATCTCTCCAAAGTTCACGATGTGTTCCATGTATCACTGTTGAGAAAATACATGCCTGAACCAACGCATGTACTCACCTATGAGGAATTAGAACTGGAACCCTATCTGTCTTATTGCGAAGATCCCATCAGGATTCTTGATACAAGAGAACAAGTGCTAAGAAACCGGACGACTCGTCTGGTAGAAGTTCTCTGGAGAAACCATAAGATGGAAGAGGCAACGTGGGAACCCGAGGAACTTATGATGAAGAACCACCCGAGTGTTTTCATGCAGTACTATTATAGAAATTTTGAGGACAAAATTATTTTAAGGAGGGGAGAATGTAACACCCCAAGCTTCCATGATACGCTTCCCTTTGAATAATACAATAGCGTGTGTTGTACGCAACTTCGAGTTCTAACACACACCACAACCAATCAAACTAGCCGTTATGAATAGTAATAACCACTTTTTGAAATTTTATAAATTTTATCTCTCAAAATTGACTTCATTTTTGGATTCGGAATATCAAAATTAGACTAGGTTAATATTTTGGAACTTTTCGGATAACATTTATATTTGGAAGAATAGTGAAAATTACTAAATTTTAATTAAAAACAACTTTATTAATCGAAATAATTAATAGTGATAAATTATGAATTTGAGTGGTTTTAAAGTATATTTAGAATATATTTTACCATTTAATACAATGTGGTCATTTGACATAATTTCACAATTAAACCAGACATAAACAAGTATCAATCTTTTGATAGTTATTATATCTTAAAAACACGCTTTTGGTTTTGACAGCAGGAATTAATTTTAAATTAATTTCTGCCACTTTTGTGTTTTGAATTTGAAAAAATGGATTCCATATTTGGAATCAGGATGTCCAAATTGTGTAAATAGGTAACTTTTATTTTTAGACATTTTGAATAATTACTTCGGTAAATATTTTATTTACCGTGGTTAAAGGGTAAATCCGGTAAATAAGGGTAAACAAATAATATTATAATAGAACTAAATTACCCTAAAACGTATCCTAACCCTATTGGTTGATACATGTTATACCATGGGCATCTTTGGGTCGATTTTGGGACCCCATGGATTCACTTGTAAGTGATAATGAAACTTTATATTAATTAAGTTTAAGTAAATACAAAAATGACATAAGCATATATATATTTTAGAAATTTTTTTTTACATAGGGTTATATATGTTTGATTTTAGACTATAAATATTAATTAGAAAGATAAAATTATTTCCTACATAATGGTATTTTATTTATAATTTTTAGAAATTTAATAATTAATTTTATTTATGACACAATAATGATGCAGTATTTTCCTTATTAATGAAAGAATCAAATAATTGGTATTATAAATGTTAAAATTAATATAATTTGTAAGTTTTGATGACATCCATGAATTTTATTGATTAATATGACATTATATTATTGTTAGATAAATTTATTTTCGAATTAATAAAGTTGTTAAGACTTTAACAAAAATCAATTATTGAATAGTGTCAAAATTGACATAGAAGAGTTTTTAAAACAAATATTATATTATTAATTGATATTAAATTCTTAAAAATCTAAGGTTTGGCCAAGAGACTTATATAATGATATTTTTATCATTAATGGACCACTTGGGGGTATGTTGTATGTATATAGTAAGTTTATTAACTATATAATATAAAAATACAAAGTGACATGGTAAATGTTAAACTAATTAACTAAGAGTTAAAACTAAAATATAAGGTTAATATAGTGACCCAAACCTATCTAAAACCTATTTGTTGAGTGGTTTTAGACCTATAACCACCTTAAACTTTAAAAAATACACTTTGGAGTCATTATAAACCGAATATGAATTTATTATAAAATAATATTTTGAGATTTTCCTAAGGTGCCCCTCCTCCCCCTTATAAAAGGACACCACTTCTAACCAATTAGTCACACTTTCAAAGCCTTTTGGTTCGGAAAAACCCGGCCCAAATACTCTCTAAAATTCCATCACTTCAACCTATAGGCCTTATTTTGATCATAAATCCAACCTAAGGATCCCTTTTGATCAAATCAAAAGGAAGAACCCGAAGAAGAGGTAATGTTTTCACCACCCTTTTTCAAGTTCCTTTCTTCTTCAACTTCTTCTTTATTTGTTATTCCAATTATAAAATAATAACTTCCGTATATTATATATACTGTGATGTTATTATAAATATGGTACAACCATATTCAATATTCTATCTATCCTTTGAATGACATGTCACCATACGTGCGTACGTACGGCTTACCGTCTCCACGTCGTGGTGTAATTGTTATTCAATAAATTATTATTTGGATGGGTATAATAATGATGTGTAATTCATGTAAATAATAAATATAACATGATAATGATTCTTTATATATGATATAACATCCAATTATACATTATTTTAATTTCAAAATGATGATATTGTCGCTCGTGCGTACGTACGGACTACCGTCTCCACGAACGCGATGAGATTCATTCTCCATCGAATCCATTAAAGTATAATTATCATTTGATGATTAATAATAGTATTTAAGGACTTGATATAATTCTTTATATGAATAATATACAACCTATCCATAACAAACACGACTTATGTAACAAAACATATGAAAGAAAATGAGTAAGTTAACACATGAAACGACGATAATACTAAGATATTATTAACAAAGCAATGTTAAAAGATCATATATGATATCATATTAATGTATATGATTCTTGTATAATTTAATAAAAATTATTTCACCATTATAAAGGATTATAACCTACCCCAACCAAGGAAAAGTACAAGGTAAGGTGTATTCATCTCACTCCTTATTCCCGTGAGATTCGTACCATATTGCCACTATTACCTTTTGTGTGGTGTATGTACTTCCCATAATTGTATTATTTGTGTAATACACTTTAATTTATGGGTATTTACAAATTCATTTTATTATACCTCTTTCATGGGGTGTATGTTTCGTAAGTTACCAACTTGGTAAGAGTTTATTTCACAATCTCTTCATTATCCGAGATTGTTTATACGTAATTATCTACTAGGACCTCTTTATCTTCCACATCCATGTTTCTTAAAAATGTGTTTCAAAAAATTCTTACTATTTTACAGAATATGGGTTAAAGTCATTTATACCCTTTTTTGACTTTTTATAAGAAGTTTATAAAGGAATATTTCCTTCGTTTTCCAAACAAGGTCCTTTTTAACCTTTTCGACAGAATTAAGGTAAGAATGTCTTTTTTAACTTATAGGGCGGGTGCGACTATTTTCCGCCATTATAAAATCTTCAAAGCTTTCCTTACAAGATTCTAAGAATATTTTCAAAGTAAAATTTTTCTTTTATAATTATGTGATTTTTAAATGATTTAAAAAAATAGATATTTCTCCCAAATATATGAAAATCCAGTGCAAATGTATAGGTATTTAATGCAAGCTTAAAAATGTTTTCAGAAAACCCGACTCTCGAGTGTGGTAGACAGGAAGGGATTGGGCGTGGACCCATCATGGCCTGTAATTAGTCGAGCATTCTCAGAATTAGTTATTTTATTTTCAGAGGCTTGCATAATTTTTTCAGAAAAATACTGGAGTAGATTTGAGCAATTTTAAACGTAAGTATCTTCTAAAAAAATTACCTCGGTAGGTCTCATGAGACAAACTAGTGTCTTGACACAAGGCCTTGAAAAAATCTTATTTTTATTCTTGGCATGAGGCCTTGACTATGTGGTTATGATAGTCTGGCATTATGCATTCCATCATTATGAAATTGGTTATTGATATTGCATGTGATTATTTGACTACAAGAATATCTATGTGAATAAGTAAATGGAATTATTTTATTTATCTTTGCCATATTATGCCGAAGTTCATGTTTAAAAGGCTTTTGTTTTAGTTATACATTGCCTTAAGTGTTTATGATTATCTATGAAAGCTTCTGCTATATTTTTATCCTTACTGAGCATCTGAGCTCACCCCTTTCAATGTTTTATTTTTCCTAAGATGTGAAGAAGTAATTTATGAATGACCTGCAGGGATAGTTTGTGGGGATATAAAGACAAGATGTTGTTGTAATTTTTTTTATCTTATGATGTAATGTAAGACTTATAAATATATCTAGTGTTTCCAAGACTACTAAACTAATCAGTCTTTCGAGACTTGATCCTTTGTGATCATGCCAATGTTATGTAATAATGCACCGACTCTGGGTAACTAGGGTCGGGGAATTACAGTTGGTATCAGAGGAAGTTTATTAAAAACCTTTGAAGCTAGATTTAGATAAATTCTAATTAGAGAACATAGATTTAAGATGGACTTTGAGGATTAGTATAGAAGAACTTCCTAGAATTTTGGTGTTGTAGAAATTTTTTGAGTTTTCTGAGCAATACATCATACAAGCAGGTAGAGGCGGTTCTGGCACAGATATACCTAGGGGTAAAACCTGAAATCACCTCTTTTAACTAGACTCGAATGAGAACTGGTGCACGACAACATGCCTTGCTGCACTCTTGGTTACGACACTCCCGGGGGATATGCTTAGGATAACTCTCATTTTCTTTAAAAATCATTATGAAGGGTTTATGAGTATATACTTCCTCAAAGAAAACATTTTTATGATTATGGATTATATCCATAAATAGTTCAATTTATGTTAAGTGTTTTATAAGTATGAAATTATGTATTTTGATTCATAAACTAATCTAGTTTATGCCTTTGTTTAGAAATGGTGCCTAGTCGAAGAAATGGAATCCATATCAATGCACACACTCCATGTAGGGATTTCCCTCCTACTCAAGATAATTATAGTGGAGTTGGTGATGAAATCGGTGCTGATCAACTAATCACCATACATGGACAACTCACTCAGGTTATGAATAATAACCTTACCCGTATGGAGCACCCTGATCCACAGCGTGGAGGATCAATGTTAGATTGCTTCATGAGGCAGAAACCACCAACATTCAATGGGAGTACAAATTCATTAGTAGCTGAGTAATGGATAAGTTCCGTAGAGAAAATATTTCAGGCTTTGGGGAGTAGTGAAAGGGAAAAAGTTATCATGGCAGTTTACCGCCTCACTAGAGATGCTGATCAATGGTGGTCATTGATTCAAAACACGGAAAAAGATGATGAAGTATCAAATATGGAATGGAGGGAGTTCAAAGATATGTTTTTAGAAAAATACTTTCCTCATGACCATCGAGCAAGTATGGAAAGACAATTTCTGAGTCTGAGACAAAAGGAGGATGAGAATGTCGGAAAGTATGAGGCTAACTTTATAAGGTTAGAAAGGTATGCCAGAGATTTTATACGTAACCCAAGAATTAAGATTGATTGTTTCTTTGATGGGTTAAAACCATTTCTCCGTCGAGCATTAGTCTCACAATCCTTCTCATCTTACGAAGACATTGTCTCATGTGCTATCAAGATAGAAAAAGAATTCTCTAAGTCTTATGACTTTAAAGAAAAGAAAGAGAAGAAGAGATATGCTGATCAATCTGGGAATGGAAATAAGTGGAAGAAGGGAAAAGTTGAATATCCATCCTATAGTAAATGTGGGAAGAAACACCCTGGTACTTGCTTAAAAGTAATGAGAGTCTGTTACAAGTGTGGTGAAAAAGGCCACCAAGCTCGTGATTGCAAGGGGAAGAAGGAAGCTACCAATGTCCAGTGCTACAATTGCAGGGAGATTGGACATTATTCAAATGAATTTCCTAAGTGTTAGGGGAACTTACCTCAGAAAAGGCCAAGGGATCAAGGCCAAGCTTATACTATCACTACAGTTGAGGTAGAAGCTCCGAAAGACGTGGTGGCAGGTAATTTAATGGTTTCCTCAAGTTTAGAAAATGCATTATTTGATTCTGGATCATCACACTGTTTCATATCATCCCACTTTGCTAAGAAAATTAGATATTTCCAATTTGATTTAACAAGGGAGTTGTCAGTTAAAACTCCTAAGGGAAGTATCATTGCAACAATGTTTTGTGAATCAGTCCCCATTAGAGCACATAAATGTTCTTTATCTGCTAATCTCATTGTCATACCTATGATTGAGTTTGATATAATCCTCAGTATGGATTATATTTTGGACCATGATGCGAAGATTTACTGTAAGAAGAAGGAGGTTACGATTTTTGATGATGATGATAAGGAACACCTTATCTTTAGAGCAGAATCGTCACCACCTAATTCTTATCTAGATCCACCCCCTGTAGCTCAACTAAATTCAATTATTGGGGAGGAAGAGAATTAAATGACTGTGGTTAAGGAAAGGAATATTCAAATATAGGATGTACCTATTGTGAAAGAATATGTAGATGTGTTTCTGGAAAATTTACCTGGACATCCTCCAGAACGAGAAGTTGAGTTTTCCATTGATTTAATTCATCGATCAAGGCCTATATCAAAGACCCCTTATAGAATGGCCATTTTGGAATTAGTTGAAATAAAGAAACAACTAGAGGAATTGAGTAATAAGGGATTTATTCGCCCTAGTGTTTCTACATGGGGAGCCCCTGTTCTTTTTGTTAAAAAGAAAGATGGATCTATGAGGTTATGTATCGACTAGTGGGAGATTAATGCTATAACAATAAAGAACAAGTATCCTCTACCTCACATTGATGATTTATTTGACCAACTTCATGGAGCTCAATACTTTTCTAAGATTGACCTTCGATCTGGATACCATTAGTTGTGTGTGAATAAGGAAGACATTCCGAAGACAACATTTTGAACAAGGTACGGGCATTACGAGTTTATAGTAATGCCATTTGGGCTGACTAATTCACCCTTTGTATTCATGGATCTAATGAATAGAGTTTTCAAGGAATATCTCTATGATTTTGTGGTGGTATTTATTGATGATATCTTGGTATACTCCAAAATATATTAAGATCATGAAAATAACTTGCGCATTATCTTGAAGACTCTGAGAAGACATAAATTATATGGGAATTTTAGAAAGTGTGAATTCTGGCTTCAGGAGATTTCTTTTCTTGGCCATATTGTCTCTAAAGATGGAATCTCTGTTGATCCTTCTAAGACCAAGGCAATCCAAGAATGGCCTGCACCGACGAGTATAACTGAGGTACGTAGTTTTATTGGTTTGGGAGGTTATTATTGACATTTCATCCAGAATTTTTCCTGATTGGTTAACCCATTAACAAAGCTCACATGTAAGAGGGTTAAATTTGTTTGGACAAAAGAGTGTGAAGAATGTTTTAAAGAACTGAAGAGAAGATTAATCAATGCTCCTTTATTGACTCTACCATTGGGGAATGATGAGTTCGTTATTTATAGTGATGCATCGAAGAAATTACTTGGTTGTGTCCTTATGTATAATGATAGGGTTACTGTCTATGCATCACGATAGTTGAAAATTCATGAGCAAAACTATCCTACTCATGATCTTGAGTTAGCAGCTGTGATCTTTTCTTTGAAGATATGGAGGCACTACCTCTATGGTGAAAAATGTGAGATTTATACTGATCACAAGAGTTTGAAGTACATTTTCTCACAAAAAGAACTCAACATTAGGCAAAGGAGATGGCTTTAACTAATCAAGGATTATGATTGCATGATACACTACCACCTGGGGAAGGCAAATAAGGTAGCAGATGCTTTGATAAAAAAAGATCATGGAGTTTTGAACATGATGAGAATTGAAATGGATCTTATTTTCATGGATCTAGTGAAGATGGATATGGGAATTACCATGGAAGGTGAAACATCAATACTTTTTCAAATGGTTGCCAAACCATATTTACTAGAAATGATAAAGAGTTCTCAGACCGGTGATGAAGAGTTTCAAAAGAAGATTAAAGCTGTGAATGATGGGATATTGGGAGACTTTGTGTATGAAGATGGAATTTTGAAATTTGGGAAGATCCTTTGTGTTCCCAATATACCTGATCTAAAAAGTGAATTGTTGGAAGATGCTCATAGTTACAATTTCTCTATACACCCTGGGAGGACCAAAATGTATAGATATTTTAAGGAACACATTTGGTGGGACAATATGAAGAGGGAGATTGCTGATTTTGTGTCAAAATGAAATATGGAAGGCAACAGCCTGGAGGAGTCATGCAACCTCTTCCCATACCTGAGTGGAAATGGGATAATATTATGATGGACTTTTTCATGGGACAACCAAAGACTCCTAGAAGGAACGATGCAATATAGGTTATTGTTGATCATCTTACCAAGTCAGCACATTTTCTTTCTATAAGGTAAGATTTACCACTTGAACGTCTAGAAAGGCTATATATTAATGAAGTGGTGAGAATTCATGGAGTAACCCTATCAATTGTTTCTGATCATGATCCCTGTTTTACTTTAAGATTCTGGAAGAGTCTTAAAAAATCCTTGGATATTGAACTTCATTTGAGCACTCCTTACCACCCTCAAACAGATGGACAATCAGAACAGACTATTCAAACCTTATAAGACATGTTGAGATCATTCTCACTTGACTTTCAGGGTATGTGAGATCAATATTTACCTCTAGTGGAATTTTCCTATAATAATAGCTTCCATTCAAGTATTCGGATGGCACCATATGAAGCATTATATGGAAAGAGATGTCGCACACCAACCTGTTGGGATGATGTTGGTGAAAGAAAAATTGTAGGCCCATAAATGGTGGAGGAAATGATGGAAAAGGTGAAGGTAATCCAAAACCACATCAAAAATGCTCAACATAGGCAGAAGAGCTATGCTGAAAACTGAAGAAAGGATTTGGAATTTTAGGTGGGAGATCATGTTTTCTTAAAGGTATCTCCATGGAAGGTAGTTATACGTTTTGGAAAGAAAGGTAAATTGAGTCCCAGGTACATCGGTCCTTTCGAAATTCTAGAACAAGTGGGGGCTGTAGCTTACCGTTTGGCAATGCCACCAAATCTCTCCAAAGTTCACGATGTGTTCCATGTATCACTGTTGAGAAAATACATGCCTGACCCAATGAATTTACTCACCTATGAGGAATTAGAATTGGAACTCGATCTGTCTTACTGAGAAGAGCCCATCAGGATTCTTGATACAAGAGAACAAGTGCTGAGAAACCGGACGACGCGTCTGGTAAAAGTTCTATGGAGAAACCATAAGATGGAAGAGGCAACGTGGGAACCCGAGGAACTTATGATGAAGAACCACCCGAGTCTTTTCATGCGGTAGTATTCTAGAAATTTCAAGGACGAAATTATTTGAAGGAGGGGAGAATGTAACACCCCAAGCTTCCACGGTACACTTCCCTTTGAATAATACAGTAGCGTGTGTTGTACACAACTTCGAGTACTAACACACACCAAAACCAATCAAACTAGCTGTTATGAATAGTAATACCTAATTTTTGAAATTTTATAAATTTCATCTCTCAAAATTGACTTCATTTTTCGATTCGGAATATCAAAATTATCCTAGGGTAAAATTTTGTAACTTTTCAGATAACATTTATATTTTGAGGAATAGTGAAAATTACTAAATTTTAATTAAAAACAAAATTTTTAATTGAAATAATTAATAGTGATAAATTATGAATTTGAGTGGTTTTAAAGTATATTTAGAATATATTTTACCATTTAATACAATGTTGGTCATTGGACATAATTTCACAATTAAACCGGACATAAACAAGTATCAATCTTTTAATAGTTATTATATCTTAAAAACACGCTTTTTTATTTTGACAACAGGAATTAATTTTAAATTAATTTCTGCCACTTCTATGTTTTGAATTTGAAAAAATGGATTCCATATTTTGAATCAGGATGTCTAAATTGTGTAAATAGGTAACTTTTATTTTTAGACATTTTGAATAATTACTTCGATAAATATTTTATTTACCGTGGTTAAAGGGTAAATCCTGTAAATAAGGGTACAAAAATAATATTATAATACTACTAAATTACCCTAAAACATGTCCTAACCCTATTGGTTGATACATGTCCGACCATGGGAATCTTTGGGTCGATTTTGGGACCCCATGGATCCAATTGTAAGTGATAATGACACTTTATATTAATTAAGTTTAAATAAATACAAAAATGACACAAGCATATATCTTTTAGAAAAACAAATTTTACATAGGGTTATATATGTTGTATTTTTGACTATAAATATTAATTAGAAAGATATAAAAATTTCCTAAATAATGGTATTTTATTTATAATTTTTAGACATTTAATAATTAATATTATTTATGACACAATAATGATGCAGTATTTTCCTTATTAACGAAAGAATCAAATAATTGGTATTATAAATGTTAAAATTAATATAATTTGAAAGTTTTGATGACATACATTAATTTTATTGCTTAATATGACATTATAGGATTTCATAAATGAATTGTTTTCGAATTAATAAAGTTGTTAAGACTTTAACAAAAATCAATTGTTGAATAGTGTCAAAATTGACATAAAAGAGTTTTTAAAACAAATATTATATTATTAATTGATATTAAATTCTAAAAAATCTAAGGTTCAGACAAGAGACTTATACCATGATAGTTGTATCATTAATGGACCGCTTGGGGGTCTCTTGGATGTATATAGCAAGTTTATTAACTATATAATATAAAAATACAAAGTGACTTGGTAAATGTTAAACTAATTAACTAAGATTTAAAACTAAAAGATAAGGTTAATACAGTGACACAAACCTGTCTAAAACCTATTGTATGAGTGGTTTTCGACCTATCCCCACGTTAAACTTTAAATAATACACTTTGTATCCATTAGAAACTGAATATAAATTTATTATAAAATAATATTTCGAGATTTTCCTAAGGTGCCCCTCCCCCCCTTATAAAAGGACACCACTTCTAACCAATTATTCACACTTTCAAAGCCTTTTGGTTCGGCCAAACCCTTCCCAAATACCCTCTAAAATTTCCTCACTTAAACATAGAGGCCTTAGTTTTATCATAAATCCAACCTAAGTATTCCTTTTGATCAAATCAAAAGGAAGAACCCGAAGAAGAGGTAATGTTTTCACCACCCTTTTTCAAGTTTCTTTCTTCTTCAACTTCTTATTTCTTTGTTATTCCAATTCTAAAATAATAACTTCAGTATATTATATATAATGTGATGTTATTATAAATATGGTACAACCATATTCAGTATTATATCCATCCTTTGAATGACATGTCACCATACGTGCGTACGTACGGCTTACCGTCTCCACGTCGTGGTGTAATTGTTATTCAATAAATTATTTTTTGGATGGGTATAATAATGATGTGTAATTCATGTAAATAATAAATATTACATGATAATTATTCTTTATATATGATATATCATCCAATTATATATTATTTTAATATCAAAAGGATGATATTGTCGCTCTTGCGTACGTACAGACTACCATCTCCACAAAGGCGATGAGATTCATTCTCCAACGTATCCATTGAAGTATAATTATCATTTGATGATTAATAATAGTATTTAAGGACTTGATATAATTCTGGATATGAATAAGATACAACCTATCCATAACAAACACGTCTTATGCAACAAAACATATGAAAGAAAACGAGTAAGTTAACACCCGAAACGACGATAATACTAAGATATTTTTAACAAAGCAATGTTAAAAGATCATATATGATATCATATTAATGTATATTATTATTTTATAATTTAATCAAAATCATTTCACCATTATACATAATGATAAACTACCCCAACCAAGGAAAAGTACAAGGTAAGGGGTTTTCATCTCACTCCTTATTCCCGTGAGATTCGTACCATATTGCCACTATTACATTTTGTGTGGTGTATATACTTCACATAATTGTATTATTTGTGTAATAAACTTTCATTTATGTGTGTTTACATATTCATTGTATGATACCGCTTTCATGGGGTGTATGTTTCGTAAGTTACCAAATTGGTAAGGGTTTATTTCACAATCTCTTCATTATCCGAGATTGTTTTTACGTAATTATCTACTGGGACCTCTTTATCATCCACATCCATGTTTCTTAAAAACATGTTTCAAAACATTCTTACTATTTTACAGAATATGGGTTAAAGTCATTTATACCCTTGTTTGAATTTTTATAAGAAGTTTATAAAGGAATATTTCCATCATTTTCCAAACAATGTCCTTTTTAACCTTTTCAACAGAATTAAGGTAAGAATGTCTTTTTTAACTTATACGGTGGGTGTGGCTATTTTCCACCGTTATAAAATCTTCAAAGTTTCCCTTACAAGATTCTAAGATTATTTTCTAAGTAAAATTTTTCTTTTATAATTATGTGATTTTTAAATGATTAAAAAAAGAGAGATATTTCTCCCAAATATATGAAAATCCAGTGCAAATGTATACGTATTTAATGCAAGCTTAATTTTTTTTTCAGAAAACCCGACTCTCGAGTGTGGTAGACAGGAAGGGATTGGGCATGGACCCATCATGGCCTGTAATTAGTTGAGCAGTCTCAGAATTAGTTATTTTGTTTTCAGAATCTTGCATAATGTTTTCAGAAAAACACTGGAGTAGATTTGAGAAATTTTAAACGTAAGTATCTTCTAAAAAAATTTCATCGGTAGGTATCATGAGACAAACTAGTGTCTTGACACAAGGCCTTGACAAAATCTTATTTGTATTCTTGACATGAGGCCTTGACTATGTGGTTATGATAGTCTGTCATTATGCATTCCATCATTATGAAAGTGGTTATTAATATTGCATGTGATTATTCGACTAGTATAATATCCATGTGAATAAGTAAATGGCATTATTTCATTTTATCTTTTCTATATTATGCCAAAGTTCATGTTTAAAAGGATTTTTTTAGTTGTACATTGCCTTAAGTGTTTATGCTTATCTATGAAAGCTTCTTCTATCTTGTTATCCTTACTGAGCATCTGAGCTCACCCCTTTAATTTGTTTTATTTTTCCCAGGATGTGAAGAAGTAATTTATGAATCACCTGCAGGGATAGTTTGTGGGGGATATAAAGACAAGATGTTGTTGTAGTTTTTTTACCTTATGATGTAATGTAAGACTTATAAGTATATCTAGTGTTTCCAAGACTACTAAACTAATCGGTCTTTCGAGACTTGATCCTTTGTGATCATGCCAATGTTATGTAATAATGCACCGAATTTGGGTAACTAGGGTCGGGGCATTACAGTTGGTACCAGAGGAAGTTCAGTACAAACCTTGGAAGCTAGATTTAGATAAACTCTGATTAGAGCACATAGATTTAAGATGGACTTTGAGGATTAGTATAGAAGAACTTCATAGAATTTTGGTATTGTAGAGATTTTGTGAGTTTTCTGAGCAATACATCCCTATCTAGATACGAGCAGGTAGAGGCGGCTATAGCACATATGTACCTAGGGGTAAAACCTGAAAACACCGCTTTGAGCTAGACTCGAACGGGAACTGGTGCACGACAACGGGCCTTACTGCACTCTTGGTTACGACACTCCCAGGGGATATACTTAGGATAACTCTCATTTTCTTTAAAAATCATTATGAAGGGTTTATGAGTATATACTTCCTCAAAGAAAACATTTTTATAATTATGGATTATATCCATAAATAGTTCAATTTATGTTAAGTGTTTTATAAGTATGGAATTATGTATTTTGATTCATAAACAGATCTAGTTTATGCCGTTGTTTAGAAATGAAACCTAGTGGAAGAAATGGAAACCATATCAATGTACACACTCCTTGTAGGGATTTCCCTCCTGCTCAAGATAATTATAGTGGATATGGTGATACAACCGATGCTGATCAACTAATCACCATACTGGGACAACTCACTCAGGTTATGAATAATAACCTTACCCGTATGGAGCACCCTGATCCACAGCGTGGAGGATCAATGTTATATCGCTTCATGAGGCAGAAACCACCAACATTAAATGGGAGTAAAAATCCATTAGTAGCTAAGTAATGGATAAGTTCCCAAGAGAAAATATTTCAGGCTTTGGGGAGTAGTGAAAGAGAAAAAGTTATCATGGCAGTTTACCGCCTCACTGGAGATGCTGATCAATGGTGGTCATTGATTCAAAACACGAAAGAAGATGATGAAGTATCAAATATGGAATGGAGGGAGTTCAAAGATCTGTTTTTAGAAAAATACTTTTCTCATGACCATCGAGAAGATATGGAAAGACAATTTCTGAGTCTGAGACAAAAGGAGGATGAGAATGTCAGAAAGTATGAGGCTAACTTTACAAGGTTAGCAAGGTATGCTAGAGATTATATATGTAACCCAAGAAGTAATATTTATTGTTTTTTTATGGGTTAAAACCATTTCTCTGTCGAGCATTAGTCTCACAATCCTTCTCATCTTACGAAGACATTGTCTCATGTGCTATCAAGAAAAAAAAAAGAATTCTATAAGTCTTATGACTTTAAAGCAAAGAAAGAGAAGAAGAGATCTGCTGATCAATCTAGGAATGGAAATAAGGGGAAGAATGGAAAAGTTGAATATCCATCCTGCAATAAATGTGGGAAGAAACACCATGGTACTTTCTTAAAAGGAATGGGAGTCTATTACAAGTGTGGTGAAAAAGTCCACTGTGCTTATGATTGCAAGGGGAAGAAGGAAGATACCGATGTCCAATGCTACAATTACAGTTAGATGGGGTATTATGCAAATGAATGTCCTAAGCGTCAGGGGAAATTACCTCAGAAAAGGCCAAGGGATCAAGGCTAAGCTTATGCTATCACTACAGCTGAGGTAGAAGCTCTGAATGACGTGGTGGCAGGTAATTAAATGGTTTCCCCAGGTTTAGAAAATGCATTATTTGATTCTGGATCGTCACACTATTTCATATCTTCCCAGTTTTCTAAGAAAATTAGACATTTCCAATTTGATTTAACAATGGAGTTGTCAGTTAAAACTCCTAAGGGAAGTATCATTGCAACAAAGTTTTGTGAATCAATCCCCATTAGAGCACATAAATGTTATTTATCCGCTAATCTCATCATCATACCTATGATTGAGTTTGATATAATCCTCAGTATGGATTGGATTTCAGACCATGATGCAAAGATTTATTGTAAGATGTAGGAGGTTACGATTTTTGATGATGATGATAAGGAACACCTTATCTTTAGAGAAGAATCGTCTCCACCTAATTCTTATATAGATCCACCCCCAATAGCTCAACTAAATTCAATTATTAGGGAGGAAGAGAATGAAATGACTGTGGTTAAGGAAATGAATGTTCAAATAGAGGATGTACCTATTGTGAAATAATATGTAGATGTGTTTCTGGAAAATTTACCTGGACATCCTCCAGAATGAGAAGTTGAGATTTCCATTGATTTAATTCCTGGATCAAGGTTGATATCAAAGACCCCTTATAGAATGGCCACTGTAGAATTAGTTGAACTAAAGAAACAACTAGAGGAATTGAGTAATAAGGGATTTATTCGCCCTAGTGTTTTTCCATGGGGATCCCCTGTTCTTTTTGTTAAAAAGAAAGATGGATCTATGAGGTTATATATCGACTACATGGAGATTAATGCTATAACAATAAAGAACAAGTATCTCCTACCTCGCAATGATGATTTATTTGACCAACTGCATGGAGCTCAATACTTTTCAAAGATTTACCTTCGATCTGGATACCATCAGTTGTGTGTAAAGAAGGAATACATTCCGAAGACAGCATTTCGAACAAGGTACAGGCATTACGAGTTTATGGTAATTTCATTTGGGCTGACTAATGCACCCTCTGTATTCATGGATCTAATGAATAGAGTTTTCAAGTAATATCTCGATGATTTTGTGGTGGTATTTATTGATGATATCTTGGTATACTCTAAAAGCTACGAAGATCATGAAAATCACTTGTGCATTATCTTGAAGACTCTGAGAAGACATGAATTATATGGGAAGTTTAGCAAGTGTGAATTCTGGCTTCAGGAGATTTCTTTTCTTGGCCATATTTTCTCTAAAGATGGAATCTCTATTGATCCTTCTAAGACCAAGGAAATCCAAGAATGGCATGCACCGACGAGTATAACTGAGGTACATAGTTTTATTGGTTTGGCAGGTTATTATTGACGTTTCGTCCAAAATTTTGCCTGATTGGATAACCCATTAAAAAAGATCAAATGTAAGGGGGTTAAATTTGTTGGGACAAAAGAGTGTGAAGAATGTTTTGAAGAACTGAAGAGAAAATTATTCAGTGCTCCTATATTGACTCTACCATTGGGGAATGATGAGTTCATTATTTATAGTAATGCATCAAAGAAAGGACTTGGTTGTGTCCTTATGCAGAATGATAGGGTTATTGCCTATGCATCACGATAGTTGAAAATTCATGAGAAAAACTATCCTACTCATGATCTCAAGTTAGCAGTTGTGATATTTTCTTTGAAGATATGGATGCACTACCTCTATGGTAAAAAATGTGAGATTTATACTGATCACAAGAGTTTGAAGTATATTTTCTCACAAAAATAACTCAACATGATGAAAAAGAGATGACTTGAACTACTCAAGGATTATGATTGCACGATACACTACCACCCGGGGAAGGAAAATAAAGTGGTAGATGATTTGAGCAGAAAAGATCATGGAGTTTTGAACATGATGAGAATTGAAAGGGATCTTATTTTCATGGATCTTGTGAAGATGGATATGTGAATTACCATGGAAGGTGAAACATCAATACTTTTTCAAATGGTTTCAAAACCATATTTACTAGAAAGGATAAAGAGTTCTCAGACCGGTGATGAAGAGTTTCAAAAGAAGATTAAAGTTGTGAATGATGGGAGATTGAGAGACTTTGGTTATGAAGATAGAATTTTGAAATTTGGGAAGAAACTTTGGGTTCCCAATATACCTGATCTAAAAAGGGAATTGTTAGATGATGCTCATATTTCCAATTTCTCTATACACCCTGGGAGTACCAAAATCTATAGAGATTTGAAGGAACATTTTTGGTGGGACATCATGAAGAGGGAGATTGCTAATTTTGTGTCAAGATGTATGGTTTTTCAACAAGTGAAAGCTGGAAGGCAACAGCCTGGAGGAGTCATGCAACCTCTTCCCATACCTGAGTGGGAATGGGATAATATTACGATGGACTTTGTCATGGGACTACCAAAGAATCCTAGAAGGAACGATGCAATATGGGTTATTTTTGATCGTCTTACCAAGTCAGCACATTTTCTTGCTATAAGGGAAGATTTACCACTTAAACGTCTAGTAAGGATATATATTAATGAAGTGGTGAGACTTCATGGAGAACCCTATCAATTGTTTCTGATCGTGATCCCCGTTTTACTTCAAGATTATTGAAGAGTCTTCAAAAATCCTTGGATACTGAACTTAATTTGAGCACTGCTTACCACCCTCAAACAGATGGACAATCAGAATAGACAATTCAAACCTTAGAAGATATGTTGAGATCATTCTCACTTGACTTTCAGGGTATGTGGGATCAATATTTACCTATAGTGGAATTTTCTTATAATAATATCTTTCATTAAAGTATTAGTATGGCACCATATGAAGCATTATATGAAAGAGATGTCGCACACCAACCTGTTGGGATGATGTTGGTGAAAGAAAACTTGTAGGCCCAGAACTGGTGGAGGAAACGATGGAAAAGATGAAGGTAATCCAAAACCACATCGAAGCTGCTCAAAGTAGGCAGAAGAGATATGCTGACAACCGAAGAAAGGATTTGGAATTTCAGGTGGGAGATCATGTTTTCTTAAAGGTATCTCCATGGAATGGAGTTATACGTTTTGGTGAGAAAGGTAAATTGAGTCCCAGTTACATCGGTCCTTTCGAAATTCTAGAACGAATTGGGGCTATATCTTACCGTTTGGCAATGCCGCCAAATCTCTCCAAAGTTCACGATGTGTTCTATGTATCACTGTTGAGAAAATACATGCCTGACCCAACGCAAGTACTCACCTATGAGGAATTAGAACTGGAACCCGATCTGTCTTATTGCGAAGATCCCATCAGGATTATTGATACAAGAGATCAAGTTCTGAGAAACTGGATGACTCATCTGGTAAAAGTTCTATGGAGAAACCATAAGATGGAAGAGGCAACGTGGGAACCTGAGGAACTTATGATGAAGAACCACCTGAGTCTTTTCATGCGGCAGTATTCTAGAAATTTCAAGGATGAAATTATTTGAAGGAGGGGAGAATGTAACACCCCAAGCTTCCACGGTACGCTTCCCTTTGAATAATACAGTAGCATGTGTTGTACGCAACTTCGAGTTCTAACACACACCACAACCAATCAAACTAGCCGTTGTGAATAGTAATACCCACTTTTTAAAATTTTATAAATTTCATCTCTCAAAATTGACTTCATTTTTGGATTCGGAATATCAAAATTAGGCTAGGGTAAAGTTTTGGAACATTTTGGATAACATTTATATTTTGAGGAATAGTGAAAATTACTAAATTTTAAGTAAAAACAAATTTTTTAATCGAAATAATTAATAGTGGTAAATTATGAATTTGAGTGGTTTTAAAGTATATTTAGAATATATTTTAACATTTAATAAAATGTTGGTCATTGTAAATAATTTCACAATTAAACCGGACATAAACAAGTATCAATCTTTTGATAGTTATTATATCTTAAAAACACGGTTTTTGTTTTGACAGCGGGAATATATTTTAAATTAATTTCTGCCACTTATGTGTTTTGAATTTGGAAAAATGTATTCCATATTTGGAATCATGATGTCCAAATTTTGTAAATAGGTAACTTTTATTTTTAGACATTTTGAATAATTACTTTGGTAAATATTTTATTTACCGTGGTTAAAGGGTAAATTGGTAAATAAGGGTAAACAAATAATATTATAATAATACTAAATTACCCTAAAAAGTGTCCTAACCCTATTGGTTGATACATTTCCGACCATGGGCATCTTTGGGTCGATTTTGGGACCCCATGGATCCACTTGTAAGTGATAATGACACTTTATATTAATTAAGTTTAAATAAATACAAAAATGACATAAGCAAATATCTTTTAGAAAAACAATTTTTACATAGGGTTATATATGTTGGATTTTAGACTATAAATTTTCATTAGAAAGATAAAAATATTTCCTACATAATGGTATTTTATTTATAATTTTTAGACATTTAATAATTAACATTATTTGTGACACAATAATGATGCAATATTTTTTTATTAATGAAAGAATCAAATAATTGGTATTATAGATATTAAAATTAATATAATTTTAAAGTTTTGATGACATAAATGAATTTTATTGATTAATATTACATTATAGTATTACTTAAATGATTTTTTTTCGAATTAATAAAGTTTTTAAGAATTTTAAAAAAATAAATTATTGAATAGTGTCAAAATTGACATAAAAGAGTTTTTAAAACAAATATTATATTATTAATTGATATTAAATTCTTAAAAATCTAAGGTTTGGCCAAGATACTTATACCATGATATTTTTATCATTAATGGACCAATTGGGGGTCTCTTGGGTGTATATGGTAAGTTTATTGACTATATAATATAAAAATACAAAGTGACATGGTAAATGTTAAACTAATTAACTAAGAGTTAAAACTAAAAGATAAGGTTAATATAGTGACCCAAACCTGTATAAAACCTATTTGTTGAGTAGTTTTAGACCTATCCCCACCTTATCCTTTAAATAATCCACTTTGGATCCATTATAAACCGAATATGAATTTATTATAAAATAATATTTCTAGATTTTCCAAAGGTGCCCCTCCTCCCCCTTATAAAAGGACACCACTTCTAACCAATTCTTCACACTTTCAAAGCCTTTTGGTTCAGAAAAAACCTGCCCAAATACTCTCTCAACTTCCCTAAATTCAACCTAGAGGCCTTAGTTTGATAAGAAATCCAACCTACGGATTCCTTTTGATCAAATCAAAAGGAAGAACCCGAAGAAGAGGTAATGTTTTCACCACCCTTTTTCAAGTTCCTTTCTTCTTCAACTTCTTCTTTATTTGTTATTACCATTATAAAATAATAACTCTAGTATCTTATATATACTGTGATGTTATTATAAATATGGTATAACCATATTCAGTATTCTATCCATCATTTGAATGACATGTCACCATACGTGCGTACATACGACTTTCCGTCTCCACGTCGTGGTGTAATTGTTATTCAATAAATTATTATTTGGATGAGTATAATAATGATATTTAATTCATTTAAATAATAAATATAACATGATAATGATTATTTAAATATGATATAACATCCAATTATATATTATTTTAATATCAAAAGGATGATATTGTCGCTCGTGCGTACGTACGGACTACCGTCTCCACGAACGCGATGAGATTCATTCTCCATCGTATCCATTCAAGTATAATTATCATTTGATGATTAATAATAGTATTTAAGGACTTTATATCATTATGGATATGAATAAGACACAACCTATCTATAACAAACACAGCTTATGTAACAAAACATATGAAAGAAAACGAGTAAGTTAACACCCGAAACGACGATAATACTAAGATATTATTAGCAAATCAATGTTAAAAGGTCATATATGATATCATATTAATGTATATGATTCTTGTATAATTTAATAACAATTATCTCACCATTATACAGGAGGATAACCTACCCCAACCAAGGAAAAGTACAAGGTAAGGGGTTTTCATCTCACTCCTTATTCCCGTGAGATTCGTACCATATTTCCACTATTACCTTTTGTGTGGTGTATGTACTTCCCATAATTGTATTCTTTGTGTAATAAACTTTAATTTATGTGTATTTACATTTTCATTATATGATACCTATTTCATGGGGTGTATGTTTCATAAGTTACCAAATTGGTAAGGGTTTATTTCACAATCTCTTCATTATCCGAGATTGTTTATACGTAATTATCTACTGGGACCTCTTTATCATCCACATCCATGTTTCTTAAAAATGTGTTTCAAAACATTCTTACTATTTTACAGAATATGGGTTAAAGTCATTTATACACTTGTTTGACTTTTTCTAAGAAGTTTATAAAGGAATCTTTCCGTCATTTTCCAAACAAGGTCCTTTTTAACCTTTTCGACAGAATTAAGGTAAGAATGTCTTTTTTAACTTATACGGCGGGTGCGGCTATTTTCTGCCGTTATAAAATCTTCGAAGCTTCCCTTACAAGCTTCTAAGAATATTTTCAAAGTAAAATTTTTCTTTTATAATTATTTGATTTTTAAATGATTTCAAAAAAAGAGATATTTCTCCCAAATATATGAAAATCCAGTGCAAATGTATACGTATTTAATGCAAGCTTAAAAATGTTTTTAGAAAACCCAAATCTCGAGTGTGGTAGATAGGAAGGGATTGGGAGTGGACCCATCATGGCCTATAATTAGTCAAGAAGTCTCAGAATTAGTTATTTTGTTTTCATAAGCTTGCATAATGTTTTCAGAAAAACACTCGAGTAGATTTGAGCAATTTTAAACGTAAGTATCTTCTAAAAAAATTACATCGGTAGGTCTCATGAGACAAACTAGTGTCTTGGCACAAGGCCTTGACAAAATCTTATTTGTAGTCTTGGAACGAGGCCTTGAATATGTGGTTATGATAGTCTGGAATTATGCATTCCATCATTATGAAAGTGGTTATTGATATTGCATGTGATTATTCGACTAGTAGAATATCCATGTGAATAAGTAAATGGCATTATTTAATTTTATCTTTTCCATATTATGCCGAAGTTCATGTTTAAAAGGATTTTTTTAGTTATAAATTGCCTTAAGTGTTTATGCTTATCTATGAAAGCTTCTGCTATATTGTTATCCTTACTGAGCATCTGAGCTCACCCCTTTCAATGTTTTATTTTTCCCAAGAAGTGAAGAAGTAATTTATGAATGACCTACAGGGATAGTATGTGGGGATATAAAGACAATATGTTGTTGTAGTTTTTTACCTTATGATGTAATGTAAGACTTATGAATATATCTAGTGTTTCCAAGACTACTAAACTAATCGGTCTTTTGAGACTTGATCCTTTGTGATCATGCCAATGTTATGTAATAATGCACTGACTCTGGGTAACCAGGGTCGGGGCGTTACACAATGTTTTAGTAGTCTTGTTAAACTAGATACATACACTAGTATTTTATTAAAAAATAATACAAAAATTACAATATTTTTTTGAGGATAATAACGTTATTCCATCTAGCATATCCTTTCATATCTTTCTTAGTACACTTTATAGGATCCCGGGGAAATGGAAAAAATAAGGGTGAGCTCAAATGCTCTGTAAGGGTAATTTACAATGGAATCAATAATGAATCAATGAGTATAATCAACATGGCATGTTAATAAATGAACAAACATTCCATATAGTCAATAAACTAAATAGGAAGTGCATAAAGATTATGGAAAGGTAAATAACTGAACACACATGACAAGTATTCAATAAGCTAAGAATGAAAGTGTATCCTTGGATAATGTCAAATAAATAATCTCAATGATAATAAAAATAAATGAATTCTTAATAAAGTAAATTCTTAATTATTGGAAATCATGTTTCCTAGGATCATGATACCTTTACCTTAAAGATCCATCCTCAAGATAGTTTAACACATACTAGGTAAAAACCCATTAGCTTAGGATATCCAACTAATTTCATCTCATGAGACTATCGATGCATCATTGGGATTGTATTAACTAGTCCCCAAGAAATAAGGATTTTATTAAACGGTCTCCAAATCCATCTTTCATGTCCAAGAAATTTCTCATATATTTAATAATCTATTTAAATTCATAAATAAGGTGCCTTATCAAATATCCATATCGAGTAAAGTATATAAATTTATTAATATTTCCCCAATTAATCAAATAAATTTAAAATTAAATAATGTATGTAAAAATTGCATACAATTTAGTGAATCAATATATCCATGGTAAATGATATGGATAATTAGTGGAAATTCATTTTTAAATAATCATAGAAAATTTAATATTTCAAGGGGACTAGAAAAATGAATGAAGTGAATATCAATACTATACTTGGTAAAATCAATCAAAAAACCATTCATAGGTGGAATAAGGATGGTATCAATACAATATATCCCAAGTGAAGTAAAAATAAAGGGTTTTTGTCATTGATTAATGGAAATACTATAAAAATATCTTTTAAAAACATTCTTGAGGATAATATCCTTTTAATTTTTTAAAAAAAATTTGAAAACCTTTTCATTGAAAATCAATTTAAAAAAATTATTTAAAAATTAAACTTTTAAACTTGAAAAGGAATATTCAAAGAAACAATGTTAGGTAATTTTGTATATTCTGTACAAGGTAAAAGGATATTCCTTTTTCAAGGTAAAAAGGTTATAAAAGTGCCCTGTTCGGAAAGAGACGAGAATATTTATTTGAAAAAATTTATAAAATATTTTTTTTAATTTTATATAATAAATCATTTTAGTAAGTTTAAAAAAAATTTAAAACCTTTTTAGAAAACAGGGGTTTTAGAAGAAAACAGGTTCTCTGACTAAAGAGAGAAATGAAGTCGGGTTTTCTTAAAAACATTTTATAAAACATTTCGAGTACCAAAGAGTAAACAAATGGCACTATGACATGAATAAGGTCATTAATAAACATAAGATAATAAAATAAAAGTGTTTATTAAATAATGATAAAATAAATTCCTTTAATGAAATTTCAAGAATAAGTAATCTCGATTAAAATGATATTGCGAAATTAACCCTTAAAATGATCATAATGTTGAAGTGAAAATTGATCAATGAATTTATTATGTGTATATTTTATAAATAAAATTATAAGAAGTGTAAATACATAAATATATATTTAAAGTAATTATACACATAATAATAGTATTTTAACGACGGTGAGGAAGTAATATAATCCAATGAAAAAGGAACTGAGTTATGAAATTTCTTTACCAATTGGTAATTTTAATTTAAAATTCCATTAGATGAAATAATTCAAATTTTCAAAAAAATTTCATGAATAATGAATTATTAATGATATCCAATGTAAAAGTGGTAGTATATTCACCATATAAAAGAAACTAGGTGCATAACATTACAATATGTCTCCATGAAATGAAATTGATACAAAATCCATGACCTTGCATTTCATTTTTTGAGAAAATCATTTAAACTCATGTATAATGGTTTTAATAATGTAAAAAACTTATAACAGGACCATAAAAGTATTTATAATATCATATATTATCTTCTTATAATATCTTATCACCCATTTATTATTAATCTTTCATTATTTTCACTATTTCAGGTGTTAATTGCCTAGTTTTTCAAGTATGTTTGGACTTGTTATTTTTGTTCTTATTACGTTGATAATTATTTCATCATATCAAGAATTTAAACCTTGATTTAAATATTATATATATCAAATGTACATGTATTTATAATAATCCATAATATTTGGAGATTAGAAATAAAATACACCGTTCATGGGACAATAGGTCGTATGTATACATGAACGCTTCTCCCATTTTTTTGTATTGAAAATAATGAAAATTAAATGAAATACATGTATATTATAACTATAGTATAATATTTATGTCATTTATTTCACATATTTTTATTAAAACTATCCTTCATACGTTCCATGTATAGTGTGAATGAGTCAGATCGCTTTGAGGAGACAGTAGTCAACACTTCCAAAAATGATGTTATCATATTTATAAAAAGTGAAAATCATGAATGTTTTTGTTATATAAAAAGTAAATAATTATTAAGAAAACATAAATATAATATACATCATATAAAAATATCATGTCCATCATAATTCCCAACCATGAGATGCATTGAAGGAAAAATGAACGACATCGTTTTGTGAGGAAATAGTTCTCCATACACGAATGGTAAGTTCATTACCCATTTGATGGAAGTGTGTGTAGGTCTAGGTAGAAACCTTAACAAAAAAATATATCAATACATATAGGATACTAATGTTGTTATATAATCATGGAATAAAGATAATTTAATTTGTGTAGAAAGGAATAAAACTAAAGTGATCGTTAAATAACATTACCTCTTATTTGGGTAACTCCTTTTGGTTTATACCAAAATCATTCCTTGGTTTTATTTATGAACAAAGAGAGGTATCTAGGATTGTAACACCCCAATATTCCACGATACATTTCCCTTTGAATAATGTAATAGCTTGTATTGTATGCAACTTCAAGATTCTAACACACCGTGACCAATCAAACCAACCATTATGAATGGTAATACCCACTTTTTGAAATTTTATAAATTTTATCTTTCAAAATGGACTTCATTTTTGGATTTGAAATATCAAAATTAGCTTCGGGTGAATTTTTGGTGTTTTTCTGAAAGCATTCAATTTTTGATGAATAGTGAAAGACACTGAGTTATAGTTTAAAACCAAATTTTTATTTAAATAATTATTTATTTTATTTAAATTTATTTTAGGTCAAAATAGATACATAATACCTATATAAGTTCAATGTAATTCATTGGAGTCAGTTTATAACAATTTAAGATATATAAAAATTCTATTGAACTTTTTAACCGTCTTTTAGCCACCTCCTATGAGCATTTGCAAATTTAAATAAAGCTTAATTTTACCACTTTTGTGAATTTAATTTCAAAAATCCGAGAGAAAAGGTTGATATTAGTAAGTAAAATGTGGTTTAATAAGATAAAAATATTTTTTGGTGAATAATAAATTTTGACGTTTATTTATCATGGTTAAAAGTAAATAGGGAAATTAAGGGTAAAAATGATATTATTATTACCCTAACACATATCATAATTCCGAAATAATGGTATTTTATTTATTTATGTATACATTAGATAATTTAATTTATTTATGACACAATGATGATGCAGTAATTACCTAATTAACTAAATATTAAAATATTTGACATTATAAATATCCATATAAATGTAATTTGAGACTTTTTATGAATTACAATAATTTTATATGTTAATATGACATATTAGGGTTGGTTAGATGAATTTATTTTGAAGTAATAATGCTGTTATAAATTTAGAAAAAACAAAATACCAAATAGTGTCAAAATTGACATAAAAGAGTTTTTAAAACAAATATTATATTATTAATTGATATTCTATTCCTAAAAACCAAAGGATTGGAAAAAAGAATTATATAATGATAGGATTATCATTAATGAACCACTTGGGGTTATCTTGGAAGTATATAGTAAGTTTATTAACCAAATAATATAAAAATACAAAGAGAAATAGTAAATTTCAAACTATTTAACTAAGAGTTAAATCTAAAATATAAGGTTAATATAGTGACCCAAACCTGTATAAAACCTATTGGTTGAGTAGTTTTCGACCCATACCCACCTTATCATTTAAATAATTCATTTTTTATCCATTAGAAACCAAAAATTATTTTATTATAAAATAATATTTCTAGCTTTTCCTAAGGTGCCCCTCACCACTCTTATAAAAGGGCACTCCCCCTTCTCTCTAATTCACAGCTTCAAAGCCATTTGGATTAGACAAACCCTACCCAAATACCCTCTAAACTGTCCTACCTTCATCCTAGAGGCCTTACTTTAGTCAGAAATCCAACACAAGGATCCCTTTTGATCAAATCAAAAGGAAGAACCCGAAGAAGAGGTAAATATTTCATCACCCTTTTCAAGTTCCTTTCTTCTTCCACTTCCTTTTTATTTGTTGTTTCCATTATAAAATATTAACTCCAGTATCTTCTATATACTGTGATTTTATTATAAATATGTTACAACCATATTCATTATTCTATCCATCCTTTGAATGACATGTCACCATACGTGCGTACGTACAACTTACCGTCTCCACGTCGTAGTGTAATTGTTATTCAATGAATTATTTTTTAGATGGGTACAATAATGACGTGTAATTGATGTAAATAATAAATATAACATGATAATGATTCTGTATATATGATATACCATTCAATTATATATTATTTTAATATCAAAATAATGATATTGTCGATCGTGCGTACGTACAGATTACCGTCTCCACAAACGCGATGAGATTCATTCACAATTGTATCCATTAAAGACTAATTTTTATTAGATGATTAAAAATAATGTTTAAAGGCTTAATATAATTCTGAATATGAATAAGATACATCCTATTCATAACAAGCATTACTTATGTAACAAAGCATATAAAGGAAACCGAATCACTTAACACCCAAAACGATGATAATACTAAGATATTATTAACAAAGCTATGTTAAAAGATCATATATGATATCATATTAATGTATATGATTCTTGTATAATTTAATAAAAATTATTTCACCATTATACATGAGGTTAACCTACCCTCAACCAAAAACAATTATAATGTAAGGGGTTTTCATCTCACTCTTATTCCCATGAGATTCATGCTATATTTTCCACTACTACCTTTTGTGTGGTGTATGTACTACCCATGATTGTATTGTTTGTGTAATATAATTTGATTTATGGGTATTTACATCATAATTGGATGATACTTATTTCATAGAGTGTATGTTTCATAAGTTACCAAATAGGTAAGGGAATTTCAAATTTCAATTTCCACTCAGTGGGATTTATGCATACTTCATTGATTATTTTACTCCAAGATTATGCGTGGAATCACTATTTATTATTTATGTATTAATTTAGACTCCCCTTTTCTTGGATATACTTTTGATACACATAATTACTCTATTGATAATTTCTCAAGTCATTAATATAGACTTGATCTTAACTCAATTTCCATTCATTGAGTTAAACATCCAAGTCATTGGTCTGTTTTTACAAGAATATGTGTGAATGTCCTCTGATTGATTTACAATAAATATCCAATCATGTTGAGTGTATTTATATTTTTCACACATAACTATTTAATTGATTTATCCTTTACCTAAGGATACTGTCTTTATAAGGGATTTCATCTCAATTTACATTCCTTTGAGAATTCTTTGTTGTTATACACCAATTCACTTTTATATGGTGTATATATTGTCCTTCGACACAGTATATAAAGAAATCCTTTATTATCATGGTATTATAAAGATTTGATTACCTCAATTGTCTGTATTCAAGCATATGTCATTTGGATAGTACCTCTAACTAAAATACCATTTTAAATGTTTTAAAAGTTTATTCTTCTAAATCTTTCTCATTAATGTCCATGTTTTAAAATTGGTTTTAAGGTTTTATTTATATGGGAATTAATATTTTAAAATTAGAATTCCTTTTAAAAGTTTCAAAGTGGTATGGGACACTTTGATTCAAAAATCTATTTTAAAACGGCTTCTTAACAAATAGTGTGACTTTTAAATGTTTTCAAGAAAAAGGGGGATATTTCTCTCAAATAGTTTTGATGATTATTTTCATCTATGTAAATATCATTCATTATTCTCGATTGAGGTTAATCTGTTACAATACAATCTTCCATATTGTATTGAATGTGTTATCTTTGACAGTGGATGTGCTATTTTTATACCATTCATGGTTTGTGGATAAAGTATTGACATTTAGTATGCTAGTTTTAATGCAAATGTTTATGTTATGTTTCAAAATTTTCATATGAGGAATGCATTGGACTTAGTAAGTGATGGGTGGAGCCTGCTATAACTCCTCGATTCATCGGTAGGTCTCATGAGATAAACTAGTGTCTTGGAAAAAGGCCTTGAAAAAATATTATTTGTAGTCTTAGCACAAAGACTTAACTATGTGGTTATGCAGTCTGACATTATGCATTCCATCATTATGAAAGCGGCTATTGATATTGCATGTAATTATTCGACTAGTAGAATATCCATGTGAATAATTAAATGGAATTATTTTTTTACCTTTTCCATATTATGCTGAAGTTCAAGTTTAAAAGGCTTTTATTTTATTTTTATACATTTCCTTAAATGTTTATTCTTATATATGAAAGTTTCAGCTATATTGTTATCCTTACTGAGCATCTGAGCTCACCCCTTTCTATGTTTTATTTTTCCTAAGATGTGAAGAAGTATATTATGAATGACCTACAGGGATAGTCTATGGGATCTCTGTGTTGTCTATGGAAACGATGCTGTTTTAGTTTGTCATTTTACGATTTAATGTAAACCTTTTGAATGTATCTAGTACTTCTAAGGATACTAAACTTATCGGTCTTTCAAGACTTGATCTTTTGTGATCATACCAATGATACATAATAATGCACCGACTATGGGCTTCTGGGGTTGGGGCGTTATAGTTGGTATCAGAGGAAGTTTAGTACAAACCTTGGAAACTATATTTAGATAAACTATGATTAGAGCACATAGCCCTAAGATAGACTTTGAGGATTAGTATAGAAGAACTTCCTAAAATTTTGGTATTGTAGAGATTTTGTGAGTTTTCCAAGAAATAAATCCCTATCTGGATATGAGCAGGTAGAGGCAGCTCTAGAACAGATGTACCTTGGGGTAAAACCCAAAAACACCGCTTTGAGCTAGAATCAAACGGGAATTGGTACACAACAACGGGCCTTATTTCACTCTTGGTTACGACACTCCAGGGGGATACACATAGGATAATTTACATTTTCTTTATAAACCGTTTTAAAGGATTTTAATTTAAGATAATAATAAATGACCTTGGTTAATCCTAAGGTGTTTCAAATTGAAAATATGGTGTCATGATATTCTCTAAATGATTTTATGACTACTGTTACTCACACAATGCTTTCTGGTTTTAGTCAATGGCTTGATTCCAAGGAAGTCATAGTAACTTTGAGCATAATGTACAAGGTGGGAACGATGGTAGAAATGAACAACAAAATGGAATGTTGATAGGCGTAAAAGATATCGTGTTCATGCCAAATCAGTTTTCCAAAAATATGATCAACAACATATATATTAACCAACTCCCGAACTCAACAAAGAAGAGAAAGGTGATGAATGATAAGATCTCTAGTAGTGGAGACCATGGAGAAATTAATCCTCAATTTCCATCATGCAGGAAATATGGAAGGAGACACCTAGGAAAGTGTCTCAATGGAATAAATAAATGCTTTACGTGTGGGAAAGAAGGACATAAAGTAAATAATTACTGAGAAAAAATGAAGAGTACTATGGAAGAAAATAAAAATGGTCCCAAGAATCCATTTACAGTCATTTTCTGTAAATGTAGGGGACCTGGCCATTACTCTAGTGAATGCCTTATTCTATAGGATATTTTCTTGGTCAAAGAAGAAGCTATGTGGAAATAAATGGTTAGAGAAATGTTTAAAAGTATTAGTGATCCTTGTTGATGGGATTAATTTGGAATAATTTTCTCTTGTATTTGTAACCCTGCAGTTTGTCATGTGAAAATGATATTTGAGGAAGAATTATCTTTTCTCTTGTGGATATAGTTATAAATAAACATTTGGTTTTATATGATCATTGGGTTTGAGGTAATTACAAGTTATTATATTTTGGGATGAAAATGCAAGGTATGAGATAACATTTTTGGTTAAATTATGTTATGGTCATTTTGAGGAATTTATCTCATTTTGGTAATGTCATAAAATATAGTTTTTGAAAAAGGACAACACACAGACCATGTAACAACCAGTCGCGTTGGACAAAGATTTGGGAATCGAACCCACAACCAGAGCGCGATTAGGATTTATCGCCTACCACTAGAATACGTGAAGTCCCTAGTTAGTGTGACTAATTATTTTTAGTTAAATGATTTTATTGATCAATAATAAATTGATTTGGGATCTTATGTCTTATCAAATGAGTACCCTTAGTATAGGAAAATGATTTGGTGATTAAGTAATAAATGTTATTTTGGAAGATGTTCTCTCTATTGGGAACAAAATATGCCTAAGGAAAATAGAATACTATGTGATTTCATTTGAGGAGTAATGGTGTATTTTTATCCATGTTTTTATTATGTATTTATAGTGATTTGGGTTTTTTATGGAAATTATCAACCTATAATAGAGAACATGTGATTAGGTTAATTACTTTTAAGTATGTGACTTTAAGAGTAGTCGATGTCATTTGGAGATACAATTTAACGTGGAAGACTACATAACCAAATTCTTCTAAGTTTTGGGTTTCAATATTAGTTTGGATTATATTGAAGGATTTTAAGGACAATTGTTTATTGAATGGTATTTATTTAACTTTGGGGTATTATTGGTTTAATTTTAGAAAATTAAGATTAGTGTTTCTTTCTCTAAAGGAATATCATTTTGGGGGATCATCCGATCTTGTACTAACCATTTTGGTTTTTATTAATCTCTAAAGACAAGGTAAATATATATTTTATCCTTTTTGGATCATGTGATTCTCTAGAAGTTGATTTTAGCTCTTTCGGTGTGACCAAGTCATCTTGAATACCCATCGTTTAAAAAAAAGAGAGTTAGTGGTAGAAATTTATTAAAGAATGAAAATCTACTTAAAAAGTAAGTATATCTCTTTATGTTATTAGTCAATCTCATAAATAAATTCCCCATCTTTATTAAATGTAACTTAAAGAAAAAAAAACGTTTTCCATTTACTTTTCCTATTGGGAAACTAATGACCGTTTGTCCCATCACATGTTTGTGGTTTTCTTGTTGTTAAATTTCTCCCAATATTGTTTTCCATCCCTCTCCATTAAAACTTGACACTTAGTTTATCTTTCATATCCATGTTTTCCTACATGGAATCCTAGTAAGGGTTATCTCGGGTAACCTTTGTACTTCTCTTTCTTTCTTTTAAAGTGATAGTTTTAAGGACTCTCTTTCCGATGTGGGACTTTCAATTATGTTCCCAAGCCCAATTTTAAAAATTGCGAGGACACAATTTCTAAAAGGGGGGAAGAATGTAACACCCCAAGATTCCACGGTACGTTTCCCTTTGAATAATGTAATAGCTTGCATTGTATGAAACTTCGAGATTCTAACACCCCGCAACCAATCAAACTAACTGTTATGAATAATAATACCCACTTTTTGAAATTTTATAAATTTTATCTTTCAAAATGGACTTCTTTTTTTGGATTTGGAATATTGAAATTAGCTTAGGGTGAATTTTTGGTGTTTTTCTAAAAACATTCATTTTTTGATGAATAGTGAAAAACACTGAGTTATATTTTAAAACCGAATTTTTATTTAAATAATTATTTATTTTATTTAAATTTATTTTAGGTAAAAATAGATACATAATACCTATTTAAGTTCAATGTAATTCATTGGAGTCATTTTATAATAATTTAAGATATATAAAAATTTTATTGAACTTTTTAACCGTCTTTTAGCCACCTCCTAGGAGCATTTGCAAATTTGAATAAAACTTAATTTTACCGCTTCTGTGAATTGAATTTCAAAAATCTGAGAGACACAGTTGATATCAGTAAGTAAAATGTGGTTTAATAAGATAAAAATAATTTTTGATGAATAGTAACTTTTGACTTTTATTTATCACGGTTAAAAGTAAATAGGGTAATTAAGGGTAAAAATGATATTATTATTACCCTAACACATGTGATAATTCTATTGGATAAGTGTAATTTGAACGAAAACAAATTTAGGAATAAAATATGATCCTTTAGGTCCACTTGGATTGGATTAGGACATTTATTATTATTTAATTCAAAGAAGAGTTAAAAAGTGTTAAATTCAAAAATTAATAACTAAACCATTTTTAATATAGGGATATACATAAGATAAATTCGATTATAAATATTAATTAGAAAGATAAAATGATTTCCTACATAATGGTATTTTATTTATATTTTTAGACATTAAATAATTTAATTTATTTATGTCACAATGATGATGCAGTAATTACCTAATTAATGAAATATTAAAATATTTGATATTATAAATACCCAAATAAATATAATTTGAGACTTTTTATGAATTAAACTAATTTTATAGGTTAATATGACATATTATGGTTGGTTATATGTATTTGTTTCGAAGTAATAATGCTGTTATGAATTTACCAAAAACAAAATACCAAATAGTGTCAAAATTGACATAAAAGAGTTTTTAAAACAAATATTATATTATTAATTGATATTATATTCCTAAAAATATAAGGATCATCCAAAAGACTTATATAATGATAGGTTTATCATTAATGAACCACTTGGGATTCTCTTGGAAGTATATAGTAAGTTTATTAACCAAATAATATAAAAATACAAAGAGACATGGTAAATGTCAAACTATTTAACTAAGAGTTAAATCTAAAAGATAAGGTTAATATAGTGACCCAAACCTGTTTAAAACATATTGGTTGAGTGTTTTTTGACCCATAACCACCTTATCGTTTAAATAATTCATTTTTGAGCCATTATAAACCGAAATTTATTTTATTATAAAATAATATTTCTAGCTTTTCCTAAGGTGCCCCTCACCCCTCTTATAAAAGGGCACTCCCCCTTCTCCCTAATTCACACCTTAAAAGCCATTTGGCTCAGCCAAAACCTGCCCAAATACCCTCTCAACTATACTCCCTTCATCCTAGAGGCCTTACTTTAGTCAGAAATCTAACATAAGGAATCCTTTTTATCAAATCAAAAAGAAGAACCGGAAGAAGAGGTACATATTTCATCACCTCTTTCAAGTTTCTTTCTTCTTCCACTTCCTTTTTCTTTATTTTTTCCATTATAAAATAATAAATCCAGTATATTCTATATATTTTGATGTTATTATAATTATGGTACAACCATATTCATTATTCTATCCATCCTTTGAATGACATGTCACCATACATGCCTACGTACGGCTTACCGTCTCCACGTCGGGGTGTAATTGTTATTCAATACATTATTTTTTGGATGGGTACAATAATGATGTGTAATTGATGTAAATAATAAATATAACATGATAATTATTCTGTATATATGATATAATATTCAATTATATATTATTTTAATATCAAAATAATGATATTGTTGCTCGTGCGTACGTACGGATTACCGTCTCCACGAACGCGATGAGATTCATTCCCCATCATATCCATTCAAGACTAATTTTTATTAGATGATTAAAAATAATGTTTAAAGAGTTAATATAATTCTGAATATGAATAAGATACATCCTATTCATAACATACATTACTTATGTAACAAAGCATATAAAGGAAAACGAATCAGTTAACACCCGAAACGACGATAATACTAAGATATTATTAACAAAGAAATGTTAAAGGATCATATATAATATCATATTAATGTATATGATTCTTGTATAATTTAATAACAATTATTTCACCATTATATAGGAGGTTAAACTACCCTCGACAAAGGAAAAGTACAATGTAAGGAGTTTTCATCTCACTTTTATTCCCGTGAGATTCATGTTATATTTGCCACTACTACCTTTTGTGTGGTGTATGTACTACCCATGATTGTATTGTTTGTGTAATATACTTTGATTTATGGGTATTTATATCATCATTGGATGATCCTTATTTCATGGTGTGTATGTTTCATAAGTTACGAAATCGGTAAGGGAATTTCAAATTTCAAATTTCACTCAGTGGGCTTTACACATACTTCTTTGATTATTTTACACCAAGATTTCGTGTGGAATCACTATTTATTATTTATTTAGTAATTTATAATCCCATTTTTTGGATATAATTTTGATACACATAATAAATCCATTGACAATTTCTCAATCCATTGATATAAACTTGATCTTAACTCAATTTCCATTCATTGAGTTAAACATCCAAGCCATTGTTGTTGTTTTTACAAGAATATTTGTGAATGTCCTATAATTGATTTACACTTAATATCAAATCATATTGAGTGTATTTATATTTTTTCACACATAAATATGTCATTTATTTATCCTTTACCTAAGGACACTGTCTTTATAAGGGATTTCATCTCAATTTACATTCCTTTGAGACTTCTTTGTTGTTATGCACCAATTCACTTTTATATGGTTTATATACTGTCCTTTGACATTGTATATAATTAAATCATTTATTCTCATGGTATTATAAAGTTTTGATTACCTCAATTGTCTATATTCAAGCATTTCTCATTTGGATAGAAACTCTAACTAAAATTCCATTTTAAATGTTTTAAAAATTTATTCTTCTAAATCTTTCTCATTAATTTCCATGTTTTAAAAATGGTTTTAAGGTTTTATTTATATGGACATTAATGTTTTAAAATTACTTTTCCTTTTAAATTCTTCAAAGTGGTATGTGAAAATTTGATTCCAAAATCAATTTTAAAATGGATTCTTGACAAATAGTGTAACTTTTAAATGTTTTCAAGAAAAAGGGGGATATTTCTTTCAAATAGTTTTGATGATTATTTTCATCTATGTCAATATACTTCATTATTATCGATTGAGGTTAATCCATTACAATAAAATATTACATATTGTATTGAATGTGTTATCTTTTACTGTGGATGTGCTATTTTTATACCATTCATGGTTTGTGGATAAAGTATTAACATTTCATATGCTAGTTTTAATACAAATGTTTATGTTATGTTTTAAATTTTTCATATGAGGAATGAATTGGACTTAGTAAGTGACAGGTGGAGCCCGCTATAGATCCTCGATGCATCGGTAGGTATCATGAGACAAAATAGTGTCTTGGCATAAGGCCTTGAAAAAATCATATTTGTAGTCTTGGCACAGGGCCTTGAATATGTGGTTATGCAGTTTGGAATTATGCATTCCATCATTATGAAAGTGGCTATTGATATTGCATGTGATTATCCGACTAGTAGAATATCCATGTGAATAAGTAAATGGAATTATTTGATTTTTATATTTTCCATATTATGCTGAAGTTCAAGTTTAAAAGGATTTTGTTTTAGTTTTATACATTGTCTTAAATGTTTATTCTTATTTATGAAAGTTTTCGCTATATTGTTATCCTAACTGAGCATCTAAGCTCACCCCTTTCTATGTTTTATTTTTTCCAGGATGCGAAGAAGTATATTATGACTGACTTGCAGGTATAGTCTATGGGATCTAAGTTTTTTCTATGGGAACAATGTTGTTGTAGTTTTCCATTTTACGATGTAATGTAAACCTTATGAATGTATCTAGTACTTCTAAGGCTACTAAACTAATCAGTCTTTCAAGATTTGATCTTTTGTGATCATTCTAATGATACGTAATAATGCACCAACTCTGGGCTTCTGGGGTCGGGGAGTTACAAGAATTATGGGATGGAATTTTGGAGATTATTTTGGGAAAATTTTTGAATATAAAAAGGGCTTGAGAGGTATGAATAAATGGGAGGGTTGAGTCCCTTTTTATAGTGGAGGAGTACTATTCTTGTAAATTTTTGAAAAGGGAACTCCAGCCATGTTTTTCCCATTTAAAGTGGCTAAAATAATGAAAAAAATTAGATAAAATGGATTATAGGGTCTAAATACGAACTTAAAATTTATTTTGGAATAGTTTCTAGGTTATTTTGACCCTTAAGTTTAAGGTTTAGTCCCTTGTTAAGATAAATTTTATTTGAATCACTGTAATTATTTTTAATCACTTCACTAATATTTTTGGTAATAATATAATTTGACCTCATTAGAAATTATAAATTATTATAATTCAAAGTATAGAATGAATTTTTCCAAATTCCAATCACATAAGTGGGAGAAACTAATTTAAAATTAATCTCGTAGATGAGATTAAAAAGTGGGTTTTTAAAATAAAAATGCTCAAAAGTTTGAAATGTTTTTATATACAATTTCAATGTGAAATTAATTAAAAATACCTAAATTGGATTAATTGATTTATAAATTATATAAATAAACATTTAAACCAATCAACAATATAATTTATCCTTATAAACCAATTATATGAAAAAATAGTTTGGAATTAAAATTCAGTATTTTTCACTATTAATCAAAAAATGAAACTTCTCAAAAAAATGACAAAAATTTACCCGATCATAATTTTGATGTTTATATTTCAAAATAGAATTTTATTTTTTTCATATTAAATTTATAAAATTTTCAAAATTCATATTTAAAATATTTTCTCTATTAAAAGGCGGTAAAATTTCCTTTTAGAAAAATATAATTTCTAAGAATAAAACTAGATTTATTCTTATGTTATTCTTATCAAACCTATTTTATGAATGTAAAAAATATTTTTTTAATACATTATATATATATTTCATTAATATCATTCACTAATAGTAATTAATTTAATTCATTCAGATAAAATGCATTTGTATGCATAAAAATATTTCTGTTATATTTAATTGGTTCTTATATTTATTTCTAATAAATTGATTACCAATAAATTCATTTTTTATTTGTGTAAACCATATATTTTCATAATTCAGTTATTACTATTCATAACTATTAATTTAGTGGATAGGTTATATCTTATTATATTAAATAATAATGTTTTAATAATATGTTGTTGTTCAGTAAAACTCAGTCTTACGTGCAATGCATGCGATGGAAGAAAACTCAGTATTGTATGAAATAAAAGGTTTATAATAGATTTTTTTAAAATATTAAATATATCATAATGTCTTAGGATGTTATATTCCTTTCTACATTTGGTGTTGCGTGTCATACAAGCTATTTAATAAAAGATACTCTTTTAGAATATTTGGGGTGCTACAAACATTCGGTGAGTAGAAATCACCAATCATACCTAAGACAAACCATATGGAACCTTTTTCCCTTACGACCATGACACTTAATCATGATGGTAAACACACCTAAAATCACATGGGCCATTCAATATTCTTGATGACCTCATTTCCTCAATCCGATGATCATGTTGCCTCAACCTGGTAATCATCATCACCACATGTAACCTAGGCCAATCCCAACCTAACAAACTATGTATACACTATTCATGTGATCAACATCACCTCAATAATTTTTCCATTCCCATCACATCCTTAAAGAACCAAATGATCAATATAAAAATTGAATTAATTTTAAAAAATATGATTCCAGCCTAAACTTCCCAGGTTAGTTCAAGCCCTTTACCTGACTTAAGCAATTATAGTATAGAAGAAGCATTCCCATATGCATCTCATGTTATTAATTAACCAATTTAAAGGAAAAAAAATTAATTATTAGGGGGTTCTCTAAGAAAAATATCATTGAATACATAGATCACACCCCCAAAACACCAACAAAATCAAGGATAAATCTCATAAACACCTACCATAGGTTAGTATGCAATCTCTAATCTAATATCATCCTCTTAATCTATATAAATCGATAGAAATATGTGTTTTATCTGAACAACATAGAAATATGGTAAAATATATCATATAGTTTTTTCACTTTGTATGTAGAGATAAATAGAAAATAAAATCTATAGGATTGAGGGTCTTACTAATAAGAATTCATAGCCACCAATACGTTAAGGATCAAAGTACGAATGTAGGAGTAGTCTCAATGCCTAGTTGGGAGATAAATGGAGGAGGACCCCCTGTGCATGTGGTAAAAATGGTAGAAATGAGGAGGAAAATTATAATAAGGATGGAGGGGAAAAATTTTAATTTCACCCAATTAAATGAGCTACATGTTTTGGCCGCACAGTTTAGCTAGATGTGTACTAATTGTGAAGTTCTCACAACCTAAACACTACACACACACAAGATATGCCCACAATTTTCCAAACCATGTGGAAACCATGCAAAATGACTCTATTAAAAATTGTATAATCCTTATATATCCATATTCCCCCTCCCGAACGGTTTTCTAAACCATGTCCAGTGTCACTGGAGGGTATAACTATTTCTATCGGGAGGCCATACAGTTTGTCCAAACCATGTGCATTTATTATTACTTTTCTGAAACTAAGTTTATGGGTTATGATACACCCCAAACTCACTTGATACCCCAAGTTACTTTTCAAGCCTTAAATCCTATCTAAAAAAAGGTCATGGTTCAATCAAACTCTCAGAATTAGGTTTTGAAGATTAAGAAAAGAGTTGGACCGACCAACAAAACTTAAAAATTTAAACAAGTTTAGGGTTTTCAACCTACTAAAAAACTCAGGATGTTACATATACCATCCATGTGATGCAATAATGAAAAATTAATTACATCACTTTATGTAGGTGGTAATCCACACATACAAATGAACGACATTATCATTTTTCAATGCATAAAGAGATAAGAAAATAGATGATATATTATATTTATAGAATTATAATTACTTTATGAATAATATATATATATATATATATATTAAATCCATTATTATAACCATTAATTAGAGGCATCGATGGAACTTTAATTATATCAGTTCATGAGGAAGCAGCCTTTCATACACACGAGCGATGGTTTCATTTCCCATTTGATTGAAGAGGAGAGGAATTATGGTTAAGAAACTAACATAAAAAACTATCAGTAAATTTTATATACTGATTTTGTTATATCAAAATAGTTATAAGAGTTTTGAAGGAGGTATAAGATAAAATAAAACTAAAACATCCAGTTAAAAGATATACCACTTCTTCAGACAACCTCTTTTTCTTTACACCTTAAGCCATATAAGTTTGGTATTATTATAAAACTAATAACTCTATAATAAGGGGAGGTATTTTGGGAATATATTTGGGTAGTTATTGGCTGAATAATAGTGATTAAAATTTCTGAGTAATAGAGGATAGGAGGTGCCATTTAATAAGTGAGGGGAGGGACACTTTTGGAATTACTTAAAGTATTAAATTAATATAAATTAATTTTCATGGAAAAGTTGAAATAAATCAGTATATTTAAAATATAGTATGATTATTAGTCTAAATAATATTATCCAATCAAAATAATATAAGTTTAGGTGATTTTTTTACCCTTTTCACTTTGTTTTAACCCCTCGTTAATCCTTTTGATGATTACCATGATATCAAAGTTTTTTACTCTTTAGGTTCCAAGAAAGTTACTATATAAGGTCAAGTGGCCCATAAATAGAAAATGGTCGATATATTAAACTATATCCCATTAAATTGTATGAATATAATATTTTTATTAATTTTAAATCATTTAATAAAAAAAATCCATTGTAAAATATCATTAATAGCATTTTCAGAACTATTCATTCAATTTGATAAAGTCATAAATATAAAAATTGAATTCAAATATAAAATTTTAAAATGTCCATAATATGTTATATTTATTTATAAAATTCATGGGTCACTATAAATCACCCAAAAATATTACTTTTAGAGTTTTTAAAATCAAGTACATGATTTTTATACTACTTGCACAAGCATCGTGTAGGCATTGCATAAGAATTTAAGTTAATTATTTCATCACTAAAAATTAAAAATAAATTACAATCATAATATTAATTTTATTATTCTAAAAATAAACTTTAATATTTATTCATAACTTATTTTTCTACCTATGTGGAAATATAAGAGAAATTTAAAAGTAATAGACTGCCATTTTGTATTTTTTCTTTACATAAAATACTATATAAGTCATTTTCAAAGAAAAATGACAAACAATTTCCATAAATTAGAATATTGGATGACTAGGGTAGAACCATAGAAATTAAATAGATTAAATAAATTTTTAGGGTCATTTTTAGTCTTTATCATATTATTTTTAACCTTAATTACCCAATTTACCCTTACCAAGATGACAAATATTTACTAAGGTTACTATTCATAATGATAAAAAATAAAAGGAAGATATTTACCAAATTTTAACCTATTTATTACAAATATTGGATCCATTTTTCAATATTCAATTATTATAATTGGCATAAATCAATTTTAATATAAATGTGTAAAATGTAATGAAAACGAGTTCTTAGAAAAATGTGTTTTTAAGCAAAAAAATGAACTTATACCAAAATAAGGTATAATGATGATTAAAATGTAATAAATTATATTATATATAAATAAATAATAATTATTTTACTTTGATATAAAAATAAAATCATAATGATAATTTTTAATAAACATAATTGACAGTTTTAAAAAAATTGATATTTTTCACTATTCACTGAAAAATCAATCTTTTTAGAAAAATCTAAAAATTGTAACCTACGATAATTTTGATATTATAATTTCAAAAATGATATAATTTTTAGAAAATAAAATTTCTAAAAGTTTTAGAAGTTAATTATAATATTCTCACACAAAAATTAATAAAAAAACCATTTTAAAGAAAACATATTTTTAAAGCATAAAATGAACTTACAAAAAATTGTCTAGTTATTAATTATAAATTAATAAATAAATTTTCATTATACAAAAAAATTTATACATATTTTTCTTAATTTTTTTATCACTATTCATACCTTCCAATTTAACATCTAGGTTATAATTATCATATAATAATATTTAATGGTTCTTTTAAGCTCAGTGTTACATGTTGTATAGGCTATCGAACATTATGTTCTTTTAAAATATCAAGGTTTTATGGATATGGATTCCCTTTCAGTTGAATGAGGCCCAAAATTAAGGAGATAGTATGGAGATCTCTAATGCACCTGCCTTAATGATTTTTGGTCTCTACATCAATTGATCACTGGTATTTCATTCGATGTACACATCAGAGGATGAGGTGAACGTGGAACATTGCATTTCATTCCACCCCCTAGTTAGCAGACCCCACCAATAGAGACTTCATGAAATGTATTTTTCTCAAGAAAAGTCTTAGATATAGGCTCTACACATACCATATAGTTTATTCACTAGGGCCCTATCTTGTCTAAATCACATAAATGATGAAATAGATGAGAGAGATCCATTAAAAGGCTCATGCATCAAGCCTTCATGAAGGTTGAGTAGGCCTTTCACTTAATAAAGTCCAAGACCTTGGTTGAAGTGATACCATTAAGAGGGGATGGATCATGTTTAGAGAATGTATTGAATTTTTCCCACACCTCAACAAAACCCCACAAAATTAGAAGGGAAACAACAGTGGCTACAATGATAGTGATATGGTAGTAACCCCAGCCTGTATGGCTGAGGGTATTTTTACCACTACTTCCACCTTGAGATCATCAAATCCCTAGAGAATTCATGAATTTATGATGAAAATACCAATTCAGCCCTAGCCCATAGTATTGGGTTCATTTTTACTAAAACCTCATCATACTCCATTAAAGTTGGTTTTCTCCAGGTTGGGGAACATCTCACAAGAGTGAACTCTATAGTTTCTCTCAAAGATCCACCCATCTATCTCTTTGGGGATGTGCTAAAAAAGATTATCCATATATTCTCTTAAGACCACTATCCATAAACTAACACTGGGGGAGAATTAGAAGGTGAAGGCAAGGCCTCAAAAAGGCCACATACCAAAATAGCATTCCCAAAAAGGAAAGGAAATGGGGAGTTATGATTTACCTCATGATGGATATTTAGAAGGCAACCAATATAACATCTTGACATTTCAAGATATATTTTCCCTTAAATTAATACTATATTTCATAGTTTTATCTACATGCAATATTAAAATAAAAAGAGTCAAGGAATATTAGATGAATATTATTAAGAAAATTTAAGAATTAAAAAACCTATAGTATATAAGTTTTTCTAATTAATTATAAATCTATATAAAATTGAATTAATAACACTTAAAGTTTTAAAAGAGAATTTTTTAATAAAAGAATTTTTTATTTATATATTTTAATTTTCATCTAAATGATAAATTTATAAATTTTAGAATATGAATTTTGTAAATTTATTTTCATTTTTGAATTTTTCATATCAAAATTTTCCTACGATGAATTTCTGGGATTTTTCTAAAACAATTTAGTTTTAGGTGAATAGTGAAAAAAGTATTGTTTTTACAAAAAAATGTAAATTTTATGAAATCAAAAATATATCTTGAATAACATAAAGTTTATAAAAGCATTTAATAGATGAAATATTTAATTAGTATTTAAACCTATGTATTTTAAAATGTCATTTTGAACTTAGAAAACCAATGTTCAACATTTTAGAACATAAGTAATATTTCATTCTAATTTAAAAACCTTTTTAGTCTTTTATTTTAATTAAAAATTTTAATTATAATATTCAATTTTGGATTTATTTGGAAGATCCATAGCTATTATTTGTTTTATAATAAACCAATTTATATAATTAATGTTAATGAAATTGATAAATTTGTACTACACATACTTTTTTCGCTTAAACACACACTAAAAAACGGTTTTTATGTGCCATGTGTGCTAATATTAAAATTAAATTTTCTAAAATTTTAAAATTTTATGAATTTCATATTTTATATAAACATGTTTTTATTATGTAATAAATTCAATTTCATTTTTATTCATAAAATTAAGTCACCAAGGTAAATATTAGTTACCACAGTAAAATGATTATTTTTCAAAGAATGATATTTTTATTAATATAGTGTATTTTAAAATTAAATGGATCTATTTTAAATTAATAATATAATATAATGTTTAAAAATATATAAAAATTAATTAAAACTTATATAATTGGTAATCAATTTTAAGTAAGATTAAGAATACTTAATGATTAAAACAAATCTTTTTCTACAAAAACAATTTTTCAACACATTATATGTTTTGATTGTAAAGTTAATTTTCTAATATTTAGAAATTTAATTAGATTAAATGGAGTCAAAATTTGGATTCATCATGTATAAATTTGGTAATAAGGTTATATTATATATCTAGTGATGACATAATAACCATGATTAATATTTTATCAAGATTAATAAGTGATAAAAAGGTCAATCCAATGTGGCTTGAAATTTACTAAATCAATTCGAAACTTAGACCTACCAGAATACCTTTTTTAGATTGTAATTTCACACCTACATGTCTTACCAATATTTTTCCCACCTAAATCACTTAATGCTCATGAAATTACATTCTTACCCCTTACATGACATTCTTTTCCAAAAAAATTTCCGTCATTTTCACATACAAAAGGATCTCACTTCCACAATTTTCAAGACACACACCTAGTTCAAAATTACCATGACATTATTCCCAATATACTTCTTCTAGAGTCCATATACACATTTTCCATCTTCTATCATCAACAAAGTTCCCCAAGTCCTTGCCTGAATGGACCGAAGGCCTTCATTTTTATTGTTTTTTGATAACGCCCCTTTCAAGGGATGAGGCGGAACCCTTACAAGGCCCGTAGGCTCAGAGATTACAAGGCCCATAGGCTTAGGAGATTACATGACCCGAAGGTCTTAGAGAATTCAACCAGACTATCTACAAGGAACTGCCCCTCCCTAGCATCTGCGTCATGATATCAGCTCTCCAAGTCCTTCATTCCTAATAGATACACTACTATAAAAGAGGTCTTTAACATCACTAAAAAAAGAACTAATAAAGGGCATCGTTTATCAACACTTTTTTTAGTGTTAATAAAAGGTAACCTTTATCAATGCTTTATTTTAGGGATGATAAAGTTAACCCTTTATCAACACTTTATTTTTAGCACTGATAAAGGGTACCCTTTATCAGACATTTTTAGCGCTAATAAAGCTCTAAAATAAAATAAAATAATTAAACAAATAAAAATAAAAAATTTAACAATTTCATTAATTAAATAGTTATTGTTAAAAATGAATAAATCGAATATACATATATATAAATTATAAAAACTAATAAATAATAGATATTAAATATATAAATATGTAAAATGAATCAAATGAAATAATTAAACAAATAAAAATTTAAAATGAGTGAATTAAAAAAATATTAAACATTTTATCAATTAAATAATTATTGATAAAAATGAATAAATTTAATATACATATATATAGATTTTAAATATTAATAAATAGTATATATTAAATATAGATATATAAAACGAACAAATTGTAACAATTAAACAAAAAAATTTAAAATAAAAAAATTATAAAATTATTTAAAAATTTATTAATGAAAAAATTATTAATAAAAATTATTAATAAAAATGAATAATATATATATATATATATATATTATAAATAGTAATAAATAATATATATTAAATATAAATATATATAAAACTAATAAATGTTATAATTAAAAACATATTAATGACTTATTCATTTTTAATGTTGTTTAATTTTTCAATTTAACATATACCAAACATCATGTGTTACATTAATTTCACATATATATATATATATGTAATTAATGAATTTTTATATACAATGTACACACAAATATATTTACATAATTAATGAAATCTTATACAAAAACACACACACACCTAATATTTATGTAATTTATTCAAATTTCAGAATATTTTTAAATTTCATTATAACATGATACCTGTAATATATTATGTTTTTAATTAGTCAATTTTATTAATTTATTTTTTATATTATTATAATTAGTGTATTATTTATTAATTTTTAATATTTTTTTTATTTTTTTTTATTTTTGAATTTGATCATTTTATATTATTCATTTATATATATTTATTTACTATGTTTTAGTATTTTAAATATGTATTCATCTTTACTTAAATATATATATATCCATATTTTTTTAATAATGTATATTTAATTAATAAAACTTATCCATTTTTTCAATATTTTTAAAGTGTACTCATTTTGAATTATTCAATTTCACTCATTTTTAAAATGCATGTATTTAAGATTATATATCAACTAATAATGTTAAAAATATATTTATAAATAAATATTTATAAATAAATATATTTATAAATGTATATTTACTATATTTATAACTTTATATTTATTATAAATAAATAAATAATATTTTTTAAATAAGTATTTATAAAATTATAAATAAATAATTATATATATTTAAATAATTATAAAATTATAATATATTTATTTAAATTATTATAATTATAAACCCTTTATCAGTGCTAAAGTTTTAGTGATGATAAAAGGAATATTTATCAGTGCTAAAAAAGTGATGTTAAAAGAAATCTTTATCGGTGCTAAAACATTAGCACTGATAAATATGTATTTTATCAACATTGATAAATATCCTTTTTTATCAGTGCTTATCAATTTAGTGTTGATAAAAGGGATCTTTATTAGTGCTTTTTTGAAAGCGCTGTTAAAAGTGTCCTCGATCTATTTAAAGCAACCCTAACCACGACTGAGTCATTCATGATTCTCAATCTCTCGCGGAACTTCCCTTCTACCAACGCGACCCCTCTACGTTCCCTAGGATGAATCAAGGTTAAAATCTAATGTATTTTATTTTCTAATTTTCCTCTATCATTGTTTGATTTTTGTGTTCTACCTTTTGCGTTTTTGTTTTGTTATTAACCATGAGGAATCCTACATCGCATCTCCTCACCACTAAAATACAATGAGTGGTTTGATTTCATGTTTTTCCTCCATAGACAATGGTTTCAAAGAAAGAGAAGGATGTTTTAATATGGTAAGGTCAGTCATCATATGTTTATGGGACTGTATGGATAAATAAAATAGGTTTTACACTTCACACTACTACTTGGGGATGAAAACATAATAACTAAGTTTCTAAAATCTAGGAGAAAACTACCAAATAGAAAAATCAAAAAAAAGATCTTATTTTTTCCTACTCATTTTATAGAATCTCATGTAGCTGCTGATCACTCTCATATAATGAAACTACATATAGAAACATTTTTATCTTTTATTCATTTCATTATCCTCAATGTTCCTACAATATAGCCCACAACTTATAATTCTTCTTCATTTTATTCACATGCTCCTTCTCCAACTATTCAAGAGTTTCTCTTAAAAATTATAATGAAGGAACCCACATCTCCATCATGGTCCAATAATCATAAATCCTCCTTCTAGTAATGTAACCCTATCAAAGAAATCATCAATCAATCGAAATTATTAGCACAACAGTGAAAAAATAGAGGAATCAACTGGAAAAAATCTATTGGCTATAGTGGATTAGGACATTCAAGAAAAATTATTGAACTTTTAGTAGAAGTCAGATGAAGATGACTCCCTATTGATGGATCACCATAAAGAAAAGGAAAAAACCATCCAAACAGTCAAGTTATATGCTAGAGGAAATTGAAGTCCCCCTCCACCTACAAACTCTTCCCATATTTATTATTCTCAACTACTTCCAATAGCTCCAAAAACTATATATAGGAAATTAAAATTCTACCCCTAGACATTACTAACTTGGCCCTCACCAAGAAAACCCTCCCCCCACATTCCTATCAACATTTCTCTATGTGAAACCTCTCTTAGTCATGAAATATTTGAATTTATCATTCCACTATCTGGATGCCTAATTTAATCCATATAGACTCTACTTCATTTTTAAAAAAAATTCAATGTTCTAATTTCCCTTAAAACTAACAAGTTGATTTATATAGGTTTTGGGCATAGAAAAAGCTTGTGGATGGCATGAAAAACTTGAATTTTTATTCATAATTTATGAATAATAATTTTTTTATATTATTAAAAATTCATGTACAATGAAAACTATAGATTACTTTATTAAAGAAAAATCCCATAACTAGAAGAGGGTGATCCTAAAATGTGTTTTATACTTAATTTATAAGTAGATATAGAATTAAATCAATATTAAATTACACTTTTTAATGATATGGTTATCTATATTTCATTCTAATATATTTATGCTGATGGATCCAAGTGAATAATACCTCTAGGGATCCACATGGGAACCACAATCTCTAAACATCATGGGAACCAAAATCTATCTCTCTCTCTCAATGACTTATACCTATACAATGCCACCCCTACTCTGTAAACTCATTCCAGATTCTTAATAGACAACTGTGAATTACATCTCTATCCACTATTGTAAAATAATCATATAACACATAATAGTCATAAGTAGTATAAATAAGGACCAGGGGTTTCAAAAATAAGGTTGTGTAAATAAGGATTCATTTTTGTAAGATAGATAAACAATACAATACACTCCATGTATAAAATTACAAAATTGTATGAATCTTGTATGAAAACATTTACCATCTTGAACAGAGATATAATACTTCAATACTATTAGTACAAGTAACCTTTACTACCTTTATTTAATCTATCCTCATATTATTTATTTTCTTATAACTCTTAATGATTGATTGGACTCCCTCTTTCAAACTATCCTTCCTCCCATCAGTGTGGTTCCAAAGTTCCTTGATGAAATACCTCTCACTAATATTGTATTCATTAATTTCCATCAAAGCTAATTATATGGATTTCAATACAATATATCCCAACTCACTCTTTAACCCTTTTATCCTTTCATACTTCTCATTTACTACATCCTAAGAACACAAAAAATGACACTAAAAAATTAATCAAAACATAATGAATGGTTTTTTTGGTTTCTTGATATGTATTTTTTTATATGACTCACTTAGTTACTTTTCACAACACTTTATCAAAAATTACTTATATTTTGTGTAGGGTCACATTGGATATAATTAAAACACTACAGTTACACATACTTGGATGAAAATACAACTAAGATGAGTGAAATCCTAAAAATACTCATGCTGCACATTTTTTTCTGTGAAAAAAACATGCCAATCACACCTTTTGATTGTCTTACCCTTCAAACTTGATAAATTTAAAAGGGTTCCAATTTTAATCATAAAGGTATTCATCCCATAATGAGCATAGCTCTCAAACCCTGTTTTTTTATTCAACTTTAGGATAATTTATCTTGGAATCTTGGAGAAATGGATGGTTGTCAAGTTCTCTCATCCACCTCACACCAATACCACCAAAAGTTCGTATCTCCTCTAATTCATACTAGAAAAAGAAAAATTTTATAAAAAGTGGAAAACAATAAATGTTTGTGAGTGGAAGTAAATGACTGTGAGTGGAAGTCATGTGTATTTGAATATTAATTCCTTCATTTTTGAAATATAATATGTTATAATTTATAATTAAAATTTGATTTAGGTTATTTTTGAACCTTAGTGGAAACTCTACTTTCATCTCCTGAATAGTTATTATTGATTTTTTTTCTTAAGACTCATCCCCTATATCTTCTATGTTGTTTGAACTACTCTGAGTAGTAGTCTTCCAAAATGATCACCAATACCCAGTATGGGATGAATTTTGGTTAGAGTAGTTCAAACAACATAGGTGTATGTCTTAGAAATATGAGGGATAGATATGAAACCAAAAAAATGAAATAATAACTATTTAGAAGGTATGTCATCAAATAAATTTGGAACCATAATGATGGGAGGAAGGTTAGTTTAAAAGAGGTAGTCCAATCCATCATCCAAATATGGAAGGTAATCAAGCGTCTGAGGATGGATTAAATAAAGGCAGTGAAGGTTAGTTGTACTAGAGCATTGAAGAATTATATCTATGTTCAAGACAGTAAAAATTTTCATTCAAGTTGCATGAAAATGTGTACTTTTATGCATAGAGTGTATTGTATTGTTGTTATTCAAGACAAATTAAATGTTTGACCACTCATGCAGACAATGTCTTCTACACATGATGATGCTACCAATACCAAGAAAGAATAAACTATTGATGATAAAAATATGGAATTATTAGGGGATAAAAAATATGTTGATGAAAAAAACAAAAAAACAAAATCACAGTGGTGAATAAAATTATCAAGGCAAGAATTCAGGGTATAAAATTTGAGGTTGGTTGGAATCAATGTGACCAACCTATTTACCCCAAATATTTGATGTTCATTAGTTATCTTGGGGTCATAATGTGGATGAATGTGCCGATTGATATTGATTCATGGCTCCCTGTCCAACCTGTAATGAAGTAAATCCTTTGGAAAGATATAACAGTAATGTTACAATATATTTTCTCTATTTTAATGAAAAATTATATAATGAAACATTGACTTAATTTTCATTATTCCTTAAAGATTTATTTTTATTTTAGAATATTTCTGTATGAAACTTGTCTTAATAGCCACTGGAAAAGCCCATAGAGGCTTTCATACTCTTCTTACAAAGTTACATATCATGGATGCTGAGGGGAAAATAAATCCCCACCCACTAGCTAGTTATGCACACATTGTAAAGAAGGAAACATGGACTGATTTCATTAATATTTGAAAAGATAAATTATTTCAGGTACATTATAGTCAATAATATATTATTTTACATTATTTATTATATCAAAATTGATTAAAAATTGTTAACTTATAAAACATAAAAAGAGTAATCAAAATAAATAATGCGCATCAAAACCAACGTACCCCTATCACAAAGAAAGTATGGGGTACACTTCATTAGAGAAGAAATTGGTATATATTTTAAATCAATAATAGAAGTTAAATTATGTGATATGAAACAAGATATGTTCCTTTTTTTATATGAAAATTTATAAGTCTAAATATGAATCCACTTACATCATACTTCATGTTCTATGGAAGGAGGCTCGTGTAAATAAGGAGGGTAAATTATTTGAAGAAAACACAAAAACAGTATGGGAAGAATGTGTAAGCATGATATAATTATAACTCATTATTCTTTATAAAAATATTACATAAAAATATAAATTTATGTTCATATTTTTTATATGGTTTAGACACAAGAATCAACAATGATCGTACTAGAAGAAAAGATACTTTTAGTAGATTTGAAGCAGCTTGAACAATATGGCAGTGTTAGAGGATTAGGTTTTGGAGTCTATCCATGAACATATTTCAAGAAGAAAAAACCAAAATAAGATACATATAATATATTGAGATGATTGTGGACACAAATAGACTCACTGTAAGATATTATTTTGTGGTTTGGTTTGTCAGATCAATGTATAAGAAAGTATCAAAGAAAACTGGCGGTGGAGCAAAGATCCACACATGAACCAAATGATCCCTCTAGATTTGAGGCTAGTACTTCCCCCCCAACTACATACCTTACCTGGGGTAATCAATTTTTTCATTACTTTTTCTTTAAATGTGAATAAAACAACATAAGATAACTTTATATTACAAAAAATCTATAGGGTACAGTTGTATGTGATTTGTATCTGTCAATACCCACACACCACTATGTTGCGATGGGTATAATGTATAATATCCCATGAGACTAGCTACACCATCAATACCTCCTAGAATATCACATGAGAGTGGGTATTGAGGTATCTCATGAGCCGAATTCTAAGTTTTCTATTCCACGTGATGGTCCAGATATTACAATGGTTATTGATGCTATTGGAGATTTTATAACATGACCGTCTAATTTTATAAAGATACATGAGGTACGTCTTTAACAAAATTTTTCATATGAAAAAACTATAATAGTTGATGATAAAATGTCAAAACTAAGGTATGGTATTATATATGGATAAAGTGGTAGAGAAATGGATTGTCGAATCAAGAAAATCCAGTGAATCGATGAAGAAAAAAAAACAAACTTTTGATAGTACCTTCTCCCCGTTAGTTCCAGAGAAACATTTATATTCATTACAAATTCGTGAGAGACCACATTTAAAGATAAAATCATGTCTTACATTTAATATGAATAATAAATATATGGAGATTTCTTGATAAACAGAATTGGTATCAAGACTCTAAATGAGATTCTCAAGCATGAATGGTTGGGCATATTAGTTGTGAATACATACATAAGGTACATTTTCATAATAAGTCTGTCCAAATAGGGAGATAATATGTTTATTAAAGTTAATAACTATTCATATTTTTTAAAAGAGTTTATATCACAACTATATAAAGGTAATGTAGTGCGAATCATGATTAAGATTCATTAATCCCTATATCATTTCTACAGCATAACTTACTTTGGATAAGAAAAACATTCAGAAGAAAAAAGATGACTTACTCAAAGAATTTAATAAAAAATCATCATATAAAAGACTTTTTTTAATTCCTACAATGCAAAGGTAAAAATATAAAATCTAGTCAAATAAAAAATATTTTTAATTTTTTCATTACTTAATTGTTTTTTTAGGACACACTGGATACTGATCGCAGTAAATATGGACACCCTGAATATTTATTTTTTGGATCTAATGCATATATATTTAACCAAATTACCACACATGATGTGTATTGTGAATATGTAATACACTGAATTCAACATTTAATAGATAAAATTATAATTATATATTTATTCTATGTTTTAACAAGAATTTTTTTTATGATAGGGTAATCACTAAATATAGGCTAGATCATGGAATAAAGTCAGTTTCTAAAGGGATAAATCCTGTGAATTACTAAAAATAGAAATAAATTAAGGTATATATAGAAATATTTAATTATCAAAACATTTAAAAACAATTTACTTATTTTGTTCAATTTTTCTATAGTGTATGAAATAATGTAATGACATCAATTGTGGATATTATGTTTATAAATTTATAAGGGAAATCATAAATCATAAAAAGACCAGTATCCCCCAATAGATAATTTTTAAAGATAATTACAATTTCATTAAATATATTTTATAATCATTTGTTTTTATATATTTTCTAAGTACTATCAATATTTACAAAAACCTAGTTACTCTAAATAAGAAATAAATTTGTTTAGAGACGAGTGAGCAGTGTACTTTTTGTCAGAATGCATGCTAACAAAAATTTTAAGTGATTACCTGTAGTGTTTTTGACCTACTAGGAGTTATAAACTTAGAAATATATTTGGGGTGTGAAAAATTAGTTTCATAATTCTTATATATTATTTTTTTAACTCTTTCTTAAGGAGAAGTATAATGGAGGAAATCAATTTGTTTAGAAGCATTGACCAACAAACAATAAAATTGTTGGGAAATCGCAGAGGAGAATGCAGAGGTGAAGGTAGAGGAGGAGATGAAGGTGGAGGCAAAGTCTGAGTTAGAGACTTATATAGAGGAGGAGGTATAGGTGAAGACCAAGGTGGAGACCAAGGTAGAGGAGGAGATGAAGCGCTGGCTTGAAAACAATAAATTTTTGGGAAATGAAGTAGAATGAGGATTATACCATGATTGTGTTTGAGAAATATTGTTTAAAATTATTCAAAACACTTTTATCTTAAGATAAGATCCATTGTGAAAGTGTTTCAGGATATTTATTGAAATAATGTTTTTCACCACTTGTTTAAGTGATTTTATACAGGGTGGTTATCCGCCTGTAAGATCATTCTGTGTTGGAATCTTCAATTTATCCACTATTGTTATTGAAGTAACATCTGTAAAAATCCAAATCATGAAATAAGTATACAATTCAACTTAAATATTTAAATAAATATGTTTGTAATTAACCAATGAAGTCAACAATTGCATGAAAGAACTATTGGAAGAAAAACCTCATTGATATATCATGGTCATCAAATAGGGATAGTGTCAAGTGTTCGTTATCTGTTTAAAATTGAAATTTTAATACAAAAAATTTCACTCACTAAAAACTGAGAAAACTTTCTTGGGTTGTCTTGATAATTCAGGAAAATGATTCATAATCTATTTTTAACATGTATGAACCAGTCTCTTTACAAACCCAAAACACAATGTGACCTTTATGAATAAAAGTGCATGTTTCCAATTTAAAATGAAATTTTAGTAAAAAACACAAGTGGAATACAAAAAATTGGGTAAAATTTTTTTATTGTTTTTTATACTTTATAAAAACAATCCATAAGTCATTTGGAACATATAGGAATCAACCGCACCTCAATCTGACACATGGTGTGACCGGTATGACCCAAGTGCATCTTTTTATTCAAAAGTGACATTAATTTTAGTGAAAAAAACTAACATACTCAAAACTGATAAAAAAATTTGGATTTTTTTATTACTTTAGAAAAATTATCTATAACTCATTTTTGATTTGTAGGAATCAGTCTCACCTCAATCAGATGCACAGTGTGACTAGTATGACTCCAAGTGTCCGTTATCAGTTTAAAATTGACATTTTAATACAAATCAATGTCACTCACTGAAAACTGAGAAAATGTGATTGAATTATATTGATAATTTGGGAAAATAATTCATAATTCATTTTTTATATGTATGAATTAGTCTCATTTCAAACTCACACATGATGCCACCAATATGGCTCAAATTTCACATTTCTAGTTTAAAATGGCATTTTAGTAAAAAACACAAGTGGCATACTCAAAACTGAGGAAACACTTTATGTTTGTTTTTATACTTTAGAAAAGTAATCTCTAAGTAATTTGGGATGTGTAGGAATCATCCTCATGTCAATATGACGCATGGTGTGACTGGTATTACTGCAAGTGTGTCTTTTTATTTAAAATTGATATTAATTTAAGTGAAAAAACTAACATATTCAAAACTAAGAAAACACATTCGTATTATTTTGGTACTTTAAGAAAATTGTCTATAAGTTATTTATGAAATATAGAAATCATCCACACCTCAATTCGATGCATGGTGTGACCAGTATGACTCCAAGTGTCCGTTATAAATTTAAAATTGACATTTTAATACAAAAAGTGTTACTCATTGAAAACTGAGGAAACATTATTGGATTGTATTGATAATTTGGGGAAATGATTTAAAATTAATTTTTAAAGTGTATGAATATGTATCATATCAAAGCCACACATGATTCCAATTGTATGGATTAAAGTGCATGTTTCTAGTTTAAAATGACATTTTAGTAAAAAACAAAAGTGGAGTACTCAAAATTGAGGAAACACATTCTAATTGTTTTAATACTTTAGGAAAACTATCTATAAGCTATTTTTAATGTGTAGGGATCAGAATCACCTCAATAATATGCATAGTGTTATTAGTATGATTCCAAGTTTGTCTTTTTATTCAAAATTGATATTAATTTTAGTGAAAAAACAACTGACATACTCAAAACTGAGAAAACACATTCACATTATTTTGGTACTTTTGGAAAAAAATACATAAGTAATTTTTGAAGTGTATGAGTCAGAAAAACCTCAAATTGACACACGGTGTGACCAGCATGACTCAAAGTGCATATTTTTATTCAAAATTAACATTAATTTTAATAAAAAAACAATTTACATACTCAAAACTGAGAAAATGCATTCAGATTATTTTGGTACTTTAGGAAAATGATTCATAATTCATTTTTGATGTGTAGGAATCTTTCACACCTAAATTTGACTCACAGTGTGACCAGTATGACTCAAAGTGCGCATTTTTATTGAAAATTGACATTAATTTTAGTAAAAAAACAACCGACATACTCTATAATAGTGTTTTTTTCTTGTATTTGTGATAGAAATTTTATTTCATTTAAATTTAGTATTTTTATCTTATTTTGGTAATTTCTATTACTATTTCTTGTGATGTAGTGTGTTGTTACACCACACTTCATGTCCTGTTTTTGGTGTTATAATGTGCTGTAGCATCCCACTGTAGTATTTACCTTTATCTATGCTTTAAAAATCTCTGATAAAGGATCCCTTTTACCGATTCTTTAAAAAGGTTTGATAAAGATAGCCTTTATCAGTGCTTATAGAAGCACTAATAAAGGGATCCTTTATCAATGATTTTTTAAATTTATGATAAAGGAATATTTATCAGCACTTCTAAAAGCATTGATAAAGGGTCCCTTTATTAACACTACATAAAAGCACTGATAAATGGTGTCTTTTATCAGTGCTGGTAAAAGTATTCTTTATCAGTGCTTTTCTTTATGCCAATAAATCTACGATTTATCAATGATTTTCTTACACTGATAAAAGCCTTAGCCTTTTAACCATGTTGAGGTATTAAATGCTTTTCTAGTACCAATAAATTCTTATTCTAGTGTTGTTAAAGACCTCTTTTGTAGTAGTGATACTTCAAGAGAAGATCCAAAATCTCAACATAAGTATTACATACCCTTTAGCTTTCTTTATCCTTCTCATCAATGCTCATATAAATAAATTCTAACCATATGTATGAAATGATATTAGTACAACTAATATACTAAAATAATATTATATTGATGGTATAACCATGATCTATTTCCCTCCTATTCAATTGAAAAAATGATAATGTTTCTCATGCGCATGTGCGTACTACAACCTCCATTAATGCGACATTTAATTTTTTCCCCCAAATTTAAAGTGTGGTTCTATAAATGAGACCAATGAATATATATGTCATTTATTTAATGCTTTATTTTCTATAAATATAAATTATTAATTCTATAATTAATATTATAAATAATCAATTATTGTAAAACTAACAACCTAAAACAGACATACCAAGATGAAAATGATTTATTTATAAGTGAAAACTTCTTTTTAATTTACCTTCTTATAAATCATTCCAATTCAGATTAACTGCCTTAATAAATTATAAATATTTTCATTATAACTTTTTTGTAATGATATTATAACAAAATGATATCTTCTATAGTCATACTCACACATAGATTATAGAATATTCTTATTGGACCGGTTTAACCACATATAAAGAAAATGCTATAAATTTCACTAAATTATAGAATTTGGAAACTTAATATTGTATATTAATAATTAAATAATATTTTTTGGTTCTATATTGGTAATATAATCATTTAACTCATTAATTACATTACCACCATTCATTTTTATAAATCGCCAAAACTTGTTTGTCACCAATTTCATCTCTAAGAACCGTAACTAAAACTCTCAAAGAATGAAGTTATAATTTTATATAATATTAAAAAAATCAATTCCAATACCTTTTATGATCTAATAATGATGAAATTTAAGATAATAATGAATAATAACACTGCTATTATGAAACCATTTAAAATGAACAAGACTACTCACACCTGGTATTGAAAATAGATAATAGATAACTAATGTACATGTAGATAATAATTATAAATTAAGTTTATAAAAGGTTTTATAACATTAATAGGGTTCTAAAATAGGTGATCAATATGGTTATTTTTATTATACCAGAAGTTATAATGTGATCAACTAAGCATAAATTCAAGGTAAGAGTTTTCCATCTCAAATTTATTGTCTTGAGACATATTTCCTATTATACACTGTGTTTTCTTTGGGATGGTGTATCTACTACCCCTTTAATATTTTTTTTACATGATCCTATATTTATTCATGGTATTTAATGTTTCATTTGAAATCATATCCTTCAATGTTTTTTATTTGAAGTTTTATAATGTCGTAATATGTTCTTCTTCTTAAATTTCATTCCTTGAGTCATATTTCTAATTATGCACCATGATATATTTGATAGGGTATGATCTGTTCCTAATGAATGTATAAATAAATATTCCTGAAAATCATGGGATTTGAAGATCCATATCATTTTCTTTATTCAAATGGCTCTCGATTCAAAAGATACCTAATTTGATAGTGTTTTGTTAACTTAACTCCCTCTGTTGAGTTACAACGCCTCTTCTTGAACTTTTTTATTCTATACTTGGTTTATTACACCTTAAGATTTTATTTCAAGATACTTTATATTACCCTAAGGGTATAATTAATTTTTATGTTGAATTTTATACCTTGATAAAATTCATCTTCAAAAAGTATATCATTGTTAAGAATAATTAACATCCTCTTTAATGATGATTTCCCCTACTTTTCCATATTTTAATTTCCTTTCACTTTTCTCCTTTAGAAATCCAATTATGTTTACTATAATTTGAGCTATATATTTCTCCTCTACTATTTTAAAAATAAAATTTTGGTTACTCTTTTTTGATGTGGGTTTCAAACAAAGGTATTTCAAAATTTTCAAAAGGTTTTACATCCTTCCAAAATCAAATGTTTTATTTTCTACTCCATATTCCTTTTTTGATAACCTTTATGCCTTTTAAAAGCACTATTATTGAATATTATTGTTAAAATTAAATGTTTTCAAAAAAATTCATTTCATATTTCTTAAACCTTTGTGTCATTTTAAGGCTCTATTATTGAAGATCGTTTTTAAAAGTAAAAGTTTTCAAGTTTTTTAACTTCACCTTTTTTAAACCATTATGTCTTTTTCAAGACTCTATTATTAGATATTATTTTTAAAAGTAAAATTTTTCAACGTTTCTTCACTTAAACTTGTTGAAAACTTGATGCCTTTTCAAGGATTAATTATTTATATTTCCTTCCAAATATTTATTTCAAAAATTTCATCTTTTAAATTTCTCAAAAGTGTTTTTTCTAAAAATAAATTTCCTGACTAACTATAACTTTATATTTTACACCAAATATAAAATCATTTTCTAAAGTTACTTTTATGATTTATCTATAATTTACTCTTTATCTCTAAAGGCTTTATTTACTTGAATTTTTTTTTATGAATCACCTTTAAATGTTATTATAAAACACTCTATTTGGATGATTGAATTTTGGGTATCAACCATTTATATTCTTGAGGTTAATTTTGGTGATACTATTTTGAAATGTTGTGAAACCCATTTAATTTCCATGATTTATTTATGATGTGATGAATGAAACCCATTTTCCATACATGGATTCTTTATGATATAATGAATGATTGATTTAAATTGGAATTAATATGTATTTATTATTTATGTGTGGGGTTTTATATCACCCTTTAATTCATTGGTTAAATTTTGATATCGCATGTGATAAATATTTTGATAATGGGAATTTTTGTTTTTAACAACATATAGCATGGGAATTTTATTTATTTACAATAAATATCATGTGTTTTTTTGTTCACAACATGAAGTATGGAATTTTTGTTTATTCTCAATGTTATAATTTTTATATGGAAATTTTTGTACTAAAGCTCATTTTTATTCAATATTTCATGTGTATGTTATATAACTATAATATATGTACATGATTATGATCCATGGATCATGTTTATTATCTCTTGATTCCTCAAAGTTTTCCATAGTATATATTTGATCATTTGAGAACACATGTATTTCTATCATGACTTGTGAAAATATTTTATTGTTCCATGTTCCTTTTAATAATAAATTTATCCCTTTTCAAGTTTTATCATATTCTTATGATCCAACCCTTTATTACATGTTGATGAGTTTTTTACCTTATCGAGAATTTGGGCTCACCCCTTTCTTTTTTTCCTCTCCCATTTGATATTTTTTATAGGACTATATTTTGAAAGAAATTTTATATCGATATACTTTGTGGGAGATTTTGAATTCATAAAAAGGAAATATTAGTATAGTGGAACAAACATACTTTTTGGATGAGAAATTCATGGGATCTAATCCTTGAAGACACAAAACCTTATGTCATTGGGATTGTGTGATTATTGTGAGATGTAATGTTTAACTTATTCTAATGTTGTAAATAAAGAGAGGTTTAACTAAAATTTTACCAAATCTATTATTTAAATAAAGTGTTTGTTTCATTAGACTTAAGAGTGATGGTCTGGGGATCTATAGTCAGTATTATTGAAGGGTTTGTTATTTTTGAGGAATATTTTAGTTATTTTTTAGATATAACTAAAAAAAATTAGTGAAAACACTAGGGATAAGTCTAAGTATAAGATAATATCCTAAAGTTTTGTTAAAGTAGATATTGTGTATTTATCTTAGAAATTATATCTCCATTTAGATACTGTAAAGTGGATGCAGCTATTACACATATACTTCTAGGGGTAATCACCCCAAAAAAAGTAGTTTGAGAATTGAATCAATCTTCACTCTGGTGAATGAAGAGAGGACCTAAGATTTCACACCTAGATAGACACCACTGGGGGATATGATATGGTTAATTCAAATTCTCTCTAGTGAACCATTATGAAGAATTATATGATAAACCAACTACGACATAGTTGACATGAAAATATCATAGGTTTAAATGAAGGTGTTATTGGAAAGTCATATTAGGATCAAGATTTTATATTCATATGATAATTTAATCTAATTTGATTGGACATTATTATACTAATTTTTTTAATATTTTTTTGGAAATAATATCCTAAAAATGAATATGCGGAAGGTACATCTCAGAAACTCATAATATTTAGCTATACAGGAATATAGGGAATAAATGGCTGAGAATCGTAGTATATGCCTATAATGAGGGGAAAGAAATTTTACCTAGTCGTCCCTATGATCGAATGGTTTATATATCATAGAATCTATATCTTGATCCATGATTATATTTATATACCCTTTAGTATTGTTACTAGTAAGTGATAATTAAAATTGTGAGGATGAAATTTATTTAATGGGGAAGAATTAAACATAATGAGATTTTAGAATATATTTGTACTTAAATTAATACTATGTTCTATATCATGATCCACACATAGTACTAAACTAAAAATAGATACAACATATTAGATGAATATTGTAACACCCCAAGCTTTCTCGGTACTCTTCTCTTTGAATAATACAGTAGCGTGTGTTGTACGCATCTTCGAGTACTAACACACACCACAACCAATCAAAGTAGCCGTTATGAATAGTAATACCTAATTTTTTAAATTTTTTAAATTTTATTTTTCCAAATGGACTTCGTTTTTGTATTCTTAATATCAAAATTATCCTAAGTTTAATTTTTTGTAACTTTCTGAGAACTTCCAATTTTTTATGAATAATGAAAAAATACTTAAAACAACTTTTTAATCAAAAGAATTTATTGTGGTAAATTATACTATTTAGTGGTTTTAAAGTATAATTATAATATATTTTTACCATTTTATCCAATGGTGGTCATTATAATTAATTTAACATTGAAATTGGACATAAACAATTGCCAATCTTTTGATATAAATTGTTTCTTAAAAACACGCTATTTGTTGTAACAGCGAGAATTAATTATAAAATTAATTAATTCAACTTATATGTTTGGAATTTTGTAAAATAGACATCATTTTTTAATTCTGAATATCAATTATAGCTTAGGGTGAAATTTTGGCCTTATTCTGAAAAACTTCAATTTTTGATGAATAGTGAAACCACTAAGTGGTTGTTAAAAAACTGATTTTTCGTTAAAATGAAACATTACCACTTCTGTGTTTTGAATTTCAAAAATCCGACATACATGGTTTTCATTAAGAAGTAAAATGTGGTTCAATGAGATTAAAATATTTTTTTGGTGAATAGTAACTTTTAAGTTCTTAATCGCGATTAGAGGTAATTAGTGTAGTTTAAGGTAAAAATAATGTTTTAATAATATGAGATGAGCTTGAAACATGTCCTACCCTCATTGGATGTGCCATGGCCGACCAAGAAAATCCATGGGTCAACTTGGGGACCCCATGGAGCCACTTTAGTTGGAAAATGACATAAATACCTTTTATTTAATGTTAAAGTAAAAAATGACACAAACATGAAATATTTTACTAAAACAATTTTTACATGGGGTTATACAAGTCATATTTTTGACTATAAATATTAATTAGAAAGATAAAAAGATTTCCTACATCATAGTATTTTTTTTATAATTTTTAGACATTAAATAAATTAAATTATTTATGACATCATGATGATGTAGCGATGACCTCATTATTTAACAATTTAAATAGAATAAAAAGATAATGTAAAATACAAGGATTAAACTTGTCAAAAACCTATTGGATGAGTAGATTTAGAACCCTTATCACCTTATCCTCGAATTATATAAGTGTGAGACCTCTAAAATCCGAAACCCATTTTATAATAAAGTGAATTTTCTTTACTTTCCAAGAGTGCCCCTCCTCTCCACTTATAAAAGGCCCCCACCTATACCACCTTACTCACAATTTCAAAGCCTTTTGGCTCAGCCAACCTCTGCCCAAATACTCTAACAAATTCCCTCCCTTACTCCTAGAATCCTCACTTTGGGCAGAACTCTTCCCAAGGAAGCCTTTGGCTCAAATCAAAAAGAGTTACCCCTATTTTGAGGTAATGTCTTCTCTAATGTTGTTTTGTTTTATTTAGCTTCTCCAACCCCTTAAACTCTTTTTATTCCTTTCTTTTGTAACAACAACAGTATACTAAATATACTAGGATGTTGTTATAATGAGTATTCGAGCTACACTTACACACACCTACATCTAATGGTTAAAGAACATACGGTTTCTGTGGATGGTGAATTTCTGCCTCACAAAACGATGATTGTTCAACACTCATAAAACACCTTCAAAGGTGGCCATTAAGATGTCACTCAATTTATAAATGATATATAATATGTTTATGTTTTAATTAAGGTTCTTTATTTTTCATTTATGGCATACGTTTATTGTTTCCATTATGGGTAAACGCGATATTTTCATTTTAGGAAGTGCGGACTACCGCCCCCTCAAAGTGATTTGAATCGTTAATGTCATATGTGGGATGTATAAAGGATGGAGTAAATGGTATTATACACTATATTAAACTAGAATTATATTATACATTTATATAATTATGATTTCATTCCATTAAATATGAAATAGAAATGAAAGTAGCGTTCATGCGTACGTACGACATACCGTCTCCATGAACAATGCATTTCATTTCATACCTCTAAATGTTATGTAATATTATAAATGAATGTATATACTAGATATATATGATATATATGATATCTAAATCATGAATATAATTCTGGAGATAATGTATATTCTACCACATAAACAACTTGTAATTATAAGAAGTTTATTGTTGACTCAAGTACAAAAAATCGACAAAACGACCGTTATTAACTTAAATAATTACATAATGTTCATGACATGGTAATAAGTGATATAAAAGGAATAATGAACTTGAAAAAGGTTCTTAAGAAGTTAGAGATTAACTCTAGTTTATTATTTAGGATATCAAAGAACGGTCGAATCAAGTCGGACACAAGGTAAGGGAATTTCTTAACCCAACTTCCATTCTTCGGGTTAATCTCCTACTTTCAAATTATGTCATGATATGATTATGTATTATTTTGTATTTTTACTTTATTTATGTGTACCTATAGTGAATACATATAATAGATCTATTTTATTTTAAAAATGATCTTTTTAAGTACTTCGTCTCAATCTCCTTTCATTGAGGCATATTTGGTCTTATACACAACTTTCTTTTATACGGTGTATAAACCCCTTTGACTTTTATGTTTATTCAAAAGGAATATTTTTTATACGAAGCGTTTTACTAAATGACAAAAAGGGAATGTTTTTCTTTCCGTACATATGCGGCGACAACAACTTCTCCGCCGCCGTGACCATTATTTGAGTTTCAGCTTCCTCTACAAGCCATCACTTTTTTTTAATGAAAAATAAATACAAAGTTTTAACTTTCTTTTATTTTGGTATTGAAAATGGTTTTGAAAGTGTTTTTATTATATCAATGTGTTGTATTGATATCTTGTGATTGAAATTTTGAAATGTTATGTTTCCTTTTTTCATGTTTTATGTGATACAATTATGTTATGGTTTATGATATGTTTAAACCTATTCATATGAGGAATGCATTAGACTTAATAAGTGACGGGTGGAGCCCACTATAGCTCCTCGATGAATCGGTAGGTCTCATGAGACAAACTAGTGACTTGGAACGAGGCCTTGACAAAATCTTATTTGTGGTCTTGGCACGAGGCCTTGGCTACGTGGTTATGATAGTCTGGAATTATGCATTCCATCATTATGAAAGTGGTTATTGATATTTCATGTGATTATTAGACTAGTAGAATATCCATGTGGGTAAGTAAATGGAATTATTTCAGTTTACTTTTTCCATATTATTCTAAAGTTCAAGTTTAAAAGGCTTTTTTTAGTTATACATTGCCTTAAATGTTAATGTTTATTTATGAAAGCTTCCGCTATTTTGTTATCCTTACTGAGCATCTGAGATCACCCATTTCAATGTTTTAATATTTTCTAGGATGTGAAGAAGTATTTTATGAATGACATGCAGGGATAGTCAGAAGAGGATATGAGTGTGGACTATGGAGATTTTTTTTATTGTAGTTTTTCACTTTATGATGTAATGTAACGTTTATGAATGTATCTAGTGTTTCCAAGGCTACTAAACTAATCGGTCTTTCGAGACTTGATCTTTTGTGATCATGCCAATGTTACGAAGTAATGCACCGACTCTGGGTAGCTGGGGTCGGGGCGTTATAGTTGGTATCAGAGGCAGTTTAGTACTAACCTTGTAAGCTAGATTTAGATAAACTCTGATTATAGCACATATCCCAAAGATAGACTTTGAGGATTAGTATAAAAGAACTTCCTAGAATTTTGGTATTGTAGAGATGTTGTGAGTTTTCCGAGAAATACATCCCTGTCTGGATACGAGAAGGTAGAGGTGGATCTGGCACATATGTACCTAGGGTTAAAACCCGAAAACACCGCTTTGAGCTAGACTCGAACGGGAACTGGTGCACGACAACGGGCCTTGCTGCACTCTTGGTTACGACACTCCCGGGGGATATGCTTAGGATAATTCTCATTTCTTTACAAACCACTATCAAGGGTTATGAGTATATACTTCCTCAAAGAAAACTTTTTTGTATGATTATGGATTATATCCATAAAATAGTTCAATTAGTGTTAAGTGTTTTACAAGTACGGAATTATGTATTTTGATTCATAAACTAATCTAGTTTATGCCATTGTTTAGAAATGGTGCCTAGTGGAAGGAATGGAAACCGTACTAATACATGCACTCCGTGTAGGGATTTCCCTCCTGCTCAAGATAATTATTGTGGAGCTGGAGATACAACTGGTGCTGATCAACTTATTACCATACTGGGACAACTCACCCAGGTTATGAATAATAACCTTACTCGTATGGAGCACCCTGATCCGCAACGTGGAGGATCAATGTTAGACCGCTTCATGAGGCAACAACCGCCAACTTTTAATGGGGGTACAAATCCATCAGTAGCTGAGCAATGGATAAACTCCTTAGAGAAAATATTCCATGCCTTGGGGAGTAGGGAAAGGGAGAAGGTTGTCATGGCAGTTTACCGCCTCACTGGAGATGCCGATCAGTGGTGGTCGCTGATTCAAAACACAAAGGAAGATGATGACGTGTCGAATATGGAATGGAGGGAGTTCAAAGATATTTTCTTAGAAAAATACTTTCCTCATGACCATCGAGCAGACATGTAAAGGCAATTTCTGAGTCTGAGACAGAAGGAGGATGAGAATGTCGCAAAGTATGAGGCTAACTTTACAAGGTTAGCGAGGCATGCTGAAGATTATATACGTAACCCGAGAAGTAAGATTGATCGTTTCTTTGATGGGTTAAAACCATTTCTCCGTCAAGATTTAGTATCACAATCTTTCTCAACATACGAAGATATTGTCTCGTGTGCAATCAAGACGGAAAAGGAATTCTCTAAGTCTTATGACTTTAAAGCAAAGAAATAGAAGAAGAGATCTTCTGATCAATCTGGAAATGGAAATAAGGGGAAGAAGGGAAGAGTTGAATATCAGTCCTACAGTAAATGTGGGAAGAAACACCCTGGTACTTGCTTGAAGGGAATGGGAGTCTGTTACAAGTGTGGCGAAAAAGGCCACCAAGATCATGATTGCAAGGGAAAGAAAGTTGCTGTGAATGTGGAATGCTATAATTGTAGAGAGATGGGTCATTATGCAAATGAATGTCCTAAGCGCCAGGGGAACTTACCTCAGAAGAGGCCAAGGGATCAAGGCCAAGCTTATGCTATCACTACTACTAAGGTTGAAGCTCCAAAAGACGTGGTGGCAGGTAATTTAATGGTTTCCTCAAGTTTAGAAAATGCATTATTTGATTCTGGATCATCGCATTGTTTCATATCTTCCCAGTTTTCTAAGAAAATTAGATATTTCCAGTTTGATTTAACAAGAGAATTGTCAGTCAAAACTCCTAAGGGAAGTATTATTGCAACAAAGTTTTGTGAATCAGTCCCCATTAGAGCACATAACTGTTCTTTATCCGCTGATCTCATTGTCATACCTATGATTGAGTTTGATATAATCCTCAGTATGGATTGGCTTTCGGACTATGATGCAAATATTTATTGTAAGAAGAAGGAGGTTACGATTTTTGATGATGATGATAAGGAACACCTTATTTTTTAGAGCAGAATCGTCACCACCTAATTCTTATTTAGATCCACCCCCAGTGTCTCAACTAAGTTCAATTATTGGGGAGGAATAAAATGAAATGACTAATAGTGAGGAAAGGAATGTTCAAATAGAGGATGTACCTATTGTGAAAGAATATGTAGATGTGTTTCCGGAAGATTTACCTGGACATCCTCCAGAACGAGAAGTTGAGTTTTCCATTGATTTAATTCCAGGATCGAGGCCCATATCGAAGACCCCTTATAGGATGGCCACTGTGGAATTAGTTGAACTAAAGAAACAACTAGAGGAGTTGAGTAATAAGGGATTTATTCACCCTAGTGTTTCTCCATGGGGAGCCCCTATCCTTTTTGTTAAGAAGAAAGATGGAACTATGAGGTTGTGCGTTGACTACAGGGAGATCAATGCTATAACAATAAATAACAAGTATCCCCTACCTCGCATTAATGATTTATTTGACCAATTGCATGGAGATTAATACTTTTCAAAGATTGACCATCGATCAGGATACCATCAGTTGTGTGTGAAGAAGGAAGATATTCCGAAGACAGCATTTCGAACAAGGTACGGGCATTACGAGTTTACAGTAATGCCTTTTGTATTGACTAATGCACCCTCTGTATTCATGGATCTAATGAATAGAGTTTTCAAGGAATATCTAGATGATTTTGTGGTGGTATTTATTGATGACATCTTGGTGTACTCCAAAAGCTACGAAGATCATGAAAATCATTTGCGTATTATTTTGAAGACTCTTAGGAGGCATGAATTATATGGGAAGTTTAACAAGTGTGAATTCTGGATTCAGGAGATTTCTTTCCTTGGACAAATTGTCTCTAAGGATGGAATTTCTGTTGATCCTTCTAAGACCAAGGCAATCCAAGAATGGCCAGCACCGACGAGTATAACTGAGGTACGCAGATTTATTGGTTTGGCAGGTTATTATCGATGTTTTGTCCAGAATTTTGCCCGATTGGCTAACCCATTGACAAAGCTCACACGTAAAGGGGTTAAATTTGTCTGGACAAAAGAGTGTGAATAATGTTTTGAATAACTGAAGAGAAGATTAGTCAATGCTCCTATATTGACTCTACCATCAGGGAATGATGGGTTCATTATTTATAGTGATGCATCAATGAAAGGACTTGGTTGTGTCCTTATGCAGAACGATAGGGTTATTGCCTATGCATCACGACAGCTGAAAATTCATGAGCAAAACTATCCTACTCATGATCTCGAGTTAGCTGCTGTAATCTTTGCCTTGAAGATATGAAGAAATTATCTCTATGGTGAAAAATGTGAGATATATACCGATCACAAGAGTTTGAAATATATTTTCTCACAAAAAGAACTCAACATGAGGCAAAGACGATGGCTTGAACTACTCAAAGATTATGATTGCACGATACACTACCACCCAGGGAAGGAAAATAAGGTTGCAGATGCTTTGAGTAGAAACGATCATGGAGTTTTGAACATGATGAGTGTGGAAAGGGATCCTATTTTTATGGATCTAGTAAAGATGAATATGGGAATCACCATGGAGGGTGAAACATCAATTTTTTTTCAAATAGTTGCCAAACCATCTTTACTAGAAAGGATAAAGAGTTCTCATCCTGATGATAAAGTGTTGAAAAGGAAGATTAAAGCTGTGAATGATGGGCGGTTGAGTGGCTTTGTTTATGAAGATGGAATTTTGAAATTTGGGAGGAGACTTTGTGTTTCCGATATACCTGATTTAAAGAGGGAATTGTTGGATGATGCTCATAGTTACAATTTCTCTATACACCCTAGGAGCACAAAAATGTATAGAGATTTAAAGGGAAATTTTTGGTGGGTCAACATGAAAAGGGAGATTTCCGATTTTGTGTCAAGATGTATGGTTTTCCAACAAGTGAAAGCTGGAAGGCAACATCCTGGTGGAGTATTGCAACCTCTTCCCATACCTGAGTGGAAATGGGATAATATTACGATGGATTTTGTCATGGGACTACCAAAGACTCCTAGAAGAAATGACGCAATATGGGTCATTGTTGATCGTCTCACGAAGTCAGCACATTTTCTTGCTATAAGGGAAGATCTACCACTTGAACGTCTAGCAAAACTGTATATTAATGAAGTTGTGAGACTTCATGGAGTACCCCTGTCGATTGTCTCGGATCGTGATCCCTGTTTTACATCAAGATTCTGGAAAAGTCTTCAGAAGGCCTTGGATACTGAACTTCGTTTGAGCAATGATTACCACCCTCAAACAGATGGACAATCAGAAATAACTATTAGAACCTTAGAAGACATGTTGAGATCATGCTCACTTGAATTTCAAGGAATGTGGGATCAATATTTACCTCTGGTAGAATTTTCTTATAACAATAGCTTCCATTCAAGTATTCAGATGGCACCATATGAAGCGTTATACAGAAAGAGATGTCGCACACCAACCTGTTGGGATGACGTTGGTGAAAGAAAACTTGTAGGCCCAGAACTGGTGGAGGGAACGATGGAAAAGGTGAAGGTAATCCAAAACCACATCAAAGCAGCTCAAAGTAGGTAGAAGAGCTATGCTGACAATCGAAGGAAGGATTTGGAGTTTCAGGCAGGAGATCATGTTTTCTTGAAGGTATCACCATGGAAGGGAGTTATACGTTTCGGTAAGAAGGGTAAATTGAGTCCCAGGTACATCGGACCCTTCGAAACTCTAGAACGAATTGGGGCTGTAGCTTACCGTTTGGAAATGCCGCCAAGTCTCTCCAAAGTTCATGATGTATTCCACGTATCACTGTTGAGAAAATACATGCCTGACCCAACGAATGTACTCACCTATGAGGAATTAGAACTGGAACCCGATCTTTCTTATTGCGAAGAGCCCGTCAGGATTCTTGATACAACAGAACAAGTGCTGAGAAACCGGACGACTCGTCTGTTAAAAGTTCTATGGAGAAACCATAAGATAGAGGAGGCAACGTGGGAACCCTAGGAACTTATGATGAAGAATCACCTGAGTCTTTTTATACAGTGATATTATATGAAATTTCGAGGACGAAATTATTTGAAGGAGGGGAGAATGTAACACCCCAAGCTTTCTCGGTACTCTTCTCTTTGAATAATACAGTAGCGTGTGTTATACGCATCTTCAAGTACTAACACACACCACAACCAATCAAAGTAGCCGTTATGAATAGTAATACCTAATTTTTTAAATTTTATAAATTTTATTTTTCCAAATGTACTTCGTTTTTGTATTCTTAATATCAAAATTATCCTAAGTTTAATTTTTTGTAACTTTATGAGAACTTCCAATTTTTTATGAATAGTGAAAAAATACTTAAAACAACTTTTTAATCAAAATAATTTATTGTGGTAAATTATACTATTTAGTGGTTTTAAAGTATAATTATAATATATTTTTACCATTTTATCCAATGGTGGTCATTAGAATTAATTTAACATTGAAATTGGACATAAACAATTGCCAATCTTTTGATATAAATTGTTTCTTAAAAACATGCTATTTGTTGTAACAACGGGAATTAATTATAAAATTAATTAATGAAACTTATATGTTTTGAATTTTGTAAAATAGACATCATTTTTGAATTCGGAATATCAATTATAGCTTAGGGTGAAATTTTGGCCTTATTCTGAAAAACTTCAATTTTTGATGAATAGTGAAACCACTAAGTGGTTGTTAAAAAACTAATTTTTCGTTAAAATGAAACATTACCACTTCTGTGTTTTGAATTTCAAAAATCCGACATACATGGTTTTCATTAAGAAGTTAAATGTGGTTCAATGAGATTAAAATATTTTTTTGGTGAATAGTAACTTTTAAGTTCTTAATCGCGATTAGAGGTAATTAGTGTAGTTTAAGGTAAAAATAATGTTTTAATAATATGAGATGAGCTTGACACATGTCCTACCCTCATTGGATGTGCCATGTCCGACCAATAAAATCCATGGGTCAACTTGGGGACCCCATGGAGCCACTTTAGTTGGAAAATGACATAAATACCTTTTATTTAATGTTAAAGTAAAAAATGACACAAACATGAAATGTTTTACTAAAACAATTTTTACATGGGGTTATACAAGTCATATTTTTGACTATAAATAGTCATTGGAAATATAAAAAGATTTCCTACATCATAGTATTTTTTTTATAATTTTTAGACATTAAATAAATTAAATTATTTATGACATCATGATGATGCAGCGATGACCTCATTATTTAACGATTTAAATAAAATAAAAAGATAATGTAAAATACAAAGCATACACTTGTCAAAAACATATTGGATGAGTATATTTAGAACCCTTATCACCTTATCCTCGAATTATATAAGTGTGGGACCTCTAAAATCCGAAACCCATTTTATAATAAAGTGAATTTTCTTTACTTTCCAAGAGTGCCCCTCCTCTCCACTTATAAAAGGCCCCCACCTCTACCACCTTACTCACACTTTCAAATCCTTTTGGCTCGGCCAACCTCTGCCAAAATACTCTTTCAACTTACCTCCCTTACTCCTAGAAGCCTCACTTTGGGCAGAACTCTTCCCAAGGAAGCCTTTGGCTCAAATCAAAAAGAGTTACCCGATTTTGAGGTAATGCCTTCTCTAATGTTGTTTTGTTTTATTTAGCTTCTCCAACCCCTTAAACTCTTTTTATTACTTTCTTTTGTAACAAAAAAAGTATCCTAAATATACTAGGATGTTTTTATAATGAGTATTCGAGCTACACTTACACACACCTACATCTAATGGTTAAAGAACATACGGTTTCTGTGGATGGCGAATTTCTGCCTCACGAAACAATGATTGTTCAACACTCATAAAACACCTTCAAAGGTGGCCATTAAGATGTCACTCTATTTATAAATGATATATAATATGTTTATTTTTTAATTAAGGTTCTTTATTTTTCATTTATGGCATACCTTTATTGTTTCCATTATGGGTAAACGCGATATTTTCATTTTAGGAAGTGCGGACTACCGCCCCCTCAAAGTGATTTGAATCGTTAATGCCATATGTGGGATGTATAAAGTATGGATTAAATGGTATTATACACTATATTATACTGGAATTATATTATAAATTTATATAATTATGATTTCATTCCATTAAATACGAAATATAAATGAAAGTAGCATTCATGCGTACGTACGGCATACCGTCTCCATGAATGGTGCATTTCATTTCATACCTCTAAATGTTATGTAATATTATAAATGAATGTATATACTAGATATATATGATATATATGATATCTAAATAATGAATATAATTCTGGAGATAATGTATATTCTACCACATAAACAACTTGTAATTATAAGAAGTTTATTGTTGACTCAAGTACCAAAAATCGACAAAACGACCGTTATTAACTTAAATAATTACATAATGTTCATGACATGGTAATAAGTGATATAAAAGGAATAATGAACTTGAAAAAGGTTCTTAAGAAGGTAGAGATTAACTCTAGTTTATTATTCAGGAGATCAAAGAACGGTCGAATCAAGTCGGACACAAGGTAAGGGAATTTCTTAACCCAACTTCCATTCTTCGGGTTAATCTCCTACTTTCAAATTATGTCATGATATCATTATGTCTTATTTTGTATTTTTACTTTATTTATGTGTACCTATAGTGAATACTCATAATAGATCTATTTTATTTTAAAAATGATCTTTTTAAGTACTTCGTCTCAATCTCCTTTCATTGAGGCATATTTGGTCTTATACACAACTTTCTTTTATACGGTGTATAAACCCCTTTGACTTTTACGTTTATTCAAAAGGAATATTTTTTATACGAAGCGTTTTACTAAACAACAAAAAGGGAATGTTTTTCTTTCCGTACATATGCGACGACAACGACTTCTCCGCCGCCGTGACCATTATTTTAGTTTCGGCTTCCTCTACAAGCCATCACTTTTTTTAATGAAAAATAAATACAAAGTTTTAACTTTATTTTATTTTGGTATTGAAAATGGTTTTGAAAGTGTTTTTATTATATCAATGTGTTGTATTGATATCTTGTGATTGAAATGTGGAAATGTTATGTTTCCTTTGTGCATGTTTTATGTGATACGATTATGTTATGGTTTATGATATGTTTAAACCTATTCATATGAGGAATGCATTGGACTTAATAAGTGACGGGTGGAGCCCGCTATAGCTCCTTGATGCATCGGTAGGTCTCATGAGACAAACTAGTGTCTTGGCACGAGACCTTGACAAAATCTTATTTGTGGTCTTGGCACGAGGCCTTGGCTACGTGGTTATGATAGTCTGGCATTATGCATTCCATCATTATGAAAGTGGTTATTGATATTTCATGTGATTATTTGACTAGTAGAATATCCATGTGGGTAAGTAAATGGCATTATTTCAGTTTAATTTTGCCATATTATGCTAAATTTCAAGTTTAAAAGGCTTTTTTTTAGTTATACATTGCCTTAAATGTTAATGTTTATTTATGAAAGCTTCCGCTATTTTTTTATCCTTACTGAGCATCTGAGCTCACCCCTTTCAATGTTTTAATATTTTCCAGGATGTGAAGAAGTATTTTATAAATGACCTGCAGGGATAGTCAGAAGAGGATATGAGTGTGGACTATGGAGATTTTTTTATTGTAGTTTTTCACTTTATGATGTAATGTAACGTTTATGAATGTATCTAGTGTTTCCAAGGCTACTAAACTAATCGGTCTTTCGAGACTTGATCTTTTGTGATCATGCCAATGTTACGAAGTAATGCACCGACTCTGGGTAGCTGGGGTCGGGGCGTTATAAATATTATTGAGAAAATGTAAGGATAATAAAACATATAGTAAATAAAAATATTTTAATCAATTATAAATTCATATAAAATAGTATTAAGAACACATAATGTTTTAAAAGGTATTTTTTTAACAAAATCCATTTTTCTTTGTATATTTTAATTTTCATGTCATATTTATATTTATAAAATTTATAATTTTAATCTTGTAAAATTAATTTCATTTTCAAATTTATCATATCAATATTATCCTAAGATGAAATTTTGGGAATTTTTCTAAAATGATTTATTTTTAAGTGAACAGTGAAAATATATAGTTGTTACTAAAATTATAAAATTTATGAATCTATTAATATAGGTTCATGGCCTATAAGTTTATAAATAAATTTAATTGATTAAATATTTTTAAGGGGTAAAACTATGTATTTTAAAATATCATTTGAACTTAGAAAACAAATTTTCAACATTTTAGAACATAAGTAACATTTTATTCTAATTTAAAAACTCCTTTTAGATTTTTCTTTGAATTTTTTTAATGGAAATATCTAGTTTGGGATTTATTTGGAATAGACATAAATATTATTTATTTGGTATTAAACCAATTTATATCATGAAAGTCAATGAAATTGATTAATTTATACTCCAAATAAATTTCAAACTTAAAAACAAACTTTTTCAAAAAATGGTTTTTATTCTATATATGTGATAACTTTAAAATTCACATTTATAAAATTTATAAATTTTATGATTTTGATATTTTATATAATTTTTTTCATATTATTTAATAATTTTAATTTCATTTTTATGTAAAAAATTATGTTACCAAAGTAAATAATAGTAAATATTGTGTATTTTTAAATTAAATGGATATATTTTAAATTAAGACTCTAATATAATGTTTAAAAATATATAAAAATTAATTAACAATTATTTAGTTGGTAATCAATTTTAAATAATATTGAAAACAATTAATGATTAAAACAACATTTTTGTATAAAAATAATTTTTAGCACATTATATATTTTAATTTAAAAGGTAATTTTATCATATTTTGAAATTGAATTAGATTAAATTAAGTCAAAATTAAGATTTATCATGTTAAAAACTGGAAATAATGGTCATCATATATTTCTAGTGATAAAATAATAACCATAATTAATATTTAATCAAGATTAATAAGTGTTAAAATGGGTAATCTAATGTGGCTCAAATTTTACTATGTTAATTTGGCACATATACCTTATATAATAAATTTTTTAGGTTTTAAAGCCATACCTACCTGTATCATAAACATTATCCCACATTAATCACCTAACTCTCATGAAATTACATTCTTACCGCTTACCTGAATGACAAGTAACTTTTTATTATTGGTAAAAAACATATGAAACAAAGCCTCTCACAACTCAAGGAGGATAGAAATGATGAAGGACAAGGGAATAACCCCTAAAAATAAGCTTAAAGTCATAAAGTAAATACCCTAAACCGGTGTAACAATAATTTTCTCACATGGATTCCCTTTACTGGCTAAAGAATCAGCCGAAAAATTCCCTTCTCTTCAAGTGTGAACAACATGAATACCTTGGTTGACAAAAAATTTTCATTTCAAGAAAAATTAAGCTAGATCCCATGGTTATATATCCATTCATTAAAGGAAACCAACCAACATACCCAAATTAGATTCTAATTCTTTAATATTAATATTATATAGCCTATAGAGTATAAGACCAATTACTATACCTCTTTCCTCTACTCCAATATAATTTCTTGATATAGAAAAGGAGATAAAATTCTAGAATCTTCGAACACCTATTTTATATCACCATGAAATCCCCTATCATATCTCTAGAAATACACAAACCTTCCAAATTAATTTTCATCCATGTGTTGGGTGCCTTAAATTTGATCATTCTACCCTGATTTTATTGGATACCTTCCATATTAAAGGAAAGCCTTGGTATAATCCTTCTTAACACAACAGATTATAGACCACCATTGATTAGAGAACCTAGATTTTCTGCAAGATACTTCACCCACACCTAGAAGAAAAGGAGGTAACGCCTTCTACCTTCTCTTTTCTTGTTCCCATCCTCTCGAAGAATCCAATACATAGTTGAAAAATTCACTTCATGAACCTTCACCTTTACCCCTTTATTACTATATCCCTGGAAACAAACCTTAATAACTTCCTATAATGAATCACTATTCCCATGAATATTCATACCATTCCTCATAAAATTACAGACCCCCTTTACCCAATCACCTTGAAAAAACAAGTTCCATGTTGATTCCTGTTGCGGCGCTGAAAAACACTAAACTCTTAAATCCAATACCACACCCTTATTCTCTAAATTATAATCCATAGGAAGTTATTGATTCCTAATTCTAAAAACCAGATGGTCATATTACCTATAATATCCTTGCACTAAAGTTTTGATGCCCAGTCATCCATCTCGCTTCTTGTATGCACCATGTTTCTAAAATTCCAACCATTGAATTATCCTAAATTTGAACCTATAAAAAATACATATATATGGTTTATAAACTAAATAAGTATTTCCATAAATGTTCTTATTATTTTGATTAAGATTGGTGTTTATAAAATCTATAAACATTCTATCCTCATTGAACAATATATTTAGAACAAGGCACCCTAGAAAACACAATGATTCTCCATCCCAGTTTTCCTTAAAATATTAACATCCCCACAACCTAAAACCCACAAATATTTTTCTTTTATCTCCTAAAAATGATCTAAAATGAATCATTTAAAGCTTGAAAATATCTTGGTTTAGCCTAGAAATTCCTCCTATTCTTTCCCATACCTATCTCTCATTAATTTAACCCATAAATAATTCCCTTCAATGACTCCCCACACCAATATCACCTGTATGGAATGCATGGTTTCCAATACACTACATAAAATGATGCCACCTTCATAAATCATCCTTTACATTCATTTACATGATTCCCAATGGAATCATATGACCTGTTTCACATCCCATAAGAATAATTTTAGGATATTCTCCAACTTTGGGACTGTCCCCTTTGGTGGCTTGATGATAGAAATCACATGCATTGGAAAAAAAGTATGTACACTATTAATCAATGTAATCCATCCTCCAAATTAGAGAAATAAATTTTTCCAATTGAAAATCCTTCCCATGATCCAGTTGATGATTCTATTAAACAAGGCCATTTTAACTATTCCATTTTATATTAGGGATCGAGATAATCTATTGGAAGTTTCTGACTCTGCATGCCTAGTATTTCTTGGATTTTATAGTCGTTACATGTTGAAGAATTATTGTAAATGAACACACTACTCTTAATTTTATTGACATTACAGCTGATCAATTTTCCATATGTTTTTATGATTCTAATAAACCTATTAATTGAACTTTTCCTACAATTAATAAATAATAACATGTTATCAACAAATATAAGATAAGACACAATTCCACTGTTGAACCTATTTTTAAATGAAATAATCCTCTCACCCTTCAAGCCTCATTTGATTTTCCTTATAAGAGCCTCTTGGACTAGGATAAATAGGTTTGGAGACAATGGGCCACCTTACCTTACACCGTGTACAATTTTGAAGAATCCAAATCCCCTTCCCATTAATGAGATAGCCAATCATGGGTATGCATAGCATCTGAAGCATAAATCAAAAAACCATTCATGGAAGATGAATTTCCTTCATGGTCCTTATAATGAAACTCCATTCTAACCTATCAAAATCATTTTCCATTACAACCTTCATCATAACATTAAATCCAATTATCCTTTTTTCAAATCATCCACTATTTATTCTGCAATACCAATAGACCCATGGATACTTCCCCCTTCACAAAACCATGATACTCCTTCAATATCAATCTTGTCATAACACAACTAATTATTATATTGATTATTTTGATAATGACTTTATAAGTAAATGTTCATAAGAAAATTGGCCCATATTGATTAAGAGTGATAGTATCTTTCAACTTTGGAACAAGAAACACCTTGGAGGCATAGAAAAACCTATTAAATACTCCACCTATAAAGAATTCCTACACAAACTCCCCTAACTAGAACTTGACAATATCCCATGATTCCACATAGAAGGGTCCTGGGAATCCATAAGTTTAAAGGGAACTTTCCTTATTTATGTTAAACACAATATCTTTGATCTATTATTCCTACAAAATAGATTCTCACATAGCATTGACTCTATCCTCCACCAGTCTTGGAATGCATCTTATGAAAATATATTCTTCATTAACCCTGATTTTCCTTCATCTATTGTAGTTATTTGTTCTATCTAGAAGGCTCTCAAGACAATTCAATTACATCTTCCCTGATACCTCAATATCTTCTAAGAATGATCCATCTTCAAGTTGTAATTTAGTCCTTTTGGTCACCTGTTTCTCCTATAGATACACTTGAAAATAAGCAGTATTTTGATCACCCTCTTTGAGCCAGAGAGCTCTTGATTTATCTATTCACACCCTCTCCATCTACAAGAGTTTCTTTTCTAATATATTTTTCTTCTTAGTCAAATAAAAAAACATGTCATCATTACAGCTAACCTAAAATATCTTATTGAGTATTTTAATTTCCTCTATGACCCCCTCTAGGACGAAGTCCCCATATATTATATTAGAAAACCACTCCTTCAAATCTATCATGAATCAACACAGATACTACACAGGATCCATTCACACAGTACCCCTCTCTGGTTGCTCCTAGGACTTCCTAACCATCTACATAAAACCATCCAGTTGATTCCATTTGGTAGAATAATAAAAACTATTGTACCTATGTTAACACTTATTTAGAATCACCAAAATTGGAGAGTTGTTTGAAAGTGATATGGTGAGATGATTGATAGTGGAATACACAAACAAATCCAACCTTTGAATATTAGAGAGACACTGATCGAGCCTACTCCAGATTCTCTTACTCCCTTTTTGATTATTACAAAACATGTATTTACTTATAAATAACCCTATATCCATAAGTCCCTTATATTAAATGATCTCTTTGAAGTATTTCATTGATTTTCTAGAGAAGGATTCTCCTCCTTGTATCTCCAAAGCCTCAACAATAGTATTAAAATCACCTTTGAAGAACCATGTTAAGATTCCTAGATGAAACATGGATAAGTGTGATAAAACAAATTTTTATTGAATATTTTACTGATAATAAATGATAAAATTTATTCACATTGTGTTAAATATGTTTATTTATAAAATATTTGGGATTAGATCATTTATTTGAAAATTTGATGGAAATTCCATTTTTACCCTTTATAGTGCACTGTCGTATTTCGAAGATAAATATTTTAATATTTATTATTTGAACTTGAAATTTTGTAACTGTGTTACTAATTTAATGGGATACAACTTTTGTTCAGGACATTGGAGCTAAATCGTGCATTTAGTTGGACTAAATGGACCATGAAGTAAAAGGTGGGCTGGACCCGCTAGATTGGACGTTGGTTCTATATTTGGGCCATAACGTCTTCATATGAGATTTTATTGGGACCAAATTTTGATAGGATCTCTCTAACCCAATTTGGAACAAAAAACTCTTCTGGAAGAATAGCTGGTTCATGTGTTTTTGAGGTAAAATGGGCGTTGTAAGTTGGATTAAAATATTTGTCCGAGATTCCCCATTCACAATTGAAACCTCTTTAAACATAGCCTCCCATCTAATCTAAAAATTAGTGTTTTTCTCATTTGGAGGGGTTGGTACGTGAATTAGGAGATTTAATGAATAGTAGAATAGTTTTCACCCAAATTCTCCAACCATTATAAGAGGGGTAGATCTTGAAGCAAGGATCCCCTCATTGAATCCTTTTTCTCTTCTTCATGTTGTAATGTTTTCATTTGTGTAATAAAATTCTTTGTTCTTATTTTATTTCCTCTATTTTTTTGTTCAGTTATCTTCTTATTTAATAATCCTATTTGTGTTAGAATCAATGTTGGATATGATATTGGGTACTTCCCTTTCAATCCTTTGCTCAAGCAAAACGTATCCACAATGACCACACCACCCATGGAAGAGTAGTTTTCTTAGTGATCAATCTATCTTATACCCTCTTAATTTAATTATTTTGAATCATTGATCTAATGTAATTGAATTAATATGATCCATGAATTGATTTTTTAAATTAGAATAAACTAAGTATGAAATTGAACAATTAACACAAAAACACGTGAGGTCGAGTATTGTGTGAATTGTGAGAGTGCGATCTTAATTGGTAAAAAAAGACCACACGGGATAAATTTGTAGCATTAAAATATAATCCCTAAAAAAATTCATACTAATTTTCTAGAATGTATATGTACCCTAATTTAACACTGACCATAATCTATATTTAGAACATCAATCAAAGAAGGTTACTCTGATTGCATGTTCTGAAGCTAGCCTCAGGTTTAACTCATTCCATCTTTGTGGTCAAGTTAACTCTCATAGGGTTCGTGGGTTAACAAATTAGGGGATCATAATTAAGTGGATATTAATTTAAATGATAATTATTAATAATTAAATGAATTTGTAGAGTTATATTGATTACGGCTTTTAAACATTTTCTAAAAAAACATCTTCTTGTTGTGTCTTTTTAATCGAACTCAATTTTAAAAATAAAAACAAAAAAATACAATCTTGTTCCAGCAAAATTCATCAATGTTTATAAACGATAAACAACCCCATAATTTTAATTAATATTCTTATTTACTTTTATTTTAGTTTCAAAATACCTTTATTATGTTGATAAATTTACTTTCTTCTTTGAGAGACAACCTTGGTCAGCCACTCTGCTGCACCTAAGTACCCCAAAAACCATTAATCATTTGAGGGCGCCCACGAAATCACCTTTAAAAGTGCTTATATAAATCCATTCAATCATAAACATCACATTTCTCATAGACTAAGGAGAAGAAAATCTTATTACCCTATTCATTTAATCTGGTGGTAATATGTTGTGTAGAAGAATCCATGAACTCCACTAAAATACCTTGTTTCTGGAAAACCAAAATATTCCTGTTGCATGGATTTTCATGCATATAGTTCAAAATACCCATGATATTATCTAAAAATGAAATGTTATTTAAACCTTTATTAAGTTTTAAAAAAATGATAATGGAGGTGTGGTTCTGTCAAGACTTAGAGGAAACAAAGGCAATATTCACATATGCTCCCAAGCATCGAGCCTTCCATATTAGCAGAGATATCACTAAGAGATAAGTGAAATGACCATGAATCCTAGTGAAACTATTTTATAATCCAAACTGGTGACTTATTCCTCCATCATTGTAGCTCAGGTGATGTGCCAGCTATCAACCATAGAAGGACCAATCTTCACTCTTTTCATATCCCTGACACCTGTAGAAACCCATTACTTCCCTGTGTCTTCTACCTCCCATAGCACTAAAAATCTATTCGTAGAGTGAGATAACTACATCTGAGACACTGATGACACCCTCTCCAGAAAAATATAAATCATCAGAATCCTCTCTGATTATTTATGAGATGAAAAAATTTCCTCCATCACCCCATCCAACACATTTTTGCTGAGAAGGAATCTCATTGGCACATATGAGGTTCAAAATTATGATGAATTGAATCTGAGTTGTAAGATCTACATAGAATATGGAACATGAGGTGATAATATTTCATGATTACTAGGTGAAAAATCTTCAGGATTCACTAGAGTCATATATATAGTTATAGAGGAGGTGGAAGGTTCCACATACGTCTTAATGGTTGATAGGTTAGAGTGTGTGTCAAGCGTATAAGTCACATTATCCACATTTGAATGTCCCTACAATTTTTGAGACTCACTACTAGTTCCCAATGTGGAGATAGGGCCCATTGAAATTAGTTCTAGAAACTCCAGAACTCCAGGCTCAGTAACCCCTAAAATAGACTCACCAATAGAGTGGGGTGTGACACCAGGAAGCGAGACACCCATAAGATTCAAGACATTGAATCCCATCCTTATTTTTCTATAAAATTCCAAAAAATTACCCTAGATATGACACTACATAGAAAAATTGGGAAAATCCTAATATAATAAACGTTTCCACACTGAGAAGCCTTCACCATCCCTAATCTGAACCCATGAAGGAAGCTTCAAATCCAGATCTGGTTCAACATAGATATGAGGGCTGGACACAAACTAAAGGAATTGAATATCCTCTTTATAGAAAAGAAAACTCCCCAATTCATTACTCACCAATTGAATAATATAGGGGTTATGAAGATTAATAAGGAGACTGAGTAACTTGACCCACATAGCCACCATACTCGAATCCTTCGCACAGATCACTTCCCAGGACCATTGAGAAAGAGAGAAACACCAAACTTCAAAACACCAAACCTCTCTAGACCACGCCTTCATGAAATAATCCATGGAAAATAGATTAATATATAAGGTGGATATAGATATAACCAAATCCTTTAGTGGCTAGTTGAGGCCCCATGAGTTCAAAATCGACCTAAAGAAGACCAGAGAGGGTTTCTTACATCCAAATCTCACCACTCGTGACAGATTATGACAAGCTAAAGCTTCATTAATCTCTCACTCCAATAGATCTAGCATGAGACATCTAAAAATACTATTAGAAAACTGTGGGACAATATAAATGACTGAGATACTAGGAAATTTAACTATGGTGGAAGGAACTGATGGACCCATGAGTTCCTCTTTGAAGGAATTCACTCCCTAGGGTCTTAGAGTAGAGGAAATGCTGCCCAGAAGTGATGTATAATTCTTTAATTCCATGGGGGATTCCAAGTAAATTATTGGAGAAGAATGATATGTGTAGGGTGTGTGCATAATGTTCTCTAGAAGATCCATCAACATCAATATCCAACCATTATCTCACCCATTCTTACCCCTTACCTAACATTCTTTTACAATGATTTTCCCTCATTTTCACCTATAAAATGAGCTCACTTCCACCCTTTTCAAGATACACAACTAGTTTTAAATTACCATGAAACTCTATCTAATTTAATTCCTCCAGAACCACTCTACACATTTGGTAGCCTCTATCTACAACAAAGTTCCTAAAGTACTTCATTTCTAAAGAATAATTCAAGAGAAGATCCAAAATCTTAACATAATTATTACCTTACCCTTTAACTCCCTTTATTTATCCTTCTCATCCAAACTCCTCTAAACCCATTATATAAATATGTATATAATGACATCAGTATGAATAATATAATGAAATGTTATTATATTAAAGGTATAAATATAATTTATTCCCCTCTAATTCAATCAAAAAAAATGAAAATGTTTCTCATGCACGTGTGCAGACCCCCACCTCCATGAACAAAATTTTTGGTTTTTCATCACCACATTTAATGTCTAGTTATAGTAATGGTTTTATTAAATAAATATGTTATTTATATCATGATTTATACTCTTTAAATATAAATTATGAATTCTATAAGTAACATTAGTAACAAGTTATTATTGTAAAACTAACCACCTAAAACGAACATATCAAGAGGAAAATTGATTTATTTAAAAGTAAAAACTTATTTTTTTATTTAACTTATTATTATAACTATTCCAAATTTTTATTCATAATACTAATACAATCTAAATAATTTCATTATAATTTTTTAATGATATTATAACAAAATAATCTTCTCTATATCCATACTCACACATATATTGTAGCATATTATTATTGGGTCAGTTTAAGTAGCTACTTGAAAAATAAAAATTTTATTTCTCAAGTATAGAATTTGGAAACTAAATATTGGAAATTAATTAGTAGATAATTATTTTTTTCTAGATGTTTAATATAATCATTTAACTCATTAATTAAATTATCATAATTCATTTACTAAAAATCATTGAAATATGTTTGTCACCAATTTTATCTATAATAACGATATCTAAAACTCTCATAGAATGAAGTTATAAGTTTATAAACCATCCTAAAACATAAATTATATTACCTTGTATGATGTTTTAATGATTAAATTTGGGATAAGAATTAATAACAACATCATTATTATGAAAATTGTTCAAAATGACCAAGATTACTCAGCCCCAATATTGAAATTAGACAATGAATAACTAATATACATATAAAGAATAATTATAAATCATGTTTATAAAATATTATATACATGGATAAGGTTTTTAAATACATGATTAATATGATTATGTTTTTTATATAGGAGGTTAGAGTATGATCAACTAAGTGATAATTCAAGGTAAAGGTTTATTATCTCAAATGTATTTCCTTGAGACATATTTACTATTATAAACAATTTTTATTTGTGATGGTGTATCTAAAAACCCTTTAATATTTAGTATCCTGATACTATCATTATTCATGGTATTTAATTTTTCATTTGAAAACATACCCTTCAAGGGGTTCTTATTTTGCACCATGATTTTTTAATGTGGTTTTATTACTTATTAATGATTTTATTTTTACATATTAATTAAATTCATGGGGTTTGAAGATCCATATCATGTTGTTTCTTCAAATGGATATTGATTCAAAAGATACCAAATTTGAAAGTGTTTTTGTTAACTCAACTACCTTTGTTGAGTTATAATGCCCATTCTTGATTTTTTTGATACTTAGTTTCTTAAAGCCTAAAATTTTATTTCAAGGTACTTCATATTCCCATCTGTATATAATGTATTTTTAATTCAAATTTTTTACCATGATAAAATTCTTCCTAAAAAATTATATCATTGTGAATAATAATTACCATCCCCTTTAATGACGGTTTCCCATGCTTATCCATATTTTCATTTCACACCAATGTTCTCATTTCAAAAAAAATATGTATTATTTAATGTAAGCTTACTATTTCCATTATACTCTTTAAAAAAATATGTTTTGGTTAATTTTTTCTGATGTGTGTTTCCAACAAAGGAATTTAAAAAACTTTCAAAATATTTTAAATCATTTCAAAATCAAATGCTTTCCTCCACTAGACATTCCTTTTTGATAACCATTATGTCTTTTGAAAGATCTATTATTGAAGATTGTTTTTAAAAGTAAAAAATTTCAAAACGTTTCACTTTAAATTTTTGAAACCTTTGTTGAATTTTCAAGGATCTATCATTGAATATTTTTTTAAAAAGTAAAAGTTTGAAAAGTGCTTTTACTTAAACTTTTTAAAACCTATATATCCTTTTCAAGCCTCCATTATTAAAGATTATTTTAAAAAGAAAAAGTTTTCAAAGTGTTTTCACTTCATTTTTTAAAAAATTGACATATTTTCATGGCTTCATTATTGATATTTCCTTCTAAATATTGATTTTAAAAATGAATTATTATTTTTTATTTATCAAAATAAACATTTAGGAAAATGATTCTTTAGAGTGACTGAAAATTATTCCTTTACAACAAATATAAAAGTGTTTTATAAAAAGTATTTTATGATTTCTCTACCATTTCCTCTTTATATATGAAATATTTACTTCCATGGAAATTATTTTTCATGAATAAACACTAAATATTCTTATAAAATACTCTTTTTGGGTGATTTAATTTTTAGTATCAATCATTCAAATGATATAGGTCGATTTTGATGATACCAATTGAAATTTATTTGAAAAATATTTTCCTTCCATGGGTTCATTATAATGTAATGAATGAAACTAAATTTCTATCCATAGGTTCTTTATGATATAATGAATTATTTATTTCAAGTGGAACTCATATGTATAGACGATTGACATTTGGGGTATGATATCACCCTAAAATGCATTGGTTAAAGTTTGATATCACATGTGATAGGGATAACAAGCATGGGAATTTTATTTTTTCACAATATATAGCATGGAAATTTTGTTTATTAACAACATTTAGTGTTGATATTTTTTTATTCATAATAAATAGCATGGTCAATTTTGTTGTTCAAAACATGAAGCTTGGAATTTTTTTATTCACAATGTTATAATTTCCATTTAGTAATGTTTATTACAAAGTTCCTTTTTATGCTATAATTAAAGTTCATGTTACATATCCATATCATATGCCCATGATTATGCTCCATAGATCATGTTTATTATCTCTTGATTTTGCACCCTTTTTCCATGGTATATGTTTTTTCATTTAATAATACATGTTCTTATATCATGAATTGTGAAATAATATTATTGTTCTATGTTTATTCTAATAAGAAATTTCTCCTGGTAATGTTTTCTCATATTCTTATGATCTAACCCTTGAGGACATGTTAATGAGTCTTTTACCTTACCAAGTATTCAATATCACTCCTTTATTTTGTTTATTTTTCACTAATAAATTGTTTACATGACTACATGTGGAAGGAAATTTTATATAGAATTGATTTTTGGGAGATTTTGAAGACATAAAAAGGAATTATTAGTAAATTGTAAAAAATTTCCTTTTTTGATGATAAATACATGGAGCTAATCCTCAAAGAAATAAAACCTTCCGTTCTTTGGGTTTTGTGATTGTTATGAGATGAAATGTTTAACTTATGTTAATTTTGTAAATAAGATAGTTTTATCTCAAATTTTATTAAATCCAATGTTTAAAGTACGTTATTTTAGCATCGGACTTGGCAGTATGGGTCTAGGGTGCAATAACCAATCTCATTTCCCTCATAATTAGCACATGATCCCAACAACAAGTTATGAATTAGTGAATGTTATAAACATCAGACCCACTGATGATCTAGAACATGATATTGATATTAAATAATGGGATGAAAAATTTTCTATTAAAAATATGTTCTATATTAAATATTTCACATAAGGTGTGCATATTCATAAACATAGACAAAACCTGAATTTTTGGGGCTCCCCTAAATGATCCATTACCACCTCCCAGGAGAGATTTAAAAAAATAAAAAGAGAAATGTGTGACCAAATCCAATCCACCAACCAATGAAGTTGAGACTCTTACTACCAAGGAAATATGAATCCAATATGAGGTAGAAATAAGGAGTTAAGGTTTCTTAAAACTAAACTACCCAAGGAAGCATTCCCGTAGATCATAGTTCATAATTAAAAACTGATATTTCTCCTTTATAAGTATTTCCTCAATATGAAGAGGTTGTTCCACCAAAAATGGGAGGATCCAATCATACAAATAATCTATGTTTCAAATATCCAGTATACCTATACATGAAGGTTGGGGAATATCAGGAGTTTCCTCCACTAGGCTAATAGCCAAAACCATATTAGACAAGCTAACCCAGACCAAACCATGCTGGTCATCAGCAAAAGACATAGACGAGCCAACCATATCATGATATAACCACTTCCTCTTCTTATATGTCTATATAACCAACCATCCAATTAGATTTTATCGAGTCCATTGAGTCTTTTATATCTCCAATAGGTTCCATGTAGGGGCAGTGTTCACCAGTTCAACTAGAAAGGAAACTATAACTTGAAAGGGTGGACGTGACTCCTCCTATACCCAACTTTAGAAATCCAAATTTACCGACCTTCAATGAAAATGGGGACCGCTAACAACATTTTATCCACTTTTTATCTCAACATGGTTCCATGATGGAAATCCTTAAACAACTAGAGGTAAATAAGCTCAAATTCTTTGTATATAATTTGGATAGACCAAAATTTGTTTGGTACAAAAGTTTCTAGATAAATTAGTTACAAGGTGGGAGGACCTCCATTGTAAATTCCTCTATCTGTTCATATCCACACCAATAATGACAACAATACTTAATCTATTGAATTGAAAACCACATTAGAATATGAGATTCTCACACTTCATTAACATGTGGAAGGGATTAACCTATTACTTTAACATGAAACTTCCCCCCCAAGATAAGTTTCTTGGAATAAATACTAGAAATGGGGCTTATAGCCACAGATCTATAGCCACAGACAGTAATGTTTGTGGCTATAACTCATTTATACCCACAACTAATTTTTTTCTCCGTGGAAGCAGCCCACCACACTTCCTCCACCCTCATGAATTTCCTCCGCCCTCGTGAATTTACTCTTGCCCCAGACCCTTGCAATCCTCCTCCCCCTTACCCTCGTGATCCTCCTCCCCCACCATTGCTTCTTTGATGCGGCCCCAAACTCCCCATGGATGCTGCTCTAATGACACTGTGATATGGCATCCCCACCTCCTCATCTGACATTCCTCTAATGCCGAAACCCCCCATCCCCATGATACTTCTTCTTCGACATGGCTCTAGAATGACTTTGATGCCGATATAATGCCTCTCTGATGTGGCTCCAACACTGCTCTGATACGACTCTGTCCCAACCACCCCACCTCCCTGGACCCTCTTCCTTCAACTTGGACACCCCCAAATGTTCTCCTCGCAGTGACCCCACCTCCCAAATTTATTATTCAAACCAAGCCCTACCCTCACTATCCTCCTCCTCCTGCAATTTATTACTAACCCCATTTGGTCAACAAAAAAACCCTCCTTTCCATAAATAGAAAAACCCTTCCTTCCATGATTTCTCTTACCAAATCTATGCCTTCTACTCTTTTATTGAATTGCATCCGCATAAATGGTTAAAATTTCCCCAATTTATCCTATAAACTGATTTTTAATATTCTATAATTTGTGTTTAGTTAGACATTGAACTATATTTATTTGATGAACATACAATTTATTTCATGAACATACAATTTTCCTACTGTTTATAATAGCTTAGACTATGTAAAATGTCTGAATTAGTTATATTTCACATTCTTCCATGTTTATATTTGTTTATATTTATGGAAGTTTATAGTGGTTACTAAAAATAATTTTCGCCATTCCCTTTTATTGAATTGTTTTAGATTATATGGTAATATTTTTTAAAAATTCTAGACCATAAATACAATCTAGTTTATATATTAATTTTATTAAACAAATCAACATCCACATAAACTCATTCTGCTTATCATCATAGTATCCCGCTTCGCCTCTCTGCCTTCTCCACCTTCTGGCCTCTTCCAAGACTTTCCTTCCCACATTCGCATCCCCACCTCCTCCTCACCTCACTCAGTCACTGTATCTATCTCCGTCTTTCGGCCTCCCCACCTCCCCACCTCTCCACCTCCCCACCTCACCACCTACCCCTTCTTACATCTATATCCCCACATCCCAATCTTTAAGGTTAGAATAATCAGGGCTTGTCTCTTCAAAATATTAAAGAGAGGCATATTGTGTGCTTTTTCTATGGATTTCCATGGAATTAAAAGTCCTCATTCATGAAATATCCAAGGTATTTTATTTGGTGGGTATATTGTTCCCATATTCATAAGTTTTTTATGTTAAATTATCATAAAGGGAAGTATTGGGTTTAAATTGGTTTTGGGTGATTAGTGTGTTTTGAGATTTTTATGAGGTTTGTTTTAAGTTTATTAGAATTATTTTGTGGATTGTAGTGAATTTAAAATCTGTGCGGTCTCTTTTGATTTATGTTTCTTTATTTTTAGGTATGGGTGTACATTTGTAAACTAGTTCTTTCAAGTTTGGTTTCATGATGGTTTGAATATGAGATACCATTGGTCCAATGCTTCACTAACTAGGACCAATATGAACTTAGAGAAGTTATGAACTTATCAATGATCATTTTTGTTTGTTCGTTCACTATGGGGTGATGTTCAGGGTAGAAGTTCCCAGTTTACTAGTTGGGTGTAGTGACACAACATCTAAAGCCTATATTTTTTTGTACTAAGCCTTGTGCCGTTCTATTTCTTCTATTTCTTTTAAAGGATCCTTATAATGTCTTTCATCTTGTGAATATGGTTTTCTTTTGAATTGTGTTCTCTTTGTGGTGTTTTAGATTTTTTTCTTAGATAACTATGGGTTTTCTAGGTTTTTGGTGGATATTGTGCTTCTTGAATATTTATTTATTTGAGGTGTGTGTCATATTTTATGTCATTTTATAATAATTACAATTTTCTAGGAAAACTAGGCCTAATTTCTATCTCCTTAGGTTTATCCCTTCATAATTGTTACTGAATTGTTCTTAGGGATGTCACATGATCTTGTGTATTTAACTAATAAATTTGGAGAGTTTGGTCATATGTTATGATTTTATTATTGAAGACCATATCTTTTCTATTAGACACCCAACCAACCTCTTTTGTAGGGTATTATTGAGGCATTTATTTTAGTAATTCCCCATCCACTAGATAATTTCCTGGGGAATAAAGTGGCATGGTGGGAAGATTATAACACCTCATGTCAATGTAGTTTTTTATATTAAATTATTTTTATTTATCATGATATTTTGTAAAAAATTTACTTTGGTTTATAAATTTGGGATCTTTTTTATGTTTCATAGTTTTCGTAATGTTGGTAGTAACTCTATGGAAACCATGAGAGTGGTATTTCAGTTTTGATAAAGTGGTTTTACATGGTGGGAACTTGATTCTCTAAACCAGGTAGTACTTTCCAAAAACGTGTGTGGATCATTTTGTTCCTAAGGGTTACGTGCATTGTTGGAATTTAGTGGGGAGTAACCATACAACCAAACTGTGTGATTCCCTTATGGGTGTCAACTTGAAACTGCACAATTAGCGCATGATTTACCAAACTATACAGCCTAACCATGAAACATTACCTATTTTGGTAAAACTTGAATTTCAATTATATATACTAAAGAGTGTCCCCCATTCCTCAACGTGTCTGATCCACAATGATTATCCCTTACGTGTAACCTCCCTACACCCCCTCCTGATGTCCTTCCCTGCACCCCAACTCTCCTCCCCCAAACCCATCTCAGCATCCCCTCCCTGAGGTCGCCATCCCTAGCTCTGCCTCTTCTGCACCCCTCTCCCTTCGTTCCCCCTCCCATCCTCTACCAAACCTCCACCTCTACCTCTATCTCTAACTCTAAATCTTATGCATCCATCTCTCCTAGCCCCGACCACCGTCTCTCTCACGACACCCTACCTCAATCGCAATCCATTTTGATCACCTCCAGATTCCCTCAACCCTCAACCATCGACCCTTGATCGCCTCCAGCCTCCAACCCTTTCATCCTTCCCCAAATTATTCAACTAACATTACATTTCATCGTAGCTCATGATTTCGATCCCCACCTTTATTTTTGATCACACAAACCCTATCCTCCCTGACCACCCTCATCGAAGGATAGTGTTCAAAATTTCAGTTTAACCTCCTCCGATCACAATAGACATCCCACCTCGTGGGATCAACTTTTTTTTGTTTAGATATTGTTTCAGTCACTCCTTGTTGTCAAATTATCCTTTATATACTCTGCTTCTCATTCGTACGCCCCTCTGTTCATCCCCAATGATCACTTCCAATCCTTCTCCCATAATTTTCTCTGCCCGCTCGATCATTTCCAATCTCACCATCCAGATCCCCATTAAATATTATTGAAACAAACATAAAAATTAGTACCCCCCTGTGAAATAAATTTAATTTGTGATCTTGCAATATGTACCGATTCACTATTGATATACTTTTTATGCATATACTATATGTGCAATGTGGAACATGACTATGTTTCAATGCACAACATAGACACTTAATTTGAAATATAAATATCTTAAATATTCTTATTATGAATACATTTTTATAATAAATATACATAATATGGTCTTATATTATCTAACACATTGTCATATGCAATATTAATCTCCAATGACTATCATTAAATCACTACTATTTCTTATAGTATATGCTGCTATTGCATACATTGTATAAACTATGTCAATAGAAGCTTATTGGATTTTGTAACCATTTTTTTCCAACATGGAAGGAAATGAAATTATTGAAGAACTTTATTATTTCATTCTCAAATTTGGTTAATGTGATGAATTTTGAATGTGCTAAACCAGGACTAATGATTTGTGTTTAAAGACATATTTTCTAGAAACCAATGAATGAAACATTTGAACTAAATGATAGTTCAAAAACATCTAGAATTTGTTAATGTTATAATTTCTTTTGATAACTAGATAGGGTTGTGATGAAAAGATCAAGGTGGATTAAGAGACCCTGTGAAATTGAAATATTATGGTTTTCATCACCTATAATTTACGAAAAATAACAATTTGGTAAATATCATCAAAAAGGTAATCTATGATTTTAAGAGTTTTAGATTCACTTTTCTGGTCAAGGATGCTCATATCACTGCTATCTTTTCACTTCCAAAGGTACTATTTTTATATCGTCATAACTTCTTGGTCAATGATGCATTTTTTAACTTCATAATTGCATTTAATTGTGTGTTTATGGTGATCATGTTAAGATATGTAAAAAAATGGTTATAATTTATCCTGAATATATCAATTTTTAGTTGTCTTGATAATTTATATTGTAGGAAAAAAGTTCAATATTTGTTCGGTGATGATTTCAAAAAATTCTATTTTGGATCCCATTTATACTCAGATTCAAGTCAGTAGTTTGTTTTTTTATTCAATGTATGTTTTCATTTGGTAATTTTCATTTGTCATTTAGTGATGTTTTCTTACCTTTCATTTAATATTGTTCATTTTATGCCATCTGTAACTACAATAGCCTGTAATGTTTTATATAATTTTTTTAATTTAAATATGTGACACATGTACCACTTCAGATGAACAGTTAGATTATCACATCATCAAAAATAATTTAAACATAACCCATGGTGTTACAGATACTCCCTAGTTTTTCATCATCAGTAATGCTGAAAAACAATCTATCTTCGTGCTCTAATAAAACCATGTGTCCTTTCCAGACATCACCCTCCATGGCTAACTCCCCTAGGAATAATTTTTTCCCTATATATGTTACTCCTTCAATAAGTGGTTTTAAAAAACTAGAGGATATGAGTATAGATTCCGGATGAGATCTCATCCATTCCTCAGTATTTCATAGATAGAGAGGTCAATATCAAAAAGAGAAAGAACACGAGTTTTACTGCTGCATGGCACTATGTACATGCTAACTTCTTGAAATCATAAAATATAAAAAATGTAATGTATGAGTAACTAATTAAGTGATGAAATTTTTGACTCTTACGTATTTATATAAAACAAAAAATTACACAGTACATTTACTTATGTTTTTTAATCTACATTGCTTTCTTCCACCTTTACTATGGCTTATCATCTATTTTTCCCTTTTATTCATTCTCATTATTACTTTAATTACTATTATGAATGATGTGTAATATTGTGGAAGCAACAAGAAGATACAAACAGTTCTACAATATGAAAGGTTATTTCTTTTATATATCTCATTAAAACTATAAATTACTTGAGTTATATGAATTTATCTTCCAATTAGTTTGTAGACGCCGGAAAAGTCCGTTGCTCCCAAACGAAGCTCCGGATGCGGAAAGCGAGGTCATATTTGGAGTCGGAAGGATGTTTCGGAGGGCCCGGAGGCCTTGCGCGGAATTTCAGAGGCACGCGCGCAAAGGGGATGTTCCGCGCGCAAACCCCCCGGGATGCGCGCAATGCGCCGGTCCGGCGCGCAATTTTGCGCGCCGCGGGTCCGCGCGACTCCCTTCCGCGCCGCGCCCGATTCCGCGCCCGCGGGGGGAATTTCGCGCTCGCATCCTGGATTCCGCGCCCGGGGTTGCCTATAAATACAAGGCGACCCCCAACGTTTCAAAGGTTGCTGGAAGTCGAAACGTCTCCCGTGCGCGCAATTCAACCCCTTCCGCGCGCAATGACGAACTTCAGGTAACCTCCTTTCTTTCGCGCAAGAAAGCCTCGGGGTCCGCCTTCGCGCGCAATCCCCGCTGGCTCCTTTCATTTGAATAAAAACTCACCCTAAGGCCTTTGCGCGCAAAAGAACCCGCTTGCGCGCAATTGCCCCCGGGGTGCGCGCAATCCGGCCTGATTGCGCGCACCCCCCCTTCTTTCAAGTGGCCATTCGTTAAAGAATGAGCCGTTGCCCCCGCGCGCTATCCGAAGCCCGGTGTGAGCAATCTCAAGCATCCGCGCGCAAGGCGCTGGCCCAATTGCGCGCCAGCCGCCCCGATTGCGCGCCGGCCCGCAGTATTGCGCGCAAAGCTTCCTTTTTGCGCGCAATCTGCCAGGGTCGTCCCCGTTGACCTCCTAAGGTTACCCGCCTGTGTGGCACCCGATGATTCTCATCCCGGGTGCCCGCACCGTGCGTTGTCTTCCCGTGCGGCCCTCCAGGCTTGCGCGAAGTGACACACACCTATGTCCAGCATGACGTTAAACTGCATATATGTCCAGCATGACGTTAAACTGCATACTCGTCCAGCATGACGTTAAACTGCATATACGTCCTGCACGACGTTAAACTGTACATCGTCCGCGCTGCAAGACGTTAAACTGCCAAGTGCTTCGTCCGGCAACCTATGCCCAGCATGACGTTAAACTGCACACCCGTCCAAGCTGCACGACATTAAACTGCCTAGCCCCCATCGTCCGTGCTGCAAGACGTTAAACTGCCAAGTGCCTCGTCCTCAACACATGACGTTAAACTGTACTTCGTCTGGCAAGACGCTAAACCGTCCGCAACCTGATCCCGTGCTCCGCACGCAGGGTCTCCCCCGGTTTGGACGTGGCCCCCACCCGCTCGTCTCTGCAGGGATGTCGGGATTGTCCCCCTTTTGGGACGATTTAATGGGAGTGTCTTTTCCCTACGGGGGCAGGGTATTACAAACCCCTAGTTTCTCGTGGGAGGCTGCACATGTGTATCTCCATTGCACCTCCCCACTGCCGAAGCCAGTAGAGGGTCTGACTGGGATCAAGGTGTCTTTTGCTTTCGGTCCAAGTCCCTTCCAACTGAGTTTTGCAGTATCCGGGCTGCCCCAAGTGCGTAAGTCCTGACAGAATGAACTACGTGGACTTTGATCCCTGTCTTCTATACAGGGTACGTAGGAAGCCTCCCTGAGGTCCAAGCCCACCACCTGGTCGTCCCGGTCGTATTTACGTCGGTTCGTCCATCAGTGGACCCCTCCAGGGTTCACGCTTGCGTTGATTCACCTATGAATCCGCCCCTGTGGGAGACCGCCCGTGTGTATCTCCACGGTGCCTCCCCACAGCCCCCCTTTTCCATTTCCCCTTTTATCGTCCAGCATGACGTGAAACTGTGATCCACCCGGCCGTTCCATCCCCCTCCGTGCGAGGTGGTTCGGTTCAATCCTCCGCCCGGCGGCCTCGACCTCCTCGTGAGTCGGCTTGCCGACGTCCAGCATGACGTTAAACTGTATGCCCGAACTACGTTGACTTTGATCCGTGTTAACGCGCGGTACGTAGGAAGCCCCTCTGGGGTCCAAGCTCTTTACTCCATCATCCACCCTGATCCTTACCCGGGCCGCCACATCCCGGTGGGGTCATGCCACTTCACTTCACTCCACGTTACTTGGGAAGCCGCCCATGTGCTGGCCCCAGCGTCGGAGGTTCCCCGCAAGGGGTTCTGTCATCTGATCCACTTTTCGTGTTGATCGGTCCGATGCCGTCCCCGCTGGACGTTAAACTCACGGCATACCCCGTGTTAAACACGGGAAGCTGAGGAAAACCTCAGGTGACACAGTTCCCCGCACCTAGTACGGGATGCCTCAGGCCATCGTGCCTTCGAGAAGCCCTATTAGGGACGGAAGACAGACGTGCAGAGCCGCAGTGTTACAACACGCCCCCAGCACCCAGAGCCACCCGGCCTTCTCACCGCAGGTTGCTGCCCCGCCCAGACTCCTTGGAACGTCCGGGCGGAAGCAGCGTAATTAACCGGTGTCCATGAAGATATGGCGCCGGGAACGAGATTCACGAACATTCTTAAGTCTATGAGGGAGACCCGGATTAGGCGACAAGTTCCGAGGAGACGTCCAAGGAAGGAGAAGCCGACATCCCATCATCCCGGTTTCGATCAAGGAGCAGACGCCCCTGAATAAGGGACGGATGCCGCCCGCCCTTGGAAAGCGGGACTGCGGGACCACAAGCCGCGCGCCCATCCCCTCGGGTTGACGGGTGCACGCGCGAACGCGTCCTGGCGGAACAGCGTAACCCGACGCACATCCGCACCGAAACAGAAAAATGGTGAACCCGACGTGAATCTCTTCTCCTCGATACGAAGACCGATGGCTTTCAGAGGTGTTGGAAGACCGGCGTGTTGCCCGGCCAAGCATTCAGTCTTACCCGCCAGGGGCTGGGGAAGGGACATCGGGCACTCCGTCTCGCAACGTCGAGGGCCTGGGTTCCCCCCACGGAAGGCGTCGTGGCGCTAATGGTTGGTTGTCGATTCCTTTTTCCTGTCAGTATTAATGGGTCATTCTCCCTGCTTTCAGAAATCAGGTCGCCCGATCTAGTGCCCGAACGCCACCCGCCCACTGGCGCAGGGACAGGGGAAACACCGACGCGGCTACTCCGCGCGGTCCCGCCCGTTCCACAGCCGTCCCAGCAGCCGCAATTGCGGGACGACCACGCCCTCTCTCCCCCTCGGAGGTCATCCAGAGAAGGGTGATCAACACCCTGGTGCGGAGATACGAGGAAGAGGGAGTCATCCCCACTAGGGACATGGCTCGCCTAGACCTTGAGGAGGCTGCGCCTCGCCACCACCGCCGCCCCCGAGGGCCGCGCAGGGAGGCACCACTGCCTACCTCAACGTCCAATCGCTTCGGGAGTTTATCCCCGGAGCGCTCTGACAGTTCCCTTCCCTATGCGGATGAAGTGGAAGATGCCCAGGATCACCCTATCCGAGGTCCGCTCCAGGGATCCACGATAAGGGCTCCCGCCAGGCCACGGCGACATCGCCGCCAGGCCCCTCAAGTCGAGGAACAGGCTCTCCACCTGCCCGCGCCGCTCATCCCGGCTCGTCTGTCTCGACGCCAACGTCGGGCACGAGCGGAAGAGGATGCCCACCTTGGGGCTCTAGCAACAGCGGCCGCATTGGCCCAAGCCACTGCTGGCTCCAGTCGCCAGGCCTCTGCGCATCCTGAGCGGGGGAACTCCTATGCCCGACCCGGATCGAGGCCCCGACCGCCCCAAAGGCAGGTTGGGTTGACTCTCCCGGTTGCTGGCACTGGCAGTAGCCACCGCGGACCACCTCGCGGTAGCGCTATTCACCGGCAGGATCTACTCTGTGTGGCCGATCCAGGAGGCATGGGTCATCCCACCTCCCGATCCCGGCCCGGAGTCCTGCCCGGGATCATCTCTCCCCGCGTCCCCTTTGATATCTGTCCCGGTGCCCCTCGCACCTTGGTTCCCAGTCCTCTCGGCCCCAGCACCAGTGCGGCCGGAGGACGCCAGGACAGAGATCAGCCCTGCCCCGAAGAACCACCCAGGGGCAGGAAGGCAAGGCGTCGACGCCGAGGGAAGAATGTTGCGGAGTTCCGGACAGAGATCCGACCGGTTTGCTTCTCTGACTCAGAGGCAGAGTACGATTCGGCGACAGAGCCCCTTCCCCAATCCCGCCAGTCAAGGGCAGGGGTAGGAATGCGGCACGTCAGCCTCGTGCTCCCCGAGAGCGAGATCGATGTGATCCCCGCGTCTCTCCGAAGGTATATCCGGAGTAACGAGGGCCTGGTAGACCCCCAAGGATCAAACTTGCGGTTGGTACCGGCCCCTCCGGAAGTGCCTTCCGTCTCGATCAGAGAAGCCGGAGACTTTTTCTGGGGACCGACGGTCGAACCACGATCTGGTGCGCCCTCGGCGAGCACCGATGCTACGGCAGGATGTTCGCTCGCCGGCCCGTCCTATCGTGATGTGGTAGCTGGGGCACCGCCACCCTCAGGGGGAGGCCCGGGATATGGAGGCCAATCGGCCTGCTCGCCGTATTCACCGCCGGCCAGCCCGTCGGCCCGACGGCCCGCCTCGGCACCACTACCAGTTCCCCGTCCGTTCCCAGCCATGGAAGAGGACCGAGGAGATCTGGGTCCCGAGTTTGAGTCGTGGAGCTTCTGGACCGTCCTTGCAGAGGGCCACTTCCCTGAGAAGTTTTGGCCAGTCACAGGACCGGGCTTTGATGCACCCGAATCGCTCACCCCGGATGAGTTCGAGTGCTTCCGCCGAACTCTCCGGGAGACTCACTCCCGTCTTCACTGCCTACAAATGCCATACCCCGGGAGTCAACTACACCTGGAGGATATTGGTGAGCAGTGCCGTCAAATTGACCTGGCCATGCTCCCCGCGGTTCGGCACCCCGGGTCATTTGGGCACCACGAGGCCCTCCAACAACGATGCGTTGAGTGCTTTCAAGTACTCCGCAAAGTTATCGAGGAAGCCACTCCCCACGTGTATATCCGTGGATGGGGGCAGTACGCTGCCCTACGCTTCAGTGTGATTCGCCGACAGCCCGATTCGTTGGGTGGCCCTGAGGGTATATCCCCAGGGACAGGAACAGTCAATATGGCTGACCTGTCGGGAGAGGGGAACGACTTGGAACTTCTCGACGGGGGCTTCCCCCCCGAAGACAAGCCGTCGTCAGACCCATCAGTGAGAGTTACTCGTCATCAGAGGAACCTCCTGGGGCTCCCCGCACCCACTGAAGCACTGACGTTGAGCCGAAACGTCAGCAAAGGAAAAGAGCACAGCGAGGCTATAAGGCCCGCCGACCCATCTGCCTCCATGCGGAAGGCAGAGGAGGATCCCGAGAAGGCTACGCTACGTCAGCAGCTCGCCGAACAGAAGAGGCTGGTTGACCAGCTCCTCGCCGAGCGCGCTGCAGAACGGCGGCCTGACTACGGTGATCCCAGGCCAGGGCAGCAGGGACCGGAACAACCACCCCTCGATGAGACTCTCCCGGGCAACCGTGATTACGCCGTGTTCGCCGACAGGAGAGAGGCCATTGCCTACGGCAAGAGGGCGCGGTATGTTTCGCCACACCCTCCCGAGCGGCGCGACTACCCGGGAGATCCCGCTCGGATTCCTCCCGCTGCCCCAAGGGCCGCTCCGCCAGCCATCCCACGAGCTGCCGAGTTCGACGATCCGGTCGACGACCTGATTGAAGGGCCATGCAATGCGCTCGTGGTTAGAGATCCTCGCCAGGACTGGAACCCATGTCCGGACGATCCGATGGCGGCACTCATTGCCCGCTTGGAAGCCTTGGAGACTCGGCAGGTGGCGATCCCACCGGACGGCAAGCCATACCCAGCATGGGTGGATGACATGCCGGCGCCTCCGGGATTCGGGAATCCCACTTTCGCCCCCTTCAACGGGACCGGAGATCCGCCACAACATTTGGCCCATTTCAACTCGAGGTGCGGGCCTATGTTGGGGACTCCGGCGCAGCAAGAGGCCGCTAAGCTTCGCTGCTTTGTCCAGACACTGGAAGGGCCAGCATTTGTCTGGTACAGCCAGCTCCCCGTCGGGTCGGTAACCAGCTGGGAGGACCTCCGTAGACAGTTCCTCTACCAGTTCAGTTCCACGACCCGGAAGACGAGTATCGCAGACCTCTTCAAGTGCAAGCAGAGGCCTGATGAGCGAGTCGCGGACTTCGTCGCCCGATGGAAGGGTCTCACGTATTCCCTTGACATGCCATTGACTCAGGAGCAGTTGCTGACAATGTGCGTCGGGAACGTCAAGACCGAGCTGGTCCCTTCCCTGATTACTCAGAATTACCCCGGAGGGTTCAGGGACTTCTCAGACAAAGCTCAACGTCTTGAGGAAGCCCTGCAACAGGCCAGCCAGGCACACCCGCTGCCTCCTATGATTCCTGCAAGGAGAGCCAGCAGGGCTGAGCCCGCTGCTGTGGCCCAGATAGAGGCTCCCAGGCCGTTGGAGCTGCTGCCGGTGAGGCCAGCTCCGCAGCCTCACAGGAATCCGCCTCCACGGGCTCAGTTCCCGGCCCAGCAACGGCAGCCTCAGAACCGGCCGGCCCCTCCGCGTAATGTACCGCCGCAACCCCGGCGAGATAATCAGGGTCCACCTCCTCGGCAGGCCCCTCCGGCCCCTCGTCAAGACCGCGCTCCCAGGGGCCCGCGACACCTGACGTACTCATTCCATGAGGATCAGGTCCCCGGTTATTTCCGGAGCGCCCTGGAGCAGAGGATTGTGCGATTGCCTGAGTGCTGGAGGCCAGAGGAGGCACATCTCACGGATAACCCCCGCTACTGCCCCTACCATCGGGCCCTGGGGCACACCATCCAGCGGTGCTATGTGTTTAAGGACTGGCTCCAAGACCAGATTAACAACAATGTAATCAGGTTGGGCCCAGCTCCAGCACAGGTAGCGGGTGTGTTCGTGGGATCAGATGACGATAGTGGCAACGAGGACGAATGGCAGCTGGTCTCCGACCGCGGGTCCCAGAAGTATAATAACTGGATGGCCCGCAAGACGACCATTCGCGCCCAGGGAATCATCCGTGCGCGCTTGAATCAGCCTGAGCCCCCAGAACCTGCGGGTGCTGCTTCGGCATCGTCGTCCCAGTCTGCCTCCTCCAAGAGGAGCAAACGGCGGCAGCGCAAGAAGGAAGAGCGCGCCCCGCCAGTTCCGCCACTATCCCGTACTCTCGGCGATTTCATGCCCCCGGAGATGGGGGTCCCTCCTTGGATCCGCCCGGTGATGGATGATTCGTCCGATGACGGTATTGGGTACGCTTCGGTTAACACCGTCGAGCTGGTAAATCCCTTTTCGGTTCCCGACGTTGAAGAACACCAGGTGGACCTCCCTAGCGTCCCCGGTCGTCGCCACCGTCGGAAGAACCGCAGCAGCAGGAGTCGCCGGGGCACAGCCGTCGGTACCTCCGGCCAGGCCGTGCACGCCACTGAGACTAGGCGGCAGGCTCAAGATCGAGCTCAACGTACGCAGGCTCCCCATCCGGGGATGACGGATTCGCCTCCGCCACTGTTTGTGGTATGGGACCGGGCAGAACCGCCTCAGCCGCGTCGCGACCAGCTCCGCCCTGCCACAAGTCCATCCCGGCCTCCTGACTCCAGTACGGTGACCATTTCCCGGACTGCGACCAGTGAACAGCGAGATGCGCCAAGTACCAGTCGGCCGCCGATCCAACCGGTAAGGCCCGTCATGCCACCAACCGCAGAGCAATCTCCTGCAACCAGGAGCTCGCGCTTGGCCAAAAAGTATGATGTCCTGAAGCACTTGGCCGACATCCCAGCAAGGCTCTCCATCCTTGAGGCTCTGCGCATGTCATCTGAGATGCGCGAGGCACTCGCTGAAGCCCTGAAGAGCCCCCTCCAGTTCGAGACAGAGGTTGCGGCTGCAGAGGCCTTCCACGCCGAAACGATCGAGGACGCCGAATGTCAGGCAGTTATCTCGTTCTCTGGTAAGGATGAGGACCCTCCTATACAGGGACACATCCGTCCGCTGTATGTCACTGGCCAGTTCAATGGCCTTGAAGTCCGGCGTTGTCTTGTCGACACGGGGTCCGGGATTAATCTGATTCCAACTCGGACGCTCCGGAGATTGGGGTTGTCTGAGGATGACTTGATTCCCTCCGACCTCAGGATCCAGGGGTACGACCGCACCGAGCAAACCCCGGTCGGCAAGATACGTTTGAAGACCCAGTTCGGTGACTTGGTTGCCAACACCGAATTCATGGTAGTCTCTCAGGACACTGCGTATAACGCATTGATGGGCAGGCCATGGCTTCACCTTCATGCGGCGGTTCCCTCGTCATACCACCAATGCCTCAAATACTCCCTTAATGGTCGAGTAGGCGTGCTTCAAGGAGATGCCTCTCCTTTTGCCTCATGTGAAGCCCGCTATCTGGACGCGGACTATTACAAGAGCAAGGATAAGCAGATCCTGGCAGGTGAGGTTGAGCCTGTCGCTGTTGCAAGCGATCCCTGGGCAAGTCTGGATGACGCTTACGTCCTCCCGATTCACCGGTTGGACGTCGCCATGGTCTTGACGGTCCGCGAGTCTCCTGATGAGACGGCCGCGACCGCCCGCGCCAGCACCAGTGGCCCAGCAGGATCTGGTAGCCCCAATGCAGTTTCCAACGCAGTCTCTCCCGTGGATGATCCCTCCCCGAGTGGAGAGGGTATGGAAGACGCACCCCCAGCCTTTGAGGAGGGCGTCCCCGCCACGGTCGATGAGTTAATACAGGTGAACCTTGGAACCGAGGCCGATCCAAGACCCACGTTGGTTAGTGCCGCCATGCCCTCTGAGGAGCGGCAGCAGTACGTGGACTTTCTCAGGCAGCACCGTGATGTGTTCGCTTGGGGCTATGACGAGATGCCGGGGCTAGATCCTCAGGTAGCCGTCCACCGCCTAGGTCTCCCGGCGAACCATCGCGGGTTCAAGCAGCCTCCCAGGAAAATGCACCCATCCCATGGTGCCATGGTTGAGGCCGAAGTTGACAAGCTTATCAAAGCTAACTTCGTGAGGGAAGTTCAGTACCCCAAATGGCTGGCCAACATTGTGCCGGTCAGGAAGAAGAACGGGCAGATTAGAGTCTGCATCGACTTCCGCGATCTCAACCGCCACTGTCCGAAGGATGATTTTCCCCTTCCAGTGACAGAGCTGTTGATTGATGCCACAGCAGGGTTCCAAGCCCTCTCCTTCATGGATGGATACTCCGGATACAACCAAATTCGGATGGCCCCTGAGGATGAGGAGTTCACTGCCTTCAGGGCCCCCCAAGGTACCTTTTGCTACCGGGTCATGCCCTTCGGCCTGAAGAATGCAGGTGCCACCTACCAACGGGCGATGCACCGCATATTCAAGCCAATCCTCGGCACACTGGTGGAATGCTACGTCGACGACTTGGTTGTCAAATCGCGCCAGCGTCAGGACCATCTCAAAGATCTTGAGAAAGTGTTCAGCTTCCTCCGGTCTCGCTGCCTGAAGATGAACCCGTTGAAGTGTGCCTTTGGGGTCACCTCCGGAAAGTTCCTTGGATTTGTGGTAAGATACCGGGGTATTGAGATCGACCCAGAGAAAATCAGGGCGATTAGCCAGATGCCTCCCCCGGGTACCGTCCGGGAACTGCAAGGGTTCCAAGGCCACTTAGCCTATATACGCCGATTCATCGCGAATCTGGCCGGCAAGTGTAAGCCCTTTTCTCGGCTTATGAAGAAGGGTGTCACCTATGTATGGGATAAAGAGTGTCAGACCGCTTTCGAGGAAATCAAGCAGTACCTGCTTCAACCTCCGGTCCTGATGCCGCCCGTATCCGGAAAGCCGCTGGTCCTTTATGTGACCGCCCTGGAACGGTCCCTGGGTGCCCTTCTCGCCCAGAAGAACAACGAGGGAACAGAGAATAGCCTCTATTACCTCAGTCGCATGCTCCTCGATGCGGAGGTTAGGTATTCCCCCATCGAGAAGAGCTGCCTGGCGCTCGTATTTGCCGTACAGAAATTACGGCACTACTTGCAGCACCATGAGGTACAGTTGGTTTCTCGGGTAGACCCGTTGAAATATATCCTGAGCCGACCTATGTTGACTGGCCGTCTAGCGCGGTGGGCTGTGATTCTCCAGCAGTTCGACATCAGGTATGTGTCTCAGAAGGCCATCAAAGGGCAAGCGTTGGCAGACTTTCTGGCCGCTCACCCGACCTCCGCGGATCAGCCGCTGGATCTAGGCTTTCCTGATGAGACCATTCTCTCGGTTGATCGAGCCGATCCATGCTGGCAGATGCACTTTGACAGTGCCTCCCGGAGCCCCACCGGTAGAAGACTCCATAATCCTAAGCTCAATAGAGTGGGCTTGGGCATCGTCTTCATTACCCCGGAGCGAGCCGTGCTGCCATACTCTTTCCTGTTGTCAGAGGGCTGTACCAACAATGAGGCGGAATACCATGCCCTCATCACCGGCCTCGAGTTAGCTCTCGAGATCGACGTGCCCCATCTGTGTGTGAAAGGGGACTCCGAGCTGGTCATTAAGCAGATCAATGGCGACTATGTTGTCAGGAAGCCGGAACTTGTGCCATTGTTGGAGTGCACCCTCCTTCTGATGGCCCGGTTCCCTTCTCGGCCAGAAATTGTCCATATTCCCCGGTCGCAGAACGGTCGAGCAGATGCTTTGGCCAGCCTGGCTGCGTCACTTGCGGAACCTGAACAGGACAACCTGATCGTCCGCGTGACGCGCCGCAGGCTCATCGCTCCCGTTATCCCGGAAGAAGATCGCGGCCCGTTGGTAAGTAATCTCACCACGGTTGCCCCTATGCCCGGAGCCCCGAGTACCCCAGATATAGCAGTCGGATCAGCCCCTGATTGGAGGACGCCTTTGGTTGAGTACCTCCAACATGGCATTCTTCCGTCAGATCGGGCCGAGCGCGAGCGAGTTCGACGCCGCGCATCGCAGTTCGTCCTCCAGAGCAGTCCCGGCCTGGAGCAGATCCTCTACAAACGCGGATTTGATGGTGTTCTCCTCCGTTGCCTTCAGGGAGTTGAGATCCCACGAGTCATGCAAGAGGTTCATGCTGGTTCATGCGGCGCCCACCAAACTGGGCCGAAGCTGTCCCACCAGATTCGGAGGTTGGGATACTTCTGGCCCTCTATGATCCATGACTGCATCGAGTACGCCAGGAGGTGCCATGCGTGCCAGGTTCACGCGAACTTTGTGCATCGGCCGCCGGAGCCTCTCCATACCACAAGGTATTCCTGGCCCTTTGCAGTCTGGGGACTGGACGTTGTGGGACCTTACCCGCCGGCGACAGCTCGCCAGTGCCGGTTCATTCTGACCGCCACGGACTTCTTCTCCAAGTGGGCAGAAGCGATTCCGCTCAGAGAGGTCAAATCCTGTTCGATCGCTGACTTCGTGACCTCCAACATCATCTATCGATTTGGAGTGCCTCACGCTATCCTCACGGATAACGGAACCAATTTCCGAGCAGCCGAGTTGAAGAAGTTGTACGCCAAGTATAACATCCGCTCGAACCATACATCTCGCTATCATGCGCAGGCGAATGGACAGATCGAGGCGTTTAACAAAACCCTCTCTAACATTCTGCAAAAGATGGTTGGTCAGAACAAGAAGAGTTGGCCGGACAAGCTCCCCAACGCCCTCTGGGCTTATCGGACGACGACTCGCAATTCCACCCAGATGACCCCTTATTCCCTGGTGTATGGAGCTGAGGCCGTCCTGCCCATCGAGATCCAGTTACCGTCCTTGCGCACTGCGGTCTACGACCAGCAAGCGCCGGACAGAGTTGCTGAAGCCCGTCTAGTCGAGTTGGAAGCACTGGATGAGAATAGACTTCGCGCTTTGCACAACTTGGAGAGGCATCAAAGCAGGATGGCTCGAGCTTTCAATAAGAAGGTTCGCCTCCGCTCCTTCCTACAGGGTGATCTAGTGCTAGCCCTAAGAGCACCGATGATCCCCGGCAGGAAGCCGCCCAAGTTGGAGCCCAAGTGGGAGGGACCTTTTGTTGTCCACAAGGTCTATCCCAATGGCGCGTACTCCCTAGCGACTATGGATGGTGAGCGTGTCACTCCTCCCACCAACGCTAGGTTCCTCAAGCAATACTTTGCCTGAGTGTCACCACGTCCTGCACGACGTTAAACTGCATTCGTCCAGGCTACAAGACGTTAAACTGTTTAGCATTCGTCCGCGCTGCAAGACGTTAAACTGCCAAGTGCTTCGTCCCGCATGACGCTAAACTGCACTACGTCCGAGCTACAAGACGTTAAACTGTTCAGCATTCGTCCTGCATGACGTTAAACTGCCTCTCCAGAACTACGTATGGCTTGATTCCCATCCTTATGGGATACGTAGGACCGCCTGAACCCTCGTGTTTCAGGCCCAGCCCCATCCTTCGGGAATTTCCATCCCATCTCGGGCCCTTGGCCCAGTTGCCCCGGGGTGTGCGGCGTATGGTGTGAGTGTGGGGTTATGCCCTCATTCACGTCGGTTTGCTCGTCACGCTGTACGCCCCCCTCCACGTTTGGGGATGCCTTCTGCTCCCCCCTTTTTTTTTTCTTTCCTCATCGTCCTGCATGACGTTAAACTGCACTTCAAGAACTACGTATGGCTTGATTCCCATCCTTATGGGATACGTAGGACCGCCTGGACATCATGTTTCAGGCCCAGCCCCATTTCCCGGGAATCCCTATCCCGCGTTGGGCCTCTGGCCCCAGTTCCCCTCCTTTTTGTGCGAGGCGTATCGCGTGAGCGGGGGATTATGTCCTCATTCGCGTCGGTCTACTGGCCGCGCCGTACGCCTCCCCCGTGTGTGGGACTACCTCACACCCCTCATCGTCCTGCATGACGTTAAACTGCCTTTCCAGAACTACGTATGGCTTGATTCCCATCCTTATGGGATACGTAGGACCGCCTGGACGCTTGTGTCTCAGGTCCAGCCCCGTCTCTTGGTTGATCACGGGGACCTGCCCCCCTTCGGTTGCTCTCAGGGTGAGTCCTCCGACCCTTTCCGGAGATCTGTTAACATGTTTTGGGGTGCTTCGGTCTATGACTCGTAGTGTCAGATTCAATCCCGACAAGTCCTATGTTGCTTGTCAGGCCTCGCGCTTCCTCTTGTTCGAGCCTTCACTCAAAGGGATCCTCGTTAGCGGTTTGGGTACGATGCCTCAGTGCTCTCCCACCGCTCCGGGTCGATTTACCGGCGGGTCTTGGGCCGCAAATCGATATGAATCCTGCGATTGAGCGGTTGATGCTCGTTTGCTTGCCCCGTCTTAGGCTGACGCGATCAGATGTTGTGTTGCGAATGCGTCAGCAACGTCCTTGATCGCCATGTCAGATCTCTCGGGCTCTGAACATTGGTTGCGCAGTCCTCATCACACTCCGCCTTTGTGCGTTGTAGTGGGATCTTGACACTCTCTTCATACCGACCTCCGGTACGCCTCTACACGTTAGGCAGACCAACCAGGGTAATGATGTCGTTCGAGGCTCCCATGATCTGAGCACCAAGGATATATGCAGATATCCTCCCTAAGGGCCATGCGTAGCTGGACCCTCGTCCCCATAAGGAGGAGGGAGTCGCCCGAACAATTGCGTTCTGGGCCCAGTATATCTGGAGGCTAGCATCTCTGCCCCTCGGGTGATGGACACACGCAGACCCCCATCCCAAGACTCTTCTCCTGGAATCGTGCGTGACCGCAGGGCTGGGTATGCTCCCACCTCCGCCGTGTCCGCCGTACCGCGGTAAGCGGATTCCTCCATGGTCCGAACCACACGACCTTAAACTGTGTTGTCTGGTCCTACCACACGACCGTAAACTGTGATCGTCTTGGCCGCCCGACGAGAAACGGCACTGCATCGTGATGTCCTCCTCAGGGGACACTCATGTTGGGCGCTGGTTAATGACCACGCCATTCATCAATGCCTTCCATGGCTTGATTATTGTGGCGACGCCAGAGATTTCTCAATCACGGGCATGTCGCCGCACAAAGAAAAACCATTCATCTTTAAGGACAAACAAGAAATATCAAATGCCGCTCCTTTTGTGTGCGAGGGTCAGACCCGCACTCTTCCCCGCGCTGGTGCCCGATTGTGTTGCACCGCGCTTCAAGAACTACGTGCGGCTTGATTCCCATCCTTATGGGATACGTAGGAACGCCCGGATGTTTGAAACTTCGGGTCCAGCCCCCCACCTCTTAGAGATTCCCCCTTCTCTGGGGAATCCGCCGCCTTCAGGTCACCCTCAAGGCGTGTTCCCCGACCCCTTGCCGTGGTCCACCGGTGTCAAGAGTACTCTGGTTTATTGCCAGGAGGGTCAGGATCCGCTTGGTCAGGTTTCCTCCACTTTTCAGGCTTCGTGCTCCCTTTCATTCGGACCCATCGTCTACGCCCTGGGTGGAGCCCCCGTGAACGGTTCGGACACAATGCCTCAGTGCTCTCCCACCGACTCAGGCCGGTACCCCCAATGGCCTCGGGCAGCAAATCGATATAAATCCTACGATTGAGCGGTCGATGCTCGTTTGCTGCCTCATTCCACCAACGGTTGGTGCGATGTTGATGCTGCTTTTCCGCCACGGTCGGCAGTATTCTCATATCGTCACGCCGGTGCTCCCGGTCCTCGAGTGAATGGCCGCATGATTCACATTTTCCACCTCCCATTCTGACCAGGCGAAACCTCGACACTCTTGACACTATCCCTCAGTGCATCTTCGCATATCCAGGGGATATGACCACGATGTGGCGTGCTTTGAGCCCTTATGGTCCGAGCTCTAAGACCTTAAACTAAGATCTCTCCTTATGGTCCGAGCTCTAAGACCTTAAACTAAGATCTCTCCTTATGGTCCGAGCTCTAAGACCTTAAACTAAGATCTCTCCTTATGGTCCGAGCTCTAAGACCTTAAACTAAGATCCCCCCTTTATGGTCCGAGCTCTAAGACCTTAAACTAAGATCTCCCCTTCTGGTCCGAGCTCTAAGACCTTAAACTAAGATCTAGCCCTTCTGGTCCGAGCTCTAAGACCTTAAACTAAGATCTCCCCTTATGGTCCGAGCTCTAAGACCTTAAACTAAGATCCCCCCTTTATGGTCCGAGCTCTAAGACCTTAAACTAAGATCTCCCCTTATGGTCCGAGCTCTAAGACCTTAAACTAAGATCCCCCCTTTATGGTCCGAGCTCTAAGACCTTAAACTAAGATCTCCCCTTATGGTCCGAGCTCTAAGACCTTAAACTAAGATCCCCCCTTTATGGTCCGAGCTCTAAGACCTTAAACTAAGATCTCCCCTTCTGGTCCGAGCTCTAAGACCTTAAACTAAGATCTAGCCCTTATGGTCCGAGCTCTAAGACCTTAAACTAAGATCCTCTAGCCCTTATGGTCCGAGCTCTAAGACCTTAAACTAAGATCCTCCACCTTTATGGTCCGAGCTCTAAGACCTTAAACTAAGATCCAGCCCTTATGGTCCGAGCTCTAAGACCCTAAACTAAGATCTACCCCAAATGGGGTCCTACGTCCTGCATGACGTTAAACTGCACTCACAGAACTACGTGTGGCTTGATCTCCAGCCTGATGGAGTACGTAGGAACGCCCGGACATTTCGACTCGGGTCCAGCCTCAGGGATCGATAAGTCCCGCCCCTCCTCGTCGCCGGCCGTCTGGCCTGACTTCGGGTAGAGTGGTGCAGTTGTGATATTCTCCCCGATTCAGCTCGGGATGCCCCATCGCAATGATGGGAAGCGACAGTTTCCTCGTCAGAGAGGTGCTGTCTGAGAATTGAGGTGACTCACGGCCAGATTAGTGCATCCGCCCAATACGCTTTCCCCACGGTGGCGCAATTTTGAGAGCGTTGGATTCTGTCCGAACAAATCGTCACTTCGCCCCACGCTTCGCATGCCCTGTTGATCTGGATTTTCCACCCTTGTGTCTGAAGGAACCCCAAAGCGGTATTCATGATGACATGTGGTCCGCCTCCTGCAATATGAATGATGGCCTTTTTCGGTCCGTCTATTGCAGTTGTTATGGTCGATCCACTGTCCGCCTACCGTCTTGGGCATTTCCTGGAAGGCCGATCGTTGTGGATGTCTGGATTCGGGACACGCGATTCACCCTTTCTCATTTCCCTATGTTCGGATAAAATCTCAACGCCCCTAGCGTTGTCCCGCTCGTGTGTTGGAACAAGTTGGGGGACGATACATTGGTTAGGTCTGAGGTCTCCTTTCCCAGGAATGACCTCCCTCTTTTCTCCAGAAACCCAGGCCCAATTATGGATGCCTGATGCTTGGTTAACGCTCCCACGAGACAATTTGTGGTTGAGCATGTTAAACCAAAAGACGCAGATAAATATGGCGATTCGTACAAGTGGATCAAATATTAAGTAGCGGAAGCAAATGTTCTGGGAATGGCAAAAAACAGCCCTTAGGGATTAGCGTGCTGAATGAGTCTTTCTAATGCCGCTACCCTTTGGCTGGCGGCCTCCAGGGCTGCTTCTCGTTCTCTGCGTGCCCTCTCCTCGTCGGCGGTCGCAGCACGCAGTTCGTCAATCCTGGCCTGTGCACGCTCCCGCTCGACTTGGAGTGTGACCATCTGTTGGCCCGCCTCCGTCAGCTGTACCTGAGCGTCGATCAGTTGTGCCGATAGTTGCTCCACAAGCTCGGTACATGCTGCGACGAAGGCCTCCTTCTCTGCCGCCTGCCCTTCGAGGCGCCAGACTTCCTGCTCTGCCGCGATGAGCGCCTGCGTGCTCTCCGACATGTCCCGACTTTGTGCGACGTCGGCACGCCGGCGGCTCTCGCGCATCTTCTCGGCCATGTAATCACGGACCGTCAGATGGAGGCGTTGAGCATCAGCTCCCCCGGCACACAGGAAGCGCAGCCAGGTCTGAAGTGATCCCATGCGCCCCAGCCATTCCGATGGGTCTCGCTTGAGGAAGCGCTGGATGCACTTCCACCCCCTGCGTCGCGTTACCCGGCTATCCTCGACCGCCTCCGCGTCCGAGTCATCCATCTCCTCTGGGTCGGCAGGCCGGTAGGCAGGGAAGGCAGCCAGCAGGTCTGCTGCAGGGTCCGCCCCTGGGAGGTCCTCACGAGGGAAAGGTTCCCCAACATCCGGGCAACCTTCTTCTCTCTCCCCAGCGGCGCTGACACCCTCGTCAGCCCCCAGCCTCTCTCCGGTGGCAGCACCGCCGACGTCCGCAGCCCCTTGATCAGCAGTTGGTGGGGCCGGCTCGGTTTGGGAAGCCTGTTACGGAGCAGGCGGCATGTCCACCACTGGTCCACTCGTAGATGGCCCGGGTTCGGCAACCCGACGAGCCTCCGATGTTGAGATCACTGCGCAGGGCATGCCATGGTTAGTCACGGATCGTCAATGGCAAGCACCAGCAGTAAAGTAGGGAGACTTACGGGAGTTCGGAGCATCATCTTCCGCTACCCCGGTCGCCGCAGGAACAGTTGCAGCAGGGGACCCCTTAGCGCTTTTCAATTCGATAATGGGTGCCTGGCCCCCGCCTTGTCCTGCTGGCGCCTCTCCTACTCCTGTTGAGGACGCCTGACCGACGTCCGTGTGCTCCTGAGAAGGATGGAGAAACGGGTTAGAAGCTGCATAAGAGAATGGATGAAGCAAGTTGAGTAGGGATAGAAGCGGACCTCGAGGAGCTCAGTGACATCAACGTTGTCAGAGCCGGCCACCTCGCCGCTCTCCCGTGGGCTCCCCCGATGGGACCTTCCCTCGGAGCCTTCATCCTCCCCCGTCTCCTCCTCCTCCTCGGAGTCGTTACTGTCATCTTCTTCCGGCGGCATCTGTTCCGGAGCGGGCTCGAGACCGAGCATCACCTTCACCAGAAGGGATGGCTCCGCACGCTGACCACGTTGGCGCGCGTACTCGTCCATGGCCGTCAGATATGCATATTGCCGGTTGAAGTCCACCCTGTCGGTGATCTGGAGGCGCCCGACCTCTGGCAGATAGATTCCTTCTCTGAGTATCTTTCGCCAGATGACGTCGGTCCCCAGTGACTGCCGCAGGGTCATCCAGGCCGACCACAGCGCCGGGAAGACTGCATCGTGGGAGGGTTCGAGCAGACGTCTCACCTGCTTCCCGGGCCGCTCCTCGACCGCCGCATGTGCCCCCTCTTTGGGCGCCGAGGTCGTGGCGGCAGCCTGCGATGCGCCCGCCGCCGAAGTCCCTGCCCGCGCCGGCTCCGCTGCTTGGCGCGCCTCCGTTCTCCCCCGTGTGGCGGCGCCTCGCCTCCTTCCTTGACGCCCGGTCTCCGCACGGGTAGCCTCGAGCCGCCGAACTAGCTTCCGCAAGAGCCCCTCAGGGTACGCGATGGCCCAGTGTTCGGCGTACTCGGTTGCCAAGCCTGCGTTAACTCCGGTAGGAGGGAGGGTGATGACGTCGCCAGAGCCGAAGGCGACGAACATCAGCCACATCTGGCGAAGGACGCCGGGGTTCGTCTCCTCCCGGACAGCAGTGAATACCCTCTTCGGCATCCGCTGAAGGCACCCGAACTGCCTGGCGAACCGGGTCGGCACGTAAGGCTCGCAGATCACCTTCCCGTCGATCCGAGCCACGAGCACCCCGCCCCGCATGTTCAGGAAGTATTCATGCTGCTCCAGCGGGCCCTGTCCGTTGTCGATCATCTGGCCAACGGGAGTGGGGAACGGGCTGAAGTTGAAATTGGCATGATTGCCAATCCGAACCCTCACGCCCTCCTCACTGAGGGTCATCGGAGCGACCCCCGCAATGTTCAGCAGGGAGGGTCGCAGGCCGTTGCCCGGAGGACTGATGGCATTTGGGAACGTATACCCACCAAGGTGAGCAGCCACCCAGCCGTGGAAGAACTGAAAGGGCCCACAGATCCTTCGTGGCGACCCCCCTCGTGAGATGCGTCCCAGAATGGCATACAGCCTCGCCAGTACTGGGACCCCGAGGTTGTACCTCTTATTGGCAGCCATGGCGCCCGCCATCGCCAGCGTCGCCGGACGGACGCCCATCCTCGCATCCCGCACTGGCAGGAGCCACCCGCTCAGAAAGGCGGCCAGGAACGCCGCGTACCGGACGTTCGGGTCCCGGGCCTCGATGACGCGGTACCCCCATGAGCGGTAATCGCCCGTCTCCAGGACCCGCCAGTACGACCCGTTCCGGCTCCTCTGAGCTGCGGTCGGGCACCGCTTCCCCCTGCCTGGCATCTTGACCGCCGGGTCATGCTCCAGGAACTGGCCGAACCAATCCTTGTAGGCTATGTCCTTCTGGAAGTCTTGGATCCCGAGCCGCTGCGTAGCCAGGTCAAGAAGATGCCAGGTCAGAATGGGAGTCCGTGACCTGTCCTCCCAGATGTTCTTCGGTGGCAGGAACTCATCGTACTGGTAGCCCTCCAGTGGGATACCTCCGATGCAGTGGATGTCCCAGAGACCGATGCCGACCTCCCCATGGTGAAGATGGAAGGTGTTGGTATCCGGGGACCAGCGAGTGAACAGCTCCGGCCCGAGCTCAGACTGCTGGTAGAAGTGGAACTGCGACGTCCACACCGCCTCGAACAGGCCGATGTACCGCAGCTCCTCTGCGAAGTGATCGCAAGTGTGGCGTACCCAGAACGCCCAGGCCCATTCACTGGTAAAGTTGCCCCCGGATCGCAAGTCCCAGTCCTTCAGCCAGCCCTTGGTGTCGTCAGTGACACTCTGACGGTATGTGCTCGAGTAGAGGGCTGGAGAATTCTCCACAGTAGGCTCACCCCCATCAATGGTTCGCGTCCTCGGGTTCAGGACATAGACATCCAAGTGTCTGGTCTCCCTGGCAGGATGCCCATTGTTGGTGATGTTATAGCGGAGAAGCTCGTCCTCCCGGGTCACCCAGGTCCGCGGCGCATCAATCTCGAACCCTGGCACCGGAACCTCATCGAGGATGCCGAAGTTCCAGAGCGGCAGGTTGTCCGACAGTGGATATGTCTTCTGGGCCGGCGTTAGTAAGTCGAACAAGGATTGATTGTTGGAAACAATCTCCTTGGCTCCGTAAACCTCCTCGTTCGTCGCCATCTCAGCTCTGCGAGTGGCGGCATCCCCCTCATTTCCTCTGTGCGCGGCCATCTCAGAAGTTTCGGGAGTCGTGCGGGTTAAGGGATGAAGAGTGCGGGATCGGACGAGGCTGGTGGAAAAGTTTGAAGGTTGGCGCGCAATCCAAGTGGACGGCGCGCAATTGGGAAGACTGTCGCGCAAAGTTCCGGGTTTTCGCGCAAAAGCAGGCGAAATCCGGACGGTTTTGCGCGCCGATCGGGCGAATTTCGCGACCGGAAGAGGCAATTTCGCGCACGAGAGCTTGGGAGCTTATCGCGCGGAAGGCCAGAGTACGGAACGCGGGACCCAGCGCCCCTATTTATAGGTGAGGCCGGGCCCGCGCTGCGCGGAAAGCGCTTTGCGCGACCGCAGCGGCGAATTTCGCGACCGGTGCCCCTTTTTGCGCGCCTAAGTCCCGCGCCGCCCAGGACTTCGGCATTCCGGCGTCTCCCTCGGAACCCGATCGTTGCGACCTCTCGCCGATCAGATTCCGAGGGGGGGCTTTTGTAGACGCCGGAAAAGTCCGTTGCTCCCAAACGAAGCTCCGGATGCGGAAAGCGAGGTCATATTTGGAGTCGGAAGGATGTTTCGGAGGGCCCGGAGGCCTTGCGCGGAATTTCAGAGGCACGCGCGCAAAGGGGATGTTCCGCGCGCAAACCCCCCGGGATGCGCGCAATGCGCCGGTCCGGCGCGCAATTTTGCGCGCCGCGGGTCCGCGCGACTCCCTTCCGCGCCGCGCCCGATTCCGCGCCCGCGGGGGGAATTTCGCGCTCGCATCCTGGATTCCGCGCCCGGGGTTGCCTATAAATACAAGGCGACCCCCAACGTTTCAAAGGTTGCTGGAAGTCGAAACGTCTCCCGTGCGCGCAATTCAACCCCTTCCGCGCGCAATGACGAACTTCAGGTAACCTCCTTTCTTTCGCGCAAGAAAGCCTCGGGGTCCGCCTTCGCGCGCAATCCCCGCTGGCTCCTTTCATTTGAATAAAAACTCACCCTAAGGCCTTTGCGCGCAAAAGAACCCGCTTGCGCGCAATTGCCCCCAGGGTGCGCGCAATCCGGCCTGATTGCGCGCACCCCCCGTTATTTCAAGTGGCCATTCGTTAAAGAATGAGCCGTTGCCCCCGCGCGCTATCCGAAGCCCGGTGTGAGCAATCTCAAGCATCCGCGCGCAAGGCGCTGGCCCAATTGCGCGCCAGCCGCCCCGATTGCGCGCCGGCCCGCAGTATTGCGCGCAAAGCTTCCTTTTTGCGCGCAATCTGCCAGGGTCGTCCCCGTTGACCTCCTAAGGTTACCCGCCTGTGTGGCACCCGATGATTCTCATCCCGGGTGCCCGCACCGTGCGTTGTCTTCCCGTGCGGCCCTCCAGGCTTGCGCGAAGTGACACGCACCTATGTCCAGCATGACGTTAAACTGCATATATGTCCAGCATGACGTTAAACTGCATACTCGTCCAGCATGACGTTAAACTGCATATACGTCCTGCACGACGTTAAACTGTACATCGTCCGCGCTGCAAGACGTTAAACTGCCAAGTGCTTCGTCCGGCAACCTATGCCCAGCATGACGTTAAACTGCACACCCGTCCAAGCTGCACGACATTAAACTGCCTAGCCCCCATCGTCCGTGCTGCAAGACGTTAAACTGCCAAGTGCCTCGTCCTCAACACATGACGTTAAACTGTACTTCGTCTGGCAAGACGCTAAACCGTCCGCAACCTGATCCCGTGCTCCGCAAGCAGGGTCTCCCCCGGTTTGGACGTGGCCCCCACCCGCTCGTCTCTGCATGGATGTCGGGATTGTCCCCCTTTTGGGACGATTTAATGGGAGTGGCTTTTCCCTACGGGGGCAGGGTATTACAAACCCCTAGTTTCTCGTGGGAGGCTGCACATGTGTATCTCCATTGCACCTCCCCACTGCCGAAGCCAGTAGAGGGTCTGACTGGGATCAAGGTGTCTTTTGCTTTCGGTCCAAGTCCCTTCCAACTGAGTTTTGCAGTATCCGGGCTGCCCCAAGTGCGTAAGTCCTGACAGAATGAACTACGTGGACTTTGATCCCTGTCTTCTATACAGGGTACGTAGGAAGCCTCCCTGAGGTCCAAGCCCACCACCTGGTCGTCCCGGTCGTATTTACGTCGGTTCGTCCATCAGTGGACCCCTCCAGGGTTCACGCTTGCGTTGATTCACCTATGAATCCGCCCCTGTGGGAGACCGCCCGTGTGTATCTCCACGGTGCCTCCCCACAGCCCCCCTTTTCCATTTCCCCTTTTATCGTCCAGCATGACGTGAAACTGTGATCCACCCGGCCGTTCCATCCCCCTCCGTGCGAGGTGGTTCGGTTCAATCCTCCGCCCGGCGGCCTCGACCTCCTCGTGAGTCGGCTTGCCGACGTCCAGCATGACGTTAAACTGTATGCCCGAACTACGTTGACTTTGATCCGTGTTAACGCGCGGTACGTAGGAAGCCCCTCTGGGGTCCAAGCTCTTTACTCCATCATCCACCCTGATCCTTACCCGGGCCGCCACATCCCGGTGGGGTCATGCCACTTCACTTCACTCCACGTTACTTGGGAAGCCGCCCATGTGCTGGCCCCAGCGTCGGAGGTTCCCCGCAAGGGGTTCTGTCATCTGATCCACTTTTCGTGTTGATCGGTCCGATGCCGTCCCCGCTGGACGTTAAACTCGCGGCATACCCCGTGTTAAACACGGGAAGCTGAGGAAAACCTCAGGTGACACAGTTCCCCGCACCTAGTACGGGATGCCTCAGGCCATCGTGCCTTCGAGAAGCCCTATTAGGGACGGAAGACAGACGTGCAGAGCCGCAGTGTTACAACACGCCCCCAGCACCCAGAGCCACCCGGCCTTCTCACCGCAGGTTGCTGCCCCGCCCAGACTCCTTGGAACGTCCGGGCGGAAGCAGCGTAATTAACCGGTGTCCATGAAGATATGGCGCCGGGAACGAGATTCACGAACATTCTTAAGTCTATGAGGGAGACCCGGATTAGGCGACAAGTTCCGAGGAGACGTCCAAGGAAGGAGAAGCCGACATCCCATCATCCCGGTTTCGATCAAGGAGCAGACGCCCCTGAATAAGGGACGGATGCCGCCTGCCCTTGGAAAGCGGGACTGCGGGACCACAAGCCGCGCGCCCATCCCCTCGGGTTGACGGGTGCACGCGCGAACGCGTCCTGGCGGAACAGCGTAACCCGACGCACATCCGCACCGAAACATAGTTATTATTTGAATTTTGGTTGGAAGACTGAAGGGTGGGGTAGTGGGGTGTAGGGTGGGGCAGTGGGGGTGCAGGTTGGGGGGGGGGGTAGTGGTGGTGCAGGTGGTGTGTGTGTGTGTGTGTGGGGGGGGGGGTTTCAGGGGGAAGTGGGGGGGTGTGGTGGTGGGGGGGGGGGGTAGGGGGACGTTGGGGGGGGGGTGTATGGTGGGTGGGGGGAGTGCAGGTTGGGGGTGATAGGGGTGAAGGGTGGGGGGCATTGGGGGTGCAGGTTGGGGGGGGGGGGGGTGTTGGGGGAAGTGGGGGGGGGGGGGTGTGTAGGGTCAGGGGGGAGTGATCGAACTAGAAATTTCATAAATTTTTATATGAGATTCATTGTTTTATTCTCTCAAATTCCATTAAAATCCTTGGCATTACTATATTTACATATTTTTTTATAATTTTATATGATTTAAATAAATCTATATTGATTTGTTGATTTTAGTGATAAAATTTTTATGTTTTCATTAATTAAATGTGTTCTCATTTATTTGCATTCGGTTTATAAGGATTCTTTTGCTCCTTCCATTGATTTAGGTGCATATGCCAATGTAGATGTTGATGATGATAGTGGTATGAGAGGAGGAGATAATGATGTTGGTGTTTCTTAAGGAGATGACGAGGGTCATGATGGTTTTGGTGATACTGATATTGAGTTACATTTTAGATGTAAATTTTATTCTTAGTTTATAAATTGAATTCTACCATATAATGATGTTAGTGTTTGGTAGATGTTGTAGTGCACACACAATGTTCGCATGAATATATCATGACTTCATTTCCTTAACATTAATGATCCACCATACTTGCTACATTATATCCTTATATTTGTATCATTTCTTCTTGAATACATGAAAAAAAATCTCACTCTACTAGAATAAAATCCTCCATATCTGAAGGCATTTTTGTGGCATGTACTTCTTTGAAATCATGACCATAGTATAGCCTAAAACATGGTGTCAATATGTTTATCATTTTACAATGACACTGTTAGTTTCTCATAGACACTTATTTTCTTGCTTATAATTCTTACACCGTTAATTCTTCACATATCTCCTTCAAATATCAAGAGATCTTGAAATGGTGATTATTTCTACTATTTAAAATAAATCAGGCATGATAAATATTCAAATTGTAAAAAACTTTATGCACTCAGGTGAGGGTTGTTCTATTTTTATTCTTTGGCCCAATTTTAATTAAGTATTTTTTGATTTTTGGGTTCCTTATATTTTTGTAGTGCGTTTTGGATTTCGTTGAAGTGGATTTGAGTCACTGTTGACAAAGGATTACATATGTATGCATAGGTAGGCATATACATATATAAGTTACCCCTTTATATATATTCACTCATGGAAGTATGAATATATATATTGGGGCTAGGTGTGCTTATATATAGATATGAAAAATGCATACTTGTGTAAGTGTAAAGGGGTATATGAAAGTATAAACATATATCTAAGGATCTCCTTATGCATATTTGGTCATGAAAATTTGTAAATAGGGTCTAGGTGTACTTATATATATGTGAAGTTGTGTATACATGCAAGCGGAAAAAAGGAAAATTCGAGTTGTCATCGTCAGAAGAAACGCATCTTGAGGTTGAGGTAGGTCCCTCTACATAAACCTTTAATTTGAATTCTATAATTGCCTGATTGTTTTAAGAAATTGTTTCCATAATTGATTTATTGTTTTACTCTAGATTTTTTCCTATATACATGCAAGAATGTGATACTCTCGGGTAATCCAAGGTGTTTAACCATTCTACAGAGTCCTTAGAATTATTATCTTCTCTATTCCTGCTAGTTGCACAATTTTGATATCTAAAATGTTTGTTTGTAGGAATATAGAGTTCATCCATGACCACATGAGTCACTAAAGTCCCCAAACAAGCACAATACATAAATTATAGAGAGATATGGATGATCTATACCTCCAAGTGGGCATCATACTAGGTGTACACCCCACAATCTTCCTACACCTGAGCTACATACCACATTGAACCAGACTTGGAAACACTCATGTGTAGCCTTAATACATCACATATTGTCACTTATTTCACAAAAAATAATCTTTACCGCATGATGTTAAATAATATCTATGATCCTATTATATTAAAATAATTTATGTAAATCAAACTATGAGGTTTTTGATTCCTGTTCAAATAAGATACATAGTACAATTCTTCAAGGTTCATTCACAACATCCCAATATCATCACCATCACATCAAACACTTTTGAATACATATGATTCCTGACCATATTAAAAGAGTAATCTAAACCTCATATTAGTCACCACTAGTCATTAAACCATTACTTGTCCTATGTGAGGAGTGTAAGAGGATTAGTACCCACTAGAATTTAAATCATGACCAGAATTATGTGATGAGCATAAGGGGACTAGTCCCCACTAGACCTAAAATCATGACTAAAATTTTGTGATGAGCATAAGAGGACCCTACCTTTACATATATAAAAAGTATAATATTTATTATGTGATAAGAATAGGATGACTCACCTTTCCTAATACATCATAATCCCATCATTCCTCATGTGATGAACATGGAATTCCTTAGGTGATGATCCTAGAGCTCATTATGTGATGAGCCTAAAATACCATAGGTGACTAGCCTATGATGACTTTGGTGATGAAGATAAGATTATATAGGTGATGAGAATAGTATTCCTTATATTATGAGCCTAATATGTCTATATGTATTGATAGAAGAAGATATAATATCCTTCCTTCCCAGATCATAACTAAAGATCCATCCTTTACTTATATGTGGAAAGCATAACATTCCCTCACTTAGAGAAATAAGAAATACGTTATGGTATTGTCAAAATATACAATGTAATTTAAATTCTATTGAACTTTGATCATTAGGTTGTCACCTTGATAAAGAAGCAAGTGTCATTATTAACTTATGTCCACATGGATATGGAATCAAGAACAAGATTCATGGGCATGTGTTAATTATATAAGAGAAATATGGACTGGGAAATGAAAACCATAAAGATATGTTTTAAACTACCATCCTCCCATTTCAATGAAAGGTTCCATCACCATAAGTTTTGTGGTGACAAGCTGATTTCCTTAAAAAATTATACATGGGAGACAACAATCATGACCATCCTAGTGCAGTCTAACACAATGGTCTAGAAGTAAAGTTTCAGATTTTTTTTGATGAAACTGAGATGAATTCATTATCCTTCAACATATAGAGGATGAGTATAATTGGGAATCAACATCAGGGATTGGTGAACCCATTAAGAATTTTGTATCCTTAAAAAAATGATATAATGACTAACATAGGGAATATTAGTCATCATAATCATAAAAAATACTCAAATTTTGATTCAAATTATATTATGGAATTCCAAGAAATAGATTTGATAGGAAAGGTTCCAAAACCATTACTAATAGGTGTAGGGGTAGAATAAGTTCCCATGATTCTACTAAAACCCATGATCACCCAAAAATGGAAATTTTATACCCCTATTCTAATGAAATAACTACTATCGCCCTCACCCACTTTCCCTTGTAGAGATCATGTAGTGGAGGGTTATCAATACACTAGTCAACCACTATGAGTAGAAAGAAATCACACCCACAAGGATAATGGCCAGGTATTATCTATAATCCATGGTTCCACATTTAAACAACCGATAGAAAAGACCCAACATGGGGGGGACTGGTAGGGGGAGGGGGTGTCTAGGGGGGCTGGCGGGAGGGGGGTGTGGGGGGGGGGGGGGCTGGCAGGGGGGGTGTTTAGGAGGGTCTGCAGGTGGGGATGGAAGGGGTGGAGGGGGGCATGGGGAAGGGGGGATGTCTACAGGGCAGGGGGATGGGAGTGTGTGGAGGGGGAGGTCTACAGGGTAGGGGGAGGGTGCTGGTGGGATGGAAGGGGGGAAAGGGTGGTGTTATGTAGGGGGTCTGTAGGACAGGGGGTGTAAGGGGGCAGCGGGGGGGGGGGGGGAAATAGTAGGGGGAGGGGGTAGGGGGGTCTGAAGGGGGGTCTGTAGGGAAGGGGGAGGGGGGAGGGTGTAGGTGGGATGCAAGGGGGGGGGGGTGGTCTAAAGGGGGTGGGGGGACTAGCAGGGGTGGAGGGTGGCAAAGGGAAGGGGGAGGTCTATAGGGCAAGGGGGAGGGGGAGGGGTGGAGGTGCAGGGGGAGTGGGGAGGTCTTCATGGCATGGGGGTTGGTCTATAGGGGGTCTTCAGGGCAGGGGGAGGGGGAGGGTGCAGGTGGGATGCAAGGGGGAGAGGGTGGTGGCCTGTTGGGGATGGGGGGACTGGCAAGGGTGGAGTGGGGCAGGGGGTAGGGGGGAGGTCTTCAGGGTAGGGGGAGGGGGGAGGGGGTGGAGGGGAAGGGGGGAGTGTGGAGTGGGGAGGCCTGTAGGGCATGGGGGTTGGTCTGTAGGGGTGTCTGCAGGGAAGTGGGAGGGGGAGGGTGCAGGTGGGATGCAAGGGGGGAGATGGTGGTGGTCTGTAGGGGGTCTACAGGGTAGGGGGTGCAAGGGGCCTGTGGGGGAGGGAAAACTGGTAGGGGGAGGGTGCGAGGGGGGGGGGAGGGGGTCTTCAGGGAAGGGGGTGGGGAGAAGGTGCATGTGGGATGAAAGGGGAAAGAGGGTGGTGGTCTATAGGTGAGGTCTGCAAGGAAGGGGTGGGAAAGGGGAAAATGGGGGGAATGGAAAACTGGTAGGGGAAAGGGTGCAAGGGGGAGGGGCAGGGGGTTCTATAGGGGGGTCTACAGGGGAGTGAGGGGGGGGGGGGTCTGAAGGGGGTATGCAGGGTAGGGGGTCTTCAGGTAGGATACAAGGGGGGATAGAGTGATAGTCTACAGGGGGGTCTGTAGTGTAGGGGGTGCAAGGGGCAGTGGGGGAGGGGGGAGGGTGCAGGTGGGATGTAAAGGGGGAGAGGGTGGTGGTCTATAGGGGGGTCTTCAGGGTAGAGGGTACAAGGGGGGAAGTGGGTGGAGTGAAAATTGGTGTGGGGGGGGGGTACAAGGGGGTTTGCAGGGCAGTGGGGAGGGGGTGGGGGTCTGTAGGGTAGGGGGGAGGTCTACAAGCCAGGAGGAGGGGGTGAGTGGAGGGGGTAGGGGGTCTTCCGAGAAGGGGGGAGGGTGCAGGTGGGATGTAAGGGGGGAGAGGGCGGTGGTCAGCAGGGGGGTTTTCAAGGAAGGGGGTGTAAGGGGGTGGGGTAGTGGGTGAAAGAGGGAAGTGGGGGGAGGTAAGACTAGCAGGGGGGAGGATGCGGGGGGGGGGGGGGTCTGTTTAGGGGTGCAAGGTGGGTCTATCCAGGGGTGAAGGGGGTCTATCTCGAGTGTCGGGGGGGGGGGGGGGGGTGTAGGGGGGGTCTGTCCAGGGGTGCAGGGGGGGGGGGGGGTCTGTCTTGGGTGCATGGGGGTGTGCAGGGGGGGTCTGTCCAGGGAAGGGGGGTCTGTAGGGGTGAAAGGGGGGTCTGTCCAGGTGTGAAAGGGGGGTCTTTCTAGGGTGCAATGGGGGTCTATCCAAGGTATAAGGGGGGTCTGTCCCGGGTGTGTGTGTTGGGGGGTTCTGTCCAGGGAGGGGGGGGGGTCTGTCCAGGGGAAAGGGGGTCTGTAGGGGGGAGGGGCATGGAGGGTATTTCCACGTGGTGGTGGTGGTGGTGGGGGGGGGGGGGGTTATGAAATGGGAAGGGATATAGCCATGGTTTCAAACTATGGCTGTATCCCTATAGCCACTATTTGAACTGTGGCTAAATCCCTATAGCCATGGTTCAATGAACCGTGGCTATAACCTATATGCATGGTTTTTGGGCTTATAGGCATGGTTCCAAACCATGGCTATAGCCTAAATTTCTAGTAATTAATCCTCATTAATAATATACATGATGAGTTATAAATTCTTCTCATCCCTATAAATTACTTAGGTGGGTTTCATAAGACTACTATAATTTCAAAAAGGTTGGTAAAAACAGCTCTGAGAAAGAGGACTAGAAAAGTATAAACAACAACTATTACTATTAAATCAGATCCAACACTAGATATAACACCCAAAACTACCCAATATTGCACGAATCCCTTTATGAATGGTAATAAAAATAACAACACACTCTACATAAAGTGATAAAATAGAAGCACCAAACACTTTATGAATAATGAAATAATAAAGTTTATTATTTATAAGATGGGTAAGTCCCTGGGTATTTTATAATGGATATGGATAATAATTTTCTAAATATTTCATATTCTAGATATCCTGATCATGTTGGACTTAAAAACCTCTTGAATTAATATCCCTACCACTGAATGTTGGGGCATACCTTCTAGGAGTGATTTGTATTTAAATACATCCTTCAGTAGATGGTATATTCTGGACAAGTTATATAGGGAAATCCACCAACACAAGTGGCACGTGTTTCTACCACTTTACTAGAAAAATAAGATAAATGGAAGGAGGTGCTAAATTAGAGCACCAAGAAGTTTGATAATTGGATGACTTGAAAATAGTCGGTTATGAAGATTCTATTCCCAGGGAAAAACTGAATCTACTATCCATGACCATAACATCCTCCATGGTAATCAAGTTGACTCCTTTGTAACCTAAAACTTTAAAGAAACGGTCTTATAATAACTAAAACCATAAGAGTAAAAAAATGAGAGTCAATATGGGGAGCCCATGCTATGGCCTAATCAAATTCAATTCCTCTCAGACTTCATTCCTTTGACACTAAGAGAATGAGAACCACCTGGCCAAATAGTTCAATAGAAACTATCCTATCAAATGAAATATTTATTACATGAAGGATATCAATATGAATTTGTTCATGTAATCTACTTGGTAGATTACTTCTCCAAAGAAGAAGATATATAACATTTTCAATTCCCTTATCATAATTAAGGAGTATGACGAAGAGGCCACCAAGGATAACGGGGTAAATAAATATGGGGTCAATATAGATCATGAAATTCATGTCACATATCTGTTCAGACCATATATGTGATAGAGACTTAAAGATGACACATCAATTGAAAAAACATGAGCATAAATATACTCTAAATTCATCTAAGGTCCATTTAGGTCCCATCATAATAGAAGATTGATCGGAAAATCAGTTTTTATCTATTATGTTTCAAAATATGTTAAATTTAATTCATATTAACCCACATATAAAAAAATACCTTCAACTTCCAATTAAGTAAGAAAACCAGTAGCACAGACAAACTCCACTCATAAGCCTCAGAATAGGAAGTATCCTAATATAGGGAAGCATAGGCCTTCGACTCAGAAGTATGATATCTTGAAATAACTTAACATCATTATGTCCAAGATTTAAATTCTCAATTCCCTCTCTCTTTCAAAGGAACATCGATAAGTTATTTTTTAGGCTCTCTTAATCCACTAATAATATGAAGCTAAGGTTGATGAAACTTAAGTAAACCATGTATGAAATTACACTATTGAGTGTCACTTGGTCATTTTATTTCATGGATTAAGATAGGTAGACCACCATACAAGGGAATATCAAGACCCTGCAATTTTTTTTGAAATTTTGATGATGTGTATTTTCATTAATATATCATTAAAAATGGTTCTAGTTCCAATCTCATTTGGATCTAAACCCTCTAAATATTGGGATCTAGTGATGCTGATTTGTCTCCCTCCACTTTGATAATAAAAGGGAAATAAAAAGTGAACAAATAAATCATGAAAAAATCAAGCCCAGGGCCTAGTTTGGATACCTTGTATATGATTTTTAATTCATGGTTATTCCTTAGGATACAACTTTAAATGTATTTTTGGTAAGACCATGTATTCACATGAATGTAATAGTACCTTCATTATACCACCAATTCCTTAAATATTACATTGATGCACATGTCTAACTACTACATGGTGATGGTTCCCATTTTAATTCTGAATAATCTCAATACATAAATGCAATACTTTATCACAGAGAGTGGAAAAGCGGCTATAGATGATACCAACCAAATCAATTCCCCTAATAGTTTGGAGGTAAACCATGTCAATATATTCCATGAACTTAGTGAAGACAATGAATTTACCATCAATTGAATTGAGTAAATCACTTTAGATTTAGGAAAGCATCGAGTTTTGAAAATACCATATGAAAGGACAGAGCATCCAATCTCTTTCATGTCATACGATGGAAAAAAACTAACCTCATAGAGTGGGAATCACAAAAATAGGAAGAGACAACCACACTTCCCATATAAGTTAATCTCTCTTATGAAATTCTCTACACAAGGGATGGTCTAACCAATATTTAGAAAATATAACCTAGGATATTTGATAGATCTTCCTCAAACCTCAATGTAGGAGACAAACACACGACCTATGCACATTCGCTCCCATCTTCATGATATCAATCATGTTTACTAAATTCATACATGCAATAAAAGGATATAACCCTAACAATAATGATGATTCTCTATAAGAAAGTAATCCCTCTTTGTCTGCAAAATCTATGGATACCCCTACATCATTTCCTAGATCATACAATGACCCCACTTCACTAGAAAGAAATACAAATTACCTTAAGGAATCTCCAAAATACAAGGATATTGGTACTTCTTCATCCATTGGTGATAGTGGAGAAGAAATATAAAATGTAAAAAATATTCCCAATGATGATTCCCACACATTGGTGCTTTCAAATTCTGGAGACACCTCCTCATCATTCACAGAAGATAAAAATTATCACATATCATCTTCTAGCCCTGAAAATGTCCCTTCGTCACCTACATCTACTAAGATTAAGGTAGATGGAGAGGAAAGAGAGAATTTCCAAACTATCCTAGACCATAATGCCCATACATCAGTACTCTCAAGACCCAGATACACCTTAACATAATTTAGAGTGGACCAAAATACCCTTGTATTTTCTCTCAGTCATAAAATCGTTCCTTTATCATCTATTTTTGCTAAGTTTGAAGCAGAACAAGAAGATGAATAAAATTATAGAGATTCCCCTCCATCATTTAAGGAAGGCATCTCTACCACCATTGATGAAGTTCAATAGGTGAATATGGTTATAGAGGGAGATGCATGACCTACTTTAATCGGTACCAATATGTCCTATGAATATCAAGAGACATATATATCTTTATTTAATAAACATTGAGAGGTATTCACTTGGAATTAAAAAAACATGTGGGATTCATCCTGATGTATCTACCCACCATTTGGTTCTACTTGAAAATCATCATGGTTATAAGTAGGAATCTAATAGAATGCATATGAATCATGCTGCAAAAGTTGAAGTTGAAGTTGAAAATATTATCAAGGATGAATTTATTTAAGAGGTCCAGTACTAGAGGTGGATTTAAAATATCATCCCTATCAATAAAAATAATGGTAAAATCATAGTTTTCATTGACTTAAGGGATATCAACCATCATTTCCCAAAGTAAGACTTACCAGTTCCAATCATGAAATTTATGATTGATGCAACTAAAAGGTTCCAGGTCCATTCCTTCATGAAAAGATATTTCAGTTATAATCAAATTTTAATGGACCACAAGGATGAGAGCGCGATTTCTTTTAGGGATTATCAAGGGATGTATTTTATTGAGTAATTTTCTTCAAGTTGAATAATTACAATGAAACATTTCAACATGACATTCAGTACATATTCAAGACTTTTTTGGGAAAGACCATGGAATGTTACATCAATGATCTGGTGGTTAAATCTCAACAAAACTGTGATCATCTCACCAAACTTGAAGTAGTGTTCAATAAGATGCAACATCATAGCCTGAATATGAACCCCATGAAATGTGATTTTTATTCCAGTTGTTTCCCGAAATCCAACTATGGTGGTACATGATTACATGTTTTTAATGTTTAATGAAATTTTATTATCACATCATGATTTTTATTTTTCATAACATTTTCATGTCATAATTTAATAAGAATATACATAATTATGAAAGGTCATGATAGTTCCCCACTATGATGAGAACATGATGGTTCCATGTCATTATTCTTGAGTATTTTTCTATGGCCATATGATATTGTTTGATGGAATATAGATGATACATGCTACTAGGGGTAGTAGTATCATAAGTCATTAAGACACCTTCTTATGGCGTTCTCCGTCAGTAATCTCCAAGATAGGAGGTTATGAGAACATACCCACTAATAGTAAAACTAAATTTACATGTGTCATTGGATGTTTCTATCAACTGATGTTTGTATTTATCCTTAGAATTTAATATTATCATTAATTGATATAAAAAAGTGTGTACTTTGATGTATTGATGAAAACTATTATGGAATATGCTTGTAGTGATGTAGGATATGTTGGGAATGCCATAAGTGATATTTCAATAATGGATAATGTGAGAAAGGATTTATCCCCTATATCCCTTGATGGAAGTTGATATCTCAGGCCATTTTTTGGTAATAGAACTACCTTTATAAATCCATGACCAAGGTTTTGGTGGGAATGTTCATTTCTAGGAAGTAAAATAAAGTGTAATCAACCATAAAATTTGATGGCACCAACATGAAACCTTCTTGATTAGAGATATCACCATAAAGTGATTATATTACATGGTAAGAGTTTGTGGGAAGTTTGATGTAATTATGACATTAAATTATTTCTCTATGGATACCATGAGGTTTTTCTAGATTCTAATCTTGTAATTTAGGTGGTTATTCTTAATGATATTGACAATGTGTCATAAAGGGTCACACACTAAGTGTATCCCCAATCTTGGTTAAATTTAAGTATTAAATTTAATAAGATGTAATAAATAATATTTAGTTAGGTTTGGTTGATCTCAATAATTTAATCACAAATTATTTAAAATAATAAGTGATTTAAATAATAATAATAAATATTTATTTGTAAGTTTTGGTGAATATAATATTTATTATATTTATTAATGAATAATGTTGTGACATTTATTTATCAAGTAAATATAAATTATTCAAGGATTGGTAAATGTCAACGAGGAAAAGAGGACTGAGATTAATGGTCCAATTAGAAGTGGTATAAATGATATTTCTTTATATTCCTAAAGTGTTGTGCATGTAAATAATTTAATAATAATATTTATATTATTATTATTGGACACAGGGTCAACTAAGAATTGTGGAGTAAGGAAAGGGATTGTGTGCAATTTTCCATCACCAAACCTTCCATAATAAATATTTAATTATATCACTTTCCATGATCAATTTTGTTATACACAATGGGTATAGAGAATCTCTCAAGACCTAGAGATAGATATAGTGATCCAGAGAATTCCCTCTCTTCCTCTTATCTCAATCCATTGAGAGAACTTTAAGATTTATTTCTGCATTAAGAAGAATTCTACTACGATCAACCACGAACAATGTAAGTGATCAGGATCAAAAATGCTAGCACTCAATGATTATACGATGACGTTAAGAGATTGTGGTGCATATGTAGATCATCATTAGAGGGATTATACACTTGGATCTGAAGGTTTTGGGAATAGAGTAAGTGCCTTGGTGGGTGGATAACCATAAATGTTTTTTTTGATTCGACAGATCATTCAAAATATTGTAAAATATTTAAACATCATGACCAACAAAATTTTTCTATCTAATATTGACATAGAGGAAAAGTTGGAATTAGAGAGGGTCTTTTTACATTAAATTTATAATTAATTTATTTTTTATTAGAAGTAAAGGTTACATTGTCTTAGTAAATTTCTTCGATGATAATGTTGATTATCCATAAACCCTTCTCGGATTACATTCGTTGTATAGGGATAATCCAAGTGTAGAATCCATCTAATGCTGATCCACATATAATCCTTTGACCTCTAAATAATGATGATTGATTTCTTAGTGATAGAATAGTGCATCAATAATCTTGAATTGTTTTTCTTGATCGCTTAAAGATTCTTCAGGCTTGAATGATTTCATCTTGTTCTTGAGAAGATGAGAGGTAGAATTCAAAAGTGAAGTCTATTGTGAACAATGACTCTCAATTGTTGATTTACCTTACATAATAAACATAACCTTTTATTTATAGATCCAAGGTTTAGATTAAAATATTATTTAATTTCATACCAAACCTTAAATAATATTATAATCCTTAACAAACCCCATTCCATATAATAATAATAATATTATTATTATTTTATGGAGTGCGCTATCTCATACAATGATAAATATTATTTTATCGACTTATAAATTATTATTTATCACCAGAAATGATCTTGGTCTACTTGAACTCCATGAAATTTATTAAATATCTGAATAAATATTTAATTAAACATTTTATTCATAAATAAATAAATATTTAATTCAAATATAGTGAATAAATATTTATTAAATATTTAATAAATAAATAAATATTTTATCCATAATCCAACAAATAAATATTTACTAAATATTCACATAATTAAATAACTTATTTATTAATGAATAAATAATTATTTATTACCTTGAAAATATTATTGAATAATCGAACTTGAATAAAATTATACTTTGTTCTTGAGAATAATATTTATTATAATAATTAAATTCAAATAGAATTTAATCGAGATTGTTGACGCTCCTTTCGTCACAGAATCTAAAGATCGGAAAAGGGGAATATCTGAGCTCAAAGTGATTCAACCTTTGAAGAAAACATCAAAAATCGACAAAGGCATGAACAAAGGATCAAAAGCAACTGCACCGCGCAAGTTATATCACTGTCGCGCAAGTACACTTGCACGACGCCCTTGGTCGCACAAGTGACTTGCGCGACTTAAGTGATAATCGCCCGGTAACCGCCCGGGGTCTTCTCCTGCCTATAAATAGACCCTGTGGGCCCCCCATTCAAGAGGATCTTTTTCCAGAAACTCAGATTGAAGCTCCCGACGCCCAAGTCTCTTCTCAAAGCTTCCGGAACACTTCTAAAGGTAATTTTTTTTACCTATAACGGAAGATTTAAAGAGAAGAAGGAAGGCCTAAGTGTTGAAACTCATCAACACTTGCGCGCCGCCTTATTCCTTCAATAGAACTCGCGCGTCCCTTTTTTGGAAGAACCTCCAGAGGATTCTAAAGGGATTTATAAAGAGTCGCTCAAATATTCTAATGATGTTTGAGAATCGCGCAAGTACCCCTCATGTCGCGTAAGTATACTTGCGCGACCAATACTTGCGCGCCGCTGCAATACTTGCGCGCCTTTCAAGACTTGCACGCCCCTACCTTTTTGAGTGCCCATATTGCCCATTTTACCCCTCTTAAGACATCACACCTTTCCTTTTCAAGATTCAGTCTTCAAGACACTCTTCAAAGCCATTTATGGCATGATTTCTTGATTTTACTTCCTTATCTGAAAGGAATTCTGTGGAATATCTCTCAAAACCTAGTGATTTAAATATCCTTATGTCACTAAATATGGAGAGTTCATTCATTTAACCTCATCCTTTAAGATGAGAGAATCCTTAACTTGGGTATCCTTTTCAGGAATAATCTCTAGTTATAATTCCTCTAACTTGGGCATCCTCCTCAGGAGTAAGCCCCAAACCTTAATTCCTAACCTGGGTCTCCTTTTTCATGTATAAAACCCAGTTATAATCTTGGGCTTCCTTTTCAGGAATAAGCCCCAAGTCCGCTAATTTCTCTTTAACCAGTCCTAATTTACCCTTGATTTGGGTTTCCTTTTCAGGAGTAAAACCCAATCATAAGTCCCCTCCTAACTTGGGCATCCTCCTTAGGAGTAAGCCCCAAGATTAGAGTATTCAAATCTTCATGAAGCACATATACCTTTATGGACCCTGTTCATGGATTTTCTCCCTAAAAGTGAATCCAAAACCTTCATCTATCTGGGCAGTCATACATACATAAGCCCCAAACAATTTCTTATGATTGCATATTTCATGGCACAATTGTCTAATTTTTTACCAATACCTCTTGTTTCTCACACCGAGCATGACTCACATGAGCTTAGAGTGTAAAAGTACTTATGACATCCTTCTTTGAGCCATCAATCATAAAAGTCATACTCCATTACTCTAACTACGTGGGTTCTGATTCCTTTTCCAAAACAAAGGATACGTAGGTAGCCCATTTATGGGTTCGATCCCAACTTTGAAATAATCCATGTCCTTCTGAATGACGATAAACTTCAAGTGCCCCACTGAGTGGCTTTAAAATCAGCCTGGTCATCATAATGACCAAGAGACTTTTATAAATGTTTTTGAAGGATACCATTGACTCAGAATCTCTAAATAGATACAGATGATTCTCTATTGATGAAGAACCTCGAATACATATAAAAGATTCTCTAAATTTCTTACATATTTAATCATTGATTGTTAAAACTGAAGGAAAGCTCATTTTATACTTGGTAATGTAATAAGGATTCACGAACATAACTTAAATCTATAAAGAGAGTCCCAGAGTAGACAATAATTCCCCTCAAAAAGGTGTGATGAGTCCGACCTCCCATCCTTCCGACCAATGCAAATTACTAAGCCTCATTAGCCCACAAACTAATGAGCGCCTACCTTTGGAAATTAGGTCCAAACGGATATGGAATCATTGGATGTTTCTGGTTCTACGAATAAACCCGTTAGAAAACGATCAGAACGTTTGAATCTCCCATCCAGGAGGTCATCCCCGGATTCCGTGCGAAACAAAAAATGGTGAACCCGACGTGAATCCTTAACCAAGTTAAAGTGATGTTCTTCTTATTTGTTATCCCCCTTGGGCCAACAAAGCAATCATTGACATATGCTCATCCAAAAGATGCAGTGGCCAGATTCATCTTGATTATGTCTGTTATATGGAACAGGCACTCTTTTCTCAAGATCTTCTGCAAAATGGCTTTCCTTAAATTCACCCCTGTGAATACTACTGCTGTAAACACCTCTACTATGAGGTCTACTACTGTGAAAACCAATGTTGCTACTCCTGCTGGAACGTCGTCCGCTATGAGGATGACATCACCAACTCAGCGTCTTCAACGCTGGGTTTCTAATGCACTGGTTAAGGAGTACCGTCACAACGATACTATCCCATCTCTGGAGGCCGCTCTTCAATCCCTCCAAGTTAACAACTCTACCTGGTCATCTGGAAAGCAACGACCAACAATCAAGAAGCAGGCGGTGCTGACTGCCGTCTCTAACCGTTTCGGGTCGTTATCCCCGGAACGCAATTTCCATTCACTCCCTTACTCTGAGGAAGTGAATGAGAAGGTCCCTCAGGGCCTTAATTCAAAAAGATAGGAGTCCTTCCTGAGGGCTCCCATCAACAATCGCCGCCAGACTCGTGCGGTAGTGCGCCCTCAACATGATGAGGGTACCGATTCCAGGCATTCAGATCAGGTTCTTCGAACCCGAGTAGGCAAGATGAACCACCAGAGACGAAATCCGCTTAAAAATGGGTAGGTTATCATCCCTGCCATCTCCGGAGAAGTCCACCAACCTAACTTGGTGGCAAAAAATGAGCAGTCACACACACCTGCCCATTTTAATTCCGCTGTCTAGCAGACTCGTCTGGCAGCATCAAGCCAATCCCGCCAGGCAATTCCGGCAGAGTACTATATGCAGGAACATACACCTGCTTATACATCATCAGTTAGTCATCAGGCTCGCCTGACTACATATGATGGATTCCACCAACCTAACTTGGTGGCGAACGAACAGGCACACACACCTGTCCGTTTTAATTCCACTGTCCAGTAGACTCATCTGGCAGCATCAAGCCAATCCCGCCAGGCAATTCCGGCGGAGTACTATAGGCAGGAACATACACCTGCTTATACATAATCAGTTAGTCAGCAGGCTGCCCTGACTACATATGATGGATTCCACCAACCTAACTTGGTGGCGAACGAACAAGCACACACACCTGTCCGTTTTAATTCCGCTGTCCAGCAGACTTGTCTGGAAGCATCAAGACAATCACGCCAGGAAATTCCGGCGGAGTACTACAGGAAGGAACATACACCTGCTAATACTAATCAAGCCTACCAACAGTCTCGCTTGGTAGCGCACTGAGAAGTCAGTCAGAAAGCCCCGACGACAAATAGGAGGCAGACTCAAATCTCTGCCTCCACACTTGAGTACTGTCAGGATTCACAGACAGGAAAAGGAGGACAGGAGCAGGCACATACACCTACTCCAAACCTGGAATGGACGTATATCCCCGTTCCGGCAGCTTAAGTCACCAAACATATTTTATCAATGGTGAAAGAGCAGAAGCAAATTCCTGCTCATATTCTGGATGCTTGCCAGGATATCATAACAGCTTCAGCATCATCTCAGGGACATACACATAAATCTCTCCCTAGCATTGGAGTGACACATCAACGGTTCACTCCGGAACAGACACACACATCTATTTCAGTCCAAGAGGGTCATGGGGAATACTCCCCCATATCATACGGACAACCAAGTCAGGCACATACACCTGATTTGAGTAGAGATCGTCAGCCTAACCTGACCATCTTTCCTGATCAGGCACATACACCTGCTCAGAGTAACCACTTTCTTCAACAATTGGTTTCCAAAGTGAGTAAGAAGGCATCTAAGAAAAAGATCCGCTCAGCACAGTCAGGAGATCAAAGGCCAATTTGCAACAAGGCCTTGCTCGATGCTGGATTTCTTGAAGCCCTAAGACATTTATCTGTCGGAATTCAAGATTCTACTCCCTCAGTTCCCGATAACGGGAACATTAATTCTGAAGGTCTTCAAAAGACACTTCCTCATGAATACTTGCTTCATGAAAATTCGGTCAATCTTGAAGTTTCTTCTTCAGATGAGAGCCACAGGAACCCTCTGTGTGGTCAGAAGACCAAGGAGCAAGAGATCTCATCTTTTGCTGTAACCCATTATGGTGGTCCTCCCCATGATGATGAATTTCGCTGCGAAAGTCCTCTCCACAGTAGTGATTCACATTTCCTGGAAAATACTCCAGTGGACAATGTAGTGCCGAGAAAGCCCTCTTATCTTGAGGCACTTGCAAATGTGAAACCAGTCATGTATGATGCTTTATCGCTAACAAGTGAAATACTTTCTCAATCAGAAGATAGCACAGGGTGTAGGTCATTCTCTGAACCAACCCTAAGTCATGCATCTTTTAGTTTGACCAATGATATCTCTACCAATCTTGTTGAATCCGATGAAGCAACAAGGAAACACCAACTCTGGTCAAAGCAGGTAGAAGAATCTTCATTTAATAATAAAGAGGAAATGCTGAACATGAGGAAAAAACTGGCAAAAGGTGAAGTACCAGTCATGTTTTGGCCTTTGGCTGACTCCCAGTACGAAATTCCAAAGATGTTAACGGATGATGGAATCCATGATATTCGTCTCAACATATGGAAAACTCTTTGTCAATTAAAGAAGAAGGTATTATCTTATGATGAATATGAAAATCATCTTAAGATAATAGAAGGGCTACAACGTTAGATTGATTTGGCATCTCTATCAGTCTCTCGGTATCCGAAGGCTGAAAAACAACAGAGAACCCTTCAACATTCATGCCTTGGCGCACTAAGAAAATTGCGTCAGTCAATTGCCAATGCTCCATCTGATGTTCATATCAGAGGATGGGGTGTTCACGGAGCACTACATTTCACAGTGCTTTCCAGTCAGCAAAGCCCGCCGAAAATGGTCTCATGCAATGTTATTGCCCATGGCCGACCACAGTCAATGGGCTTTGTTCATAATCAAAAGCTTGCTCAAGAATAGGCTTCAACTAGTTACTCTCAAAATCAAGCATATAGTGAACAAGTTGTTGAATTGCTCCTACATAAAGCAGGCGAGAATATTTCACAAGCCTCTCGTATGGAGCAAACACGTCATCAAATGACAGAAGTTTTGGAAATCATCCAACGGTCTGTTGAACCAGGTGATAAAAGTGGATACAGGCTAATGCATCCAGCTAATTTCCGAACTAAGATTCGCAAGATCAAGAGATCTTTTAAGAAGATCTCAGACGTAGCATGTCAAGAGCCACCCCAGCTTGTCAGACTGGGGACTTCTCTAACCCAACCCTCAGAGTCAACAAATGGGATTCGAGGAGTTGAGCGGAATCAGCAGGAACATCCCCAGTTCACGAGACTGGGGACTCTTTCAAATCATCAATCCCCTTCTCAGAGAATATCGGTCTTTTCTCGATTGGGGAAGAAGCCCCAAGAGGAACGAAGAGACAAATTATCAGGAGATTCCCTCCAAATTATAGCTCGTCAAGAAATTCCAAAAGGATTGAATCAACAAAAGGCAATGTCTCATCAAAGACATGAAAGAATACAATATCACAGAAATGTTGATAGAAGGGATGCGATGCATTATGCATCAATCAATGTCATCAATGCCATTGTTGCTAATCCACCAGAGGAGACTCACTCATGGGACTCAGATGAAGAGCGTCCTGCTCAAGAAAATGTACGCACCGATACAAATGAAGAAGGTGTACGTACACGAAGTCAAAGGATTACTCAGAACCTAGGTAATCCAATTCCCTCCCTCCAAAAGGTATCCAACAAAGGGAAGGGAAAGAATCAGGTTACATATCCTTCCTATGGAGAAGGTCAATCGCTCTCATTAGAGAAAAGGTTTGCACAACAAGAGGAAGAAATGAAAGAATTAAGAAGGTTGAATGCATAACTACTTCAGAGTAGTCTTCTTCTTAAGAATGCTGAAGTTCGACAGCCGAAAAAATTTGTTGCAGTTACTGAGATGGATCAAGAATATACTCCTTTATCAGTACACCCTCAGAGGTCTAATCCCATGGGTCAAGCGCAACAACGGTTGGCAGTGCTACCATCAGTTGCAGCACCAAACACCACGTCTGTCCAAGCTCCATTTATTGCACCTACCCAAAACCAAGTTCAACCTGATGTTTCTCAAAAGTTAATAACTACTATTGAGTCATTAAAAGCTCGGTTAGAAACTATGGAAGGGAAACGGGCGCAAGTTCAACCTGAAAAGAAAGTTTACCCTGAATGGGTAGATTCAATTTCTCTTCCATCCAGTTTTGGAAACCCCGTTTTCCCTACTTTCAATGGATCAGGCGACCCTGGACAACATTTGACGCATTACATGTCTTGTTGTGATCCTATGATGGGAACTCTAGAGCAGAAAGAAGCAGTGAAACTCAGATGCTTCGTGCAAACCTTACAAGGACCAGATTTTTTCTGGTATACAAGCTTTCAATCTCGGTAAATCATCGGATGGGAGGATCTTCGTCAAAAATTCCTTCTTTAGTTCAGCTCAACTTTTCCAAAAAACGACAGTTTTCGATCTTACAAACTGCAAGCAAAGGGAGAATGAAAGAGTCTCTGATTTCATTGCTCGCTGGAAGGGATTAACGTATTCCCTGAGTTTAGCACTCCCTCAGGAAGAGCTGTTACCAATCTGTGTGGAAAATTTGCGTGACAAATTACGCACGCCATTGATCCCTGTGAAATACACAAGAGGGTTTCGAGACCTTACTTCAATCGCTCAGCAGATTGAAGATTCCCTTATACAGGCTAAGGTTAAATCTCATGTAATTCCATCAGCTCCAGGAAGAAGAATGGGTAAAGCAGAAACTGCTATAGTTATGCTTAAACAAGCACCTGTACCTATATCTACTTCAAAACCTTCATCTTCTCGAAGGACTCCACCTCTTGAACGCCAACAACAAAGGCCGTTTCGTCCAAATGATCAAAGAGATCAACGACGAAAACAATTTGAGGATATGAATAGTAAAACATACTCTTTCCGAAATGAGCAAGTTCCTGGTTACTTCATTTCAGCTCTGGAAAATAATTTGGTTCAATTACCAGTGCCCAAGAGGCCAAAAAAGAAAGGAGATGAAGACTGTCCCAATTATTGTCCCTTTCATCAAATGTTGGGGCATCCCATAAAAGAGTGTTTTGTATTTAAAGACCTCCTGAAAAAGATGGTCGACTTGGGACAAATCAAATTGAAGGGTTCTTCAGCTCATGTAGCGTGTGTTACCGCTACAGGTCCAGAGGAAGGAGGCGAGTGGCAGGAAGTCAGAAGCAAAACTGCGCAAAAATATGATGATTGGATGGTCAGAAAGACAATCAATCAGACCCATGCCATTTTGCGAACACAATTGAAGAAGCCAGTTGTATCTCCTACAAAAGCTACAGTGAAGCCTCTATCAAAAGACAAATCCTCAAAAGGGCAGCGCAATTCAAAGAAGAAAGAGGGATCGGAAGAAGATGAGTATGTATCGAGGCCTAAGTTGTCTTTGACTCTGGAAGATTTCATGCCATCTACTTCAAAGCCACGGGCACCGCCCCATCAAACAGCACAGCCTAAACAGGCTAGTCAGGCAGGGTCTTTATCAGACGAAGAGTTAATCTTCAGTTCTGTTAATATGATTCAATTAACAGATCCATATTCCAGTCTTGATGAGCCTGAATTCCCTGTATCAAATAAGGGAATCTGAGGAAGTTCCAGAGGTTCAGGATACAGAGGAAGACGTGGATCTTTCCAAAGCCACTACTCCAATTCTACCCCTGCTAGCACTGTGTAGGCAATAGAAACTCATGGTCGATCCCTTCAGCGAACTCAAAAAGAACAAGCAAGTTCTTCTGCCAATGGCCAACTCAGTTTTGGCACAGTTATTTTGGAAGACCTATTAAAGGTTCCATCTTCTTTATCTCAGTAAGTAAATGGATCTAATCAGTCTAATCTTCCAAAACCAAGGATGTTGCCAACTTCTATCCCAATACAAGATGTATCAGCTTCCAAAGCATCTTCTTCCAAGGTACCTGCTAAACCTCATATTTTTGTTGGGAAACGCAGACCTCTAGATCAAAAGTATGATATACTGAAACACTTGGCCCAAGTACCAGCCAAGTTATCAATTTTGGATGCTTTGAATCTGTCAAAAGATCTTCGGGAAGCACTCATCGAAGCTTTGTCAAGTCCTCAGGAGTTTGAAGCTGAAATTGCTGCAGCTGAAGTCTATCACATAGAGAATAATCCTGCAGAATGCCATGCAGTGATATATTTTACTGATAAAGATGAAGATGATGTTGTGCATGGGCACATAAAACCTCTCTACTTATCTAGAAAAGTCAATGGTGTAGATATCCGAAGAGTTTTCATTGACAATGGTTCAGGAGTCAACCTCATGCCCATTTGTACACTTCGTCGATTGGGCCTCATGGAATCTGATTTATCTCCTTCTACCATGATGTTACAAGGATATGATAAAAATGAACAAGAACCACTGGGCGAAGTTACACTCAGAACCCAGTTTGGAGATCTTGTATCCAATTCGGATTTCATGATTGTTGATCAAGACTCAGCTTTCAACGTCTTGCTTGGAAGACCCTGGCTACATCGGCATGCAGCTATTCCTTCATCATACCATCAATGTCTCAAATACTGTTTCAATAGTCAATTTGGAACATTTTATGGTGATAAGGCCCCGTTCAAGACATGTGAGTCTCAATACATTGAGGCAGAATTTTATCACATGAATGGAAGAGAAAAATCTACAATGAAGGAAATTACCAAAGTTAATACTCCATATGGTTTGGAGAAAATTCCAATAAATCCATTTACACATGTGAGTACAGATTATGTGTTACCTATCAGTCAAATTGACAAAATAGGGCCAAATCAAAATACTCTTATGGAAAGATCCATAATGTCAGTTACGGAAATCGAGCCAAACAACATGGGAGAAATTGGTAACCTACCAAACAGTGATGAAAGCATAAGTGGTGACGTCTTCATTTAATCTGCTGAAATCCAACAAGTCTATACTTCGCCAATCAGGACAGAAGAAGTTATAGCAACACCAGAGGTGAATAATGATGTCGATTCTCAATCCATCATCTCCTCTTTATTTCCCAAAGAAGGCCCTTTATCATCAATAGGGTCGGAAATGGAAGCTTCTTCTTCAAAATGTGAAAATTTTGATATCTCTTATGATCATGAAAATTTCGTTTTGTCATCTACTATGCAAGTAGAAACGGAAGAAATAGCACATGATGAAGAGGAAGAGGAAGATCTTAGAGATGCTCCTCCAGCATTTGAAGAGGGTATATCTACCACTGTGGATGAACTCAGAGAAATAAATCTGGGTACAGAGAAAGATCCACGCCCCACTTTAATTAGTGCGGCCATGACCCTTGAAGAGAAAGAGATGTATATTTCTTTTCTAAAGCAAAATAAAGATATTTTTGCTTGGAATTATACAGAAATTCATGGGCTTGATCCTGATATTGCTACTCATCATTTGGGTTTACCAAAAGAACATCGAGGATTTAAGCAAGCCGTGAGAAGAACACACCCAACCTATGCTTCCAAAATTGAAGCTGAAGTGGATAAGCTGATCAAAGCTAAATTCTTCAGAGAAGTTCAATATCCCAAGTGGTTGGCTAATATTTTCCCTGTAAAGAAAAAGAACAGACAAATTAGGGTTTGCATCGATTTCAGAGATCTTAATCAGTATTGTCGTAAAGATGATTTCCCATTCCTGATTACAGAACTCTTAATTGATGCGACAGATGGTTATGAAGTACTTTCCTTCATGGATGGATATTCCGGATATAATCAGATCCTAATGGCCCCAGAAGACGAGGAATCTACAGCCTTCAGAGCCCCTCAAGGTGTGTTTTGTTACCGGGTGATGCCCTTTGGTTTAAAGAATGCAGGTGCAACATATCAACGCACCATGCATCGTATCTTCAAACCTTTCTTAGGGAAATTTTTTGAATGCTATGTAGACGATTTGGTGGTTAAATCCAAACAATGTTCTAATCACTTGGCTGATTTGGAAGTCATATTACACAAGCTTCGACAACATAATTTGAAGATGAACCCCTTAAAATGTGCTTTTGGGTTAACCTCAGGAAAATTCCTCGGCTTTGTTGTACGCCATCGTGGTATTGAAGTCGATCCTGAGAAGACCAAATCAATCCTTGGTATGTCACCTCCTCAGAATTTGAAAGAATTAAGAGGGCTTCAAGTACACTTAGCCTATATTCGGCGTTTCATTGCCAATTTGGCGGGTAAAAGTTTACCCTTTACCAAATTATTGAAAAAAGGAGTCACTTACCAGTGGAATGAAGAATGTCAAGAAGCATTTGATGTTCTCAAGAAATACCTCTTGAGTCCACCAGTACTCATGCCACCTGTTGAATGAAGACCACTTATCCTCTATGTGACAGCTCTAGAGCGATCATTGGGTGCTTTTCTAGCCCAAAAGAATGATGCTGGGAATGAAAATAGCCTCTACTATCTCAGTAGAACTATGCTTGAAGCAGAAACTCGATATTCAAGTATTGAGAAGTGCTGCCTAGCATTAATCTTTGTAGTTCAGAAACTGAGACACTACTTGCAACATCACGAGGTCCAATTGGTATCTCGTAATAATCCGTTCAAATTCATCCTTAGTCGTCCAATGCTTACAGGACGTCTAGCAAGGTGGGCAGTTATTTTGCAACAGTTCTACATTCAGTATGTGTCTCAAAAGGCAATAAAGGGTCAAGCTCTGGCTGATTTCCTGGCTGAGCATCCTTCCATGGAAGACACGTCTTCAGATATTGAACTCCCTGATGAGGAAGTTTTCTCTATTCAAGAGAATCCTCAAACATGGGAAATGTATTTTGATGGTGCTTCCAGAAGTCCAAGAGGGAAGAAAATGGAAAATCCTAAATTCAAAAAAGTTGGTTTAGGAATTGTACTCATTTCTCTAGATAAGGAATTGTTACCTTATTCCTTTCTATTGTGGGAAGGTGGTACTAATAATGAAGCCGAATACCAAGCTCTCATTACAGGCTTGGAGTTAGCACTCCAAGAACAAGTGAATCACTTAAAAGTGAAAGGTGATTCAGACCTGGTAATCAAACAAGTCAATGGGGATTATGCCATCAGAAAAGAAGAATTAATCCCTTTGTATGATTACGTCAGAGAGTTAATGGCGGAATTCCCTTCAGAACCGACATTTTCTTATGTCCCAAGACCACAAAATGCTCAAGCTGATGCACTGGATAATATAGCCACAGCTCTAGCAGATCCAAATCGGGACGAGACAACCATCAGTATTGCCCACCATCGTACAATTTCACCTTATGTTCAATCCAAAATAGAGGAAATTAATGAAATTAGTCCCATTCCTGAACCGTATGGTCATACTACCGTATGGATGACACCTATCAGGGAATACCTTCAAAATGGAACACTTCCACCTGATAGAGCCGAGAAAGAACAAATCCGGCGACGTGTGGTCAATTTTACTCTTTATGATAGCCCAAACCACCTAGAAAAAATTCTCTATAAACGTGGTTTTGATGGAGTTCTCTTCAGATGCATTGATGGTGAAGAGACAATGGCTGTCATGAAAGAAGTGCATGCAGGAGTATATGGTGCCCACCAGTCTGGACATAGATTGTCTGATCAAATTCGAAGGCTTGGATACTTTTGGCCTTCAATGATACAAGATTGTGTTGATTTCACAAAGAAGTGTCATTCATGTCAAGTATATGCCAACTTCATTCATCAACCTTCAGAGTTGCTTCATACAGCTAAATACTCATGGCCATTTGCCACATGGGGAATGGATGTGGTGGGACCTTACCCTTCAGCTACGGCCAAGCAGTTTAAGTACATTCTTACTGCTACTGATTTATTTTCCAAATGGGAAGAAGCAGTACCTCTCAAAGAAGTCAGTTTTAAATGCATTGTTAGCTTCATCAAGTCTAACATCATTACTAGATTTGGTGTCCCTCATACCATATTGACGGACAATGGCACCAACTTTTGTTTTTCTGAGGTGAAGAAATTGTATCAAGAATACAACATTAAATCCAACCATTCATCTAGGTTCCATGCGGAAGCCAATGGCCAAATAGAAGCCTTTAACAAGACTCTTTCAAATATACTGCAAAAGATGGTGGATAAAGGTAAGAGGTCATGGCCTGATAAACTCTTTCATGCTTTATGGGCTTATCGGACTACCACCCGCAATGCAACGCGGTCAACTCCATATTCGTTGGTATATGGAACAGAAGCAGTCTTGCCAATTGAAGTTCAATTGCCCTCACTCAGAGTAGCCATTTGTGATCAGTTATCTACAGATGAGCAATCCCAAAAGCGATTGAATGAATTGGAACAGTTAGATGAGAAAATATTGTACACTTTGCACCACTTGGAAATCTATCAGAATCGAATAACACGAGCTTTTAACAAAAAAGTTAGTCTTCATTCATTCATTCAGGGAGAATTGGTATTAGTTTTCAGAACTCCAATGATACCAGGAAAGAAACCTCCCAAGCTTGATCCAAAATGGGAAGGACCTTATTCAATACATAGGGTCTACTCCAATGGAGCTTATTCATTAATCTCAATGGATGGAGAACTCATCACGACTCCAACCAATGCCAGATTTATGAAGAAATATTTTGTATAAACACAAAATATGGTCCCCAGAACCAAGACTCTTACAATTGGTTCATACAACAATGGTCCAGTATGACCTTAAACTGCAACTTCGTCCAAAATGACGTTAAACTGTGAAAAAGTTCCCTAAACCGTCCAGCATGACCTTAAACTGCATCATCCTTGGTCCATGCACATGAACATAAACTATTTGCAACTCCCTTATGTCCAGCAAGACGTTAAACTATGACGTCCTAACTACATGACGCTAAACTGTATAAAAGTCCCTTACGTCCGGAAAGACGTTAAACTATATAATCTCAAAGGTCCAGCATGAAATTAAACTACACCATTCACGGTCCATGTATATGACCTTAAACTATTTGAACTTTTGTCCGACATGATGTTAAAATGGTACACTCTTTTGTCCTTACTGCATGACATTAAACTGCACAAATCCCCTTTTTGTCCTACATGACATTAAACTGTTATTTTTTCCCTGCTACATGACACTAAACTGTGCAGCACCAATAGTCCTAACTGCAAGACTTTAAACCGCATAGTCCCTGAATATGTCCTACATGACATTAAACTGTGCATCGTTAAGGTTGTTATTACCTCTTGTTTCTCACACCGAGTATGACTCACGTGAGCTTAGAGCAAACCTCAACCATAACACTCTCTTTGGCCCCCTAACCATGTGTAAGTCCCAACAACATTTTTTATTAGATCATTGTCCCCAAGAACAACTTGATCATTAATTCATTCTTTAATTGAACTACACGGACTTTGATCCTTGCCCTCTAGGCTGGGTGTGTAGGCAACCTCCCAGGGTTCAAGCCCAAAAACAATCTCTTCACATCGGTTCACCACCATCTCTTATGATGTTGATTAGTGAAACCGCACCTAGAATCAATATCTTTACATTGATTCACTTTCATCCTTGTTATATGACGTTAAACTATGCAACACTTTTGTCCGGTATGACAATAAACTACAATATTCTTTGATTTCCTCATTTGAGAGAGAACTATTATTGACATTGATTTTTCAATCATGGTTTTCATTTTCAAAAGACTACGTGCATACATGGTAATGCCTAAACTTTTTATCTCGGGTTAAACCATCATTGCACTAAAGTCCCCTTTCACCCTTCACATGTACGAACCAAATTTGTACAAAGGGTAGTTCTAGAACTACGTGGGCTTGATTCCCATCCTTATGGGATACGTAGGAACATTCGAGTATCCCTCGAATCCAGCCCCAAGTCTTTTGGGCCTAACCCCAAATTTCACTTTTAGTCCCTTGGCTGAAAAGTCCTCATGAAAACACACACTGTGTATTCATTATTATGGTCTGAATTCTATGACCCTAAACTAAGATCTCTCATACTTTTTTCCTGCACGACGTTAAACTGCATTTCAAGAACTACGTATGGCTTGATTATCATTCTTATGAGATACGTAGTGAAGTCCAAAATTTCAATTCAGGACCCAGCCAAAACATGATTATGGTTATCATTGACCTATGTATCTCTATATATATTGGAAAATACCCATCTTTATGTGTTATAATCCTAACCTTAAATATTTTCAGATCTTCATAACCCTTTTCATGACTTCTAGTCACAAAAATGTCAAACTTCTGAGAATTATTTTGATTGACTATGCAGCACGTGCCCATAGGTGGCCTTGCATAAACAGTCCACATAACAGACTTGTCAGCCAAAAGATGCTATTTATTTGACCATGCAGCCAATGCCCTTAGGTGGCCCTGCATATTTCAACCCCCAACGGGTTTTTGTCAAATAATAGTAACTTCATTCTTGGGAAGAATGCCTCTTTTGTCCTTATTTGTCTTAAATGACGGTATGTAGGGATCTGCAAAAAATAGCCATCCTTAACATATTTTTCCCATATCATTTTTCATGATCTGAAAGTATTCAAGTCTACAGTTTATTCTTCTTCCCTACGTTTGGGTCAGACCTTCGTAGGAGTGATATTCATCCAGTTCTTCGATATTCTTGTTCGGAAATATCTTCTCCATATTCAAGTACCTCTTTCCATACAACAAACTCTATAATTTAGAAAATCTGAATCTCAATAAACTTTCACTGGCTTTTAGCACTAGGAAAGTAAATTTCTGAGAGTTCTTTTTCCTAACTATGCAGCACATGCCCATAGGTGTCCTTGCATAAACAGTCCACATAACAGACTTGTTAGCCAAAAGATTCTATTTATTTGACCATGCAGCCAATGCCCTTAGGTGGCCCTGCATATTTCAAACCCCTAACGAGTTTTGTTAAATAATAGTAACTTCATTCTTGGAAACTACTTCTTCTAATGCCTTTTAGCTCTTTTTCATATCATTCCTCAGATTCAAATATTCTTAAGCCATAGTTTACATATTTTCTCTCATACTTGAGTATGGTAATATGTTTTCAGATAAATTGTCAAGTAATTGAATCAATTTTAATCCATTTTGGTCAAAGCTATTTTGACCTTAAACATTAGCCCCTTTATGTCCGGCGTGCATGACTTTAAACTGCCCACAAAAAGACAAAGGAACTCTGAATAAAAGTCAAGTTCCAACTCACTAAACATACATTCTGTATGATTTAGGTAATATTGAGCAATTAAAAGATTCAAAGTTTGTAGGGTTATTTGTAATAATCCTAGTAAAAATCAAACTATACTTACTAGGACCATTGGATTAAGTAAATTTGAAGCAGGTAATGAAAGAATGCAGGTACAAATTACTGAAGATGAAAGTGTTTTTCATTGATACACAAGAGTTAGAAGGACATCCACAGACTGGAGTCTCTTCTCTTTTTCAAGAATTACAAGAGGCTTTCAACATAACACTTCATTTGATTTACGGAATCCCGAGCTTCATCAGCAACAACCTGGAATTAATTCATTCAACTGGATACAATAAGAGATGCAGTGATACCAGCTCTTCTTGGAACAATTGTAAAAGGATGTTCTTGAGTGCGGTTTGAGAAAATTTTTTGCTGATCAAACAGTGACTCTGTTTATGTCCAAGAGACTTGGAAGATGGATACATGGATTTGAGAATGGAGCATTGGAAGTAAAGAGACATTTGGAGAGAGTACTCTTTTCAGATATTGCTCTAATACCATGTTTGTCTTCTCTCCACCAACCATTAGTGGAAAACATTTCAGCCCATGGGTTTTCCATTTTCATATCTGCAAGGAAATGACATGGAGGAAGAATTTGAAAGTTCACACCATTGTTGTTGCTCTTAATGCACAACATAACTGAAATGAAGGAGTAGCAGCGCGGCTGCATTTCAGGTGTGTAGTTCTTTGCATCTGGAACATTGACTCCTTGCAGGTGACCATGACCATATAGAGGCAGGCAGATGCTCTGTGGGAAATTAAGATGATATTTCTTCAAGTACTTAGCCAAATCTGGGAGAGTGCTGTTGCAGATATCATAATAATCATGGCCAATAATGTTCATTATGTCATCAATCCGCTTGCTATCCAGTTCATCAGCCGTTCCAATTCTTTTGGGAACCACTGAATCTGCAGAAAAGAAGAATAAACTAAATCTTAAATAAAAAAAAATGGCTAAGGAATAAAGGCGCGCAAGTCTAAAGAATGGCGCGCAAGTATCCATGTGCCGTGCTAATTTTTGATGCGCAAGTGTAAACCGCGCAAGTACAAAATACCTTTACAATAGCGCGACATCGAAGAAAACGTTGGAAAACAGAGCACCTTGCGTGGATAAGATAACCTACGCGACGAGAGCTCGAGAAGGTATGAAGTCCGGAAATCCGGATGCTTGTACGAAGGTGAGGCCATGTATTTATAGGCCAGGAGGCCTATCTGCGCGCCGTACCCAGTGCGCTCAAGGCCTGCGCGACGCAAACTTGCGCGCCACCCTCTATGCCCTGAAGACCTGCGCGCCCCTTTTCATTTGGATAGGATTCTATTTCCTCAGAGTCAAATCCTCATTTCTCTCCGGATCCAACTCTGAGGGGGGACTTTTGTAGACGCTCCTTTCGTCACAGAATCTAAAGATCGGAAAAGGGGAATATATGAGCTCAAAGTGATTCAACCTTTGAAGAAAACATCAAAAATCGACAAAGGCATGAACAAAGGATCAAAAGCAACTGCACCGCGCAAGTTATATCACTGTCGCGCAAGTAAACTTGCGCGACGCCCTTGGTCGCGCAAGTGACTTGCGCGACTTAAGTGATAACCGCCCGGTAACCGCCTGGGGTCTTCTCCTGCCTATAAATAGACCCTGTGGGCCCCCCATTCAAGAGGATCTTTTTCCAGAAACTCGGATTGAAGCTCCCGACGCCCAAGTCTCTTCTCAAAGCTTCCGGAACACTTCTAAAGGTAATTTTGTTTTACCTAGAACGAAATATTTAAAGAGAAGAAGGAAGACCTAAGTGTTGAAACTCATCAACACTTGCGCGCCGCCTTATTCCTTCAATAGAACTCGTGCATCCCTTTTTTGGAAGAACCTCAAGAGGATTCTAAAAGGATTTATAAAGATTCGCTCAAATATTCTAATGATGTTTGAGAATCGCGCAAGTACCCCTCATGTCGCGTAAGTATACTTGCGTGACCAATACTTGCGTGCCGCCGCAATACTTGCGCGCCTTTCAAGACTTGCGTGCCCCTACCTTTTTGGGTGACCATCTTTCCCATTTTACCCCTCTTAAGCCATCAAACCTTTCCTTTTCAAGATTCAGTCTTCAAGACACTCTTCAAATCCATTTATGGCATGATTTCTTGATTTGACTTCCTTATCTAAAAGGAATTCTGTGGAATATCTCTCAAAACCTAGTGATTTAAATATCCTTATGTCACTAAATATGGAGAGTTCATTCATTTAACCTCATCCTTTAAGATGAGAGAATCCTTAACTTGGGTCTCCTTTTCAGGAATAATCCCTAGTTATAAGTCCTTTAACTTGGGCATCCTCCTCAGGAGTAAGCCCCAAACCTTAATTCCTAACCTGGGTCTCCTTTTTCACGTATAAAACCCAGTTATAATCTTGGGCTTCCTTTTCAGGAATAAGCCCCAAGTCCCCTAATTTCTCTTTAAGCAGTCCTAATTTACCCTTGATTTGGGTTTCCTTTTCAGGAGTAAAACCCAATCATAAGTCCCCTCCTAACTTGGGCATCCTCCTTAGGAGTAAGCCCCAAGATTAGAGTATTAAAATCTCCATGAAGCACATATACCTTTATGGACCCTGTTCATGGATTTTCTCCCTAAAAGTGAATCCTAAACCTTCATCTATCTGGGAAGTCATAGATACATAAGCCCCAAACAATTTCTTATGATTGCATCTTTCATGGAACAATTGTCTAATTTTTTACCAATACCTCTTGTTTCTCACACCGAGCATGACTCACGTGAGCTTAGAGTGTAAAATTAATTATGACATCCTTCTTTGAGCCATCAATCATAAACGTCATACTCCATTACTCGAACTACGTGGGTTCTGATTCCTTTTCCAAAACAAAGTATATGTAGGTAGCCCATTTATGGGTTCGATCCCAACTTTGAAATAATCCATGTCCTTCCGAATGACGATAAACTTCAAGTGCCCCACTGAGTGGATTTAAAATCAGCCTGGTCATCATAATGACCAAGAGACTTTTATAAATGTTTTTGAAGGATACCATTGACTCAGAATCTCTAAATAGATACAGATGATTCTCTATTGATGAAGAACCTCGAATACATATAAAAGATTCTCTAAATTTCTTAAATATTTAATCATTGATTGTTAAAACTGAAGGAAATCTCATTTTATACTTGGTAATGTAATAAGGATTCATGAACATAACTTAAATCTATAAAGAGAGTCCCGGAGTATACAATAATTCCCTCAAAAAGGTGTGATAAGTCCGACCTCCCATCCTCTCGACCAATGCAAATTCCTAAGCCTCATTAGCCCACAAACTAATGAGCGCCTACCTTTGGAAAGTAGGTCCAAACGGATATGGAATCATTGGATGTTTCCCGTTCTACGAATAAACCCGTTAGAAACCGATCAGAATGTTTGAATCTCCCATCCAGGAGGTCATCCCCGGATTCCGTGTGAAACAGAGATCAATTGAAACCCTTAGTGTGTGACCCTATAGGATTATTTCTCTTTGGAATTAGGTGAGATTGCATAAAGTACAATATAATTATCAATCAATGGGTAAAGGAGCCCATGATAAAGAATTTAATGTCACAATGTCAACAAAAACATATGAATACTCACTGTGTAATATAATCCCTTAGACATTATATCTCATTAATCAGTTTTCACATCTGTTTCATCAACATATATACTCGATACATCTTTCTTTGACTATATTAAATAAACACATCATTACACCATGGAAATGAAATTTAATGTGATAGTTCTATTCTAATAAAAGGGCCAAGATATATACTTCCATAAATATGGAAAGGGAAAACCCTTCATTGAATTATCTATTAATAACATGTCATTCATGATGCACCCAACACACCCTATTTCTCTAAAAAATGGAATCATAATTTTGCTATGTAAATCTAAGTGAACGGGTCATGTCATGAATTATTGATAATATTAAAGTCTAAGGACCATTATACATGCTTGAAGATAGGATTATATGATGAGAAAAAAACTTACAGAATTCCTACAGGAGGGTCTATTATCATAATATCATATATTGGAGATTACCAAGTGCAAAATTCAGGATAAGAAGCCTCATCCAATTACGAGTACTCACACATGATAGTATATATACCATGTTCTCTATCATAGTACAGTATCTAACCATAAATTTTTTTAAGAACATTGCTATGAAATTTCAAGGTTCTCATCATAGCAAGGAACTACTATTACCTTATCAATGAAACATATACTCTAGAAAATTATCACATAAATTTTATATAGAAGAGAAATAAATATGTGATAAGATATTAATATTCACTAATTTTAATATAGATGTAATCTAAAGTACAAATTAGTTGGTCCTAGGGTGCCAATTTCAACAGACTCCCACTTACACTAGATCCAAATACTAACGACTGGTTAGTTCTGACATGTTAAACATAATTCCACTAGGTATGGATATAGTTTCCGGGCCTATCATGTTTCCATGACTTGGGTTGGTAAATCCACATGTATTTTTAGAGAATATACTTAATAAAAAATTAATACCCTGAGAAAACACCTCATGTAGTGATAAAACTAAGTGTATATCTTTTTTCCCCACGTCAAAGTCTTGACATCCTGAGTATGACCATAGTCAAAGCTTATCATAATGATAAAAATCATTCTCAGGGACATGACATTGATAAAATTCCTCTTAAGCTACATTATAGGCCAAAACAAACTTGAATATTGTAGATATGGAAACCCCTAGGTGTAATAAATTTTTCTGTCATATTACCTTAGCATTTTATGTGATAATATATCAAATTGAACTATGCGAGGACAAGTTTTCAATTTCGATGATCACTAGTATTCCCACTTATTGGTATACTAGGAACTCATCTAGTATTACTTTTCCAAGTATTATTAGATAAATCTAACTTTAATTTTATACATTTATGTTGGATATATTTGATATTGGCCTTCTATACACAATGCACTAGTAATATCAAACATTAGTACATATCATAGAAGATGATATAAATTCCTAGCACTTAAGTGTGTGAAGTTTTAATCTCAATAATCTCTTCCTATGACCATGCATGTTATACTATAAGGATTATATGCCCCTATAAATTTTTTATTGAATTGTTAATATATGTACTATGACCAGATTTAGAAAACCCATAGATCTATTTTTTTACATCTTGTTCCCTAAAACACGATTGATAATTTTATTCATACTTGGAGAAATTAATTCCTTATTATTATCAAAATGGTAAGCCAAATTTTTTTCCATATGTTATCAACGTATTTATCTTGAAAACTTATATTACTCACACTAAAAAGATAGAGACACATGTCATTCATTCATTTTCAGATGAATATTCTATTATCTCTATGCATGATTTATTCATAAATTAATCAATACAATATGTATATCTTATTGTAATTTATTGATGTCACCAACTCTTTCTAGTTATTCATTATAGATATATACTATAGGGTATCTTTTTTGGTTGTTTCATATATATATATATTAATGTTTCCTCTAAATTAGGTGGCTGTGATAATCAATAGACCGATATGATGATCATAGAAATATGACCTGACATGTATAATTCAAAAATTATTTTAGTCATGATGAGTGGTGAATACATTTTTTCTTAAAATAAAACTTTCAATAATCATTCATTCTATATTGGTATGGTCTTTTACTATTCATGTCAATTTTTTCTTGAATAATCACCAGTGGTATCAAGTCTTAGAAACATTCAAAATATAGAATCCCTAAATTTTGATACATGTAGTCCATTACTTGAATTTATAAAAACTTTTCAACCCTAGCATATTACCATTTAATAATTCTTTGTAGAAATATTCATTCTGAAAGAATAATATATGTATCACCCATTTTAGTGAACATAAATCACCTCTTTGGTTATAAATTCCTACATAGTATGTGTCTCTGGAACTACTCCTCCCACTAAGATCAGTGGAGTCCCATATTCCTATGCCTACTTATGGACATCCAGATCCATAACCCATAGAAGATAAGTATGCTCCCACTATCTTAAATAGATAGGATTTCATTATTAAAATATAGTAAGTCTTGAATATATATTAATATCCTTAGTGGATATAATAATATCAACTCAAATGCACCTTAATTTTTTTATACTCATTTGTATCTAAGGCTGAATTTTAACAAATGAATTTCAATAAACACTTGTGGTTGTGTCTTGAAAAATTATTATAATATTATATTTGATATGATATCCATCAAATAGTTTAGTTGGAATGTGGTTAGTTGTTTCACTTCTATTTGAAAAACATGTTTTTGAAGACAAAATAGAAGAACTAAAATATATATAAGTTTTATAATTGATCTTCCTTTTACTACCATCCTGAAATTTATGTATATAAAGAAATATGAGTTTGGAATAACCTTTACTAAACATATATGATCAATGATTACTTGGATAATATTTTCTCCACAAGACAACTCATATATTCCCCAATATTTACCAAGTGAACTCATTTACTTCACTGAGATTTTTTTAAATTTCTTAAGGGAATATTTTGAAGTATAAGAAGTTACCTTTTTATTTAAAATAGTTCATGAGGCCATTTTAAACCAACTTTTTTTTTGTGATGTAACTTCATTTAAAAAGGTTTATTTATCCAAAACATGACAAGTAGTTTATTTGTATATCTAGTATCTTAACTCAATTGAGACTAAAACAAATTTATGGGTATAAATAGTTCAAATACTTTCAGTTTCATTTGACGAAGAATTATCTTTTCAAAATCCAGTAAGATTCTTATATTTTATATTCATCTTTCATTGAAAATGATATTTATAAATAAAGAGTTACTGAAATATTAGTTATTATTAAAGCACCATAAAAACATTTATTCCAAAAAAAATGTTTCATTATGTCCAGTGAAACGATTGATTCCAGATTCATGGTGACAATGGAGCTCCACCGCTTGGTAGACATGTTGTAGTTGGCGATGGATTCTCTGGACCCTCCCCCCTTGGTGGGGGAGGGTCCTCCTCTGCTTCTCAATAGCGTTCGGTTGGTTCATTTTGTTCCCTTATCTTACCCTGAGTTTCTACCCTCCTTTCCTCTGATTTCACTAGTCCATAATGTTCTGGAATACTTTTAAAGATTTCCACAACTATTGATTTCGACTTCGGAATTGACAGATGCATCTTCTCTGATTCATCTGACGTTAATTTCATGCTTCAAAAATCATCGTCTGTTGGTGGAATTATTTAACCGATTAATCTTAAACTCATGGGGACTAAAAGAACAAGCAAGGGTAGGGTTTCTTGATTCCAAAATCATAATGATCCGGTTCACATATGAGGAATACATGATTCTTTCCTAGTAGAGCGCACCTCGCACCAGTTATGGAGCATAATTTCTACCATTCAAGTTGTCATATGATGTTCATATGAAGCGAGATTCACTAAAAATGGTGGTCTGGGTAAGATTTCTGAATCTTCCTCTTCCATTTCAAAACCCGTCAATCCTTCGTATGCTTGGTAATTTGGTAGCACACTATCTTTGTTTGGACAATAGGAATAGGGCCACATGTCATCTAATTTATCCTAGGATTTGTCTCAAAGTTGATGTCTCTAAGCCTCCTATTGAGTCCTTGTTGATTACAGTGGGTGAGGAGTTCAAGTACAAATGATTCGTTGTGTTTGAGTCATGGTTTTAGTTCTTCTTGTTATGTAAGAAATTGGAACACAACATGGAGAATTCTAGGTGCAAGGGGATGATGAAACTGGGTGTTGGTGATGTTCAGGTGCCTTGATCTAGGATGTACCCTTTATTGGAAAGCCTCTAGATTGAAATTATCCAACTGATATTGGTAAAGGTTCAGTTCAAAATACTGGAAAAGATGATGGTTTTAGTAATTCAGACATTTCAAGGAAGCAGAAGTAGGCAGTGGTGACCTCTCCTAATCCAAAGGTCACTGATATATTCAACAAGATGATTTAGGATTTGGTAGAAACTTCAGGCTATTATGAAAAATCTAGAAATGATGGTGCTAGGCCGTGTGCTAGCTTCATCCAGAATGGTTCTGCTAGGAGTGAGGTCTAATCAAATTTGTGCAATGCTGATGATCCATAGGATGTAGGATGTGATGAGAATGCTACTGAGGAGGAGGAGACAGAGGGATTGTCTATTGCTTTGCCTATAGAGGTTCTAGGATTGACCAGTGTTTCCTTTCTAAAGGGGGGAATATAGGGGACTGTCTAGGATGTGGTTAACTAGGCCACATTTAGAAATGAAAGAGGTTCTAACTGTAGGTTCCGGGCGCAACAGAAGCACATTGGTTGGATTGACCAACTTTGATTTTAGCGTTAAAAAATGTTCAAACCAAGATCCGTCATGATATAAAATGCCAAATCTTTAGAATAGAATGAAGAACGAAAAAAAGAGGGAGTCCCGGAACCATAGAGATAGGATCATCATATGTTGGTTAAAATTAATTTAATTAATTCACAAGAATTACCTTGGTGGAATTCATTCTTCGTTGATGTCTCTGGTCATGATCTGGTGTGATCCATTGCTGCGTTGTAGAATCCAAGTGTAGGATTCCTCTAGTGGTGATCCAAACATGCTCCACGTATCTCTGGACGTTGCCGAAGGGATCTCTAGGTGCTAGCATGGAAAAACCTTCGCTTGTGATGTCTGCCTTTGATCGTCTTTATCTGGTGATGGTGGATCTCTCTCGATCTTGAGAGCGTTCTTGGAGGAATGATTTCTTTCAGCCTTGAGAGAACTCTCCAGAATTGTTGTTCACAACTATTGGGAAAAGTGTTGGGGTTGTGAGGATATTTATAATCAGGTTTGAGGTTTACAGAGTTATGAAAATAAATAAACGCGTTACGCATTTTATTTATTTCATCAACTCTTATTGAAAACCCTCATGTCAAATTATTAATTCCTTGACATGCACCCATGCTGATTATAATAAATATCATTTAATAAAATGATATTATTTTCCTAAAATCCCGACTGTAAAAACTACACGCCGTGTAATCATTAATACACAGAGTGTACTCCTTTTCCATAAAACTACACAGTGTGTATATTTAATATACACGACATGTACTTTTATTTTCCATTTTCCTTTATTTCCTCCACCACATTTATTAGACCTTGAGTAATGGCTATTTATTTCTTAAATAAATGTAACTTCATTACTTGCTAATAAATATATATTTTTTCATCCACAATATATTCTCTTGAATAACTAGTGTTGAAATAAATGCAATCAGACATCCTTAAATAATTATTAAACCAAAGTTGGGAATAATATTTATTTAACTTGTTAAATTAATATTGAACTGAGATATATGGACACACTTAGTGTGTGACCCTCTAGGCCCCTTTCTCAGTGGCATTAGGCAGAGCCTGCCTGAAGTCCAAGGTTAGCGTCTAGCAACACGCCAAGACACCTATATAGAAAGAAGTTAATGCCACAATGACGTGTCACCGCCTACAAACATTTACCGTGTAATATAATCCCTTTGTCACGATATCTCGAATCAAGTGGGTTGCATGCTAGTGCCATCAACCCATGTGCTCGATTATTCTTTCTTTGACATTCCAGAATTGAACTCACCCATACCTTACCATGGACATATATTTATTTAGGATATATCAATTCCATCAAAGGGCCTGAGATATCTACTTCCGTTATGAAACAGAAGGTACAAATCCTTTCTCGCATTATCTATTAATGCTGTATTACTCGTGACGCACCCAACGTATCCTACCTCACTGCGAATAGTGTGTTGTCACAGTTTTCTTCAATACATCTAAGTGCGTGAGTTGTAATACCCATTAATAATAATCTTAAAGTCTAAGGACCAATACACATGTCCACCGATAGGAACATCCAATGACACTATGAAATGTGGATTTCCTATTAGCGGGTCTCGTTCTCATAATATCCTCCAGGATATTACCAAGGGCGCACACCATGAGAAGGTGCCTCAAAGTTTTATGATTCGTCTTCCCTAATGGCCTGTATTATTTGTGTCCCTCAAATAACATCATCTGGAAATAGACCATATATTCAAGAACAGTGTTATGGCACTTTCGGGTTCTCATCATTGCAGGGATCCGCTATGACCCTTTAATGCAACAGCTGTCCTTAGGACATTATCACATGCATTATCACGCAGAAGAACAATCAAGATGTGATAAGGTATTTATTAATGAATAAAGTACAAAGTAGTTGGTTCTAGGCCACCAACTCCAACAGAATCCCACTTGGACTAGAGACAACTACTAACAACCTTTAACCCGCTCGCTCTCACATGATATTCATGCTTCTACTGAGATAAACCTTTAGTCATGGGGTCTGACACGTTATCTTCTGTGGACAATCTTCTCACTACAACTTCACCTCTATAATAGAAATCCCTCAAGAGGTGATACTTCCAGAGTATGTTCTTTTTCCGTTGATGTAACGTTGGTTCTTTTGAAAGAGCCACCACTGTAGTATTATCACAATACAAAGTGATGTGATCTTTACTTCTAGGAACCACATCAAGCTCCTGGACAAAGTTCTAAATCCAGACGGCTTCCTTGGATGCATCAGAAGCCACTATATATTCGGACTCCACTGTAGAATCGGCGACAACTGGCTGCTTTGAATTCTTCCAGCTCACAGCTCCTCCATTGAGACAGAAAACATATCCAGATTGCGACTTCAGATCGTTCTGATCTATCTGAAAACCAACATCAGCATACCCTCTAGTGACAGGATCCTCGTCTCCTCCATACACCAGGAACATATCCTTAGTTTTTCTCAGATACTTAAGGATAGTCTTAACAGCAGTCCAATGTTGTTCTCCTGGATCTTCCTGATATCTACCTACCATGCTCAGTGCATAGGCAACATAAAGCCTGGTACATAACATGGCATACATGATGGATCCTATAGCCAAAGCGTATGATATATTACTCATTATATCTTTCTCCTGTTGTGTTTGTGGACACATTTTCTTAGAAAGATGTAGGCCATGTGACACTGGAACTAATCCCCTCTTGGATTGTTCTATACTAAATCTCTTTAGTATCTGGTCAATGTATGTACTCTGACTTAGTCCAAGCAGCCTCTTGGATCTATCATGAATGATCTTGATCCCTAGAATATAGGCTGATTCACCCAAGTCCTTCATGGAGAAACACTTGTTCAACCAGTCCTTAACTGACTGTAATACTGGTACATCATTTCAAATAGGCAATATGTCATCAACATATACTACTAGGATAACGATCACATTCCCATTAAACCGCTTATAAACATAGGGCTCACATTCGTTCTTAATGAAACCAAATTCCTTTATGGCTTCATTAAATCAAATGTTCCATGACCTGGATGCTTTCTTTAATCCATAAATGGATTTCTGCAACTTATAAACTCGTTTGGCTTCACCTGGTGTCACAAAACCTTCTGGTTGTGTCATATAGACATCTTCCTGAAGGTTCCCATTAAGGAATGATGTTTTGATATCCATTTTCCAAATCTCGTAGTCATGGTAAGATGTTATGACAAGTATGATTCTTATGGATTTAAACATTGAAACTGGTGAGAATGTTTCATCATAGTCAATTCCTTGACGCTATCTGAATCCTTTAGCCACTAGCCTTGCTTTGTAGGTTCTAACTTGACCTTCCATGTCCAGTTTTCTCTTGAATACCCATTTGCATCCAACAATATTTACATCAACTGGCTCATCGACCAGAACCCAGACTTGGTTCTGATACATGGAATCCATCTCAGAATTCATAGCTTATAGCCATCTTACAGCTTCTAAGCTTTCTACTGCTTCCTTGTAGGAGAGAGGTTCATCATTGTCCAACAATAATGATTCACCATCCTCAGTGACTAGGAAACCAAATCTATCTGGTTACCTTACCTCTCTTGATCTCCTACGTAGTACTTTTGTTTCTGGAACCTCTTCCACGGGGACCTGTGGAACTTGTTCTTGTACCAACTCCTGTGTATCTTGAGCATCAACTTCATCGAAGTCAATCTTTCTCCCACTATCCTTCTTGAGGATGTGCTCCCTCTCAATAAAGATGGCTTGTCTGGCGAAAATCACTTTCTTGTATGAAGGGTTATATAGGTAATATCTTTTCGTTTCCTTGGGATATACTATAAAGATACACCTCGTGCCCCAGGGTGCTAGTTTGTTGCCTGATAAGGCATTAACAAATTCCTCGCATCCCCATACACGTGTGTGAAACAAAGTGGGTTTCCTTCCATTCCATAAATCGGATGGAATTCCATTTTCCACCTTAGTTGGTACTCGGTTTAATGTGTATACTGCAGTTTGTAATGCATATCCAAAAAAGGATAATGGAAGATCTTCAAGACTCATCATCGACCTCACCATGTCCAACAAGGTAAGGTTACTCCTTTCACTAACACCATTCCACTGTGGAGTATAAGGAGGAGTGAACTGAGATAGAATCCCAGACTCCTGTAGAAGATCAAAACTCTTGGTTCAGATATTCTCCACCTCGATCTGATCGAAGTTTCTTTATCTTCTTACCAAGATGATTCTCCAATTCATTCTTGAATTCCTTAAATTTCTCTAAGGACTCTGACTTATACCTAATTAAGTAGACATAGCCATATCTACTTAAATCATCAGTAAAAGTAATGAAGTAAGAATTTCCACCTCTAGCTTCTACTGGAAATGGCCCACATACATCCGTGTGAACTAATCCTAGAAGCTCTATGGCCCTTTCACCGTGTCCACCAAAAGGCAGCTTGGTCATTTTACCTTGTAAACAAGCGTGACATCTATCAAGTGGTTTTAGCTTAGTAGAGTCTAAATAACCATCTTGGTATATCTTTGTCAGTCGCTTCTAATTTACATGACTGAGACGGTGATGCCACAACTGGGTGATGCATGAGTCATGTGAGTTTGTTTCGTTATCGATTTCCAACACTTGGTTTTCATAATTTAATACATACAAACCATTATTTAAATGCGCCATACCATAACATACATTGTTCTTATAAAAGAGACAACCCTTATTTACAAACTTGAAAATAAATCCATCTATATCCAAAAAAGATACAAAAATTATGTTCTTGGTAACACTAGGAACATAATAACAGTTATATAAAACCAAAATCATCCCAGTCAGCAATGATAGGTGGTAATCTCCAATAGCCAACACAGCCGGCCTTGCGCCATTGGCAGCTCGAAGATCCACCTCTCCTCTGGAAATATTTCTAAATCTACTTGGTTCCTACATTTGAATATAGATGTGAGCCCCAAAAGCTGTATCTAATACCCAATGTGTAGAAATATAAAGATTACACTCGATAACGAACACACCTTTAGCGTCCCCATGCTTCTGGGTTCAGTTCCTCTTCCAGTGGCCTTGCTTGCCACATGTAAAACATACTACCTCCCATTCCTTGCCCTGCCTTTGGATCTTACCCTTCTTGGAAGGACGACGCTCAGGGGATTCAGACCGTTTATAAGTCTTTGGCCCCTTTGCCTTGTCATTTCTTTTCTTATTCACCATAAGGACTATGGGTTTGTCACACCCCATGTCCATATCTACTTGGAAAATTAAGTTCAGAATTTCTGATAGACTCTTGTCATTATTTCTCATATTGTAGTTGACAATAAAGCTTGAGAAGGCCTTGGGCAGTGATGATAGGATGAGATCTATACACAACTCATCCGGGAACTTAATCCCTAAGATGTCTAGGCATTCAATGTAGCCAATGAGCTTGAATACATGAGGCCCAGCTGGCGCAGAATCTCCAAGCTTAGTTGTAAAAAAAGTATTGGAGATCTCATATCTCTCCTGTATCACCTTCTTTTGGTAGATATCCTTAAGGTGAGACATCATGCTATACGCGTCCATGTTTTCATGTTGCTTCAAGATCTCATTATACATGGACGATAGCATGAATCACTGGACATCTGTGTAATCATCCATGTGTTTCATGTAGAGATATAGTTCCTCATCACTAGTCTGCTTTCTAGGTGCAACTGAAATAAGCTCTTCCAGCACATACAATTTCCTTTTGTGGTGAAGGATGACACGTAAACGCCTCTGCCACTCTTGGAAATTGGTACTGGTGAGAAGGTTTTCCTTCTTGAGTATGGTTTGCAATGATATGTTTGAATTCATTTTTCTTCCCTTTTCTACAAATTAATATGAGCAAAGGTTTAGTACTTTATTAAAAAAATGAGACAAATAAATAAATTAATACTTATTAGTCTCCAAATATTTTATCGAAATCCAATATCCCTCACCATTGACTTAGGAATATTCTGTTGCTTGAATATTCTAGTGGCAAGGATCCATATTGCCCTTCGCATTACCCCAACTAGGGTTGGTCAAGAAACTTGAAGGGTTTTAGGTTGGCATTCCAAATGCCAACTTCATTAACTCTCAGCTCCTTGATCTGCTGAGTGGACTCCCCAATCATGAAATCCTTTTATTTTGGATTTCCTCAACCTTTGCCTCTTGGTCACACCAAGTCCTGCTGTGGCAGTAAACCCTTGATGCGAACCAAGTCAAGTCAATCCAAAACCTTGAATTAGAATTCCCCGATAATTGAAAGCACCCCAACTAGGGTTGGTCAAGCACTTTGAACTATGGTTCGATTCTAACCAAAATTATAGAAGGCTATACCGACTTAATATTTCGTTGAGGGATTTTATCCTTATACATAAATTTACAATTTATTATCTTTTATTACATGCTTGTTAATATTAAGTGGGATATACATAAGTGATTAACCATGTCTAAGATAATATTTACGTATAAGCCAGTTTTATTTTAGTTCTATCTTGCATGGTTGTTTAATTCATTAATTGTGTGATCATGACAACACACCCACAATAAATAAACCATGAAACTGACAAAAATAAAATAAATGGCATGATCATGAGTTTTGTTCTATTGGTTAGTTTATCTAGTGGTTGATAAACTAACCCAAGACCTAGGGGAGAAAAACCTTGAACCTTTCGGGTTCATGTTTACAGCTTTACACCTATCCACCTTTGTATCTCCTTGGATTGGTTTCGCGTTGGCTCCTGACTTGAGCCTCCTCCACTAGATTGGGAGCTCCATCCATTACATATGCATTTATCTCACATGTAGGTGAGGGGTAAAAGGGGTTTTTACATAAAAGAATCCTTGTTCGCACAGGCCCTACATATTAATGCGGAGAAGGCTCGCAGACAAATAAATTTAATTTAAAAAAAAAAATTAAATAAAATCATTCACATACAAAGGTCTTGGTCTAGCTCATGATCATTCATATATGCAACGATATTTATGCATAAATAAAACTATCATTCAATTCTTTAATCATTCTTGTTTAAGATAAATCACACTCGAATCAATTAATTATCTTTAATTAATTAATCCTTTTATCTTAAACCCTTTTCTGAATTTCCTTGAGATTCTCATCCATCATAATTTTAAACAAATAAATTTATCTAAATTTATCTTTGTACGTAACTTGTACCTTGGAGACAACCCGGTGAATTATTGTTCATTACGCAGATGTTAAATTAAACACATATATATAAAACACCCATCACGTGTTGTACCTCAGCTTTACGCCTGCACCATGGTACACGTCTCAAGGGTTTGTATAATATAATAATACATTTTAATAAATCTGTGTAATTTGGGTGAGTACACGATGTGTAGTTCTGACTACATGGAGTGTAATTTTCTTCACCATCCATCCGAAGTACACGCCCAAGGACATGGCGTGTTAATATAATTTGGAAATTTTCGGAGTACACAGTGTGTTCAGTGGGACACACGCTGTGTAGTTTCCACGTTACACGGTTTCCAGCCGGGAAATCCGTCTACGGGGTACACGGTCCAACCCTAACCCGAAGGGACTACACACTGTGTTCTGTTGGACCACACGATGTGTAATCTGGAAACCGTGTGCTACCTATTCCTGGTCAACACACAGTGTCATAAATGACTTAGATAGGATCAATACACGGCCTAATTTGGTAGACCAGTCCGATGCGTGAACCTAGACTACACGACATGTAATTCCGAATACATGCCGTGTATTCTTGTTTTGTATGGCTAGGAACGTTTGGCTCCTCTGGATGCGATCCTCTATTTTATTTTAATCAAAAATTAAAAGAAAAGGTCATTTCTGTATATTGAATGAGAAACAATAAAGGAGGAACAAATCTCGAGATTCAGATTTAAAGAGTGATTAACTTGAATTGAAACAACTAAATTAATAAATGCGTAAATCACCAACGAAAAACTAAATAATTATAATCAACAATATGACCCCTCTGATACCACTTGTAGGTTCTAGGTGTAATAGAAGCGCATTGGTTGGATTATCCAACTTTGATTTTAGTATTAAACAACGTTCAAACTGAGGTCCGTCATGATATAAAATGATAGATCTTCAGAATAGAACGAAGAAGGAAAAACAAAAGAGGGAGTCCCTGAACCATAGAGATAGTATCATCATATGTTGGTTATAATTAATTTAATTAATTCACAATAATTACCTTGGTGGAATTATTTCTTCATTGATGTCTCCGGTCACGATCCGGTGTGATCCATCGTTGTGTCGTAGAATCCAAGTGTATAATTCCTCTAGCAGTGATCCACACATGCTCCATGTATCTCTGGATGTTGCCAAAGGGATCTCAGGGTGCTAGCACGGAAGAACCTTCACTTGCGATGTCTACCTTTGATCACCTTGATCCAGTGGTGGTGGATCTCTCTCGATCTTGAGAGCGTTCTTGGAGGAAGGAGTACTTTCGGCCTTGAAAGAACTCTCCAGAATTGTTGTGCACAATGATTGGGAAAAATGTTGGGGTTGTGAGGATATTTATAATCGGGTTTGAGGTTTACAGAGTTATGACAATAAATAAATGTGTTACATGTTTTATTTATTTCATTAACTCTTATTGAATACCCCCATGTCAAATTATTAATTTCATGACATGTGTCCATGCTGATTATGATAAATATCATTTAATAAAACGATATTATTTCCTCAAAATCCTGACTGGAAAAACTACATGCCATGTAATCATTAATACACGGTGTGTACTCTTTTTCCATAAAACTACACAACGTGTATATTTAATATACACGACATGTACTTTTATTTTCCATTTTCCTTTATTTCCTCCACCACATTTATTAGAAATTGAGTAATGGATATTTATTTCTTAAATAAATGTAACTGCATTACTCACTAATAAATATATATTATTTCGTCCACAATATATTCTCTCAAATAACTAATTTTGAAATAAATGCAATCAGGCATCCTTAAATAATTATTAAACCACAATCGGGAATAATATTTATTTAACTTGTTAAATTAATATTTAACTGAGATACATGGACACACTTAGTGTGTGACCGTCTAGGCCCCTTTCTCAGTTGCATTAGGCGGAGCCTACCTCAAGTCAAAGGTTAGAATCTAGCAACACGCCAAGGCACCCATAGGGAAAGAAGTTAATACCACAATGATGTGTCACCTCCTATGAACGTTTACCTTGTAATATAATCCCTTTGTCACGATATCTCGAATTAAGTGGGTTTCATACTAGTTCCATTAACCCATGTGCTCAATTATTCTTTCTTTGAATTTTAGGAGTTAAACTCGCCCATACCTTACCATGGCCATGAATTTATTTAGTCTATATCAATTCAGTCAAAGGGCCTGAGATATCTACTTCTGTTATGGAATAGAAGGGAAAAATCCTTTCTCGCATTATCTATTAATGCATTATTACTCGTGACACACCCAACGTATCCTACCTCATTGAAAATAGTGTGTCATCACAGTTTTCGTCAATACATCTAAGTGTGCGAGTTATAATACCCATTAATAATAATATTAGAGTCTAAGGACCAATACACACATCCACAGATAGGAACATACAATGACACTATGAAATGTGGATTTCCAACTGGCGGGTCTTGTTCTCATAATATCCTCCTGGATGTTACCAAGGGCACACACCATGAGAATGTGACTCAATGTTTTATGAGTCTTCACCCCTAATGGCCTGTATTATTTGGGTCCCTCAAATTACATCATCCAACCATAGAACATATATTCAAGAACAGTGTTATGGAACTTACGGGTTCTCATCATAGTAGAGATCCGCTATGACCCTTTAATGAAACAGCTGTCCTTAGGACATTATCACATGAATTGTCACACAGAAGAACAATAAAGATGTGATAAGGTATTTATTAATGAATAAATTACAAAGTAGTTGGTTATAGGTCACCAACTCCAACACTAACTCAGTGATCATGCTTTCAGTTAAAATGGGGAATAGATTTGAAGGGCTGGTTAAGGAAGGATTGTCTTTTGAACAACCAGACTCGTTATAGGTCAAGGTTCTAGATTGGTTCTATGGGAATGAGTCTAGTGAAAATGGTTCCACAAGGAGAAACAAGAGTCGGAAGAGTATTCGTAAGGAGATGAAGGATTACTCCTCTTTACCACCTCCGATAGAGACACAATAAACAATGAATTTGAATGCCAAAGGGATATACAATGAGGTCTTCGACCAGCGGAAGTCGGGTGGTGTATGTGATAAATCCTTGAAACTACTTTTGAGTTTTGAAGAAGAAGTGGAAGAACATGTTCTGCTTCTCAATGCTACATAATAGGAAGCTGCTAAAATGATGGGGAGGTCACTGAGGGTGAATCTTAATGAGGATCAATTTATCTGGATCGACAAACAGGATTTGATTCTTGTTAGGGGATTCAACAATGGGAAGATTAGCCTTGAGGAGTACATTAATTCCTGGGACAAGCTGGCCTTTGAGTTTGAAGATATCATAATGGATAAACCAAACAATTAGGTAACCACTATCTCCTAGAAATTATTAGGGAGATTAATTATGGTAGACTTAAAATTGTCTTTCAATAGTTCTGTTTTTTATTTTTGTGGTTGAACACATGGTTTCTCACTTTTTACTTAAAAGCGTTGAAATAATAAAAAATTAATTTTCTGTGTCTATTGAAACACTTAGATAAATGTTTTGGTAACACTCATTACAGACTTGAATTAATCCAACATGGAAGTGAGAATTAGGGAACTCCACTTAGATAACATATGAATTTACCTTTCTCAACTCCTTTTGAGTTCACTCTACAACCATTTTACTCATGTTCATTTCTTGTATTTAAATACATGTATGTTGTAATCATATTGTATTTAATACCAAGGTAGTGAATAGAAACATGATGAGTATACCTGAAGTGGTTGCATATACTGTCTTTTTAAATTTACTACCATTCCTTTTCCAGTGTCCAAGCTTTTCACATAAGAATAAAATACCCTCCTATTCATTATTCTACCCTTGAATCCTTTGTCTCTTTGAATGATGATATAAAGGATATTTTGGATTTATATTATCCATGGGATCTTCAACCTTGTATTTTAAACTTTTATCCATAAGGGTTGGAGAAACAGGTTTCAACCAGTCCTTATTTGCTTAGTGAAGTATGGAAAAAGGTTTTCTGAGTGAATTATTCATTATATTTATCCGATCATGGAAAAATAATGATAATCTTGGTGGTAAGGATGATAACATAAGATTCATGAACAATTTATTATCTAAGTAGAAGCCTAATTTTACCAAATGATCAATATAACCCAACATTTCCAAAGCATGATCACTAACTAGATTACCTTATTCCAGTTTACATTGATATAGTGCATTTCAAATATTATTTATTTCAACCCTTTCCTTATCTTTTAAAAGAGAATGTATATGTGATATTATGGTGTAAACATCCATGTCCTTATTCTATATCATTAAATCTCTATAAACATTTGATAATATAATACAACAGACATAGGAAACATCCTCTATATACCTCTCGTATGCATCTTTGTCACCTTCACTCACTCACTAAGGTGGCAGAACAAGAATAGGGGATTCCAACATATAATAAAAATTTTATGATAACAATGAATCACATAAAGGATTGTACCATATCCAAAAAATATATTTATAAGGGAAAACCCCAAGTTAATTAATGGTCATAGTGGTTTCATGGGTTCTCTTCCCATTTTATACAATAATTAAAATAGATGATTATTAATTCACTTGATTAAAATTTATGTGAGACATAATGAATTTAATTTTTTAATTCTCCCAATATATTATCATGTCCCAATATCCCTCCTCAGAATGTATACTTGTTTTTATAACAATACGAACTATTGTAAATAAAAATTTCCATTTTGATTTATTTAAATGTATTATTATGTAATATTTTTAAAGAAAAAACATGCACTTATTTGGTTTTATTATATCCTATCATATTTAATTTACCATTAAGAATCATTACCATTGATAATATAGCTGTTGAACAGTGATCACATGATTAGTATATATACAGGGTTTGAACAAATCTAATTAACATAGAAAAAGGAAGTGATGGACTCAACCAGTAGGATCATACCCTATGAAGCCTATTTATTAATGATTCTGAGGGAGATGTCATTTTTGAGATTTTACCTTGGCCAAACCCAAGCTGTGATCTAACAACTTAAGCATGAGAGAAACCATTTATATGATAAGTTTAAGCTTATTGATATCATGACCCAAACCATGTTCGTCGAACCACCCCATAAAAGTCCTCACACACCTTACTATTAGGGGTTTTGTAGGTGTATTAAAGGGATATGTATCAATACCCTAGAAATATGAGTATATACATTATTTTTTATATAATAATGAATATATTTTCATCCTATTATTGTTACTTTATAAATGATTTTTATTTTGATTCAATAAAACACAAATAATATTTTTGGGTAATATTCAAATTCAATTAAGGAATTTATTTTTATGTATTAATGGATTTTTGAAATAAATAATATTTTAATAAAATATTATTATTTAATAATTTTTTAAAATATAAATTATCATATAATTTTTATAAAGTCAAATGTATCTTTTATAAGGGTTCGAAAACCGTTATTATCAATAAAACACAATATTTTGAATAAATGTAAGTTATTATTTTAAAAGTGAAAAATCACATATTTAGAAAATTATTTAGATAAAATGAATATTATTTTTGAAATCATAATGTTGAAATTTTACAATGGTGATTTTTTCATAATTTTTCGAGACAATCGAATTGTTTGGTAAAAATTAAATATCGTATAATTATACTTTGTGTGTTAAGACACCATAATGACCAAAAAGTGATGTGTTAATTACTATAAATGGTATAAATGACCAAATAAATGTTTTCAATTTAAAATAATTCTATTTTATGTTTATTTTATTTATTTTGTAAATCCATTATGAATCCTCCAAAACCTACAATATATTTTAAGGTTTTAAAATCCTTTCTTTAAGAGTGTGATTCACCTATATATAATCAAGGGAATTATTTTAATAAGTTCGGACCTTGTACTTATAAAATAATAATAATTACCCCCCTTTTGGTAGAAACCATGGTAAAAAACCATGAGATGGTTTGTGATTTTAGATATTTTATTATGTAGAGTCCAAAACCTAAATAATAATGAAATCCCCTTCTTCCTATATAAACCCACCCAATATCCCATTTATCTTCACTAAAACTCTTTGTAGAGTGAACATACTCATACCTAAACTCTCTAGAGTCCTCCCAAGGCACCCCCATTCTCTCAAGAAGCCCCTCCCATGTATTTGGAGTCACACACTCAATTAAGAGATCCTCACCTTCCTCTCATCCTTTCAATTCAAGCACATTCTTTGAAATTAGTCTTCTTAATTTCAATTTTTTATATTTTCATTAATTTACAACAATTAACTTACTATCCAGTTGATTTTATATGAATTATATATCATTTATCCTCTCTCATTTTGTCCCTTATATAATCCATTATTATGTCAAAATTCCGTATGGTATTTTCCACTCTCCTTTTTATTCAAGCACTTATTTTCTGTTATGCTTCCTAATTTAAATTTGTTTATCTTGTGATATGTTCTTAAATATCCCAAAAACTATCATTTTTATTTTTACATGATTATATACCCATTCCACTCTCATTAATCCTTCCAATTAACCGTTATCTACACTCATTACCATGCTGAAATTTCGTTCAAGATTTCTCTCTTCTCATTTCCATTCAAGAACTTCTTTTATGTTATGTATATTAAATTTAATTTTATTATATTTTAATGTTTTATTCCATATTCCCCTTATTATAAATTTAATTTATAAACGATTAGATCCCCTTTAACTCTCATTAATCCTCCCATGATCCTTTATGTACACCCATTACTATGCCGACATATAGTTAGGATTCTTTTCTCCATTCAAGTTTATTCATTACCTTATGCCTTATATTTCCTAATTTATAATGTTGGGATATTATTTTACATGTTCCTATTAATTCCCATTTTATGTATATGATATTATATACATCTTTATTTCTCATCAACCCATTTTTATGAATCTTTAAGTGATGCGGTTATGCTGTCAAAATTCACCGCGATCTTCCATGCCATAACAATTGTATAGTGAATACCATACCCATTTTCTATCAATAGAGTTCACATTTGTGAACATATAATTTTTTATTGGGGACTTACACACATTTATTCCACACTCTTTAATCATGGAATAAATCATGATGATGAATGAATCCATGTTTTATGATCTATGTGACACACTTAAGCATGAGAATGAAATGAATATGATGGGTGTGCCCATATAGCGCTCCAATGCAATGAGTAATATTTTGTATAATGATAGATCATGTTGGGATAGGGATTGTACCTGATTCCTTTATAGTACTTTTTCCACCATGATGTCTTTGGGGGTTTATCCTTGACCTATGTTTATGATTTAGTGTTTTATGTTGTTTCCACATTTCCCATGTTATGATTATCATGTTATATCAAGCCTTATTATTAATGTTCCTTTTATTCCCCATTGATATACATATTTTTTAATATGTATTACCTTATTCATGTTATGTATTGTTTATTTAATTACTTCTTTTTATAGATTACCCCCTTTCTTATGTTTTTCCCCAGGTTATCCCATACATTTTTAAAAGCCATGGTATTTTAGAAGCATGTTAAGGATGTTTTTAATAATGTTGTTGTATCACTTGTTCAAGATGTTATGATATGTACCTAATTCATAAGGAAAATATACTTATTGATTATCTAGGTTGTATTAAGTATAGTATTATGTAAGAAATAAAGTATTAATGTGAATTAAATAACAGAGTTGTTATAGTTGGTATCATTAGAAAGGTTTATTTATTTTTGGGATTAGGATAAAAAAATCCAATGAAAGCCTTATGGATAAGACTAAGTATAAGAAATCATATCTAAATTTTGGTTATTATAGAGTAAGTGGTTTATCAAGAAAATATATCCGTGTCTGGAAACTACAAGTGGATGTGGTTCTGGAATAGATGTACTTAGGGGTAACAACTCTGACAAGGTGTCCTTGGACTAACTTAGGGTAACCTGGTAAAAAGCAATGGGCCTTACTGCACACATGGTTTGACACTCCCAAGGATTATGATTTGGTAAATTCATAATCTCATTAAAAACCATTATTAAGGGAACAAAAAAATCCTATAATAATATATATTAGGAAATAGATCATGGGTAACATAGATTGAAGCCTAGAAATTCATAAGTTAGGGAAGTAAATGTAATTTATAAGTTATCCCTTTTATGTAATTGGATTCCCCTTTATGTGTTTAATAATTTAAAATTATCATACCCAATTTTACTTTTATTCTATCCAATGACCAAAAATAAAAGGAATCAGGTAAAAAATTGATGCGATGAGCAATGTGATGATTGTCCCAACAAGATTCCAAAACTGATGGGAGAGGTAATCATGAAATTTATGATGATTATCTCTCAGTCGACTCAGGTTATGAATGGAAACATGTATCAAGAGGAGCATCCAAACCCCCATAAGAGATAAAAAACTACCATTGAGAGATTTATGCAACAAATACCTCATAATTTCAATGGATCATATGATCCCTTAATTGTGGAACAATGGATAAACTCCATTGAGAAGATCTTATCTATCATTCAATGTTCCAAATAAGAGAAGTTCCTTCTATATATTTATTGTATGGAGGGAGAAGTTGATTAGTGGTGTACATTGATAAAAAAATATAAACCATGAGGAAGATATTTAAGTAATAGAGTAGAAGTAATTCTAGATTTTTTTGATAAATATTTCCCTTACACTATCTGAATTAAAATGGAAAGGGATTTCCTCACCCTCGAGAAAAAATAATGAGAATATATTGGTGAGTATGAGGAAAAATTCACAAGACTTGCATGATACACCTACAACTTTGTCATTACCCCTGAATGTAAGGTTCACCACTTATTTGGAGGGTTAAAACCTAGTCTATGAAAATCCCCAAAGATATGTAAATTTGATAGCTATAAGGAAATTGTTTGATGTGACCTCAAATTCAAAATGGAGGTCAGTGGATCCCAAGGGTATCATTGGGATAAAAAGTAGAAAGTGTATTTTAATTCTATTATTTCAATGGAGAAATGTAATAGTGCCAAGAAATTTCAACATCCCACTTGTCAAAGGTGCGAGAAGAATAACCCCAGAAATTGTATAAGGGGAATGAAGAAATGATTTAGGTGTGGGAAAAAAGGAAGCCTATCTAGCAGTTACCCACAAAAGAATCTTGATAATGCAATGAAGGAAAGTAATTCTCCAGTAAAATATTAGCACATTGTTTATTTCTTCAACTACATGAAACTAGGGTACTTTTCAAACCAATTCCCTAAGATAAGAGTTTTCAGAGACAACAAAAAACCTCCAAGGAAACAAGGGAGATATTTTTCTATCATAACCACTAAGGTGGATCCCGGAAATGAAGTGGTGATAGGTATTCTAGTTATTCATTCCAGAATAATGAACACACTTTTTGATTCTAGTTCTTCACATTCATTGATATCATGAAAGTTAAGTAGAACTATTTAAACACCACCACAAATCATGGAAGTAGATCTTTCAATGAAAATGAAAAATGAGGAAATTATTGCATCCCAAGTATATAACTCCTTTCACGTAAAATTTTATGGGATTAACTTACCAAAAAATCCTTTCATACTACCTATGGTTTAATTTGATACAATTCTAGGCATGTATTGGATTTCCCTATATAGAGCCAACATAAATTTTTGCAAGATGGAAATCAATATTTGTATTGTGAATCAACCCCTGATTCTGTACAAGTACAGGGAGGATGAATCTTCTTTAACACTATATTCTCAAGCATGAATATTATTTACCTATGAGAAAGTGTATCTATATCAAATAATTGATTCTATGGAAAGAACCATCCTCAAAGATATGCCTATTGTGAGAGAATACACTGATGTGTTTCTTGATGAATTTCTTAGTCTTCATCCTAACTGGGAGGTTGAATTTTCAATAGATCTTATACTTGAGGTATTACCATTATAAAAGACTCTGTATAAAATGGATTTTGTGGAAATTTAGGAGCTGAAGACACCACTATAAGAGAATCTGGATAAAGGTTTCATACACTTAAGTACTTCACCACGGGGTGCACCGGTCCTCTTCATCAAGAATAAGGATGGGTCAATGTGCCTTTGTGTTTATTATCGTGATCTCAATAATATCAAAATAAAGAAAAAGAATCCTTTTAATTGGATTGATGGCCTGTTTGATCAGTGAAGTGGAGCCCAATACTTCTCTGAGATGGATCTTTAGTTGGGATATTATAAAGGGTGAAGAAGGAAGATATCCCCAATACCACTTTTCGTACAAGGTATGGGCACTATGAGTTCACAGTGATTCCATTCGGAATCACTAATTCTCTAAAAATATTCATGAACTTGATGAATAGATTGTTTAGAGATGGCCTCAATTTTTTTGGTAGTATTTATAGGTGATATTCTAATATAATCCAAAATCAAGGAGCATGAGGAGCATATGAACACTGTGCTAAAGACCCTATGAATGGAGAACCTTTACACCAAGTATAGAAACCATGAGTTCTGGTTGAAGGAAGTATTTTTATTGGGGAATATCATCACAAGAAATGGTATATTTGTGGACCCTTCAAATACGGAAGCAATTCAAGGATGACCGAGGCCAATATATGTGAAAAATATCTGTAGTTTCCTTGGGTTAGCTAGGTATTATCACTGATTTGTGGGAAATTTATCATGAATTTCAAACCCTCTTACCAAGATAACATGAAAGGGAGTCAAGTTTTCTTAGAATGATGAATGTGAAGAGAGCTTCATGGAGTTAAAAAGGAGGCTCATCACTACACATGTTCTCACACTACCCACAAGTGGATAACTCTTCATAGTATTTAGTGATGCTTCAAAGAATGGATTGAGCTGTGTGTTAATGTATAATGAAAATTTCATAGACTATGCTTCAAGGAAGTTAAAATTTCATGAGAAAAACTATCACACACATGATCTGGAGTTGGTAGATGTGATCTTTGCATTGAAAATCTAGTGGCATTATTTTCATTGGGAGAAGTTTGAGATATATACAAATCAAAAGATCCTCAAGTATATATTCACATATAAAGAGATGAATATGTTCCAATGAAGATGGTTAGAGATGATTAAGGAATATGACTAATCAATCCATTACCATCATGGTAAATAGAATAAAGTGAAAGATTATCTATGTAGAAAGGATTTGAAATCTTTATCAATTATGAGAATTGAGAAGGATCCAATCTTTTTAGACCTGTAAAGAATGAACATGGAGATCATAATGGAAGGAACACATCAATCCTATCAAAAATTATTGTGCAACCATGTCTTTTGGAAAGGATAAAGGGTTATCAAAGAAATGATGTGGAAATTTAGAAGAAGGTAGAAGCCACGAGACAAGGAAAGTAATTTTAGTTTAAAATTAATGAAGAAGGAATTGTGAGATTTGGGTCTAGACTATGTGTTCCATAAAATCTCGAGTTAAGGAAGGAACTGTTGGACGATGCACATAGTCCAACTTTCTCTATTCACCCAGGAAGTACAAATATGTATCAAGATATCCATGAGCACTATTGGTGGGGAAATATGAAGAAGGATATCACTGAATATACATCAAAGTGACTGGTATTCTAGCAAGTAAAGTATGAAAGGAATAAGTCTAAAGGTATGGTGCAACCATTACCCATACCAACATGGAAATGGGAGAACATCACCATGAAAGTTTTCATTATACCTCTGAATAAATCTAGGGGAAATAATGCTATATGGGTTGTTGTGGATCATCTTACAAAGACAACTCACTTTATCATAATTTGAGAGGATTTCACATTGGATCAACTTGCACAGATATACATCAGAGAAGTAGAAAGGTTTCATAGAGTAACACTATTGATAGTATCTGATCAAGATATGAGATTCACCCCCCATGTTTTAGAAAAATCTTCAATATGCTATAAACACTGAGTCGAACTAATGTATAGCCCATCATCCACAAAATGAAGGCCAATTTGAGTAGACTATTCATCCAATAGAAGACATTTTGTGATCATGTTCTATGGACTTCAAAGGAGGTTGAGACCAATATATTCTTTGGTCAGGTTATCATACAACAACTGTTTCCACTCAAGTATCCAAATGGATATCTACAAATCCCTTTATGGGAAGAGGTGCAGGAAACCTACGTGTTGGGATGAATTTGGGGAATAAAAACTGATAAGTCTTGAAATGGTTAAGGAAATATTGGAAAAGGTTAAGACCATTAGACAACACATCAAGGCTACTCAGAGTCGATAGAAGAGCTATGCTGACAACTATTGATGAGACCTAGAGTTTGATGTTGGATACATGGTATTCCAACACATATCTCTATGGAATAAAGTGATGAGATTTGGGAATAAGGGAAATATTAGTCTAAGATACATTGGCCCCTTTGAGATCCCTGATCACATTAGAGTGGTGACCTATTGAATTGTACTGCACAAAACCTATCTCAAGTACATGATTTATTCCATGTATCCCTGTTTAGGAAGTACATACCAAACCCCTTATATGTAATCAATCAAGAGGTGGTACCATTGGAGAATGATCTCTCCTATGAAGAGTAGTTGGTGAAGATCTTAGATTATAGAGAAAAATTTCTACAAAATAAGACAATTCACCTTATCAAAGTGTTGTGGAGAAACCATGGGAAAAGAAAATATCAAGGATGAAATTTATTAAGGGGGGAATATTGTAATGAATTGAACTGTTATAAATAAAAATTTCCCTTTTTAATTATTTAAATATATTATTATGTAATATGGTTATAGAAAACACATGAGCTTATTTGGTCTTATTATATCCAATCTGATTGAATTGACCCTTGAGAATCATTACTATTGATAATATAACCATTGAACAATGATCAAATGATTAGTGTACATATAAGGTTTAAACAAAACCAATTGACACAGATAAAGGAAGTGATGACCTCAACCAGTAGGATCATACTGTATGAAGCCCATTTATCATAGCTTTCGAGTTAGATATAATTTCCAAGATTTTCCATTGACCAATACCAAGATGATATCCAACAACATAAGCATGATATAAATCATTTATGGTAGAAGTTCAATCTCATTGAGAGCATGGCCCAAACCATGTTCCCCGAACCATCCCATGAAAGTCTAACCATCACACACCTTACTATTAGGGAGTTTGTTGTCATATTAAAGAGATTTGTATCAAGACCCTAGAAACATGAGTATGTGAATTATTTTTTATATAATAATGAATATATTTTCATCCTATTATTATTACTTTTTAAAGGATTTCTATTTTGATTCAATAAAACACAAATAGTATTTTTTGGAAATATTCAAAATCAATTAAGGAATTTTTTTATGAATTAATGGACTTTTTAAATAAATAATATTTTAATAAAATATTATTATTAAATAATTTTTATTAAATATAAATGATCAAATAATTTTTATGAAGTCAAATGTAACTTTTATTAGGGTTTAAAAACTATTATTATCAATAAAACCCAATATTATGAATAAATGTCAGTTATTATTTTAAAATTTAAAAATAAAATATTTATAAAATTATTTAGATAAAATTAATATTATTTTTGGAATCAGAATGTTGAAATTATCCAATGGTTAATTTTTCATAATTTTATTGGACAGTCGAATTTTCAGGTAAAAATTAAATATCTTATAAATAAACTTTATATTTTATGACATCATAATGACCCAAAAGTGATGTAATAATTACTATAAATGGGATACATGACCACATAAATGATTTAAATTTAAAACAATACGATTTTAAGTTTATTTTATTTATTTTTTTAAAGCCATTATGAATCCTCAAATACCTATTATACATTTTATGGTTTTAAAATCCTTTCATTAAGAGTGTGACTCACCACTACATACGCAAGGGAATTATTTTAGTAATTTTGTCCCTTGGAATTATAAAATAATTAGAACCACCCCATTTTGGAAGAAACCATGGGAAAAAACCATGGGATGGTTCTGATTTTGGATATTTTATTATGTAGAGTCCAAAACCTAAATAATAAAGAAATCCACCTCTTTTCCTATATAAACCCACTGAAGCTCCAATTTATCTTCACTAAAACTATTTTGAGCACAAAATTACTCTTCCCTCCACTCTCTAAAGTCCTCCCAAGGTTCCCTATCTATCAAAAATCCCCTACCAAGCATTTGGAGCCACACACTGAAGTAAGGGATCCTCACCTTCCTCTCCCCCTTTCAATTCAAACACATTATTTAAAATTAGTCTTCTTAATTTAAATTTTTTATATTTTAATTTATTTATAATAATTAAATTACTATTAATTTGATTTTATATTATTGATATATCATTTATCCTCTATCATTTTAACCCTCACCTAAGCCATTACTATGCCGAAATTCTGTAAGGGATTTTCCACTACCCTTTTTATTCAAGAACTTATATTATGTTATGCTTCTTAATTTCCATTTTTTCATGTTTATATATGTTCTACCATTTCTAAAATACTATCTTTTTTATGTTTACATGATGATATACCCCTTACACTATCATTAATCCTTCCAATTAACCGTTATCTACACCTGTTACCATGCTGAAATTTCATACGAGATTTATCTCTTCTCATTTCCATTCATGCACTTATTTTATGTTATGTCTATTAAATTTAGTTTTCTTATATTGGAATATGTTCTTATATATAACCTTACTTTCCATTTAATGTATAAATGATGAGATCCTATTTCCCTCTCATTAATCCTCCCATGATCCTTTATGTACACCCATTACCATGTTGAAATATAGTTTGAATTATTTTCTCTATTCAAGTTTCTTCATTACCTTATGCCTTCTATTTTTAAATTTATAATGTTGGGAAATGATTTTCCATGTACCTATTAATTCTCATTTTATTTCCATGTGATTATAGAACCATTTCTCTCTCACACACCCATTTTTACGAATATTTAAGTGATATTGTTATGTTGCCAAAATTTCACTGCAATCTTCCATGTCAAAACAATTTTATAGTAAATACCATACCAATTTCATTTTAAGTGTGTTCAAATTTGTGCACATATAATTTTTTATTGGGGAATTACACATATTTATTACACACTCGTTAATAGTGGAATAAATTATGATGGTGAATGAATCTATGTTTTATGATCTATGTGGCACACTTAATCATGAGAATGAAATGAATATGATGGGTGCACCCAGATAGCACTCCAATGCACTGGGTAATTTTTAGTATTTTGATACATCACAATTGGATAGGGAGTGAACCTAATTTCTTTATGGGAATTTTTCCACCATGATTTCTTGGCAGGTTTATCCTTGACTTATGTTTATGATTTAGTGTTTTATGTTGTTTCCAAATTTACCATGTTATGATTATCATGCTATTTAAATCCTTATTATTCATGTTCCTTTTTATGACCCATTTATATACCTATTGTATAACATGTATTATCTTGTTCATGTTATGTATTTTTTATTCCCTTACCGAGATTTATAGATCACCCCCTTTCTTATGTTTGTCCCCAGGTTATCCTGTGCAGTTTCAAAATCCATGGAATTTTAGAAGCATGTTAAGGAAGTTTTTAATATTGCTGTTGTATCCCATGTTCAAGATGTTATTCCATATAACTAATTCCCAAATATACAAGACCTCATGATATTTTGAGTTGTATTAAGTTTACTTTTTTGTAATAAATCATGAATTAATTTGAAATAAAGAGAAGGTTTGTTATAGTTTTGAAATTCTAGTGGAAATGATCCAATTAACCTTAACATAACCCCTAAAAAGGTTGGTCAAGCTATATGAAGGTATTTAGATAGGAATTTATTTTCCAATTTTAGCCTTACATATCCTTGATCTATTGACATAACCCCACATGACATGCACTCTAGATACACATCGTGCGTTTCGCTTACCACGTGTCTACTAGATTGGCCGAAGAACTAGACGCGTACTTCTGGAGTGGGAAATAATGAAGAAAATTCCATTTATGCTGAATAAACATCATGTATTTCATAAATTCTCTAGGATTTTAGTCTCATGTGTTTTGACTGTGTACTTGACCACATGGTTTGTGTGAATTTCACTACTAAACCGTGTAGACTACACGATGTGCACGCTAGCCACATATTGTGTAATATGAAAATCCATGTGCTAGAGTATCCTAGCCTAAACATGGTGTGAAATAAATACACCATGTTTCATTGCTTCTTGGCATGTCACGTATCCCGCGATATAGCTAGATGTAGTGCACATGGGTACACGATGTGTACTTCGTCTACACATAGTATGACCCTGTCTTACCATTAAAAAATCCTTGGAACTTCCCAATGAAACCTATGACTATTATTTATCTGTTATTAGTTCTCTAATAAAATGAAACATTGAATTATGATAATTAATATGTAAATTAAATGTTAATTAAAAAAACATATTAAAGAATGAATATTCATGAAATGAAATATCGAACCATTATTACTCCTACAGATCAATAATCAAATGAATAATTATAAATGTAAAACATGACCACTCTAATAACACTTGGAGGTTTCAGGTTCATTAGAAGCAACTTGGTGGGAAGATAACCATAAAGGATTTGTTGATTCAATAGGCCATTCATAGTATTCTAAAATACATAAATGTCCTAGCCATTAAATTTTTTCCATCAATTATTGATATAGAGTAAAACCTATAACTAGGGATGATCTTTTCAAATTAAATTTATAATTAATCTATTTATGATTGGAATAAAAGGTTATCTCATATTAAAAACATTCTTCGATGATAATGTTGATCATCCATAAACCATTTTCAGATTACCTACATTCTATAGGGAGAATCCAAGTGTAGAATCCATCTATTAGTGATCCACATATGATCCTTTGAACTTTAAATGACACTAATTGATTTTTGAGTGATAGAGTGATGAATAAGTAATATCGCACTGTTCATCTTGATGATTTCAAGATCCTTCAGGATTAAATTAGTTATTATCATTCTTGAGAAGATGGGAGGAAAAATTAGAGATAGAGAGGTCCATTGTGCCAAAAAAATCTAAGTTTTTGATTAAACCTACACAATAGACCTAACCATATATTTATATGACTAGGTTTTAGATTAAAATATTATTTAATTGCATACCATCCCTTAAATAAAATTTTAATCCTTAACAAACCCCAGTCCATATAATAATAATAATATTTTATGGTGTACGCTAACGCACACAATGATAAATATTATTTTACCAGATTATAAATTAATATTTATCATCGGACACGATCTTGGTATGCTTGAACACCTCACGACATTTACTGAATAACCAAATAAATATTTAATTAAATATTTCATTCATTTATAAATAAATATTTTATCCATAATCCAGAAAATAAATATTTAAATATCCAATAAATAAATAAATATTTTATCCACAATCTGAAGAATAAATATTTATTAAATATTCACATAATTAAATAAATTATTTATTAATGAAAAAAAATTATTTATTACCTTGAAAATATTACTGATTAATCAAACTTGAATAAAATTATTCCAAAATATTGAGAATAATATTTATTCATATAACTAAATTCAAATAGAATTTAATTGAGTTCAACATAAATACTTAGTATGTGACCCTCTAGGATTCATTCTCGTTGACATTAGGTGGGTTTCCTAAATTCCAATATTACTGTCTAGAAATAGGTCAAGGCTCCTAAGAGAAAGAACTTAATGTTTCAACATTGAAAACCACACATGAACAATCACCGTGTAATATAATCCCTTTGAAATAATATAAAATCAAGCTGGTTTCACTTTTGTGTCCGTAATCTATATTCTTGACATGTCTTTATTTGACTATATGAAATAAACACGTCATTAAACTATGTCTATAGAATTTAATGTGATTGTTTTATTCTAATCAATGGTCCGAGATATCAAATTCCATAAAGATGGAAGGGAAAAATCCTTCCTCAAATTATCCATTAATAATATGTCATTATTGACACACTCAACGTACCCTACTTCATGCAAACATATGGTATCACAGTTTTGGTCATTAAATCTAAGTGCATGAGTTATGACATGAGTTAATAATAATTTCAAGTCCAAGGACCATTATACATGCTCAAAAATAGAAATATATGATGACACCAAAACATGTAAAATTCCTACTGGCAGGTCTATTATCATAATCTCCCATCTTAGAGATTACCGAGTGCAAACATCTGGAGAAGAATCCACATCCACTTAAAAATACTCTCACCTGACAGTCTATATACTATGTTCCCTATCATAGAATTTCATCCGACCATAGAACTATTTTTAAGAATATATTCATTCCATTTAAAGGTTCATATCATATAGGGGAACTACTATGACTTTATCAATATAGAAAATAATCTAGGAAGATATCACATCAATGTTATATAGAATAACAATCAATATGTGGTAAGATATTAATATTAATATTCACTAATTTGAATATATAAGTAATCTAAATTAAAAGTAGTTGGTTATAGGGAACCAACTCCAACAAGATCGTGCAGCACAAAATTAGTCCAATGAGATCTAGTCAACTAGATCATCAATGAAAACAGAATTACAAGTTGAGGTAATTCTAAATATTATCATAAATTAATTATAAATTATCTTTTAATTATATCATTTTTTAATATCTGGACATCATCATCTCTTCATTTCTTTGTTCTTTCTCACCTAACTAGTAATCAGTTAAGGTTTAAAAAATAAGAAACATTCAAAGGACACTATTTTGAGGTGCCAAAGGATCTTGCTGAAAAAAAACAAAAGTATACATTGTGTACTTCCTTCATACATTCCATGAATTTTTATTTTTACATTTTTATCTCATAAAAAAGTTGGATAGATCTGATGAAATCAGATCTAAGATCCAAAAAATAAGTTTAGAATACCTATCTAGATTGATTGGCCCTCAGATTGAAGTAATAAACACTATGTAACTAATGTATATGACATGTAGTACCAGATTTCTTACAAACGAAAACATGGGGTATCCCAGCATGCTCTATATCTGATACATGACATTGGGACTGATGATCCATGAAACTCTGAGGCCATACTCCATATATCCATATTAGATGCCACATACCTCAAACTCATCCATGGTAGGAAACAAACCCAGTCCCAAGGCATGTGTTGTGGACATGGGAAGAAGACAGTACATGCCATTCAATCTGATGAAGATAATGTGCATGTTTTTTCATATAGAAAAATTTAGTATATAATAAAAACTATTCACATGTATTTTCTGTGTCATTTATTTGACAAAGTACACACCGTGTCTTAGAATCAATAATTTTATATTAAATTTATTTCCATTTTAAAATTTTGGATAAACACATGCCGTTTCCTCCAAGTACACTTGTGTACTCCATTAATTTTAAATGAAATTAATTTTGTTTAAAATTATAGATGATGGTGAGTTAAGGATGCTTGGATAGAATTAAAATAAATTTATTTAATTATATTAATTCATGGAGAATTATCTTAATGAATGAATTAATTAAAGTAATTGATTACAAAATTGAAAATGTATGCCCATTGCACGTTTCATGGATGATCATGAGATTCGACCAACCCTATTCATGGTTTTTTTTAATTTAGTAAGATTAAATTAAATTTAATGGACTATGATCCATACCCTCATCCATATTATAAAAGGGTCTACATTCTTATGGTTTCTTTTATGTAAACCCCTTTATCCAATCCATTGGATCCCCTCACATGAGTGTGAGTAAAATCTTATGTAAGGATGGATCTTCCAAGTGAGAGGTGGCAGTTTGAGTCTAGGACTTGAGGTGAAACCAATCGAGACGATACATAGAAACCAAGGCGAAATTCTAAAATAGAAACCAAGCTATAGTTCAAGGTATTTTTCCCCTAGGGTCAAGGTTTATCTTATCAGCCGCTAGATAAACTAACCATTAGATAATCTCCTAATCATGCCACTTATATTTTATTTTTATTAGTTGTGTGGTTAATTTTTTTGTGGATGTCATGTGATCGCCTTATAAATGAATTAAAAAGAATGAAATATAGAACAAAATATATCATATTATGTTTTAAATATTTTATCAGACATGGTTAATTTCCTAAGTAAAACCCATTTAATATTTACAAGACATTTAATAAGATAAAATTGGATTTTATGCATAAGAAATAAAAATACCTCAACTAAAATATTTTGTTGGTATAGACTTCCACTACTTATGTTAAAATTGACCTCATTGTTCAATGTTCTTGACCAACTCAAGATGGCATGCTTTCAATTTTCATGGAAGTTTTAATCTTGAAGTTTTGGGTTGAATTATCTTGGCCTACATCAAGGGTTGTCTGTACAACTAGGTCTTAATGTAACTGAGAGCCGAGGGATAAGGAAATATTTAAACAAGATTTCAGGATTGGGGAATCCACTCAATAGATCAATGAACTCTAAATAAATATAGTTGTAAATTTAATCCTACCTAAAACCCTTCAAATAACTTGTCATACCCAAGTATGGGTTATAATAAGGAGAATATGGATATTTACCACTAGAATATCTAAGTGATATGATAATACAAAACTGATAGTGAAGGATATTAGGTTTCAAATAATAGTGAGATATTATTGGAATTCAATTAAATTTAAATTTATTAATCTGTTTTATAATCAATAAGTACTATTTATCTTCTCTTAATTTTTATAAATGGAAAATCAAACTACTTCAAAAGTATCATTGTGATCCATAATATATAAGGACAACCTTCTCCTTAGTGAAAATTTAAAAGAATGGTATAGGAACTTGCATGTTATTCTATGCCACAAAAGAAGATTATACATGATGGAAACCCCACTTCCCAAGTATCCTTCCAAAGAGTATAGTGAGGTGAAATTATATCTTTATTTGAGGCATGTGGTCAATAAAATGGATGTCCAATGTTTCATGCTATCCTCCATGTCCAATGGAATTCTAAAGAAATATGAGGATATGGATGCATATAACATCATTTATCACCTTCAATATCTCTATCTAGAGAAGTTTATATTAGATATATATGAGATCTATAATGTAATATTCACATGAAATCTTGGAGAGTTGATGCCAACTGGGCCACATGTGGTCAATATGATTGGCTACATTGAGCACTTGTACATCTTGAGTTTTGAGATCCCTCATGAGCTGTACACAAATATCATTCCATCTACACTACCTAAAAACTTATTCATTTTTATTTAGAATTAAAATATGAGAAATAATGAGAATCCACTTTCATAAATTCTTACTGTTATTCACCATGTTGATAAAGATATAGGGTGCGACAAAACTACTATCCTTATGGAAAATTAGAAGAGGAGGAGAAATGAAAAGGGATTGAAGACTCATACCAAGTCTATGGCTCCCGAGCACCACCTTTATATGAAGGAGAATATTCTGAGGCAAGTAAATGAATAGGATGAAATATGTTTTTTATGTGGAAAGTGAGGCCACCAGGAGAGGAATTGGACCCTACAAAAGAATCAAGGGAAAGATTCAGGTGCATTCATTATCAATTATAATATTTATATATATACAAATTGGGTATTAAATAATGCATGAAATTATCACATTTGTATCCAAATATAGGAACCGTGTAGATTTTAGAAGGTTATAAGAAGTGAGGTGGATCTACGAGTTTTCAATGGAGTGAGGATGGATACTCTATCCATTGGATATAAACCTCACATTACCGAAAAGATTAATTTTTGTTTTAAAGAATTAATATTACATCCCTAGTGTTACTAAGAACACATTTTACATTTCTTTTTTAGATATGGATGGACTTATTTTCAGTTCTGAAAATAAGTGTTGAAACATTTATAAGGATATAACATGTTATAGTGTGGCATAATTGAATAAAGGCCTTTATGTATTAAGTTATGAAAACCAAATATTGGAAATTGTTAATGAAAAAAATACATGTGACTCATTTAACACCTAGTTATGGAATCACTATCTTGGTCACATAAACAAGAAGATTTTGAGAAAGGTCTATCAAGATGGTTACTTAGACTATTTTATCTTAAACTACTTGAATGATGTCACACTTGTTTAAAAGGAAATATAACCAGGCCACCATTTAGTGGTCAGGTGAATGGGACATAGAGCTTCTAGAATTGGTACACACTGACATGTACAAAATTTTTAAAATAAAATCTTTATGTGGATTATTATACATTATTACTTTTACCAATGACTTGATTAGGTATGGTTATATCTACTTGATGAGGTATAAGTATAAATCCTTTGAGAAGTTTAAGGAGTTTAAGAACGAGGTTGAGAACCAGGTTGGTAGGAATATAAATAAAATTCAATAAGATCGAGGTGATGAATAAATTAACCAAGAATTTATGAAATTTCTATGAGAGTATTAGATTTTATCTCAACTCACTCCACCTTATACATAACAATGGAGTGGTGTTAGTGAAAGGAGAAATTGTACCTTTTTAGAAATGGTAAGGTTGATGATGAGTCACATGAGCCTTCTTTTTACCATTTAGGGGATATGATATTGGATCGTAAGAGTTTATGATGGCTACAAGATGGAGGAGGGGGGGGATGTTTAAAAAAAATTAAACTAAGTAAAAATAGAAATACTCTTAAGTAAAAAATATCAAACTCAAACTCTACCTAATGATCAAATTTTTAAAATCAGACCTAGAGACTATCCAATTATCAAAGATATTATTTTTATCACAGACACACTAATAAAATAGTTTATTAGAAAGATAAGTATAGAACTACCATTCTAATGTAATTTCACAATGGAAACTAAAACTTTCATAAATGAGAAATAAAAAATCTAATCGAAGTAAAAATGGATTATATGCTTTATAAAATAATTTTATATTTAACCTTAACAGTTTAAGAAGTCATAAATTATGAATTAAGATATCCACAGTTTCAATACTTGCTATAAATGTATTTATTTCCTTACTAAGAAAACCCTTGATATGATGATCGATATCTTCTCTGTCTTTCTGAAACAACAAATACCTCAATATGATGATCGATTTAACCTCTATCTTCCTAGCTCCAGAAGCCCTTGATACGATGGATTAGATTCACCATATTTCTATCCCCAGAATCCCTCTATTAGTACTATGATCAGTCATAGTGAATATAAAAGGAAAATTTTTATAAGGAATTTACAATCCTCACATATATTCCTCAGAACTTCAACTCTCTAAAAGGTTACAAATCTTGGGAAAGAGATGTTCACATAGAGAAATATTCAGATGTGTTGAGTTGGAAATTTAATTATCTCATAGCTCTTCAAATAACCTTCTATTTATAGGAAATTGTCCAACTGTCATATTTCTGACTTAGTTACAATGGTCTCGAACAAATTTTAATTTTATAGATCATAATGATATGTATCTTGATCTTGATAGCTAATAATGATCTTTAACTCATTTTTACAATGAAATTTTTTTTATCACCATTAAAATTCCATTTTGTATTTCATTCTATAGATATAATTCTAATCACACCGATTATAAACTTTGGATAGTCCAATGGACTTCAATATTTCTTGTCAATATGATAAACTGAAGAAAGGTTAATATAATGTATCAGTACTAATTTTAATATGATTTTTATGATTTTTTTTAATATAATAGATAGGAAATTATTCTAACCATTGGGCAAAAAAATAGTTGATACAATATACCAGATGCACCTTCAGTCTGATGGATCAGTTTGAAAAATAAAAGTATATATATATTTTACATTATAACTATTTTTATGTTTAGTATAAATAGATATTTTCTAAAAAAAACATGTTGGAACCACATATTTTCATTACTAGAAATGGAATATGGATTGTGTTTATTTTCAATTATCTAATGTATGATCAGGGATATTGTAAGGAAATTGATCATACAGTTCAATCCGTAAGCAGTATTGAAGGTGGCTTCATTTCCCAATGTTTACCAAATTTTTGGGGTGAAAAATTTAGAGAATGAAAAGAATTTTGAAAATTGGTTTTTCTTAAAGGACTTTTGAAAATATGTTAAAGGCATGAGTTTCGCAGATATGGGATTCATGAAGTGTTTTTTTTGTAAAGATATAAAGAATTCTGACAGTGGCATGAAGGGTTTGATAGAGAGAATCACGACAACGTCAAATTTTATTGGTGCTTTGTGAAGGGAGGAGCGTCACAAAGATTTTTTTGACTGATTTAGAAAATTCACTAAAGGTGGTGGAGATTCTCAATCAGATTTTCCTATAAATAAGAGGCTACCCTTCTTTATTTGTTACAAAAATTTTTAGAGAAAATCTAGAATTGCTCTGATTTCATGAAGCAAGGGGTGCACCATGAAACTGAGATTCTATGAAAGTTTTATATTCACGAAAATACTATTATAGTGTTGATCAAAGTCAGTGCTTCTAAGTATTGAGTGCTTCGCAAAGACGGGTTGTTCCACATTATCTCAGTGAGCTTCACGAAGGAAGGTTGTTCCGTGAAGGTAGTGCGCTTCATGATGATTGGTTCTTCCACAAAGGTGAAGGAGCTTTGCAAAGTAGTGGGCTTTGAGAAGTAGTAAACATTGCGAAGGAGTGAGCTCTATGAAGGAGTGATATCTGTAAAGAAGTGAGTTTCGTGAAGGATCTTTGCAAAAGGAAATTTTTTAGTTTCAGGTTTAAGTAGATAGGGCTTTCAGTGTGCATCAACTTAGGTCTTCGGTGCAAGAAGAGTCTCATGATAATTTAGGGACAAAGAATTTAATGTTGATATATTGAAGCAAACTTCAAGTCGATAAACCGAGTTAGACTTCTCTCAAAGAAGTGTTCTTAGAGGAGTTGACAGAAGTTTTCTGAGGGATGCAGTGATCTATCCCTAAATTATTATAATGGAAGTGTGCTTGGTATAGAGTGACTATGACTGAACTTTTGTATTCCAAAACTAGTGAAGATTAGTGGATTTTGGTACAACTGAAAAACTGTTGGCGTATGCTCCTTTGACGCAGCCCTTAGTGGTGAACCAAGTAAAAGTTTTGTATCGTCTCTTTTCATGTGAATGTTTGATTTCAGATCATATCTATCATATAGTTTTAATGAGTTCCTACCAATGTGGGAACAAAATCCATCAATTTGAAAGAAACAATTGACACCCTGATTCACCCCTCACCTCTCAGGGTGTCCAGGGATCCTACAAGTTGTATCAGAGGGTAAAGGTTTCCAGTGTAAAATATTTCCTTTTCTATCATGTATAATTCAGCCAATGTTTGGGGATTCCCCTTCTTAGATGGAAGTAACTTTTAGATTTGGATGAACATGATGAAAGATCACCTAATATCTCTTAGAATGGAAGTCCTCTTTTCTACTATGCAAGGAATACAAGTCACTGATCTAATAGGGTTGTATATGATTGATACAGACAGAAAAATGCTTAATGAGGACACTAAAGCATATAATGGTCTAACTGTAGCACTTTTTGATTAGATATATCTGATGGTAATGAGATGCACCTTAGCAAAGTCATTGTGGAAAAAACTCGAAAATAATTATGAAGGAAACTATAAATTGAAGGAGGTGAAACTCCAAGTTGTTCATAACAGGTTTGATGATATGAAGATTCACCATGATGAAAATGAATATTCTTTTTTCAATCAAATTACTAAATTTTTAGGAGAAATCTGAGGGCTTGACAAAGAGATGAAAGACATTGATATTGAGAAGAAAATTTCGAGAAGGATTCCACCTCTTTAAAACCCAAAAGTGTCAGTCCGTGAGGAAAGGGATCAATCTAAACTTTCTATGGATGATCTGTTGAGAAGTCTGATGGCATAAAAATGAGAGTAAAGTGAGAAGATGTGATGACATGTGTCAGTAAGGAAATGGAATTCAAAGACATGAAAAAACTAGAAATTTCAGGAGATAATTTTGATGAAGATAATGAGGAAGGAGAACTAAGTTCTCTCATTTCCAAGAAATTTAATAAGGGAAAAGGGAAATTTGAAGGTAAGTTACCTCTAGCTTGTTTCCATTGTGGTAGAGTTGGTAACATTTCCTCTCAGTGCACAAGAATGTTCAATGATGAAGAAAATGAAGCTGGATACATGAGGAAGTTTCAAAAAAGGGGTTTCAAAAAGGTAGAATTTATGTATGGTAAGAAATTATAGATAAAGAGTTTTATTTGTGAAGAAGAAGATGATGACAGTGAATACTTTGAGGAAGAATAACTTAAATTTAAATCTGGAACCCATGCATCAATAATGGCTATCGTTGAAAAGATAGAACTTTCAGGAGATAAAGAGATAGAGACATTTAGTTGACCACTGATTTTGATCTCAATTTTAAACTTAAGGATGATTTTAATAAGATTGAGAATCAATGCAAGAGATTCAAAAAGTGGAGAGAAATTGTGGAATCATCGTCAGAATATGTTTATCAGCTTGAAGCTGAAATTGAATGACTGGAAGAGGTAGTGAAAGTACAGTCAACAACCCTTGAAATCACAGAAGATGTAGTGGAACTAAATCTTAGAATTTAAGAACAAACAAATTTCATCAATGAACTCACCTCTAGACTGGATGAGAAGTCCAAGACTATCGAGGGTCTTAAATAATAAGTTGTTACTCTTACGAGTAAACTTGAAAGTGAATCAATTAAAAAGAGGAAAATATAGTTTAGAAGATTCTCAGATGTTGAATTTCTAGAGAGAGATTAGTATGGTTCTGATGGAGTTGAAAAGATTCTGAATGATCAAATAATTGCATTCATGGGAAACAGTGGAATCAGTTGTGATGTCAAAACATCAAATGCTGCAAATAATGTTTGTTAGAATAAAGTAAAGTTGAAACTTGGTCATGTTGAAAATTCAGTTAAAGTATTGAAAAATAAACCTTCAATTAAATCTAATATAATAACTTCAAACTATCCTCAGGTATCCAGAAATGATAGGCATCCAAAATTTTTTCCCAAGGAAGGAGACATGAGGAGGAATCAAAATGAGATGACATTTCCACTCGTGAAATCTCAATTCTGTGGCTATCTGGGCCATACCATGTCATATTGAGAAATTCTAAGGATCTATTTTATTGGGGAAGAGATAGGTTATCAATATAGGAGATAAAATTCATATCCTACTTATTATAGAATAAATAATTTCTATGGATATTGTTTTCATTGTTCTAACTTTGGCCATAAAGCTATGTATTACAGATAGAGGAATGATAGGATAAATTAATACAATTCTCAGATACGTGTCAATACTCGACAACCATACAGTGTGTCTATTTCAAATATTTTTTCCCCTTTGGAAGAAGAGTACAAATATGAAGAAATTGTGCATGTGGCAATGTGATTTGAAAGGCCATCCCTACCCTCCACTCATTCTAATATTTCATTAAAGGAAAATAGGAAAAATGAAAAATCAAACCTTACAGAAGTATCTATCAAAGATATAAAGAACAACAACATGTGGATTCTTGATAGTGGATTCTCATCCTATATGATGGGAAATTCAGGCCTATTAATGAATTTTAAGAAATGGGTTGATAAAATAGTAAGGTTCGGTAATGATGGTGCTTTGAAGATCAAAGGCATTGGATGTATTGAACTGGCCAATGGTGAACTAAAGAAAATTGATTTTTTACACGGATGAGTTGCGTTACAATATTCTAAGTTTAATTAAACTCTATGATGCAAGACTTATAGCGACTTTCAATTAAAAAGGCTATTATATAAAGGGAAAGACAGAGAATTCTCTCATGAAAGGCTGTAGAACAAATAGAAACTTGTATTAGGTTGACAACAAAGAAAACATTTTCTACATGATAGTTGAAGAATAAAACAACTTGTGGCATCAGATATTGGGGCACATTAATCAACAAGACATGTAAAAGATATCTAAACTGAATATTGTCATGGATATTCCAAATCTGAAGCATTAATGAGAGAAGACTTGCGATGCTTGCATGCAAGGAAAGTTAGTGTGTAGTTCATATTGTCCAAAGATAAAAAGGGCATCAAATCTTCTTGATCTCATCCATACATACATTTGTGGCCCAATAAATCTTGTCAAAACTCATGGATAAAGGTACTTTATCTTCTTCAAAGATTATTATAGTATACTTTTATGTGTTATGGTTATACATAGAAAACAACAAGTGATTGATTGCATAAAACCTTATAGAAGAATTGTCGAGAATGATACTAGATAGACAATCAATGTTCTATGGTCTGACAAAGGAGAGAATATACATCCATTGAGTTTGAAAATTACCTAGAGAAACATGGAATTCAACATTAGGTGGCTGCTGTGAGAACCCCACAAAAAAATGGAGTTGTTGAGTGCTAGAATCGGTAGGTGAATATTATGTCTAGAATTATGATGATTTAGTCATATCTCTCTCCATTATTGGGAAGAGTCCGTTCAAGATGTGGTATATATTCAAAATTGAACAGAGATTTATATGGGTAAAACAAAGACACCGTATGAGTTATGGCATTGAAGGAAGCCCTCTTTGAAGTATTTTCATGTTTTTGGAAGTAAATGTTTTATCAGAAACAAAGAATGAAATCAGGGAAAATATGGTGACGTAGTTTATGAAGGAATATTGCTTAGATATTTAATTAATAGAAAATCCTACAATTGTTTCAATAAGTTCCTCAGAAAAATTGTGGAAAGTAGTGATGTTAAGATAGTTTAAGATAAAACAACAAATACCATAAGGAGATCATATGATTATGTGATTGAAGATGTAGAAGATATGAGACATAGAAAAAATTCAAATGAATAAGTATAAGAATGTGTAAAAAACATTTATAGGCCACAAAATGATGTGTATTCAGATGAAGAATTTGAAGAAGAAGCCGTGACTAAAGAAAATCCTCCTGAACCTCAGAAGAAAAAATCTAAGAGAAGAAATTGATCAATTCAATATCATTGGGGATTGGACTGCACCCATAGAAACAAGGAGAATGAGGAATAATTCAGAATCTGCATTCCTTTCAGTTGTGAAACCATCCTCATTTGAAGAAGCTACAAATGATGAATCTTGGGTTAAATCCATGAATTAAGAGTTGGAACAGATCTACAAGAACCATACATGGTATCTAGTCAAGATACCCGAAGGTCACAACGTGATTGGTATGAAATGTATCTTTAAGGACAAATATGATGAGCATGGTAATGTGATTGGAAATAAGTCATGATTGGTATGTAAAGGATATTAAAAAATTTAAGGTGTGGATATTGAAGAGAAATTTTCTCCTATGGCTATACTAGAGTCAATCATACCTTTTCTTGCTATGGAAATTCAAATAGGATACAAAGAGTATCAAATGGATGTCAAAACCGAGTTCTTAAATGATGTTCTTAAAGAAGAAGTTTATATAGAACAACCGGTCGGTTTTCTTTATATCAATGATGAAATGAAGGTCTGAAAACTAAAGAATGTTCTCTATGGATTGAAGCTGGCACCATGGGAATGGTACTATCAAATGGATTCTTATCTAAAAAGGATTTAATTCAAAATATGAGTAGTGGATCAAAATATATAGGTGAATAATTCTTAGAAATATTAGTTCATAGTACTAGTGTATGTTGATAATATTATCTTTGGTGGAAGCAAGAATAGATTAGTGGATGAATTTTCCTATCACATGAAATATGAATTCAAAATTTCTATTATTGGTAAACTCACATACTTCTTGGGTTTGCAAGTGATTTAGAGGAAAAACTACACTTTTATATCTTAGGAAAAGTATGCTAGAGAGTTACTGAAGAAGTTCAATATGAATGAATCCAAACCAATGTCGTCTTTGATTTCAGTTGGAACTAACCCGATAAAGCATGAGGATGGGATATCTGTAGATCCCACAATGTACACAAGAATAATTGGAAGCTTATTGTACTTGATAGAAACACATATAGATATTGTCTTTGTAACATTCTTAGCATACCGTTTTCAGAGTAATCCAAAGGAAGCAAATATGGATATAGTGAAAAGAATCATGAGGTACATTTAAAGTACTCCCAATTAGGGATTATACTTTACTATAGGAAGAGATAGTGAACTATCAGGGTTTTTTATGCTGATTGGGATGGAGATGTGGTTGAAAGAAAGTCCACAAATGGTGGATTATTCTTTATTGTAAAGAAGTGTGTGGGTTGGTTAAGTAAGAAACAACAATAAAATTATCTTAGTACTACTGAAGCTGAGTATATCTCTGTTACAAAGGATTTCACCCAGCTATTATGGATGAATAAAAAATTGACTGATATTGGTGATAAGGTGAAATAACTGATGGTGATTCACCATGATAACAAGAGTAAAATTGATCTTATGAAGAATCCTATTAAGCATTCTCATATAAAACACATTTAAATAATATATCACTTCATCAATGAAAAAGTTGAACAAGGTGTGATTAAAATGGATCATGTGGGAACTGATGAGAAAGTGTCTGATATTCTAACAAAGTCCTTGGAAGTGGTTGTGTTCAAGAATCATCAGTTGAAACTCTGTGTTCAGCTACCTCCCATTGCATGAGGAGGTCACAAGATTCCCCTCTTCCCAGCTGTGATAACTATTTTTAATCTATTTGTAGAAGTAATGCGGGATTATGGGGGAGATATGATCCAGGGGGAGTATGTTCTAAGCTCTATAATGCACAAATACCAATCCTTAGGTTTATTGATAATGGGGGGAAATGGATATATTCAATTAGGAAAGATGTATAATATAGAAATTCACAAATACTACAATGGGGGATAAAAGAGAAATTCGATGAGTTACAAAGGGTGAAAATGAGATTTTGGTGTTATGAGGAAACAATTAAGGGAATGTAATGCTTCTGTGACACGACCAGAGAATAGATTGAAAATATTTAAGCATTAAAAAACACAAGAACCCAATTCAAGCTTCCCATATTGTTTTCTACCCCAAGTGTTTCTCATGTAGACTTAGAGTGTTGGCTAAGTTGTTTCTTGCATATCAGGATTTGATAGTGATTGATGCTCTATTGAATTTATTTGTAGATTTCCAACAAACCCAAAGGGAGAGATTATTGGAACCAAGGTTGTTCATGACTGGAAATTAATTATGGTTTGTTATTGATGTCAATTATATAATGGATGATCATAGAGATTATAAGGAAATGGATCATATAGTTTAAGCCCTAAGTAATATTGAAGGCGGCGTTGTTTCCTTATGTTTTCCAAATTTTGGGGGTCCAAAATTTGGACAATGACACACATTGCAAAAAGTAGTTTCTCTTGAATGCCTTATTAAAATATGGAAAAGACGTGATTTTAACTTATATCGGATTCATGAAGTGTTTTTTGTAAATACATAATGAATTATTATAGTGATATTTGTGAGTATGATGAGCTTTGAGAATGGTGAAGGCGAGGAGAATTGTGAGTGGATCATTGTAGTGATGTGGAGGTATTGATAGAGAGAATAGAGACAATGTCAAATTTTTGTGGTGATTTGTGATGGGAGGAGTTCCATGAAGATGTTTTTGACTGATTTGGAGAATGATATGAAGGTGGTGGAGCTTCCCGATCAGCCATGACAATAAATAAGAGGCTACCCTCTTCATCAGTTACAAAAAAAATTCATAGAAAATATGGAATTTCTCTAATTTCATGAAGCAAGGGGTGCTAAAAAAAATGGGATTCTATGCGAGCTTGAGCTTTGTGAAAATACTATTATAGTCTTGATCGAAGTCATTTATTCTAATTATTGAGTTCTTTATGAAGATGGATTGTTCCACATTGGCTCAGTGAGCTTTGTGAAGGAAGGTTGTTCCGCGAAAGCAGTGTGCTTCGTGATGATAGGTTGTTTCGAAATGGAGAAAGAGCATTGAAAAGTAGTGGTGTTTGTGAAGTAGTGAACATTGCGAAGGAGTGATCCCTAAGAAAGAGTGAGCTCTGCAAAACAGTGATCTTCATAAAGGATCTTTGTGAATGAGATTTGAAAATGGAAATGTTTGAGTATGAGGTTTAAGTGGACAGAGATTTTAGTGTGCATCAACTCAATTCTTCAGTGTAAGAAGAGTCTCGTACTAATTTAGGGACACCGACTTTAATTACAATATGTTGAAGCAACATTCAAGTTGATAAAATGAGTTAGACTTCTCTCAAAATAGTGATCTTGGGGGAGTTGATGGAAGTGTTCTGAGGGACACAATGAGTTATCCCTGAATTCTTGTAAAGGAAGTGTTCCTAGCACAAAGTGACTATGACTAAACTTTTGTATTCCATAGATAGTGAAGGTTAGTATATTTTTGTATGATCGAAACATTGTTGGCATATGGTCCTTGGATGTATCCCTTAGTGGTGAACCAAGTAAAAGTTTTATTTAGTCTCTTTTCATGTGAATGTTTGATTGATGATCATATCCATCATAGAGGTTTAATGAGTTCCTACCACCATGGGAAAAAGATCCATCATTTTGAAAGAAAAAGTTGACACTCTAATTCACCCCTCCCATCTCAGGGTGTCCAGGGGTCCTACAAAACATACTAAAACACTTGGTATATATAAATTTAGTAAAATAGTATTTATTAAAGTGTTTGTGATTTCAGAAAACAAGGAAACGAAAAGTATAAAGTAAGACTTTCAACTCAACAATATCCCCCTTTTTGGAAAGCAAAAAACAAAACACTTAAAATGAAAAAAATAATAACATTGAAATACTTACAACCCTTTGTAATTTTAATAACTTCAAAGATATAATTAATATGAAATTTTTTCCTTTATCATTTTTAAACTACACCTAAGTTAATACCTTATTTTTTTCATCATTTTGATCCGATGAAATGTATTGATACTTTAAATTATCCCCTTAATAAAAATTCTTCCTTAGAAAGATTTTCATTTTTAATAGAAAATATCCTCTTGGGAATTATTCCTTTCTTTTTAAGAAACTCCCCTTAACGAAATTATCGGAAAAACTTCTCAAAAATTATCCCCTTAAAACTTCTCAATGTTTTTAAAAACATATCCCCTTAAAATTCTCCCCCTTTGCGATTTAAAAAAAATGTATAAGAAAATAACTATAGTTTCTTGAAATGTTAGAAAAGTATAGCATACAAAAAAATATATGTGAATTAACTATTCATCTAAGATATAAAAAAAGAACATTCATATAAAAAAATTGGAATACATTCATACATATAATATCTGGATAAATATTTATTCACATAATAAATTCATTCAAAAAGTTTCAAAATACATCAAGAGTTTAGATAAAAAAATAAATCATTCTTTATTATAAAGTTTCTTAATGATCGAATTCATCTTTCTACATCTTCATGGCCATTCCCATCTTCATCAATCAATGAATCAATCTTCACAATTTTTCATCCATAATTGTTTGCTTCCAAACATATGCCTTCAACATTTCAACCTCCTCACTGATATTTTTATTCTCTTAATTTATATTGAAAATATCATCTTCACAAGATCAGAGTCTGCCATTTTTTAATTCAAACTTTAGATATTTTTATTTCAGAACACTCATTTCACCATATCAATTTTCAATTATGTATCTAAACTATTCAAAAAAGTTAAATCTTTTATAAACATCTATCGATAACTTATCAAAAGAGTTTTAAAATTCAAGTGAAAATTTCTTTATTTCTATAATCTGATCCTCATGATCCTTAAAATCAGTATCAACTTATCTAGATCATCTTACCATCTGGTTAAAACTTCTCTTGTGTTCTTTTGATTTAGCATCAAAGGTTTTTACTTCTGTTTGATTTTGGATAACTTTCTCATTCAACATCATTAATGATTCTAATTTTTCATTTAGATTGTTTTGAATATATCAACACCTATATTCAATGTTTTGTAAGTATGGGATAAAATCAGTTAGTAGTTTCAAATATTGTAAAATATAATCAATGTTATTTTGTACCTATATAATCAAAGAATCCAATAACTTTGATTGAACCTCTGAAACATGTGGTATGGAAGAACCAACATCTGACTTCTTTTATTTTGATTCAAATATAACATCTAGGATAACTTTCACAATATCTATATCTTTATCAGTTTCATACTTGTATGTTACTTTTTTGTGTTATTTATAATATCATTCTTTGTATTTAGATGAAGGTTTCAATTCCTCTGAAACATTCAATTATTTATTTTTATCAGATTGAGAAGAAAACTGAGTTGAATCAGAGGATAACTCTAAAGTACATCCTTCTTCCTTTTTTTTCATCAGATTCTATTTATTCTTCTTCATAAACTTATTCCTATTTTTATTATAATTCTTCCAATTCTACTTCTTCACATTCTTATTCCAACTTCCTTAGAGTTCTAGGAACACCTTTTCCAACTTTCTTAACTGATTTTGGTTTTTTCCTTCTCAACAATATTCTGAACCTGTTTTGCGATCAATTATATTACAGACTCCAGAACATGAGATTCTTCAGAAATATCTTTGAATTTACCCAAATCTCTAACCGCTAGAATTACTGAAGCAATAATTAAAGTTTCTAATGATTCTTAACCAGAATCTGGAACTATCTGATCACTGTGAGGGACTATTTCAGACACTTGAGTTGGTTGTACAACTGATAAAGGGTAAACAGATAAAATTGGAACTTCTAAAGGTTTTTTCTACTCCATTTATTAATCTTTTAACCATTCTATAATCTACTAACCTTTTATTTTCATTCTTTATTTTATCATACTCTTTTAGTTCATCAAGTATCTGAATCTTAAGGTCTGGAGACTTATCCTTATCAAGACCAAAAGATGAATCACCTAATTTATTCTAAGATTTTTGATCAATAAACTTCTTGAATTCTTCACCAGTAATCTATTTCTGAATCTTTTTTACTTTAATGGGTGAGTATTATGCCTTTCTATTTTCTATCACTACTTCTTTCTGTTTTTTATATGAGACATTAGATGTGGTTTTATCCATTATATCCATAATATTCTTTAACTTGGAATAAAAAACTAAATTCATCTTCTCCACGACCTCTTCAAAAATTAGGTAAATATTTTCCCTCATATCATAAGTTTGATTATTTATCTTAAAAAATCCCATACATTTCACTAGCATTTTATTTATAAAGTAGGGATACTTGAAGATCTTGTATTTAATTTAGGATTTATTATTATATTAAACTAAGAGAAAAAAAAACTTAACTAGGTTGATCTGTCTCAAGTTCCTAATTAAATCTAAGATAAAAATGTCTAGAACCTTAAGAATTTTCCTATAATCCATTCTTGGAAGAAAATAACCCTGCATCCATAGGGTAACCACACTTGCATCCGGGGAAAGTGTGAAACCTTTCTCACATTCTCAAAATATGGAAATAAATTTTCTTTAGACTTCGACTACACAAAGCCCCCAAGATTTTCTGGAAGCTTGTGACAAGAGAGATATACTTATCTTTATTGTGGTAATTATACTAGGTCAGATAATTGTTGATAAGAAAGATTTAATTCTTTACCAAGAAGTGTAAAGTCTATTCCTTATCAACTTTAAAAATAAACTTTACTGATGTATAAAATTCTCATATAGTCTCTGGATAACGTTTTTCAAATTACTTATCTTGATTTTTAACACAAGTTTCTTCCTAAACTTGAAAGGAAATGATCTTTTAAAAAGTTAATAATGTTTTTCATACCAAGATATTTAAATCAAACTTTCCCTGATGACTTCCACTTGAGAAAAATCTTTATTGGTTTCCATCTTACTGGAATTGATGCCATTGATCAGATGAATGCCAAATAATTATACTGAGCACTAAAATAATTGACGAGAGTTAGGAGAAAATTATCTGGACACTAATGTGGGACACACAATGACCCACTATTATATAGTCATGGTAGGTGATGGTTCAACTTCCATATAAATCAATTGTTGAGATTAAATATCCTTTTTTTTATCCAATGATCGAGATTTAATCAAAGAATTATTTTGAAAATAATTCTGAACTCTTAAAGTTTTTTTTAATAAAACTTGTTATCGAAGTGAGAAAAACTATCATTTTTTTTGAAAAACTAAATTTTTTAAAACTGAAATAATATGTAAACAACAACATTGATAAAATAAAGTAACGAATAAGTGAAAAAACTAAAAGAATAATACCTTTCAGAGTAAAAATGTTTCCTCAGTATGAGTAACCTGTTCTTCTTGGTTTTAGTAATAGAAAATGAATACGATAAATTCTATAAAAAAGTATTGTATGAAATAATTTTATAATTTTTTTTGCATCTAGAAATTTTTTACATTAGAAACCTTTTTTTAAATTTTTGTTTTGAAGTGTTTATAAAAATTCCAACTCCAAATTTTTTATAAAAAATTTTGAATCTGAAAAATTTAAATTTATTAAAATAATAACTTTTTATAAAACTAAAATTTTTAGGAAATAAATGATTTTAGTAAGGTAAATGTTTTAGAAAACTAAAGGTTTTTAGATAACTAAATGTTTTAGAAAACAAAAATTTTATAATTTTTTTTGAAAAACATATCATATGTACTCTCCATTTGAAAAGGATTTCATTAATGTAAGGAGATTTTTAAACAAAAAGTAGATATGAATAATTAATTAACATTGATTATTACAAGATTTTATTTAATATATTCTAATCTATAGGAACTAAGGGGTTTAATAAAATTATCACTAAGTTATTCTTACATTATGATTAATTTCAAAATTATATCTCCTTTAAGTGTTTGATTCCAAAGGAAGCGGTGTCTTATGTTTTTGTGTTTAGCTCATGATTGATGTGATGAGTTTTTACTTAAGGAAATTTCACTTATGTTATCACACAATATTTGAGTTTTAGTAAAACTCATTCCATTTTCATTGAGTGTGTGATGAATCCACAACACTTGAGAAGAAAACCTTCCAACCGCCACATATTTACCTTCAGTATTGGAAATTGTTAACAAGTGTTGTTTCTTACAATATCATGAAACTAAAACTTCTCCTAATAAATTATATGTTCTGAAATTAATTTTATTATTCATTCCAAATCCACCAAAAATCATTATCTAAAAAACTTTTTAACTCAAAATCATTTCCAAAAGAGTTGAATAAGCCTAAATCCATAGTTACTTTAAGATAGAAAAAATTCATTTAACAACTTGAAGATGAGACTCTTTTTGATTATATTAATATATGGAAAAAATTCATACTAAAAACATTAAATCTATATGAATAACTATTAATTAAATTAAACTTCCAATCATACCTCTAGATGTATTTTTTTCAATTGGTTTCCTAACTTCATAAATATTTAAAATATTTGATGTTTAAATAGGAGTATTAATAATTTTAGCATTTTCAAACCTAGATTTATTAACAAGATATTTTATATACTTACGTTGAAATATAAAAGTTCATTCTGGTTTTTGTGAAATTTGAAAACCTAGAATGTATGTTAACTCACCCATCATACTCATTTAAAACTCATATTTTATAAGATCCTCAAAGGAATCTATTAAAGTCTTTTGATTTGAAACAAATATAATTTCATCACCATATATTTGTACAATAATAATATTTTGACTAACTTATTTTTTAAAAAGATTTGGATCCACATCTCCCTTAACAAAATTGTTTGGTAACAAGAATCTAGTTAACCTATCATTCTGGCCTCTAGGGGATTGTTTGAGTCTATAAATTTCCTTAGTATTTTTACAAACATGTTTTGTATGTTTTGTATTTTCAAAATAGGTGGTTGTTTTACATAAACTTCCTCATGAACATAACCATTATGGAAAGAACACTTCATATCCATTTGAAATAGTTTGAAATTTAAGAATGCTGCATAAGCTAGAAGTATATGAATAGATTCAAGTCTAGCTATCAGAGCATAAGATTCATCATAGTTTACTACATACTATTAATTATAAACCTTAGAAATAAGTATATATTTATTTCCTACAATGATACCATTTTCATAACATTTGTTATGAAAGATCCATTTTACTCTAATTATAGAAGTATCTTTAGGTCATTCACCCAAAGCCAAAGATTCATTATTTTAAAACTAACTGAGTTCATATTGCATAAATTTTATCCAATCATAATAACCTAAATCCTTATCAAGATTTTTAGGTTCAAATTATGATAATAATTCTAGATGTTCAGTTTCATTTTTCAAAGAACTTCTAGTTTTGACTTTTTGTTCTGCATCTCCAATGATATTATCATTAGGATGATTCTTTAGAAACAACTGACTTTTTGGATTTGTAAAAAAAAATCTTCAATAATAGGTTGAAAATATTCCTGAGGTATAACTTCAGAAACATATTTTTCAGTTGTTCTATAATGAGAATAATTTTTCAAACCAGGTTAAAAATAAGTTTTTGAAATAACATCTGAAGATGTAAGTTGAGGTTATTTGAAAAAAAGATCAGTTTCAACAAACTTAACATGTACTATTTCCTCAATAGTCCTTGTATTTTTATTAAAAAATATATATGCCTTACTTGTTATAGGGTATCCTAAAAATATTCCTTCATTGGATTTTGGAGAAATTTTATGTAAGTTATCTTTAGTATTCAGAATTAATACTTTGCTTCAAAAACATCAAATTAAGAATGTTTTTGTTTACTTCCCATCCACAACTAATAATAAGTTTTATTAATAAAATGTCTAATAAAAAATAGATTTATAGGATAACAAGTATTAATAACTTCTTTTTACAATTTTTTTAGCAACTAAGTATTCACTCTGCATGTTTCTAGTAAAATTTTAAATAACTCTATATATTCTTTTGACTACACAATTCTTCTATGGAGTTTTAGGTTCCAAAAAGTTATGTATAATAAATTTTTTACTACAAAAAGTTTCAAATTCAGAATTTAAAATTTTCTCACCATGATTACTATGAATAATCATCAAGGAGAGTTTTTCTCATATTTAACTCTGGTTACAAAAGTTTAAAAACAACTAAAGGCTTTATATTTTCTTTCTAGAAAATAGACCCAATTATATCTAGTATAATCATCAACTAAAACATATACATATTATTTTCCAAAAATACTTACAGTTTTTGTAGAATAAAATAAATCCATGTACAATAACTATAAAGTATCATAAAGTTGAGATTTTACTAATAGATTTAAAACATGACTTATGTTTCTTACCAAATTGAAAAGGATAAAAAAAATTATAAGTATTAAACCTATGTTCTAGTAGATATTTAACAAGCCCTTTCTTAGACAACTTATATAATGTTCTAATATTACAGTGTCCTAATATTCTTTGCCATAACCAATATTGGTCTTGAATTTCACAAAGGAAAGGTAGATCCTAGATCCTAAGGTCTTCTATGTTTAAAGTGTAAAAATTATCATGATGACTGGAAGAAAGAATAAACTCATTTTTAGAACTATGAATAATAAATTTATCATTCGTGAAGTTTACAAGATAACACTCATCAAATAATTGTATTATGATTATAAGGTTGTTATTAAGTCCAAAAAAATATAAAACATTCAAAATTAAAGTTTTAACAATAATAATAATGTTACTTATACCAATAATTTCTCCTTGAGCATTATATCTGAAAGTTACGTTTCCATATTTCATCTTTATAATGTTCTTATAAAAATATTTATTTCTAGTCATATGTATTGAACAACCACTATCCATGTACCAAATATTCTTGTAATTGGTACTTTCTATATTTTCATGAAAATAAAAATACTAGTACTTAGGAACCCAAACATTCTTGGGTTTGGTATTATCAGAAAATAAAATCTTAGGTAACCGCATTTTTCCAGCATTATTATTTTGAGAAAATGTTATTTATTTTTAATAATAATCTTTTGAAAACCGAAAGATCAAACATTATTTAAATAAAATTTGTTCTTCAAGTGTCTACAAATTTTAAATTTAGTAAAAAAAGGAGAACTCTTTCAAAAAAATTAATTATTAATAAAACATTTTATTTTATCAAGAAAACCCATTCCAGAAATATCTCAATGAGGTCTAATTTTTCTGTACATTTTATCAAAGTTTTCCTTCCTAGAGGTAAACATAGACAAAAGTTTCTTCAAACTATAAATTCCATAATTTAGTTTAGAAGCTATGTTTTTATCCCAGTAGTATTATTATTCAAAATAAAATTTATATAATCGGTTTGTAAACAATTTTCACTAAAATTTACTTTTTGAGATATTTAGAAAGAGTATCTTTTTCAAAATTCTTATCATGTTTTTTTTGGAAATATCTAACATTTCTTTAGTTAAATTAGTAATTATTGAATTTTCTTTAACAAGTTTACCTTGATCAACATCAATTTTTTTAGAAACTTTTCAATTTTCATTCTTAAGAAGTTTCAAATATCTAGATACTTCTTCAAAACTAGGTAATGTATTATCCTCTTCATTTGAATAAGATTCTTAAGCTGAAGATATAGAATTATTCTCATTATTACTATTAGAGAAATTATAATTTAAATTATGGTTTGTAATATATTAAATAGTATGTACCATAACCATGATGAATTTATTCAACTTTGGTATTTCTGCATATAAACTAATATTTCTCTATCCAGAAATTTCATTGTCCAAGGAATTCTCAGATGAAATTTATCTTCCACCTACACTCTACGTGTCATAATCTTTCAAACTTTTCTTTATATTTTTCTTATATAACTTCTTATAATTTCTATCTAAATTCCTTTATTTTTTATCCTTCATTTTGATCTTAGGACAATCCGATCTTATGTTTATTTCCTTTTTTCATTCATAACATATCAATTCTATAAAGTATTTCTTATCAATCTTATCCTTATGAATTTTCATGTATTTTTAAAGAAATTATTTATTTCTAAAAATCGTATCCACCCTTATTATAAGATTTTACAACTCATTTCCAGTATATTTAGATGAACAAGTATTTAATTCAATAACAACTTTCTTCTTCTTAGAATATTTCAAAACTTTTTCAGTAGATTGAGATTTAATAAGAATAACAGATGTACTTGAAAAAGAAACTCCTACATTTTTTCTTTTTTATCTTCTCAACATACCCTTTTAATCTATCTTCACATTGAATATGGGTACCAATGATATCATTAAGAGAAATATTTGTAATCCACCTCATATTATTAAAAGTTGTTCTCTAATATTCACATTTATTAGGTACAATATCTATGATCTTCTCAACTAAAATTCCATTTGATAAATATTTATCTCCAAGAGAATGTAAACTATTAACAATGGTAATGAATTGTTGATAAATTTTTTCTACTGATTCTCTAGATAGAAAATAAAATTATTTATAATCATCTCTCAAAATGGATCTTCTATATTCAATGTATTTCAAAGTTCTAAAGTGAGTAACATCTAATTTCATTCAAACACTGTTAGCTGCTTCACATGAAGAAATTTGACTATATATACTTCTTATCATAGAAAAAAATAGAGTATTACTTAGTCTATAATTCAATTGTTATTATCTCTTTTCCTGATTTGTAAAAGTAGTAACTTCCTTCTATGGAGTTTTATAATCTCCAATTAAAATAGAAAATTTATCCACACTAGTATTGATAACAAAAGTATTCATTTTCTCTCTCCAGTATTCATAATCATTCCCATAAAAAATACATTGTTGACTAGGATTTAGATTTTATAATGTACCAAAATGTGAACCTCCCATATTATCAAATATAGAAATTATTTTTAAAAACATGTTAGTGTAAAAAATTTAAAACAATAAATTTATAAAAAAACTCAATAACTTTTAGTTGATAGTAAAAGTAAAAACTCATCAAGTAAAGTAGTAGAATCTTCTATGATACCAATTTTTGGATCGTAAGAGTTTAAAATGGCTACAAGAGAGGGGGGGGGGGTGTGGTGAATTTTAGTTTAGAAAATTTAAACTAAGACAAAACAAAAATCCTCTTAATTCCAAAAGATCAGACTTAGTGTTTTTCTAATAATCAAAGTATTAAAATAGGATACAGAGACTGTCTGATTATCAAGGTTATTTTTGATATCAAAGACACTCCAATAAAAATTTTATTGGAAAGATAAGTATAAAAAAAACTTTATAATGTAATTTCATGGAGGAAATTAAAACTTATATAAATAATAAATACAAAAGATTATAATAGTAATAATTTCTTAAAATATATATAAAAGAATTTAATATTTAACCTTAAGAGTTAAGGGAGTCAGAAATCCTTACTTAATACTTCCACAGGTTTAATATCTATTGTAAATGTATGTATTTCCTTACCAGGAAAGACATTAATATGATGATGTATATCAGCTTAGTATTTATGAAACAAGAAATCCCTCGATACGATGATTAGTGTAAGCTCTGTCTTCCTATCTCTAGAGGCCCTCAATATGATGGATCAGATTAACCATATTACTATCCCCAAAATCCCTCGATCAGTACCAAAATTATACACAAAAAATAAAAATGAAAAGGTGTTCTAATGAATTTAAAATCGTCACATGGATTCCTTATAACTTCTTCTCTATAAATTATTACAAAGATTAGGAATGCGATATACACACAGAGCAATATTCAGATGTGTTGAGTTGTGAGTTGCATCAACTTAAAACTATTCAAATGACCTTATATTTATATTTAGTCTTCTAATGGTCATATTTATAAGTTGGTTTCAATGAACTCAAACATATTTCACTTCGACAACTCATAATGATCTATATCTTGATCTTCATAGTTAATAATGATTTGTAATTTATTTATACGAGGTCATTTTATTTAGTAGTATTACAGTGATATTATGGATTCAATATTATAGATATAATTCTAATCACTATAATTATAAAATTTGGTTTGTTGGGTGTACTTAACTATTGTTTTTCAGTCAGATTAACTGAATAAAGGTTAATCTGATATATCAGTACCAATTTCAGTCCAATGCTTATGAATTTTGTTAGTCAGATAAACATGACATTAGTTTAACCACTGGTCATAATAATAGCTGGTCCGATGTATCGAATGTGCCTTCTTTATAATGGATTAGTCTGAAAAATAAAAGTTTATATTCATTTTATAATAGAACTATTTCTATGTTCTGTATAAAAATACTTTTTCTATAATAACATAGTAAAACACTTGGGATATATAATGTGAGTAAAATTGTATTTAAGAAATTATTTGTGATTTCCAAATATAAGGAAAGTAAAAGTATAAAGTAATAATTTTAACTAAACATATGAATTATAGATGGAATCATACGTACTAAAATGAGTACCAACTAAAGTGGAAAATAGTATTCCCTTTGAGTTATGGATCATAAAGAACCCATTTTTTCACATGGGGTTGCGATTCATTTATTAAGGCTAGATCAACTAAAAATCTTGAAAATTGAGTAATAAAGTGTATATTCGTAGCGTATCCTAAGGAAACAAGGGAATACTATCTATACAACTATTCAAAAAATAAAGAAATTATCACAAGATAGAACACCTTTCTTGACAGGGAGAACATACATAATAAATATAGTGTGAGCATGATTGAATCCAATGAAGTTGATGCCCAAGATACACAAGAGTTGGTATAGGAACACATTCCACAAGTCCCCATGGAAAAAGTTGTTCTTTTAGCACAAGTGTTACATAATAGTGCTAGATATGTGATAGAATTGGAGAGATGTGATTTTCTAGTCATTGATTATGGTGACTCATTATTGATCAAAAATAACAACCCTCTATCATATAAGGAGGTAGTAGATAACTCAGAAGCCATAAGGTGTCAAGAATCAATGAATTATAAGATGGATTACATGTATCAAAACCATGTTTGGGTTCTGATCAATCCTCTAGTTGATGTAAATCCTATTGGGTGTTAATGGGTATTCAAGATAAAGATAGAAATGAAAGGTAAATTAAATAACTATAAAGCATGACTAGTGGATAAAGGGTATAGAAAATGTCAAGGAATTGGATATGAAGAAACCTTTTCTCCATTTTTCATGTTTAAATATATCAAAATTTTAGTTTCCATAGTACCTTAACATGGCTATGATATGTAGTAAATGGATGTCCAAAATGTCTTCCTTAATGAGAAAATTCAGGAGGATGTATATATGATTCAACCAAAAGTTTTTGTAATTCCAAAAAAAATCAAAAAATGTATAAAAGTTACAAAGATCTATTAATTGACTAAATAAAGCATCCAGATCAAGAAATATTTAGTTCTATAAAGCCATACAAGAATTTGGTTTCATTAAGAATGAATGTGAGAAATGTGTTAAAAATTGTTTTAGTGGGAGTAAAATTGTTTTCATATTAGTATATGTTGATGACATATTACTAATTGTAAATTATATAATGGCATTATAAGAGGTTAAGTAATAGTTGAGAAAGTGATTCTCCATAAATACCTTAGGTGAAGTAACTTATATTCTAGGGATCAAGAAAATGTGTCATAAATCCTAGAGACTTATTTGACTAAGTCAAGGTACATACATTGACTAGATATTGAAGAGGTTAAATACCTAACAATCCAAGATGGGATTGATTCTAATTTCACATGGTATACATCTATATAAGAAAACGTGTCCCTAAACAAAATAGTAAAGGGAGAGAATGAGTAAGATCCCACATGCTTCTATGATAGGATCTAACACTTATTCCATGTTATGTATGTGGATTTATGTCACCTATTCTTTGAGAATGGTATGTAGATATCAAGTAGATATAGGTGAATAGCATTGGAATACTACCGAGGCTATCCTTATGTATCTCAGGAAAACTAAGGAAATGTTATGGGTGTATGGAGGAGATGAGGAACTAGTCATTAGGGGTTATTTAGATGCTAGTTTTCAGACAAATTAGAATGATATAAAGTCATAATATAGATATGTTTTTTGTATCAATAGAGGATATGTGTGCTATAAGAGTTCAAAGAAACCTGTTTTTACTGATTATACAATGGATTCTGAGTATATTACAGTTTCTGATGTAGCCAAGGAAGCAATTTTGATTTGAAATTTTTCCAAGATATTGATGTGGTTACTAAAAGCCACGACCCTATCATAATTTACTATGATAACACTACATTGATAGTCCTTTCCAAGAATATAAGGTTACATATGAGGAAAAATCACATACTTTATAAGTTTCATCTATTGAGGTATTTTTATCAATGAGGTGAAGGTGTAGCGATTAGAGATTCCATGGAGGAAAACGTAGTGAACCCATTGACCAAGAATTTATCTTAGGATAGGTATGAAAATCATGTGAGAGAAAATGTACTAAGAGCTATTATCAATTGTCTCTAGTGTAAGGGGTGTCGGTTGGAGTTGGTTCCCTATATAAGATCCTGGGTTTTCATGAGGTAAAAATATATTTTAATTTTAAGTTTAAATGTGTTTTTATGGACTAATGTGCATACACATTGAGGTCATGTGGGTATTAGGGGTTTATGGGGCTTGTTTAGAGCTGGAAACCAATTTTTTGGGGAAAATAGCTAGACCACATGGTTAAGAGAAACCATAAGACCCATGCTGTATAGTTTTGTGAAATTGTGTGATGCTAGACATATGGAAATATGAGCCTTGAAGTTTGAGAAAACTATACAGAAGGTGGTACAAACCCATGTGAGGGCCTCTACAATTTTTGATAGTGGGATGAGACACAATTTTCACATGGTTTGGAAAACCATGCACACTAACCATGTGAGGTTCCCCTCCTTACAGTGAAGGGTTCACGATTGGAACACAGTTTGGACAACCATGTGACCAAACCGTGTGAATGAGTTTTTTTGAGGAAAAAAGACCAATTTTTCCTTAAAATTATTCTAAACCAAAATCTAATTTCATTGTCCCCCATGTATAGTAGCATAGGCGTGGGAGCTCTCCGTTGAAGATATTTCATAGCTTTTGATCCCATTCTTCTGTCTGAACACATATTCAAACACCATCGGTATCATTGGATCCACACCAATGAGTAATCCATTCCTTTTGTGCCATTATTTGGTTTCTTTAGTATCGACTACGCTATTTAGGTGTAAGCTAATAAGCCCTATTTGAAGGTTCTTCGTAAGTTCTTTGTTTTATTTTGACTTATATTGAATCAAGAGATGATACGAGATGATAACTATACTATGGACCTACAGTAGGTGGTCTATACTTTCCCCTTGGGTTTTGGTGCTTTATATGCCTAGTTTCGATTGTGATGCACACCATACTTTATAGAGGAACCTTGATAATTAACTGAATAACTAAATTGAACGCATTGGAACATGTTAGTGATGCACTTTAGTTCCTTTGATCTTAGTTGGAGGTTGTTTCCCCATCCTAGGCCACCCATAGGGAATGCCTTGTGATTGTTCTTACCTTGAATATGGTTATACCACCCATGGGTTGTGTGTTTTTTATGTATAGTTAGAGGAATCCTAGAATTAAATTAATTGAATTAAATTGATTGATTAGGAGATGGTTTTCCTCCCCTTCTATGTTATACATTATGTGAACTGTTTATTTATTTGAATGTGAATTTTTATATGAGTGGGTAAACTCATGGGACTTGAATGCATGTGAATTGATAAATGGAATGAATGATGAATGAATCTATTAGATTACTTGGATGTTATTACTTGGATCATGATAGCAGTAGTGGATTCCTTGGATGATATTGCTCCTTGGGTCTTGATTCCATGGGATGCATTAGGCCTTACTACCCCTTGGATCCAGCTTGTGTGGGATCACAATGGACATGGACTATTGACATGCTCCTTGGACACCATTCCATGTATAATTGAGCTTCCATTTAGATGATCATGAGACTCTATGAGGATGACTTGGTTCACTATACCTTGGATCCAAACATGTGGGGTATGACACTTCTGATTATATGACACATGCATGGTAAATGTGACATGCTTGATTATATAGCTCGGCCATGGTTGATATGACATCACAAGTTATACAGAACAACCATGGTTGATTTGATATATAGGTTATATGGTGTGGCCATTGGTGATATGAGATATTGTGCATATGGCATGAACATGGTGTTTAATTCCTTTTAATTAATGCTTTCTTATGATAGGAGCTTGAGATTTGTTTTATAGGGAGGCTTGTATGGATGTATAGGATCACACATTTCTTTACATTTCCTTGATCATTTTACTTTCGTTACTTCCATACCTATCTCACATAACCTGACGTTGTGAAACTTTTTCATCAGATGTACGGTTGGGGACAATGGATAATCTATCTCACATGTTTTACACAAAGATTACAACAGTGTGATATGTATGGATGTGCATAGAATTATTTGTGATCTTATTAAATGTGGAATCATGAAATGAATATAAGTGGAATATCCTTCTCTTGTGTTTGAGGAGAACCTATGGATTAGGTTATCTTAGACTCTTGTGAGAGTGGAGAAGATGTATAAAGAAGTGCAGTCAAATGTTCTGGGCCGTTGAGGAGACGTGTCAGCAAAATTATTTTTTTGACCTTACGGACTAACGACGAGCGTTGTGCACTCATTGTACTTTTGACTAGATGTTCCATGTACTGTTGGAGTATAATGTCATGCCTATTGGTACTTGTTCACAATTTAGTACCTAAGAATGGATAAGTACACAACTATGAAATGAGGCGGAGCCACACGATGTGTGGTCCCCACACTTTCCATGTACTACTTTTACGAATCATTGAACTCTCTTAACTCCTTATGAACTTAGATTTTGAAATGCATGTAGCCTATCCTGAGTGTTTTTCCATGAAGAATGCGATGGTTCTCTCGGTAGTGGATTCTGAGATGTGATACGAGATGTTCCGGGAATGACGCCTATCCGGGGTGACACCTGATGACTGCAGTGACATAACTTCCTAAGAGGTACCATCTAGTAGGGATGAACAATGTTCCTCAATTCTTCCCAAGAGGTACCAACCAATATGGATGAATCGTGTTCCTTGGCACTTCCCAGGAGGTACCATCCCACAAGGATGAACATTATTCCTCAGTGTTTTCTGAGAGGTACTATCCAGCAGTGATGGATAAAGTAGTACTGGGCTTACCTCTAGCTGGTATAGGATGTGGTCCCCAATGGAATATCCAAGTAGAATCCCCATGATGTTCTAGGGAGTGGGTCCTCGATGAACTAGAGTAGAATCCCCCTAACACATCAGGGTGTGGATCCTCTATGACAACTATCAGAGTGGATTCCCCCTGATGCATTAGGGTGTGAGTCCTCTATGACAAATATCATAGTAGAATCTCCCTAACACATCAAAGAGTGGGTCCTCTACTATGAGTTTGAAATCCCACAACTATGCGACATAGTGATGAGATGTGGTTGACATACCTTTGGACTCACAGGAAATAGGGATTCTTTACCCACTAATATGCATCCTTGTGAGATGACTTAAAACCATGAGGGAAAGAAAGTGCCACCCTAAATGGATATTTTCAAGGTGAGGTGATCATGTTACTTTGACTTGCAGTTCAGGGAAGACGTGTGGGATATCGGGCATTGATGGTGGTTATATATGGGATTATTGGATACTCTCTTTTCCTGGGATTAGATTATGAGATGGAGATACCCTTACTCTCTCATTTGGGTTTCTTTAAATGAGCATAAATATTCTATTTCCAGTACCCATTCCTTGGGTTTTGGTTACTCTCCTTTTAGGATAGGTGAAGACGCATGTGGTATGCCATGTGATTTACATGTATAGCTTCTTGTGGTTGGATGAGAATACTCTCCTACTATAGGTAGCGAAGACTCAATGAGAAGTTCATCTTCTCACCATTTCTATATCCCTATGTTTGGATGAGTTTACGTCACTCTCTTGTTGGGTTGAGATGCAATCCTTTTACTGAACCTTGTTCTATATACTGCCCCCCTCTCCAGTGCATCGTTTTCTTCTCCCTTGAGCCTTCAGGGCATCCTACTAAGTATTTTTATACTCACACCTACTTGGGATTCTCACACACTTGGTGTGCCCTTACAGGCGGAAGATAGGTTGATCATGAAATTAGAGGAGCTTAGGGATATGAGGTGCTTGGACCGCGTGCGAGGGGTCATAGATTGGGATCTAGGAGTGGGGCTCTCTTAGCTATTTTAATTTTCCACCTGTTTCTAGGTTTTGGCACTTTTCTGGTTGAGTGTGTATTATGCTCATTTCCCTTTTAGTTTACTTTTTTAGTACTTGTATTGTTTAGAGGTTGATTCTTGTTTTGTTTCCTTTTTATAGTTGTTTTGTATCTTGTTTTCCTTTCCCTCTTCAATTTTTCATTGAGTGAATTGTGTGTGTGTGTGTGTGTGTGTATAGGTTCTTAAGAAAATTCCTCCTAGAGTTTGTTGTGTGTTCGACACTTGTTGCCACCCCTTGGACTATGGAGGTGGTCTTTGGGGTAGTTGCGGCTCGAGCCCCAGCATGGGTTGGGTCATGACAGAAATTAGATGAGGTCATAATGGATTTTGTGACAGGTTTACAAAGGTTTCCTCGAGGTAGATATGTTTTTTTGGGTTGTTATTGAAATAATCACAAAGGTTTCTTATTTCCTCCCAATCAAGGAGAACTTCAGTGTAGATGATATTGGGAGGTTTTATATCTGTGAGATAATACAACTTCATAGGGTACCCTGCATATAATTTTAGATAGGGATGCCTGATTTACATGTCATTTCTAGAAGAGTTTGCATAGGAAATTGGGTACACATGTTCTTATGAGAACAACATACCACCCTCAGACTGATGAACATTCAGAGTGTACGATTCAGGTGATTGAGAATATACTGTGAGCATGAATCCTAGAGTTTGGGGGATCTTGGGAGAGGCATATTCCCCTAGTTGAGTTTTCCTACAATAATATCTATCAGGAAATGATATATATGTAACCTTATGATGATTTTCATGATAACCCATTATGACCATCCTTGTTCTAGTTAGAGGTAGGTGAGGTAGCATTACTGGAACCATGTCTCATGCATGGGACTTCTGAGAAGAACCATTTGATCAGAAAGTGGATGGATTCTACATAGTTTCAATAGAAATATTACACGAATCTCTACAGACGACCTATAGAGTTCGAGGTCTATGATCATGTCTTTTTATGTATGTCAAAAATAATGGGACAAATATGGATTAGAAGATAGGGTAAGCTTTCACCGTGATATGTTGGTCCATTCGGTATTCCAGAGAGAGTCATGCTGGTAGCCTATCAGTTATAGTTACCTCAGAGGTTCCAAGCCATGAATGATTTCTTCCATGTATCTCAGCTATGCCATCATCATTGAGACCTGTCTCATGATTTTTATCCAGAGGAGTTTGAGTTACAGGTAGATGCATCCTTTGTGGGGATCATCCAATTAGTATCATTTATAGGAGCATGAAGGTTCTTCAAAGACAATTAATTCCTCTAGTAGGTGATATGGAAGAGCATTAGTTTATAAGATGAAACGTGAGAGTGTAAGTCTAACATACATTCTTACTGATTGGAATTATTCTTAGGTGATTAATGATTACCCATAAGAGGGAAATTCAGGGATGAATTACTTTAAGGTGGGAATATTGTAAGATCCTGGGTTTTCTTGAGGTATTTATATCTTTTATTTTTTAGTTTAAATTATTTTTTATGGACTAATGTGGATACCCATTGAATCAATGGGGGGTATCAGGGGTGTCTGGGGATTTTTCGGAGCTTGTAACCAAAAGTTTTGGGAAACAATAGCTGGGTTACATGGTCAGGAGAAACTGTGTGACCTAATCCAAATAGTTTGGTGAAATCATGCAGTGATGGATAGAGGGATCCAGGATCCGCACAGTTTGATAAAACCATGTTAGAGGAGGAACACACTCATGTGAGGGCCTTTTAATTTTTTTACACTGGTATGAGACATGGTTTTCACATGTTTTGTAAAATTGTGTGCACTAACCATGTGAGGTGCCCCTTTTTATAGTAAAGGGTGCACAATTGTAGCACAGTTTGGCCAACTGTGCAGCCAAGTTTTTTTTGAGAAAAATGGCCACTTTTGACTTAAAATCCTTTTTAAACCTAAATATAATTTCATTCTCCACCTATGGACAACAATATATATGTGGGATCTCTCATTTGAAGCTATTTCATAGATTTTGATCCTGTTCTTTAACCCAAACTCAGATTCAAACACCATCAGTATCATTGGATTTGTGCCATTGAGTAATCCATTCCTTTTATGTAGTTCTTCATTTGTCTTGGTTTCAGTTTTTCTATTTAGGTGAAAGCTAATATTCTCTATTTTTAGGCTTTTCATATGTTCGTTGTTTATATTCAGATCTAGATTGAATCAAAAGTTGATACTAGTTGAGCACTATACTACTGACCTACAGTAGGTGGCATATAACTTTACCTTGGGTTTTGGTGCTTTATATTCATAGTTACCATTTTCCCTCAAGGAATATTTCCCATTGGTTCCCCTATAAGTAATTTAATAATTAAATTGAACATATTGGAACACATTAGGGATTCCCTTTAGTTCCTTTGAGCTTAGTTAGAAGTTTTTTCCCCAACCCAAGCCACCTATGGGGTGTGCCTTATGATTATACTTACCTTGTCTATAGTTATACAACCCACGATGTGTGTGTTTATGGTTTCCTAGATATAGGAAGCCTAAAATTAAATGAATTGTATTAAATTGATTGACTAGGAGAAGTTTTGCCTCCTATTCCATGTTATACATGATGTGAACTGTTTATTTTTTTGAATGTGAATTGTTAAATGATTGGGTAAAATCATGGGAATCAAATGCTTGTGAATTAATAAATGGAATTAATGATTAATGATTCCATTTTATTACTTGGATGTTACTCATTTTATATCGACAGTGGTAGTGGAATACTTAGATGAGATTTATCCTTGGGTCTTGATTCCGTGGGATGCCTTAGGAATTGATACCCCTTGGATCCTGTTTTTCTAGGCTTGTAGTGGATATGGTATGTTGACATGCTCCTTGGAACCCATTCCATGTCTAGATGAGTTTACATAGAGATCCTCATGGGACTCGATGAGGATTACCTGGTTTACTATACCTTAGATCTAGCCCCATGGGGTCTGCCAATTCTCATTATATGACACGATCTTGGTAAACATGATATGCTTGATTATACATCTTGGGAATGGTTGATATGAAATCCAAGGTTGTACATCTTGAAGATGGTTGATTTGATATACATGTTATATTGGGTGGCCATGGGTGATATGAGATATTTTGTATATGACATGGTCGTGGTGTTTAATTCCATTTGATTACCACCGCCTTTTGACAGGAGCTTGACCTTTTTTTGACTTGTATGGATGTACATGATCAAATTTTTGTTTAATTTTTTCCTTGGGAATTTTACTTTTAGTACTACCATACCTATTATATTATGCACCATTCCTTAGCTTGTATTGAACAACTAATATTTTTTATAGACACCTTGGGTGGTGACCTACTAGGATTATATATCACACCCTGTTCGGGCTGCAGTTGGGTACCCAGAGAGACTATATGGATATAGGTAGGAACCAAGGAAAATAGCCATATTTTGATGCATGAACTAGTTCCATGCTTATGAGTAGGGGAGAACATGACCAAGCTGAGGCTCAAGATTCTATCTGGAGATAGTTATTTTTGGTCTTTTTGGTATTTTGATACAAGTATTGTATTGATGTATGTATACCTATTTTGGATGCTTTGAAGACACATGACATGACATATAATCTTGTTTATGAGATTAGTTTTATCATTTTTATGTATTATTGTCTCTTGGATGTTTATCTCCTGTTTAGTTATTATTTTTCTTCAACTATGGCGGGTTAGTGGTCTAGTGGTTATAGTGTCTATTCCTACTGCTTATTCATTATTGTTCTACTTACACTATGGAATACTACTATTATTACACTATGTTACACTCTAAAATGAGGTAATAGTCTCCCCAAGGACACACCCTTGTCCCTTGCTGATAGTCAGCAACCTCTAGTGTTTAGGGAGATGCGCTTGAGGCCATGTGGCTAACCAAGCTTGGGGAACCTTTCAGTGGCATTAGGGTATGAGACATTACAACCTAGAACTAACTATGGTAGTAATTGATTATATGTTTTTAATATTTAATGAAATTTTATTATCACACCATGATTATTAATTTTTATAACATTTTCATGTGATAATTTCCTAAGACTATATATTGAATTGAAAGGTCATAAAAGTTCCCTATTATGATGAGAACCTAAATGTGCCATGATATTATTCTTGAAAATTATTCTATGGATAAATGATATTTTCTAATGGGGAATAGATGATATAGGATATTAGGGGGTAGGAAGATCATAATACTTTGAGACACCTTATCATGTTATTCACCCTCGGTAATATCCAAGATAAGAGGTTAATAGAATAGAGCCATCAATAAGAAATCAACATTCTCATGTGTTAGTGGAGGTTCCTATCAGTGGATCTGTGTATTGATCCTTAGACTTTAAGATTATCATTAATGAATATCATAACTCATGTAATTATATGTGTTGATGAAAACCATCAAGACATTTTCTCATAGTGGGGTAGGATACATTGGGTGTGTCATGAGTGATATCGTATTAATGAATAATGTGAGGAAGGATTTATCCCTTCTGTCTCCTGATGGAAGTTGATATCTTAGACCCTTTGATGGGAATAAAATGACCTACATAAATCCATGGCCATGGTGTTTGATAGGATAGTTCGTTTCTAGAAGTTGAAGATTAAGACATCAAGAATAAAGTTTGATGGTACTGACATGAAACCTTATTGATTAAAGATATAATGATAATGATATTATATTACACTATAAAAATTCATGGAAGGTTAGATTTTGTTGCGAAATTAACTTATTTATCTATGGATGCCTTGGCATGTTTCTGGAAAATAATCTGATACTTTAGGTGGTTATGCTTAATTCACTAAGAAAGATTCCTAGATGGTCTCACACTAAGTGTATCCTAAATCTTAGTTAAATTCATGTATTTAATTTAGAAAGTTGGATTAACTAATATTTATTCAGGTTTGGTTGATCACAATAATTTAATCAAAAGTTATTTGAAATAATAAGTGAGTTAAATAATGTTAAAAAATATTTATTTATAAGTATTGTAGAATATAATATTTATTATATTTATCGACTAATAATGCAGTGATATTTATTTATTAAATAAAAAGTATTTATTCAAGGATCGGTAAATGTTGATGAGGGAAATCAGTCCGAGCTTAATGGTCTAATTAAAATGGTACAAATGATATTTATTAATATTATTAAAAATTGTCACATTCCAAGCATTTAATTGTAATATTTATGTATTTATTATTTGAGATGGGTTAAACTAATAATTTTTTATCAAGGAAAGGGATTGTGTGTAATTTTCCAAACTTGAACTTTCCATAATAAATATTTAATTACTTAATTTTTAGTAATCGGGTTTCTTGTAAAAAATGGATAGAGATAGACCATATCAATCCATAGAGAGAGATATAGAGATCTAGAGAAATCCCTCTCTCCCCCCTCTCAATTCATTAAGAGAAAATTAAAATTTCTTTCTCCTTAAAGAATAATTCTTCTATAATCAACCACCAACAACATAAAAGATCCAGATAGGATGTGCTAGCACCTGTTGATTCTAAAATGAAATTATGAGATTGTAGTGAATGTGTGGATTTACACTAGAGGGATTCTATACTTGGATCCCATAACACAATGATGGTATGATGAGATGTAATCATTTATATCATTAATGAAGTCAAAATTACAAGTTTGGTTAATTCTATATCTTACCATTAATTATTTATAAATAACAAGTGAAGATCCTCCTCTTCTTGTTCCATTATTTTAATATTTTAATGTAATATACAAATTTCATTAAATATTAAGTTTTAATAATGTGTAGAAACAATTTTATTTAAATTAAGACTAAAAGTATAGTTGTTCATACCATCAAAGGATGTTTCCCCTGTTCCTAGAACCTTCAATTTCTATGTGGTGTTAAGAAAATCTCTTGGATTTGTAGTATTCCATCAGGGAATCAAATTTGAACTAAAAAATGCCACTGTGATCCATAAGATTAAACCTCATAATAATCTCAAAGAGATGAGAGGGATTCAAGGGATCCTTGATTACATCATACACTTCATAGAAAACCTAACAAGAGAGTGATTACCCTTCACTAATATCACGAAGAAGGGATTCCCTTATTATTTAGATGAATATTGTTAGAAGGCTTTCAAAAATATCAATAAATACCTCTCAATACAACAAGTGTTAACGATTCTAGTAGAAGGTATTCCACTCATCTTATATATTTCATCCCTCGATCAGTCACTTAGTACTCTCCTCACATAAATGACTAATGTAAGAAAAGAAAATAGTCTTTACTATCTCAGTATAACTATGATATATATACCAAGACATGATATTATAATATTGAGAACAATTTTATTGAATTGGTCTTCATGATTTATAAATTGAGGTACTTAGAATTAAAAGAACCAATTGGTCTATCACATTGAACCACTCAAGTATATACTCAATTGTATACTGTTAATTAGATGGCTGACATAGTGGGTGGTCATCCTGTAATAGTTTTATATAAAATTTATACAATAGAATTTGGTTAAAGGGAAAGAATTGGTATAATTTCTTATAAAAAACCCCATTACAGGAATCACACCAATAAGTTCTGAATTTATCGATGAAGATGAATTCTCTATTTATGACACTCCGAAAACAAGAGATATGCATTTTTATAGTGCTTCCAATAGCCCAACTGAGAAAATGATCAAAAAACTAAATCACAACTGAGTTGTTTTAGGAATTATTATCATGTCTCCAGTTAAATTAGTCTTTCCCTATTCAATATTATTTTTATAAGGCTACACAAATAATTAAGTAGAGTACCAAGAACACATAGTAGGTTTGGAATTAACATTACAAATATTAGTGTCCCACATGAATATCAAGGAAAATTTAGAGTTAGTGATCAAAAAAATTTATTATGAATATGCCATTAAGAAATAGGAATTGATTCCAATGTTTGATTATGTGTGAGCGTTTATGGAATAATTACTTTCCTAGACAACACTATTTAATGTTATGTGTTCATATATTTATGGAAAGATTGATCGCACCACAATTCATTGTTTCATTTTCACCCTTATACCACATTGTCAAATTGATTTTTTATTATAAATTACAAATTAAATAACAAATTACACTTAATATTTGGTTTAATTAGTTAATTTTTATCACTTTTTATAATGTAAATTTTTCTTTTTTTATGATTACATTGTTGGAGGAGGTTATTTGGAGAGTCCATGATGAAATTCAAGAAAAACAATCCAAACTGAGAAAGATCCAAAGCACATATGTGGAAAAAAATGTATAATTAGACTAATAAATTCTTCTAATGGGGATGAAAAGGGGATGAAAAATTCCCAACCGTGTGGGATATATTTATATAGAAGATAAGTAATACAAATTCTTCCATTTTGTGGCCCAAAATAAACCATCATCTATGGGAATATTCATTATTCATAATCTCGAGTTCACTTCTATAATTCAGCCATATCTTAGGATGTAGGTATCTAAATGTTTCCAAATTATCATTGGAGATAATCTATAGGTTGAAAACAACTTTTGAGTTTTTTTCCAAAATGAGATAAGATTGTATAGTCCCCCAAAACCATGATCCATGTGGTATCTCAACATCTGGGTGCCCAAAACCACCTTCCGCTTTGCCAATAAATTGGAAACTTTGGAACCCCATTTGTAAGTTTGACTAGGGGGAAAAGATATGCCATATTGAAGTCCCAATGGATTCCTCTCTTCATCATAGAAGCTCTGAAGGCCCCTATCCTTATAGGGGGATCAAGGATGAATGTGAAGTTCCACCTGAGCCTCCTCCTCCTCTTAATGGAAATATAAATGGTGGACAATCATTTAAAGGGAGTTACACACACTAGGAGAGGAAGTTAAGACACTTTTTATTATTCTATTTTGGTTTTATTTGGGTGTGGAACATTTAATTTATGTTTTAACTTAACATGGTTCTCCTTTGAATGCATTGTTTTGGTATAATTAAGAGAACCCTTTTCATTTCAATACCGACAGGGTTGAGATTTCAAGTGGGAATATTGGGCTGTTCTAATTGGGAAACACAAGAATACTTTTTCATATTCAAATCCATGATATTTTAGTATGATTTTGTATCCCTCATTCCATTCTTGTGGTCCAAACCTTGAAAACATGATTGTTGTGTTAAGGGTTGGTTCTTTGTGCATCATTTTAAAAGTAAAGAGGGGAACTAGTATCTTGATTACCCTCAACCAAAAGATTCCCTTAAACCATGTGTACTTTTATGAAGAATGAACAAACCAATATGTATAAGTAAATTGAAAGTAAATCCTTCTCTAATATTCTAAAAACTCTAATTTTTTTACTATTAAACTCTTTAATTAATTCATTATATTTTTAAAAATGTTTTCAAAACCACCCACCAATTTTAGTAATTTTTATTGAAGATATTCACTTTAAATCTCTAATTCTCCTTGCGATATGTCCTAGGGTATTACCTATGATATAAATCAACTTTAAAAATATAGTAAATTTGAGGTTTGTTGATACAATGATAAAATTTTGGTGCCATGGTCAGAAATAGATTTGGTTTTTAGTGGGTGTTTTTTATTAGAACATAATGTATTTTGTAAATATTTGTGTTCTCATTTTATTCCTTTAAAATTTTAAGTTGTTTTGTAAAATATTATTTTGTAATACTTATTCATGAATCAATATTCATTAGATGAACTAATACCTTTTGAGAAGAAAATGGAGATGACCTTGCATCATCGATACTAAGAAGCACTGAACGATCCATTGAAGGAAGACACACTAAACATTGTCACTCTTCTCGACCCCTCTTCTTCTTTTGAAAAGAAACTAAAATAAACTTGCATAATATGTCTGAAAATAACCAAACATTAAAATAACTAACCTCTATTGATATATATATATCCAACCCACACACATTCAAATACATGGTGAAGTACCTAATTTTTAATTAAAATCTACATCCATTCACTTATTACCAGAATTTTATGGAATAGTTGGAGAAGACCTACATAAGAACCTAAAAGAATTTTATTCTATGTGGTTAATATTAAAACCTTAAAATATGGATAAAGAATTGGTTAAGATTAGGTAATTACCATTATATTTTTAAGGCATTGCAAAATAATGGTTATACTATTTTAACTCCCCAATTATAGGTTGGGTGGACATGAAACACCTTTTTCTTGAAAAAATACTTACCATCCTTTTGAACTGCAACAATAATGAAAAAAATTTATGGAATAAGACAATATAATGGGGAAACACTTCATAAATATTTGGAATGTTTTAAAAGTCTTTGTTTATATTTCTACACCACCAAATAAGTGAGAAACTTTCAATACAATACTTTTATTAAGGATTAATTCCAATAAATCATAACATGATTGATGCTATTGTAGGTAGTTCCCTAGTGGGAAAGACCCCAATAACTGTAAGGAATATCATCAAAAACATAACACAAATAACTCAATAGTCTGGTACATGTTCTAATGTTACCACCAGAGGTTTCCATAAGATGAACAATTCTGAATTCGAGAATAAGGAAGACATAATGTTTTAAGAGGTAAGTACCATAATATGAAAACTTTCTATTTCATAAGGGAAATACCAAACTCCTCATCCTATTCATTATGGTATATATTCCACCAAAAACCATTATTTATACCCATGTACTCAATTGAGAGAATATTCTGAGAGTTGTGAGGAAATCTTCCTAGGCCACCCTATAGCTAAAATATTAGGAAAGAAACATACTATCCATCCAACTTTGGGTTTAAATAAAACCATGACTACAGTAAATGGGGTATTAAAACCAACCTCAACAATAGTAGAACCACTCGGGGTAGGGTATATATCCTCTAACCCACATATAAATCCCCAATTACCCTAAAGTCATTTCCAATAACCCCCTCCAAAACCTATTCCCAACCTTTAGGACATGGTGAAGCAAATTGCTTTAAATAATCTCCAATTCCAACAAACCACCCACGAAGCCATAAAAGCCATAAAAACTCAGCTAGGACAACATCCAAACTTGGTGGGTGAAATCCAAAGTCAATGGTCTAGAATTATACCATCCCAACCTATTTATAATCACAAGGACAAAGGTAATGTATGTGATATCATACTTCATATTGGTAAATAACTTTCTACTTCTTGTGATTCTACACATCAGGCATGTCCAACTCTTGAAAACTCTCTTTATCCACCCTTAAAAGATTCAAGTGAAGAAAAAAAACAAAAAGGGAAAAAATTTATCATTTAGGATTCTATTGAACAATCCATTCCTCTTCCCTTCCCCCAAAGACTCTCTAAATCCAATAAAAAATTTGATAATGAAATTGATAAAGATACCATGGATGCTTTTAAAAAGGTACAAGTTAACATTTCTCTCTTAGATGCAGTTAAAAAATTTCCTTGTTTTCTAAATTTATTAAATATCTTTTCACCCATATAGATAAACTGAAGGGGAATGGGAGAGTAAAACTTTGAATGAATGTATTAGAATTGATAAAACAAATGATTCCAACCAAATACAAGGATCTAAGAAATTTTTGATATCTTTTAATATAGTGTAGAATTTATTTTCTGATTCAATGATTGATTTAGGTTCTTTGATTAATGTGATGCCTCACTCTATGAATACTTTTATATAGGTTGGGGATATTCAGTTGATATGAATCGTCATGAAACTTTCTAAATGGATCACAACACACCCAAAACGAGTGATTGAGGACATACTCATGGGTGTAAAGAATCTAATCTTCCCTACAGACTTCTATGTTCTTGAGATGGAAGATACCTAGACCCAAGGATATGCTCCTCTCATACTTGGATGGCCTTTCCATAAATAGGAAATATAATCATAAATGTCAACAATGGTATACTATCCACATATTTTGGAGGAGAAAAGGAAAATTTCAATATCCTTGATGTCATGAAACACCCTATTGAAGAAAACTACACTTTTCCTATCTATTATATGGAATTTATCTCCAATTAAACAAAAAAAATATTCCCTCATTGGCCCATACTCTGATTTGTTTTCCTCTTCTTCACTATTTGATGATTTGGGTTGTAATTCATCTTTTGAGTGTGGTGTCAGTTTGGAAAAGTGTAATTTTTTTATTTTAATTGATGAGTGTGTTCATTCTATGGTACTTATGATAATTGATGATTTTGTAAATCTCATTTATATTGAATCTATTTCCATAGAGAATAAACATTAGTAGATAAATAGTTTCATGGACCTTACTCCCCCTAAATACCTTTCCAAAATCCGAAAACAAAAATATTGGAATTAAAAAAACTTCCATGTAATTTAATATATTCCTATCTTGAGGTTATTGACCAATTATCTATTATTTTTTCCAACATCCTCTCTCCAATGCATGAATGAAAACTACTATACCATTTAAGATAGCATAAAAAGGCAATAAGATGGACATTGTATGAGATTCCTAGGATTATTACATATATTTTAATGTAATATATACTTTTAGATGATGATTCTAAGATTATAATTAATGCTCAATGTCGGTTAAATCCCTCCCTCATTAAAGTGGTAAAATTGGAAGTTAGTAAATTACTGGCTAATGGGATCATATATCCCATATATGATAATAATTGGGTTATCTTAGTACATACTATGCCTAAAAAACTAGAATAACTGCAGTGTCAAATGAAAGGAAAGAACTGGTTCCAACATGTGTGAAAAATAGTTGGCAAGTTTGTATTAACTTCCTTCGACTAAATCAAGCCACATGAAAGGAAAAATTTTCTCTACCTTTCATTGACCAAATATTAGAAATATTGGATGATAAGTACCATTATTGTTTCCTTTATGTCCACTCAGGTTATTTTCAATTCCATATAGACCCTAAGGATCCGGTAAAGACAACATTTACCTATCTATTTGGAAAATTTTTATACAATAGGATGCCATTTGGTCTCTATAATTCTCTTAGTACTTTTCAGAATTGTCTATTGAGTATATTTTCTATGTAACTTTATAATTATATATAAGTTTTTATGGATTATTTCATAGTTTATGTCTCTTCCATTTATTATTGTTTGGAACACCTTGTTTCTTTACTCCTCCAATCTATTTAAAAAGATCTCATATTAAATTATGAGAAATTTCATTTCATGGTAGATCAAGGGATAGTTCTTGGGAATGCTATTTCAAATAAGAGAATTAAAGTTGATAAATCAAACATTGAAATAATTTCATCCCTTATATATCCAAAATGTTTTCATGAGGTTTGATATTTCTTTGGTCATGCTGGTTTTTATCATCAATTCATTAAATACCTTAGTAAGATTTCACTTCCCTTATCTCAATTTTTAAAAATAAATTTTGAGTTTTCTTTAAGAAAACTTATGAGGATGAATTTAAGTCACTAAAAAGGAGTCTCACACCACCTCTCATCATCTAAAAACTAAGGTGAGATCTCCCCTTCAAACATATGTGTGATGAATCTAACTTTTCTAGTTGGGTGTAGTTTTATCAAAAAGGGTTAAGAGGGCTCCTCATGTCATTGTGTATGACTCACATACCCTTGACCCTTCCCTAGAAAACTACATGACCACTGAAAAAAATTATTTATATTGTGTTTTCATTGGATAAATGTCGTTCATATCTTCTTGGGTCAAAATTAAATATGTTTTAGGACCATCCTGCCCTTTAGTTTCCCTTTAATAAACCCGAAGCTAAAACCCCACCTCATATAGTGGATGATCCTCCCCTAATAATTTCACCTAGAGATATGAGATATGATAGGATTGGAAAATGTGGTAGCTAACCACATTATTTGTATTTTCCCACCATTGGAACACCATTTTGATTTATACCTCCCCATTGGATAATTCTTCCCAGATGAGAACATTTGTAATCTAGTTGACCTTACCCCTTGGTATGAAAACATTGTGAATTTTTAGTAGCATCCTGGATCCCCAAAAATTTATCACTTCACAATACCAAATACTTAATCATGATTTGTGATATTATATTTGGGATGACCCATACTTGTGGATAATATTTAGTGATTAGTTTGTTCATCAGTGTGTCCTCAATCATGAGTTCACCTATATTTTGAGATTTTCCACACTCTATATTCTGGGGGTCACTTTGGATATCAACATACATCTCAAAAGGTCATTAAATATGGAAATTATTTTCTAACATTTTATAGATATTCCCATAAATTTTGTAAGTCATGCACATAATGACGATTCATAGGGAATATCTCTAAGAGGAATGAAATTCCCCAACAACCCATGTTTTTTGTGATATCTTTGATGCATGTGGTATTGAATTCATGGGACCTTTTCCAAATTCATTTGTCTTTGTGTACATATTATTTGTTGTTGAATATATATCTAAATGTCTGGAATCAATGGCTACTAGGATCGATGAATCTTGAGTGGTTATTGATTTTGTGAGATTGTATATTTTCAACAGGTTTGGTTTGATAAGATTCATCATTAGTGATCAAGGTTCACATTTTTGTAATCAAAAAATGAAAAAGTTCTCCATAATTATTTAATTTTACATAAATAATTTACTAGATATCACCCCAAAATAATGGAAAAACATTAATTTCAAATCAGGAAGTTATGAGAATCTTGGAAAAAATGGTACAACCCAATAGGAAATGTTGGAGTTTATGCTTGGATGATGCACTTTGGGTGTACCATATAGCCTCTAAAACCTAAATAAAAATGTCACCATATCGATTATGTTTGGAAATTCTTTTCACCTGCCTATGTAGGTAGACAACCATACATATTAGGATGCTAACCAATTTAATATTAACCACTTAGATGCATGTGAGCATTGGAAGTTATAGATTTTGGAGCAGGAAGAAATTTTAAGAGACTCATGTGAGAAATATCGGATATATAGGGAGATAACCAAGGCTTCTCGTGACTACCTCATCCTTCATCATCAATTACACAGTGGGAATAAGGTCCTCCTTTTCAATGGAAGGCTAAAGTTTCAACCAGGTAAGATTCATTCCCACTGGTTCATCCAATACACTATTACTAATGTCTATATATTTGATATTTTATAGGTTGAAAATGAATAAAAGAAACAAACATTCTATGTTATTTGGAAGTGGTTGGAGAAATTTCATTAAATCATTCAAGATTCCCCATTGGAGGAACTCCACCATAAAGAAGAAACCGACCAGTGAAACCCACCATGTTTTATCCTTCCTTCCCACATTTTATTTTATTATAGTGAAGAAACTGCACACTCTATATAAGGCACCAACCTTAAACCTTACTTAATCTTGAGTTATTACAAGATTACACATTGAGGATCTTTTCGGGTTTAGAGTTTTAGAGAATTAGATCATAAAACTTGCATTACATTCCACATATAAACAAAGTGGTTACATAAAGATAGTATTCTTCATTCCCATCAATGGAAACATATTTAAAATAAAACATGGATTATTTCTTGACACTTCCTTGATACTATCATCATATCATGTACCTTTCCCTTGACCTGTGAAAAACATTTCAAAAAAAAAACTTGGGATGAGCATAAAAAGCTCAATAAGGGATATAAAAATATGGAAAGGAAACATGGATACAAATATACATAAGAATGAGATCATACTTTACCCATAAAACATAAGCATTTTAACATACCTCATCAAATCATGAATAAATCATAGAAATCATAATACATAAAGGTAACTTGAGGCATTCATAACATCATTACGTAGGTAATACCCCTCTTGGTTACGTTTGGAATACCCATCACAGTATATTCCCTAAATATCTTCGGAGAAACCTTAACGTTTCACTCCTTCGCGTTACCCAATGAATTGGAGAGCTATATCGGGCTCACCCACCCTTAGTTTATCACGGAACCACCCATCTTCATAATAATGCCCAAGAACCTCAATATAATCGTATCACATAAAACATGCATAAAGGAAACATAACATTTCCACCATTCAATCACAAGATATCAATACAACACATTGATATAAAAACATTATGAAAACCATTTTCAATACCAAAATAAAATAAAAATTAAAACATGGTATTTATTTTTATTTTAAAAATAAGGTATGGCTTGTAGAGGAAGCCGAAACTCAAATAACGGTCACGGCGGTGGAAAAGTCGTTGTCGCCGCATACGTACGACAAAAACATTCACTTTTGTCATTTAGTAAAATGCTTCGTATAAAAAAGATTCCTTTTGGATAAACGTAAAAGTCAAAGGGGTTTATACACCGTATAAAAGAAGGTTGTGTATAAAACAAAATATGCCTCAATGAAAGGAGATTGAGACGAAGTCCCATACCTCGGGTCCGACTTGACTCGATCGTTCTTTAATGTCCTGAATAATAAACTTTAGTTAATTTATACTTCTTTAAGAACCTTTTTCAAGTTCATTATTCCTTTTATATCACTTATTGACATGTCATGAACACTATGTAATTATTTAAGTTAATAACGGTTGTTTTAACGATCATTGGTACTTGAGTCAAAAATAAACCCTTTATAATTACATGTTGTTCATGTATCCATTATATCCAGAATGGTATTCAGGGTGTAGATATCATATATGTCATATATATCCAGTACATGCATGCATTTATAATATTACATAATCATTTAGAGGTAAGAAATGAAATGCACCGTTCATGGAGACGGTAAGCCGTGCGTACGCATGAACACTACTTTCATTTCAATTTCGTATTTTATAGAATAGAATCATAATGATATAAAGGTATATTATAATTCCAGTATAATATCATATATAATATCATAGTTCCATCCTTTATACATCCCACATATGGTATTTAACGAATCAAATCACTTTGAGGGGGCGGTAGTCCGCACTTCCTTAAATGAAGATATCACGTTTACCCATAATGGAAACCATAAAGGTATGACCAAAAAGAAAAATACAGAAGCTTAAGGAAAACATAAACATATTATATATCATATATAAATATAGTGACATCTTAATGGCCACCTTTTAATGTGTTAAAAGAATGTTGAACAATCATCGTTTCGGGAGGCATAAATTCACCATCCACGGAAACAGTATGTTCGTTAACCATTAGATGTAGGTGTGTGTAATTGTTGATCGAATCCTTATTATAAAAAAATCCTAGTATATTTAAGATACTTAAGTTGTTACAAAAGATAATAATAAAAAGAGTTTATGGGGTTGGAGAAGCAAAATAAAACAAAAGGACTCAAAAGAAGACATTACCTTAAAATCGGGTAACTCCCTTTGGTTTGAGTTCAAAGGCTTCTTTGGGAAGACTTCTGCCCAAAGTGAGGCTTCAAGAAGTAAGAGAGGGAAGTGGAGAGACAAAATGGGCAGGGTTTGTCCAAGACAAAGGCTTTGGGAGTGTGGGTAAGGAGGTAGAGGTGGGGGCCTTTTATAAGAGGAGAGGAGGGGCACTCTTGGAAAGTAAAGATAAGTTACTTTATTTTAAAATGAGTTTCGGATTCAAAAGGTCCCACATTGATATAATTCGATGATAAGGTGATAGGCGTTATAAATACACTCATCCAATTGGTTTTGGCCATGTGTAGGTTTTATATTTTACATTAACTTTCCATTTTATTTAAATCGTTAAATAATGAGGTCATCGCTGCATCATCATGATGTCATAAATAATTTAATTTATTTTGTGTCTAAAAATTATAAAAAAAATACTATGATGTAGGAAATATTTTTAGATTTCCTATGAATATTTATAGTCAAAATTATGACTTGTATAACCCCATATAAAGTTTTTTTAGTAACATAACTCATGTTTGTGTCATTTTTACTTTAACATTAAATAAAAAGTTATTTATGTCATTTCCCAACCAAAGTGGCTCCATGGGGTCCCCAAGTTGACCCATGTCTTTTCTTGGTAGGCCATGACACATCCAATGAGGGTAGGATATGTGTCAAGCTCATCTCATACTATTAAAACATTATTTTTACCTTAAACTACACTAATTACCACTAATCGCGATTAGGAACTTAATAAGTTACTATTCACCAAAAAATTATTTTAATCCCATTGAACGACATTTTACTTCTTAATGACAACCATGTATGTCATATTTTTTAAATTTTAAACACAATGATGGAAAAATTTAATTTAAATGGAAAAATCAGTTTTTATAAGTACCACTTAGTGGTTTCACTATTCATCAAAAATTCAAGTTTTTCAGAAAATTACCAAAAATTCACCCTAAGATATATTTGATATTCTGAATTCAAAAATGATGTCTATTTTACAAAAGTCAAATCATATAAGTTACATTGATTAATTTAATAATTAATTCCCGCTGTCATGACAAATAGCGGGTTTTTTTGAAACAATATCTATGAAAAGTTTGACATTAGTTTATGACCAATTCCAAAGTGAAATTAATCCTAATGACCACCATTGGATTAAATGGTAAAATTATATTCAGATTACATTTTAAGACCAATTAAAAATATAATCTAACCATATAATTAAATTAAATGAAAAAGCAGTTTTGATGTAAAATGCAGTATTTTTCACTATTCATTAAAAAATGAACATTGTCAGAAAAATATAAAAAATTTATCCAATGTAAAATTCAATGTCCCAATAATAATGAATATGTTTATTTTGACAAATATAGATTATAAAATTGTCAAAATATTGATTTGAAAAGGGTTTGCCATCAAAAGGCAGTAAAACAATCTTTTAAGAATATTAGTGTATTCCATGCTTAAGATTGGATTTATTTTCATTTTAAGCCTCTAAAACACTATATAATTCATTAATAGACATAGATAAAAATCAATATTATTCATTACTTACTTGGGATGTTACATCCTTTCCCCCTTTAGAAAATTGCATCCCCGCAATTTATTTACTTATCAAATAAATGGGGGTACTTATCCCTCATTGCATTTTCAGATTCCCATGTTGCCTCTTCCATCATGTGGTTTTTCCACAAAACCTTTACCTACTTAATCACCTTATTTCGTAACACTTGCTCCCTGTGGTCAGGAATCTGGACTGGTTGTTCCTCATAAGATAGGTTCTCTTCCAGCTGCACTACCTCTGGACTCAAAACATGAGATGGATCTGGCATATACTTTCTCAACATTGAAACGTGAAAAAAATTGTGTACCTGAGATAAAATCGGAGGTAAAGCCACCCGGTATGCAACTGATCCAACTCTCTCTATAATTTCATATGGTCCAATAAACCTTGGACTTAGCTTTCCTTTCTTACCAAATCTCATCACACATTTCCAAGGAGAAACCTTGAGAAAAACATGATCACCTACCTCGAAAGATAGATCCTTCCTCCGGTTATCCGCATAACTCTTCTACCTGCTCTGAGCTGTTCTCATGTGCTTCTAAATCAGATGAACTTTTTCTGCCATCTCTTCTACCAATTCTGGTCCCATCAACTTCCTTTCACCCACTTCATCTCAGAAAGCTGGAGTTCGACACCGCTTTCCATATAATGCCTGAAATGGTGCCATCTGTATACTGGAATGAAAACTGTTATTATATGAAAATTCAACCAAAAAAGATATTGGTCCCAACTTCCCTGATAATCCATAGAACAAGCTCGTAGCATATCCTCCAAGGTCTGAATTGTTCGTTCTGACTGCCCATCTGATTGAGGATGAAAAGTTGTACTAAAATTTAATTCAGTACCCAACGACTTCTGAAGGCCTTTCCAAAAGTTAGAAGTGAACCTGGGATCACGATCAGATACAATGGAGAGAGTAACTCCATGTAACCTGACTATCTCTTTAAGATACAAACGGGAAAGTTGATCTAGGGAAAAAGTATCTCGTATAGTAAGGAAATGAGCAGATTTGGTCAAGCGATCAACAATAACCCAGATTGCATTATTACCTCGAGATGTCTTCGGTAATCCCACAACAAAGTCCATGGATATATTCTACCATTTCCACTCTGGCACTGTTAAAGGATAGAGCATCCCTTTCGGTAACTGCCGCTCTACTTTCACCTGTTGACATGTCAAACACTTCACAGTAAAATCAGCAATATCTCTTTTCATTCCATCCCACCAGTAATACTCCCGCAGATCTCTATACATCTTAGTACTGCCAGGATGAACTGAAAACGGAGAACTATGAGCTTCACATAACAACTCTTTCTTCAACTGTGAATCACAAGGCACACAAAATCTCTTCCCAAATCTCAAAACATAATCATTATCAATGTTGAATTCAGGCAACTTACCTTTCTAAACCAGCTCTACCTTTTTCTGCAACTCACTGTCTTGCTTCTGTGCTTGCTTGATTCTATCTGAAAGAGATGATCTCACTGATACCTAAAACAAAATAGAAGAACTTCCTGCACCAACAACTTCTATTCCAAAGTTCATCAAATCATTAACCAAAGGATCACGTTCCAAACGCAACATTGCTAATGAATCATTACTTTTTCAACTCAAAGCATCAGCCACTTTATTTGCTTTTCTCGGATGGTAATGAATTGTACAATCATAATCCTTGATTAATTCTAGCCATCTCCTTTGTCTCATGTTAAATTCTTTCTGAGTGAATATATACTTTAAACTTTTGTGATCGGTATATATTTCACACTTTACTCCATACCAATTATGCCTCTAAATTTTTAAAGTAAAAACAACATCAGCTAATTCCAAATCATGTGTAGGGTAATTTACCTCATGAGTTTTCAACTGTCGTGAAACATAAGCAATTACCTGATCATTCTGCATTAGGACGCAACCAAGTCCTTTCAATGAAGCATCACTGTAGATAACAAACTCACCATTCCTGGAAGGTAGTGCCAAAACTGGAGCATTCACCAATCTTCTTTTCAATTCCTGAAAACAATCATCACATTCTTTTGTCCAAATAAACTTAACACCCTTCCGAGTTAGCTTAGTCATTGGACTAGATAATCATGAAAAATATCTAAAAAATCTTCGGTAATAGCCTGCCAAACCAAGGAAGCTACGAATCTCAGTTACATTTGTGGGTCTTGGCCAGTCTTCCACAACTTTTTTTTTGCAGGATCAATAGTTATCCCATCTTTAGAAACAATGTGACCAAGGAAAGAAATTTGTTGCAACCAAAACTCACACTTGCTGAATTTACCATACAATTTCTTTTCTTTTAAGGTTTGCAAGATAACCCTTAAATGTCTTTCATGCTCCTCTTTACTTTTAGAAAACACCAAAATATCATCAATGAAAACCACCACAAACTTATCCAAGAACTCATGGAAAATTCTATTCATTAAGTCCATGAATACAGCAGGTGCATTGGTTAGCCCAAAAGGCATTACTAAAAATTAATAATGGCCATATCTTGTACGGAATGCGGTCTTTGGAACGTCTGCTTCCTTTACCTTCAGCTGATGGTACCCCGATCTCAAGTCAATCTTTGAAAAATACTGAGCTCCCTGGAGCTGATCAAACAAATCATTGATATGAGGCAAATGATATTTGTTCTTAACAGTGATATTATTCAAGGCTCTATAATCAATTCAAAGTCTCATTGAACCATCTTTCTTTTTAACAAAAAAGACAGGAGCACCCCATGGTGATGTGCTAGGTCGAATGAAACCTTTATTTAATAAATCTTGCAATTACTCCTTCAACTCTAAAAGTTAAATTTGAGCCATTCGATAAGGGGGTTTTGAAATTGGCTTAGCATCAGGAACTAAGTCAACAGTAAATTCAACTTCCCGATATGGTATTATTCCAGGCAACTCATTAGGAAAAACATCAGGATACCCATTTACCACTAGCACATCATTAATCTGAACAGTTCCTTTATTTTCAACGATGTGTGCAAGGTAACATTCATTTCCATCTTTTACAAGTTTCTCAGCCTCTTGATAAGTTATCAACAGTAAGGGTTTATTCTTGTACACAAACTGAAAGTCTTTCTAAAAAGAAACTTCTTTAGCTCTACAGTCAATATTATCATGGTAAATAGAGAGCCAATCCATACCCAGGATAACATCAAACTCTACTAGAGGTAGAACAATAAGGTTTGCAAGTAGGTTCTTTCCACAGATAAGGATAGGAAGATTCTTATAAATTATTTTTGCCTTAACATTCCCCCCAGGTGTTTTTACCAAAAGTTCAGGAGTCATTTCTTGAGATGGTATTCCCATTTTACTAGAAAAGGTTTCAGAGATGAAAGAATGTGTAGACCCCGAATCAAACAACACACTGGCATAATCTGAAAAAACAAAGTACCTGATAAAACTTCATTTGATGGCCCGACATCTGCTGAAGTAGTTGCAAAGGATTTCACCACCCCTTTCTGCTTGTAGTCTAACTGCTTCCCATCACTCAAGCTCTTTGTCGGACACTCGTTTGCATAGTGACCCATCTCATTGCACTTATAACATTTCACTAAATGTAAATCAAATTTGGTCTTACCTTCACCTTGATCCTTTTCAGTGCAATCACGAGCCTTATGTCCCATCTTACCACATCGGTAGAACTTTCCAGAATTCAGAAGACATTCCCCAGCAAGCCTTTTTCCACATTTATCACAAACTAGAAACTTAGTTTTCTTACCATTAGACTTTTTTGAATAATTCTTACCTTTCTCCTGCCACCTCGGTCTCTTCTTATGTTGGTTGTTATAGAACACGTGATCATCGGCAAACTCCATTTCCACCTTCTCAGCACATCGAACAAGCTTTTCATAACTTTTAAACTCACGAGAAGCTAATGCCCTTCGATATGTTGGATTTAATCCCGAGTAAAAATGATTGATTTTACTATCAATATCTCAGAGAAAATTTGGAGCATACCTTTCCAAACGAGTGAACCTTTATTCATAGGTAGCCACTAAGTCTTTCTCTTTCCTCAATTCCAAGAATTGCTTTTCCATCCTAAGTCGAACAGCCTTAGGAAAATACTTCTCAAGAAACATACCTTTGAATTCATCCCAGTCGAGAGAATCAATCTCGTCAGCATCCCTGATATTTTTAACCATCGACCACCACTGATCTGCTTCACCCTCCAAACGATAAATAGCAAGACTAACCTTTTGATTGTCTGAAAACCCCATGACATGAAAAATATTCTCCAGTGCTTTAATCCACCCTTCAGCTAGCACAGGGTCAGATGATCTTCTGAATAATGGGGGATGTTGCCTCATGAAATGTTCCACCACTGACATGTTCCTCTGCGGTTGATCTGGCTGATCTCGTGTATGGATACCACCGCCATTTATTGCTTGAGTCAACTGCGCCATTACTGCAACAAACTATTCAGTTCCAATTCCGACCATCTCAGGATGCTGATTCAGAATGTTATTTCCTTCGGTATGCCTTCCTAGCACTGCTTCCCTGTTTCCTCTACGGAAAACCATTCTGAACAAACATGTCTTAGATGAAGCAACATGGTAATCTTCAAATACTATATCATTTCAAAAAAAAATATTTTTGGATAATCATTTAATAGAATTCTAACTCCTAAAGTTATCTAAACTGACCTTTGATACCAACTATAAGGCCCCAGCCTTAAACCTTACTTAATCTTGAGTTATTACAAGATTACACATTGAGGATCTTTTCGGGTTTAGAGTTTTAGAGAATTGGATCATAAAACTTGCATTACATTCCACATATAAACAAAGTGGTTACATAAAGATAGTATTCTTCATTCCCATCAATGGAAACATATTTAAAATAAAACATGGATTATTTCTTGACACTTCCTTGACACTATCATCATATCATGTACCTTTCCCTTGACCTGTGAAAAACATTTCAAAAAAAAAAACTTGGGATGAGCATAAAAAGCTCAGTAAGGGATATAAAAATATGGAAAGGAAACATGGGTACATATATATATAAGAATGAGATCATACTTTACCCATAAAACCTAATCATTTTAACATACCTCATCAAATCATGAATAAATCATAGAAATCATAAGACATAAAGGTAACTTGAGGCATTCATAACATCCTTACATAGGGAGTAACACTCTTGGTTACGTTTGGAATACCCATCACAGTATATTCCCTAAATCTCTTCGGAGAAACCTTAACGTTTCACTCCTTCACGTTACCCAATGCATTAGAGAGCTATATCGGGCTCACCCGCCCTTAGTTTATCACGGAACCACCTGTCTTTATAATAATGCCCAAGAACCTCAACATAATCGTATCACATAAAACATGCATAAAGGAAACATAACATTTCCACCTTTCAATCACAAGATATCAATACAACACATTGATATAAAAACATTATGAAAACCATTTTCAATACCAAAATAAAAGAAAAATTAAAACATGGTATTTATTTTTCTTTTAAAAAGAAGGTATGGCTTATAGAGGAAGCCGAAACTCAAATAACGGTCACGGCGGCGGAGAAGTCGTTGTCTTCGCATACGTACGACAAAAACATTCCCTTTTGTCGTTTAGTAAAACACTTCGTATAAAAAAGATTCCTTTTTGATAAACGTAAAAGTAAAAGGGGTTTATACACTGTATAAAAGAAGGTTGTGTATAAAACAAAATATGCCTCAATGAAAGGAGATTGAGACGAAGTCCCATACCTCGGGTCCGACTTGACTCGATCGTTCTTTAATGTCCTGAATAATAAACTTGAGTTAATTTCTACTTCTTTAAGAACCTTTTTCAAGTTCATTATTCCTTTTATATCACTTATTGCCATGTCATGAACACTATGTAATTATTTAAGTTAATAACGGTCGTTTTAACGATCATTGGTACTTGAGTCAAAAATAAACCCTTTATAATTACATGTTGTTCATGTATCCATTATATCCAGAATGGTATTCATGATGTAGATATCATATATGTCATATATATCCAGTACATGAATTCATTTATAATATTACATAATCATTTAGAGGTAAGAAATGAAATGCACCGTTCATGGAGACGGTAAGCCGTGCGTACGCATGAACGCTACTTTCATTTCTATTTCGTATTTTATAGAATGGAATCATAATTATATAAAGGTATATTATAATTCCAGTATAATATTATATATAATATCATATTTCCATCCTTTATACATCCCACATATGGTATTTAACGAATCAAATCACTTTGAGGGGCCGATAGTCCGCACTTCCTTAAATGAAGATATCGCGTTTACCCATAATGGAAACCATAAAGGTATGACCAAAAAGAAAAATAAAGAAGCTTAAGGAAAACATAAACATATTATATATCATATATAAATATAGTGATATCTTAATGTCCACCTTTGAAGTTGTTAAAATAATGTTGAACAATCATCGTTTCGGGAGGCATAAATTCACCATCCACGGAAACAGTATGTTCGTTAACCATTATATGTAGGTGTGTGTAATTTTAGCTAGAATTCTTATTATAAAAACATCCTAGTATATTGAGGATAATGGAGGTGTTACAAAAGAAAATAATAAAAAGAGTTTAGGGGGTTGGAGAAGCAAAATAAAACAAAAGGACTCAAAAGAAGACATTACCTTAAAATCGGGTAAATCCCTTTGGTTTGAGCTCAAAGGCTTCCTTGGGAAGACTTCTGCCCAAAGTGAGGCTTTACGTAGTAAGATAGGGAAGTGGAGAGACAAAATGGGCAGGGGTTGGCCGAGCCAAAGGCTTTGGGTATAACGACCCATACTTTACATACATTGTTAATACTTCAAAATTGAAGCACACTTATTACAACATATGACAAAACCACAAAGGACCGTATAGGTATAGTGTCTTTAGAAACTGGGAAACATAAACAACTGGTTCATAAATCTTCTACAGTATCTCCCGTTTATTTCATCATATCTAGGGTCCCTTTTAGCATATTCAATTTAATATCCATCTTCCTGACCTGGGGAAAAGAAAACATAAAAGGGTGAGCTCAAATGCTCAGCAAGGGCAAATAAAGGAAATAAAAATCATATCATATCTTTATGAAGATCAAAACCTGCAAAAGAGATCATAATATCTTAACATGGAATAAATCATAGAAGTGAAAATGAGATCCCCATAATCATAACATAAAACTTGAAACTTTGTGGCATGCACACATAATCATGGAAAATCATTTCTTGTTAGTCATGACTCATTGCCAAGACTATCTTAGTGGACAAAGTCCCTTTCTGAACCGAGTTCACTCCTCGTTTCAGTCCTGTATCACTGAACCGAAATAACCTTCCGTTCCAGCCATGCCTATCTCATGAGATATAAAATCTTTACCCAATGCATTGGAGGGAGATATAGGTCCCACCCATCTTATAATGAATCCTTTCTTATGTGTGCCACATAATCATAAAACATACATCATCGCATAACACATATAACAAAAATGGGATTCTTGAAACATCATGACATCATAAATCAATTCATATATGATAAAGGAATTCATAAACATAATTCCATCACAACATAGTCAAACCAATGTAAAAATATGGATAGAAATAGAACCCTTTATTATCTTAGATGGAAAATAATTTTGATAAAACACTTGTATTGAATTCTTGAGGAAAATATCCTTTCTTCTTCAAAAACAATTTTCCTTTCATAACATGTCATACAACTTTAAAATAAAAGAAGTTGATTAAAAATAAACTTGAAAACTTGTAAAGGAAGCTTCTTGGAAATAATGTTTTAAAAATCCATTCATGCCGTATAAGTTAAAAAAAAAACATTCTTCGTACTTTTGTCGGAAAAGTCAAAAAGTACCTCGTACGGAAAAACGAGAAAAGATTCCTTTCATATTCTTTACTAAAAACTCACCTAAGGGTAAAATTGGATTTAAACTATTGCAAGTGGATGGAAACAATATTTCATATTGAGGGAACATGGATGTGGATGATAAAATACACCCCAGTAAATACTTACGAATAAACAATCTCGGATAAAAATGAGATTGTGATATTTCCATTACCTTAGGTCCAATTTGCTTTGTACGTGTCCGAAGCTCCTGTATAATGGTTTAAATAATGTTATTGACTTATTCCAGAATCATACATATTTATATGATATCATATATGGTCATATTATTAGCTTCTTGTTAGTAATATTTCATTGTTACTTGTTACTCGGGTCTTTATAACTTTTTGTTCTTATGCGTGTTTTGTCGAATAAATTCTTATTCTTATCTTTAGGTTATAGATAATTAATTTCCAGAATGGTATTAGTGTAGTATATACCATATTCATTCATTCAATTCATTTATATAATCATTATGAAATGAAGATCATGTAGAACGAGTCGCATCACATCGTGGAGACGGTATTCCGTACGTACGCACGAGTGATGATATCGTTCCTATGATCGTGGAATTGTTTTGGAGTATATATATATATTATTTCAGTATCAATATTACTTAATAATAATCATATATAGTTACTCATTACACCATTATACCCATCCTTGTAAGGTGATGGTGGAAAATAGATTACACCACGGCGTGGAGACGGTATTCCGTACGTACGCACGCGCGGTGATTTCATTTTTTCCGTAGGATGGATAGAAGGTGAATTAGGGTTGTTTCATATTTATAATAACATATCAGTATGTAAGTAATAATTATGTTATTACTTTATCATGAAACAACTAAAGAAGAAGAAGTTGAAGAAGAATGAAATTGAAAAGATCGGTAATGGATATTACCTCTTCTTTGGAACGCCTCTTTGAATCCTCCACTTAAGGAACTAAGATTGGTCTTTGGAGAAGACCAGGACCTCTAGGATTATTCTAGGGAAGTGGAGAGGAGAAAATGGCAGGGGTTGGCCGAGCTTGAGTGCTCAAATTGGTGTGAGGAGGAGGGGGAGGAGGTGCCCTTTTATAAGGGAGGAGAGGGGCACCTTAGGAATATCTCAAAATATTATTTTATATTAAAGTCAAAATCGGTTTATAATGGTTCCAAAGGGTCTTATTTCGAAGCTAAAGTGGGGATGGGTCGAAATCCTATCAACCAATAGGATTTAGACAAGTTTAGGGTATTATTTTAACCTTATCAATTAGATTTAACTCTAAGTTAATTAATTTAACTTTTACCGTGTCTTTTTGTTTTCTTTCACTATATGGTTAATACACTTACTATAACATGCCAAACGAACCCCAAATTGTTTATTATTAATATATATATCCTTTTCTAATTCATTTGGCCGAACCATAGATTTTTAGGAATAAAATAACAATTAATAATATAATATTTGATTTAAAAACTATTTTGTGTCAATTTTGACACTATTTGATATATGATTTTTGTGAAAGTCATAACAGAATTATATGTTCGAACCAAGTTAATTAAATCATTACTAATATATCATAGTAACCTAGAAAATTAGTGGAATTCATAAAAAGTCTCAAATTACATTTATTTTGGTATTTATATTATCAATTTTTTCAATATTTCATTAATAAGATAATTACTGCATCATCTTTGTGTCATAATTAAATTATTTGATGTCTAAAAATTACAAATAAAATACCATCATGTAGGAAATCTTTTTAGCTTTCTAATGAATATTTACAATCGAATTTATCTTATGTATAACCCTATATGAAAAATGATTTACTTATTAAACTTTGATTTTAACTATTTTAACCCTTCTTTAAATAAATTAATAATAAATATCCTAATCTAATCCAAGTGGGCCTAAATGGTCATATTTTATTCCTAAGTTTGTTTTTGGTCGAATTACACTTGTCCAATAGAATTAGGACATGTGTTAGGGTAATATTAATATCATATTTACCCTTAGTTACCCTATTTACTATTAACCGCGGTAAAAATAGTAAAAAGTTACTATTCACCAAAAAATTATTTTCATCTCATTGAACCACATTTTAGTCCTTGATATTAACCGTGTCTCTCGGATTTTTGAAATTCCATTCACAGAAGCGGTAAAATTAAGTTTTATGCAAAATTCAGTTTTTAACCTACCACTTAGTGGTTTCACTATTCATCAAAAATTGAAAGTTTTCAGAAAAATACCAAAATTTCACCCTAGGCTAATTTCGATATTCTGAGTCCAAAAATGAAGTCCATTTTGAAAAATAAAATTTATAAAATTTCAAAAAGTGGTTATTACTATTCATAACGGCTAGTTTTAATAGCATATTGTTGTTTAGTGAAACTCGGTATTGCGTACGACGCAAGCTATCGAGGAAGGTCGTGATTGCGTGTAAAGCAAGCCAAGCAAGTGTTGTGTAGAAAAAGATTCCTTTGATGATAACATAGAAGTCTCGGGTGTTACATTCTACCCCCCTTAAAAAGAATTTCGCCCTCGAAATTCGTCACTTTGCAACAAACAAATGAGGATACTTCTCCCTCATCATATCCTCAAGCTCCCATGTAGCTTCTTCAAGTTGGTGGTTTCTCCATAAAACTTTCACCAAGCGAGTGGTCTTGTTTCGTAGGACTTTTTCGCTACGATCTAGAATCTCTATCGGCTGTTCTTCATAAGAAAGATCTTGCTCCAGCGGTACAACTTCTGAGCTGAGTACATGTGAAGGATCTGGTATGTACTTTCTCAGGAGAGATACGTGGAACACATCGTGAACTTGAGAGAGATTCGGTGGAAGTGCCAATCGGTAAGCTACCTTCCCAACACGATCCAGTATTTCAAAAGGACCGATATATCTAGGGCTCAACTTCCCCTTCTTTCCAAATCTCATAACCCTCTTCCAGGGAGATATTCGTAAGAACACTTTATCGCCCACTTCAAACTCTAGGTCTTTTCTTCGGTTGTCGGCATAACTTTTCTGTCGACTCTGAGCTGCTCTTATGTGTTGTTGAATAGATCTAACCTTTTCTGCCATTTCATCAACGAGATCAGGTCCTAATAGCTTTCTTTCCCCAACTTCATCCCAGCAAGTTGGAGTCCTGCATTTCTTTCCATAGAGAGCTTCATAAGGAGCCATCTGAATACTGGAGTGAAAGCTATTATTATAAGAAAATTCCACCAAAGGTAGGTGTTGATCCCAACCTCCTTTGAAATCCATAGAGCAAGCTCTCAACATACTTTCTAGGGTTTGAATTGTTCTCTCAGACTGACCGTCTGTCTGGGGATGATAAGCAGTGCTGAAACTCAACTCTGTATCCAGAGTATGCTGAAGACTTCGCCAGAACTTCGAGGTAAATCTCGGATCTCGATCAGATATAATAGAAAGTGGTACTCCATGCAATCTTACCACTTCCTTTACATATATCCTGGCAAGCTGATCTAGAGAGAAATCCTCTCTAATAGCAATGAAGTGTGCAGACTTTGTAAGACGATCAACTATGACCCAGATAGCATTATTGCCTTTGGATGTTTTAGGAAGTCCTGTGACAAAGTCCATAGTGATGTTTTCCCATTTCCATTCGGGTATGGGTAATGGTTGTAACATCCCCTTAGACTTCTGTCTCTCAGCTTTAACTTGTTGACAAATCAAGCATCGAGAGACATACTCAGCAACATCTCTTTTCATGCCATCCCACCAGAAGTACTCTTTCAGGTCCCTATACATCTTCGTGCTTCCAGGATGAATAGAGAATGATGAACTATGAGCCTCATCCAGCAGCTCATTCTTTAATTCGGGGATGGGAGGAACGCAAACCCGATTCCTGAACTTTATTATCCCATCACAATCAAGGTTGAATTCAGGAACATTTCTCACCTTCTTTTGTAACTCGACATCTTCTTTCTGTGCCTCTTTAATCTTCACATGTATAGATGGTTGAACATTCATTTGGGAAAGATAAGATTTTTCCCTTTCCATTATAATTCCAAGATCCATCCTTTGTAAATCCATAAATATTGGATCTTTTGTGATCCTCATCATGGATAAACTAGCATGGTCTTGTCGACTTAATGCATCTGCCACCTTGTTTGCTTTCCCAGGGTGGTAATGGATTGAGCAGTCATAATCCTTAATCAGCTCCAACCATCTTCTTTGACGCATATTCAACTCCTTTTGTGTGAAAATATACTTTAAACTTTTATGATCAGTATAAATATCACACCTTTCACCATAAAGGTAATGCCTCCAAATCTTTAATGCAAAGATTACCGCAGCCAACTCCAAATCATGTGTTGGGTAATTTTGCTCATGGATTTTCAACTGTCGTGAGGCATAAGCTATCACCATATCATTTTGCATAAGAACACACCCCAATCCCTTCTTGGATGCATCACTGTAGATCACAAACCTTTCTCCACTACAAGGCAGTGTGAGCACAGGTGCACTGGATAACCTTCTTTTCAACTCCTTGAAATTCTCTTCACATTCCTCTGTCCAGACAAACTTAACTCCTTTCCGAGTCAACTTGGTGAGTGGATTAGATAATCGTGAAAAATCTTTTACAAAACGTCGATAATATCCAGCCAAACCAAGAAAACTTCGGATCTCAGTTACTGTTGTTGGTCTTGACCATCTTTCGATAACCTCTGTTTTTGCTGGATCCACAGATATCCCCTCTTTTGAGATTATATGACCCAAAAATGCTACTTTTTGAAGCCAAAATTCACACTTGGTAAATTTGGCATAAAGCTTCTCCTTTCTCAGGGTCTTCAATATAATTCTCAAGTGATCTTCATGCTCTTCCTTGCTCTTTGAATAGACAAGAATATCGTCTATAAAGACTACCACAAATTGATCAAGATAGTCTCTAAAGACTCTATTCATTAGATCCATGAAGATAGCAGGGGCATTAGTAAGACCAAATGGCATCACTATAAATTCATAGTGTCCATACCTTGTACGGAAAGCCGTCTTTGGTATATCCTCCCTTTTGACCCTTAATTGATGATACCCTGAACGAAGATCAATCTTGGAAAAGTATTGAGCTCCGCGTAGTTGGTCAAATAAGTCATCAATGCGTGGGAGAGGATATTTGTTCTTGATAGTGATCTTGTTAAGTTCTCGATAATCAATGCAGAGTCTCATTGATCCATCTTTCTTCTTAACAAATAGAACAGGTGCTCCCCAAGGTGACGCACTAGGGCGTATGAATCCCTTATCAAGATTCTCTTGGAGTTGCTTCTTCAATTCCTGCAACTCAATTGGGGCCATTCTATAAGGTGTCTTTGAAATAGGCAAAGCACCCGGTACGAGTTCTATTGAAAACTCAACTTCACGATTTGGTGGAAGACCCGGTAATTCCTCCGGAAAGACATCATCAAACTCCCGTACAATGGGCATATTCTTAATCGTGAGTTTCTCACCAACCATTTGAGATAAATAACCTTCATTTAGTGGAATCAATACCCATAAGATGGAAGAAATTTCCACTGGAAGGTTATGTTCATCCTTGCATTGATAGACGATCGTAGATTGATCTGGAATATGAAATGTGACTTCCCTTCTTTGGCAATCGATATGAGCTCTATGTAGAGAAAGCCAATCCATGCCAAGAATCACATCAAATTCCACTAAAGGAAGGATCACAAGATTTGCAGGAAGCACTTTCCCACAAACTTCGATCGGAGAAGAATTATAAACTTCTGATGCGATTGATGTGCCATTAGGTGTTGTCACAACTAACTCAACATCTAATTGTTGAGGTAATACGGTGATACCCTTAGAAAATTTTTCAGAAATAAAAGAGTGGGTGGATCCAGAATCAAATAAAACATTTGCTACTTTAGAGTGGGTGGTAAGTGTACCTTTCACCACATCGTTATCGTACTCCACCTCGCTGATAGAAATTGCATGTGACTTTCCTTTGTCTTTAGCCTTAAGAGTTTGTTGACGTCGACCATCATCATCAACCCTTGGATTTGGGCATTGATTGGCATAATGCCCCATCTCCTTGCACTTGAAACATTGAAGTGTTGTAGGTTCATTCTGTGTATCCCTTCCTTTGTTTGCGTCATTAGACATCTTCTTCCCATTATCACGGCATTCAAATGCCCGATGACCTTCCTTTCCACATTTAAAACATTTACTTGTCCCTTTAAGACAACTCCCTCCATGTTTCTTTCCACACTTTGAGCATAAGGGAAAGTTCATCTTCTTTTCCGTGTGCTCTTTAGATTTTTCTTTGAATTCCATCTTCCTCTTCTTATCAAACCCATGTGACTGATGGGTTACTCCAATCTCCATCTCGACTTTGAGAGCACATCGAACGATTTCCTCGTAGCTATTGAAGTCCCTTATGGCTAACGCCCTTCGAAGACTTGGTTTTAAGCCACTAAAGAATCGATCGATCTTACTCTCAGGTTGGATAATAATACCAGAAGCGTACCTTGCAAGTCTTGTAAAATTTGCTTCATAGGTACTAACAGATTCATCATCCCTTTGCTTCAGTTCAAGGAACTCTTTCTCCATCTTTGTTCGGAGAATACGAGGGAAGTACTTATTGAAAAATAAGTTCTTGAACTCGTCCCATTCCATAGACTCAATTTCATCCCTTTGCCTCGTATTCTTAACAAGATTCCACCATTGATCAGCATCTCCTTCCAAACGATACACTGCTAGGATGACTTTATCATGCTCAGAACATTGAAGAACTGAAAATATCTTTTCAGTAGTACTAATCCATTGTTCAGCAACTAATGGATCAGTAGACCCGCTGAAAGAAGGTGGACGCTGCCTCATGAAGGATTCAACAGAATGTTGCTCCCTCCTTTGCTCGTTTGGAAATCCTGCATGATTCATAGCTTGAGAAAGTTGTGTGAGCATGGCTACAAGATTTTTCATTCCAGCTCCCATATCGTTTGGTTGCTCAGGGGGACAATCATTGCATTGCCCATCGCATTCCGCATTAACACGGTTCCTTCGGGTTCCAGCCATTGACTAAAACCAAGAAGAATAGTGTGAGCAACACTAATTATAATAGGAAACCACATAATTCAAGAATAAAATTTTCATGCTTAAGGTCTTATCCTAGGTTATTCAAGGCCATTTCTAAAACACTAAGATTGTGTTCTATGCTTAGACTTATCCTTTGGGTTCTTACTAAGGCTTTCACATCCTAGTTTCCAAAGGTTGACTATACCTTTCCTCTGATACCAACTATAACGACCCATACTTTACATACATTGTTAATACTTCAAAATTGAAGCACACTTATTACAACATATGACAAAACCACAAAGGACCGTATAGGTATAGTGTCTTTAGAAACTGGGAAACATAAACAACTGGTTCATAAATCTTCAACAGTATCTCCCGTTTATTTCATCATATCTAGGGTCCCTTTTAGCATATTCAATTTAATATCCATCTTCCTGACCTGGGGAAAAGAAAACATAAAAGGGTGAGCTCAAATGCTCAGCAAGGGCAAATAAAGGAAATAAAAATCATATCATATCTTTATGAAGATCAAAACCTGCAAAAGAGATCATAATATCTTAACATGGAATAAATCATAGAAGTGAAAATGAGATCCCCATAATCATAACATAAAACTTGAAACTTTGTGGCATGCACACATAATCATGGAAAATCATTTCTTGTTAGTCATGACTCATTGCCAAGACTATCTTAGTGGACAAAGTCCCTTTCTGAACCGAGTTCACTCCTCGTTTCAGTCCTGTATCACTGAACCGAAATAACCTTCCGTTCCAGCCATGCCTATCTCATGAGATATAAAATCTTTACCCAATGCATTGGAGGGAGATATAGGTCCCACCCATCTTATAATGAATCCTTTCTTATGTGTGCCACATAATCATAAAACATACATCATCGCATAACACATATAACAAAAATGGGATTCTTGAAACATCATGACATCATAAATCAATTCATATATGATAAAGGAATTCATAAACATAATTCCATCACAACATAGTCAAACCAATGTAAAAATATGGATAGAAACAGAACCCTTTATTATCTTAGATGGAAAATAATTTTGATAAAACACTTGTATTGAATTCTTGAGGAAAATATCCTTTCTTCTTCAAAAACAATTTTCCTTTCATAACATGTCATACAACTTTAAAATAAAAGAAGTTGATTAAAAATAAACTTGAAAACTTGTAAAGGAAGCTTCTTGGAAATAATGTTTTAAAAATCCATTCATGCCGTATAAGTTAAAAAAAAACATTCTTCGTACTTTTTTCGGAAAAGTCAAAAAGTACCTCGTACGGAAAAACGACAAAAGATTCCTTTCATATTCTTTACTAAAAACTCACCTAAGGGTAAAATTGGATTTAAACTATTGCAAGTGGATGGAAACAATATTTCATATTGAGGGAACATGGATGTGGATGATAAAATACACCCCAGTAAATACTTACGAATAAACAATCTCGGATAAAAATGAGATTGTGATATTTCCCTTACCTTAGGTCCAATTTGCTTTGTACGTGTCCGAAGCTCCTGTATAATGGTTTAAATAATGTTATTGACTTATTCCAGAATCATACATATTTATATGATATCATATATGGTCATATTATTAGCTTCTTGTTAGTAATATTTCATTGTTACTTGTTACTCGGGTCTTTATAACTTTTTGTTCTTATGCGTGTTTTGTCGAATAAATTCTTATTCTTATCTTTAGGTTATAGATAATTAATTTCCAGAATGGTATTAGTGTAGTATATACCATATTCATTCATTCAATTCATTTATATAATCATTATGAAATGAAGATCATGTAGAACGAGTCGCATCACATCGTGGAGACGGTATTCCGTACGTACGCACGAGTGATGATATCGTTCCTATGATCGTGGAATTGTTTTGGAGTATATATATATATTATTTCAGTATCAATATTACTTAATAATAATCATATATAGTTACTCATTACACCATTATACCCATCCTTGTAAGGTGATGGTGGAAAATAGATTACACCACGGCGTGGAGACGGTATTCCGTACGTACGCACGCGCGGTGATTTCATTTTTTCCGTAGGATGGATAGAAGGTGAATTAGGGTTGTTTCATATTTATAATAACATATCAGTATGTAAGTAATACTGATGTTATTACTTTATCATGAAACAACTAAAGAAGAAGAAGTTGAAGAAGAATGAAATTGAAAAGATCGGTAATGGATATTACCTCTTCTTTGGAACGCCTCTTTGAATCCTCCACTTAAGGAACTAAGATTGGTCTTTGGAGAAGACCAGGACCTCTAGGATTATTCTAGGGAAGTGGAGAGGAGAAAATGGCAGGGGTTGGCCGAGCTTGAGTGCTCAAATTGGTGTGAGGAGGAGGGGGAGGAGGTGCCCTTTTATAAGGGAGGAGAGGGGCACCTTAGGAATATCTCAAAATATTATTTTATATTAAAGTCAAAATCGGTTTATAATGGTTCCAAAGGGTCTTATTTCGAAGCTAAAGTGGGGATGGGTCGAAATCCTATCAACCAATAGGATTTAGACAAGTTTAGGGTATTATTTTAACCTTATCAATTAGATTTAACTCTAAGTTAATTAATTTAACTTTTACCGTGTCTTTTTGTTTTCTTTCACTATATGGTTAATACACTTACTATAACATGCCAAACGAACCCCAAATTGGTTATTATTAATATATATATCCTTATCTAAGTCATTTGGCCGAACCATAGATTTTTAGGAATAAAATAACAATTAATAATATAATATTTGATTTAAAAACTATTTTGTGTCAATTTTGACACTATTTGATATATGATTTTTGTGAAAGTCATAACAGAATTATAGGTTCGAACCAAGTTAATTAAATCATTAATAATATATCATAGTAACCTAGAAAATTAGTGGAATTCATAAAAAGTCTCAAATTACATTTATTTTGGTATTTATATTATCAATTTTTTCAATATTTCATTAATAAGATAATTACTGCATCATCTTTGTGTCATAATTAAATTATTTGATGTCTAAAAATTACAAATAAAATACCATCATGTAGGAAATCTTTTTAGCTTTCTAATGAATATTTACAATCGAATTTATCTTATCTATAACCCTATATTAAAAATGATTTACTTATTAAACTTTGATTTTAACTATTTTAACCCTTCTTTAAATAAATTAATAATAAATATCCTAATCTAATCCAAGTGGGCCTAAATGGTCATATTTTATTCCTAAGTTTGTTTTTGGTCGAATTACACTTGTCCAATAGAATTAGGACATGTGTTAGGGTAATATTAATATCATATTTACCCTTAGTTACCCTATTTACTATTAACCGCGGTAAAAATAGTAAAAAGTTACTATTCACCAAAAAATTATTTTCATCTCATTGAACCACATTTTAGTCCTTGATATTAACCGTGTCTCTCGGATTTTTGAAATTCCATTCACAGAAGCGGTAAAATTAAGTTTTATGCAAAATTCAGTTTTTAACCTACCACTTAGTGGTTTCACTATTCATCAAAAATTGAAAGTTTTCAGAAAAATACCAAAATTTCACCCTAGGCTAATTTCGATATTCTGAGTCCAAAAATGAAGTCCATTTTGAAAAATAAAATTTATAAAATTTCAAAAAGTGGTTATTACTATTCATAACGGCTAGTTTTAATAGCATATTGTTGTTTAGTGAAACTCGGTATTGCGTACGACGGAAGCTATCGAGGAAGGTCGCGATTGCGTGTAAAGCAAGCCAAGAAAGTGTTGTGTAGAAAAAGATTCCTTTGATGATAACATAGAAGTCTCGGGTGTTACATTGGGAGTGTGGGTAAGGAGGTAGAGGTGGGGGCCTTTTATAAGAGGAGAGGAGGGGCACTCTTGGAAAGTAAAGATAAGTTACTTTATTTTAAAATGAGTTTCGGATTAAAAAGGTCCCACATTGATATAATTCGATTATAAGGTGATAAGGGTTCGAAATCCACTCATCCAATTGGTTTTTTCCATGTGTAGGTTTTAGATTTTACATTAACTTTCCATTTTATTTAAATCGTTAAATAATGAGGTCATCGCTGCATCATCATGATGTCATAAATAATTTAATTTATTTAATGTCGAAAAATTATAAAAAAAATACTATGACGTAGGAAATCTTTTTATCTTTATAATTAATATTTATAGTCAAAAATCTGACTTGTATAACCCCAAAAATAAATTGTTTTAGTAACATAACTCATGTTTGTGTCATTTTTACTTTAACATTAAATAAAACGTTATTTATGTCATTTCCAAACCAAAGTGGCTCCATGGGGTCCCCAAGTTGACCCATGGATTTTCTTGGTCGTCCATGAAACATCCAATGAGGGTAGGACATGTGTCAAGCTCATCTCATACTATTAAAACATTACTTTTACCTTAAACTACACTAATTACCACTAATCGCGATTAAGAACTTAATAAGTTACTATTCACCAAAAAATTATTTTAATCCCATTGAACCACATTTTAATTCTTAATGACAACCATGTATGTCAGATTTTTGAAATTCAAAACACAATGATGGAAAAATTTCATTTAAACGGAAAAATCAGTTTTTATAAGTACCACTTAGTGGTTTCACTATTCATCAAAAATTGAAGTTTTTCAGAAAATTACCAAAAATTCACCCTAAGCTATATTTGATATTCCGAATTAAAAAATGATGTCTATTTTACAAAATTCAAATCATATAAGTTACATTAATTAATTTAATAATTAATTCCCGCTGTCATGACAAATAGTGGGTTTTTTGAAACAATATCTATGAAAAGTTTGACATTAGTTTATGACCAATTCCAAAGTGAAATTAATCCTAATGACCACCATTGGATTAAATGGTAAAATTATATTCATATTACACTTTAAGACCAATTAAAAATATAATCTAACCATATAATTAAATTAAATGAAAAAGCAGTTTTGATGTAAAATGCAGTATTTTTCACTATTCATTAAAAATGAACATTGTCAGAAAAATACCAAAAATTTATCCAATGTAAAATTCAATGTCCCAATCATAATGAATATGTTTATTTTGACAAATATAGATTATAAAATTGTCAAAATATTGATTTAAAAAGGGTTTTCCATCAAAAGGCAGTAAAACAATCTTTTAAGAATATTAGTGTATTCCATGCTTAAGATTGGATTTATTTTCATTTTAAGCCTCTAAAACACTATATAATTCATTAATAGACATAGATAAAAATATATATTATTCATTACTTACTTGGGATGTTACACTCTAGGTGTTGGGGAGTGGGTATATTTCTGAGTAGGTTAGGAATTGTATCATCTTTTTATTCTTCTTATTTCATGGTATTTTTCATCATATTTTTAATTTTTATATTTTTTTATTTTTCCATGGTATTTTTCCATCCAAACATATTTTTTATTACGGTGCTTGAATACTCATATTTTGATGCCCACCTAAAACTGAAAATTATTGAAAATTCATGTAGAAGTTCATGAATCCTTATTTTTTTTAATATTTAATGAAAATTTATTTCAGTTACATAATGTGAGTTTTATCATGATTTTAATATTGGGGTATTATTTTTAGTAAATTGTTTATTTATCGATAATATTAATGATTGTATCTCTAAAAAACCTTTAATATGATTGATAACATATGTGTGAGTAATTCATGGGAAAATTATATTACTTAATATCTCCACACATATTGAAACCCAAACATGAAGTGAGAATATTTCTTACTTAATTAAAGGTAAATATAAGTTAGGTTAATGTTTATCATATTTCCAAAATGAATTTTCCATACTTTCATTTTTTATGATATGTTTTTTTACTGTATCAAATTAACCTATGCATGTGTACCATTTATCCGACTGTTATACACCATAAAAAAACAACAACACAAATTATTAATGTAGGGAGTGATTAAATGTTCAACATATTGTGATATCTAGGTTAGGATATTTAGGCGTAACTTTTAGAAATTATTAAGTGAGTAGGTATTGAAATTTGATTGAAATGGATATAGGTAAGGTTTAGTAGAAATAATCAGGTAAGCATAATTTTTTTAAAATAACCTATATTTACTGGATAGAGAGTGGAAAGGATAACCTGAAATGGTTTTCACACACACTCATGGAGATTTAGTGAAATGTTTTACTTTTGAATTCCTTTCTTAGATTTATATCATACATCTACTTGAATTTCATTTTCATAAAATTTATGAGACATGTTTTTCCATGATCAATGAGAATAACTAATTGGTGTGATTTTTTATTTGATCACATACTATCATGAATTACATTTTCATAGAATGCTAAATACTCATGAAGTTAGGAATATCTACATTAATCATTTTTGGAAATGGAATTTTTTCCAGGAGTGAAAATGTTAAGTTGTGGGGGTGTGATTTCACCATGATTCACTATTTCATTTTTACCTTTATACCAGTGTGTTAGACTAATTTTTCATTATAAATTACAATTATAATTAAAAATTTTACTTTAAATTTGGTCAAATTAGTTATTTTTTTAATCATATTTAAAATTTAAAATTTTACTTTTTTTGATGATTAGATAGTAAAATGAGGTCATTTGGAGAGCCCATGATGAAATTCAAGACAAATGAGCCAAACTGTGTAAGATCCCAAACATATATGTGGAATAAAATGAGTACTATGGATAATACATTACACTAAAGTCCTAGTTTCATGATGTAAAACTACATGAAAATATTCTAGATGCATGACATAAAACTATTAAAAAAACATCCCTACCAATAAATGTTAACTCCTATGGTGTGTACCAAAAATAAACCTGATACATTTTCTAGTGTGATACAGACGACCTTCCAATTTCCCCTAGTTTGTCACATCAAACATGACTCACATGAGATTAAATATCATGGTTTATTACCCCTACTGGAATGAATAAAAAACACCATGTCTAAGGGTATGTAATTGTATGTTCCATCCTATATAACCGTACATATAATAGAGCATCCCACTTGGAATAATTATCATATACAAGAGATAGATATATGTTGGGATTCTCATCACATAATTTTGTTGTTTATGATAAATAAAGATCCCTCACCCCATATAAAGACCTAATATACAGAAGGGAGGAACACAAATAAGAGCTACATGATGTTTAATTCCAACTCTAATAGGATATATAGTGATAAATAGATCTTCTATCCTAGACCCAACTATGAAAAAAACAAAAAATACCCCTTTACCTTATATAAAAAATAGATCAATATAGGTAAATTCTCTTCAAGAACCACATATTCCTTGATTCCTACTCTTATAAGACATGTAATTATGCCTAGATCTCTTATCCTAGGTATAACCATGATTTTAAAAAAAATACCACTTTCAACTTAATGTTTTGGATCTTCAAGCGTTGTTTTCATTTTCCTAATAGCACTAATCTAAGGTGAAGCCGAAATCTATTCCCCTAAATATGGGCCTAATTTTCACATAATAAACTAAAAAATGACCCTATTATATGTATGATCTGTATCTATTTAAGATCATTCACCATGTATTTCTTCATTTGTAAACCTAAACTGAAAATATATTCCCCATAAAATAGATTTATTTGTATTGGGGACAATATAGGAACTACACGTGGCTTGATTCCTATTCTTATATGATATGTAGTGAAACCCAGATGCTATATCTAGGGTCCAACCAAAAATTCTATCAACCAAAATTCCATCCTATCCTACACATAGAATTTTCCAATGAATATTTGTTTTTGAACCTGTATTGGGAAAGGATAGAACATATAAATCCCCCCATCCTAGACTTGGTGATATATTCATAGACCTATGCTATGATAAAATATTACCATTTTCATATAATGTTATTTTAATCCTTATCACATGAAATTAAATTACACGACACATGATTAACCTTTCATGACTTTAAACTACTCTAAGAGGCCTCCCGCACATGGACCACTTTCCCTATATGAGAGCCAGATCTATGTGAGGGTGCCTAACATAGGGTGGTTCTCTAAACAAACATCTAGATAAAATCCACATTTTTTCAAGTACTATATCCTACTTTTTAGACCCCCCATACAATATAAGGACTCTTTGTGGCATAAATCCTACTATCTCAAAATATGTGTTGGAACCCCTTGTTTAGAACCCATCCATAAGTCCTCATCCACTTCCACCCCTTCAAAGGGAACCATTTTATCCCCATTATGAAAAATCAAGTCTAAAATACCTTCATTCCCCCTACTGAGCATCCTTTTTCATAAATCACACTTTTTACTTAGAGTGTATTGGATTTTTGTAAACCTTTCCTTGGCTATTAGTAACAAGAACATCCAACTTCAAGGGAAACTTTTTCTTAACTATGAATATTATACTGTTGATATGGATCTATATATGAAACCCCAAAATGGATTATCAAAAAGATGCATCATTGTCCTAAAGGTAAATATCCTCTAATTTTTATATTCCTTCGTACCATTATAGTGAAACACATCTTTAGAATATGATCCATGTTCATCACTTGTGTAACTAAACCACATCACTACTCTTGATCTAAGAAACTTAAGTTACGATTTATGTTGTCACCACTCACAGTTAAAAATGTGTTGGGAAATTCATAGCCTCCAGGACCCATTTGGGTTGTTATTCTCATTCATCAAGTCTACACATCATGACCATAAACTATGGTCACCCCTTGATACAGTATATAGTGGCATTGGGTTATCCATTCACATCAGGATAACATTCCCATTTTCCACTAAATGGATTGTCTTAACCCATTTTGGATCAAGAAAAATGTCCTTAAACTATGTGAACCCCCCCTTTGAGATTTTCTATACTTGAATTGGTCTCTCCATTCATGCTAGTTTTTCACCTCCCCCTTTCCATATAGGTTTTCCCACATCACATGTGGTCAAAGCTTCATCACCATGAACTCAGTATTTTTTGGTCAAAGATGTATGGACATAAAGTATATCCCCGTAGTATTCCAGACTTTAATACCTTAAAATATTGGTACAAAATACATAAAACATGTCAAACTAAAAACCCTTAATGGGAATTTTGGGAAAAATAATTGTCTTCACTCACAAAGCCTCCCCATTTTTGGGGATTAGAAAAAATTTGAGAGTAAATTTTAAAAAACTAATAAATATTTTAGGTACCATCATATAACACTAGAAAAATTTAATCCATGTTCATTGGACCCACTAGTTCAGAGAAAAGTTAGAGTGACGACACATCATATCTCTTCACTTTGATTATGTGGTCCTTATAGATCCCTAGGCCAAATTAGATGCCACTGAGAGTGGGGTGAATTAGTGGTACACTCATTTTATGAATTCTTTTACTTTTAAATTCAACCTCATAAACTTGTTAAGTTTCTAGATCAACTTAATATTATCTCTAAATCTTACCTCATGCACAGTTGTATTATAGAGTGTGTAACACACAATATTTACAAGGTTTTTCAAAAGCCTACTAATTTATAAAATTGGTTATTCCTCCCAGTTACAGATTATTTACTATAAAAAAAGTGATTACACTACTACCATCAGCAACTAAGATGATTCAACTACTTTTAGCTCCAACTAAAATACGTTTTCACTATATCCAATTGAGAAACAACTTTTTCTTGAAGATTTAAGCAATAGACTTTTATCTTTATCTCCAACAAAGAGATTTATTCTTATCTTAGAACTAGATAGAATAATTCACATACTCTAGGCACCAAGCATAAGATTTCACATTTTTTCATGTCTTGATCCATTGTAGGATGATATCTTTATCTTCCTCTATGAGCATATGTGATCTATCTTAATTATTTTCTTGTTCAAGTACCTTTACAGTTCGCTGGTTTTTCTCAAATATTCCTGATTACTTGTACTTGAATAGTTTCATTAGTGTAACAAATGATCAATAAATTATTCCTTCTTCTACTAAATACCCGACCTCACATAATGTGTGAAAATAGTTTCACATAATATTCTTCAATATTTTATTCAAGAATAATACTTTCACAATGTTTATCCTCTCAAGTACACTTCATGCATGAATTTCATTAGATTCTCAAGTTATAAAACATAGACCATATATTTACTCTACCTTTATTATTTTATGTTATTTTATTGAATATTATCTTTTGAATATTTCCTTAAGAGTTTCACATATTTGTGAGAATTCAAGAATTTATGAACTTCCCTCCTTTGCAAAAACCAGATATTCAATGTTATTTTTTGTTTATTTATGCACACTAATATATGCATGGTGTCTCAAGATCTTATGTATGCACTATTTTTCTTCTTTTATGAAACAAGATCCATGAAAGTAATTATTTTTGTAAAACAAGTGTGCAGGGTATCTCAATCCTTTTACATTCATGAATCATAGTGTTCAATACACTGTTTTATGATGTCTTGAATACAGTTTGTGAAAATAAAGAAGATAACACATATGGGTATCATGAAACTTTTAGTGACTTCCTAGAATAAGTTCTTCATGAATCTATTCAAGTGTATTAAATAGAATTAGAATTCCCATAGGATGATATTCTCTATCATGTAAGCGTATCACAGGAGGGATTCTATCTTCACAAACCAGAAGGCTTTGTAGTGGCTCTATTTTCTTCAGAAAATGAAAACTATCAATATATCAGCAAAACAATTTATCAGGATGGTTCTTATCCTTTTATAGGTAGATTACTACTTACTCAAACTTCCTCAGCCTCCTCTTTTAATATTGTGTCAACCATCATTATAATATCACCAAATATCTTAGTTAATCAAATATACGACACATGATTTACCTTATGGATTGACACCAAAACCCGTGGTGTATTTTTTATGAAAGTTTGAATTTTATTCTCATGGTGTAGTCCTCACATCCATGTGATATGGATCGAATGATTCTTAATAGATTTGATCTATTCCATGTATCCTGATGTACTTCTGCAAATTATCTTACATTCAACTGAATCATGTTACAAAAATTATCCTATGCATGCAAGACATAGATTTAATTAATGATGGTTCATGGTATCATCAACTCAGTTTCTCAACCCTGGAATGACAATGGTGACCTATAATTTGATAATTGGTGGTTTTATTACCTACTCAGGTGAAATAGAACACTCAGGTGTCACTAGAGGTAGAATAAGATCAAATAAAATGATCATATTTTCTAGATTAAACTCATCCAATGACCTACATTATATGAATAAATTTTTAGTGTAGGAAAAGTTCATACTATGCTTCACATCCCACATTAGTTCTTTCCTCACTCTCATGCTCCCTTTTGTTATACCTCATGCCACTTTCTGATTGTGCCATGGAAATGGGGGATTGACACCCAAAACTCAATTCACACACCATCACCACAGTACCATTCCACCTTTCACAGTGGATCCAACACCTCTATGGGTTCCTCATGTGTAGTCCTATGGTCACTATGCACCTACCCTAACTCCTCTTCCACCATGAAAGAACCTTGGGCTAGCTCTCCCATGGGGTTGACCCTGAAGTCCATCACATGTGGTTGATAAGATGGACCTTGTGGGCTTATAATGATTGACCTATTTTTTTTAAATATTCACTAAAATATACTAAGTATGGAATTGAATTCCAAAACCAAATCAATTACTCTTTATGTAATATATATATATATATTCACTATCCTTCTTTAATTCTTATATAAAAAAACATCATGCATTATAATATTTTTCATGGACTTCATTAATTACTATTCTTCTATACATGAAAATAAATATTTTCATGATATTCCACTTGTTGTATGCAATGTGATATCCTTAGAACATATCTTTGACATTGAAAAAACAGTACAATCAGTCATGAAAATTTAAACATTGAGAATGTTTCAAGAATTACATCCAATACCCTCAAGTTAATCCATAAAAATTCTCCAAGAATCACCCCTTCATCAACTAATAACATACCAAACACAAATTGACACATCATTTAAAACAAATGAAAATCAAGGCCCAAAAATATCCCCCTTTTTTATTTTGTTTTCAATATCTCTTCACATATTTAAAAGTCAATATGTGTGCTAAGAATTTTACACCCTTATTAAAAATAAAATGTAAAGTATAATTGGGAGTATTCTCATATAATCTCATTTTATTTTTAAAAAATATGTTCTTCTCACTTAAAATATTATTTGCTGAGAAATTATGAGAGAGGGTTACATCACATGGTTCTTTTAGAAAAGAGCCTTTAGTTATTCAACTCTAAGTCTATGTGGGATAACCTGGTGTAGAAATAATGAGAGATATAACCAAGGTTTTCATCAATCTATATAAACTAACATGCATGATAAATCATGACAAAAAATTATCAATTTCTATATAAGGGGTTAAAAATAATCAAATTTATAATGAAATGATAAATACTGCAAATAATTCTACAAATACCTTAGAATGTTTAAGTGAAAAATATATTTCTCCCCCTTTGTCTCATCTTGTCATCAATTAATAACTCCCCAATAATTTATATGATTAATACAATTAATAAATAGGGATAAAAGTGTGATTGGAAAACTTTATCTTCCAATTTTTTAAAGCTATTATGAAATTCCACATTCACTATATAGTGAAGATTTTATAGCTTTAACTAATCAATTACACCCCTAAAGGGATGAATCTATCTCCTCCAATTCCTTTCATGTCATCATAAAAGAATATATATATATATCGGAATAAAGAGGGAACTTATTTCAATTTTAAGAGTAACATTCAGGTTGAGAACTACCTCTCAATATGGGCCATTATTTTCTCCTAATATCTGTCAACATATCATCGAACTTGTGGGGATAATATTTCTCTACATTAGTTTCTATAGTCTATTTTTCCTTAAGATTTAGCATGTTTTTAGCTTCCTCTAATTTCTTATCCTATTTCATTTTATTTTCAAAACAACATGACATTTTTTCTTGACAATACATATTCTCAAAATCTTCACATGACTTAATATTATGTTTATATTGAAGTATATTCACTTTAAAAACATTGGGAATATATCCTACCTGTATTTTCATACACTTCTAATATTTGTGTCCATTATGATTACATCTTCCAAAAACTTCTTTGAAGCCTTCATATCTATTTTGGTCTTGGAATCTTGGATGAATTTTTGGTCACATTATTCCTTCTATGATTACTTGATATCATATAATCACCCTGAATACCCATTTATTCATTGATTTTTCTTGGAAATGACATGTTATACTAGAACGAGTAGGATTATTTCCCATAACTTTCACAACATTAGCAAACACCTCTAAACCCAGATCCTTCACCATGATTTTTATTTTGTACAGAAACTTGTTGTAGTTCTTATTCAAACAAAGAATTATTTTTCCTAGGGGTAGTGATCTTATTGAAATATTTTTATTTCCTTTTTATGTAGGAAAGTATCTATCATTATTATTCTTAGTGATAGTTTTTTTAACATTCTTCTTATTTTTTTGACATCCCAAGGAATACTTTTCAACTTTGTTTTATTGTGAATTTCTCTTCTTAGGTGCATGTATTATCTTTTATTCACCTTCTCTCACCCTAAATACATGAATTATATTATTTTTATGAGTTTTCATGTTATTCCAGCATTCCAATTTCATGTACCCAAATTTCTAGAAACATTAACAATAGCCTATGAGCATCATTATATTCTTTTGTGATGTATTCTTTTTATATTTCTCTGATTTTGAACCTTGCTACATTTTAGTGTGACCACCACTCTTTGGGACTCTTCTTGTGGAACATATCTTCATGTAACTTTTACCATACACCATTTATGTGGTGGTTTTATCTATATTTTAAATTATCTATACTTTCCCAGAGTTTGGTTTAAAACCTCTACCAACACTTGAATCAAAATTAGTACATAAGATAGCTTCTAGGTTATAGGAAACCTTCTTCTTAGATGATGATTCCATTTGATTATAGGCTAATATCATTATATTTTTGGATTCATGACCCTAAATGGTTTATTTTATGGCCTTATATATTATTCTAAAAATTTGGTAAGTTCTAGATTATAGTGATTATTTGTTTTTCAATTTCACCTCCAACTCTAAACAATTCACGTTGAGGGAGTTTTTTCATCCTCAATTGACCATAGATTGTCTTCTCAACCCTATTTATACTTATTCATTTGTTATTAATGAATGTTTCTTGATTATTGAAAATAATTTTCAAGCTCCTTTAACTTGTTATCTTTACCCTCCAATTGAGTATCTTTTAAAACCATAGAAAATTTGTGCAAATTTTCAAATGCATGGAAAGCTTCCACAAACACCATCTCCAAGAAATATTTCTCAAAATATTCTTTTCAATTCTTTAACTACTTCAGTATATATTTCATTTCAAAGAGAAATTGTTTGATCCTTCTATTTCATATGTTTTGGGAGAGTGTTTTATGTTCCAACCATTTTATCCAATGCCTCTTCCATAACATTAGTATATTATTATAGCTATAATTTTTTTATCTTGAAGACCCTTGATTCCTCCAATGATACATTTTACCACTTATTTGGGGTTTTTCTTCAGACACACTTCAAATAAAAAGTGAATTTCACTATGTTACCCATCATCCTCATAGCTGGACCAAGATTCGTTAGAATACTCACAATAAAAATAATTATTACAACATATACCACTTTCATCACCTTCAGTTGGTAGTGTCTTTGCCTTTACTACAATATTCTTCATCAGCTTCCTTTCTTGTCTTACATTCTTCTATGTATTGGAATAAATATCCATCTAAATTAGATCACTCATTTCTAGAAATAAAATCTTCTTAATTAATATCTTTAATATTTAGAGGGAACCTACCCTCTATTAAAATATTTAGAGCCCTGGTTTAGACTAGGTTCTAGTGAGGGGGTATCATTGGTATACACAATTATGAATTATTTTACTTTTGAATTAAACCTCTTAAAATTTTAAATTTTCTATATCAACCAAATATTTTCTATCAATATTACATCAGATTTAGTTTTATAATGTAGAAATAATCACATATTATTTACACGGTTCGACAAAATCCTACTCCTTGATGCAATTTTTTATTCCCCCCGGTTACAGATTCTTCACTATCAAAAAAATAATTACACTATTACTAGAACCAATTTAGATAATTCTCTTTATTTCTAATCCAACTAAAAGTATTTATCCCTAGACCCTACTGAGAAATTATTTTTTTCTTTCAGATCAAACCTAAATACTTCTTGTTGTAGCTACAACTAAGAGACTCCTTCTACTCTTGGAACCAAATGGAAGACTTCATCAGCTCTAAAAAAAACTAAAAGAATACACCATTATTCAAGGATTGATCCACTAAAGGATGATCTCTTAATCTTCCTCCATTATCTTATAGGATTTTAATTTCTTGTGAACAAATTCAAGTACCTTTTCAATTCTACGGTCTTAAAAAATATTTTTGATCACATGTACTTAATCAGTTTCCTCATTGCAAGAAATGATCATGAAATTATTCTTTCTTATTCTAAAGAGATGAACTCACATAATGTGTGAAATATACACACAAAATCTTCTTCAATATTTTATATAATAATAATTCTTACACAATCTTAATCGTGTCAAGTACACTTCATGCATGAATTTCTTAGGCTTCTTATGTTATAAACCCTAGAACATATATTTATTCTCCCTTTATTATTTTAGGCGACGTTGTTCAATATTCCATTTAATATATTTTCTTAAGAGTTTCATGTATTCATGAGCATGCATGCATGAATGCACTATCCTCCTTTGTAAAAAAACGTGTGTTTAATGCTCTTATTTGTTTATTCATGCACACTAATATATGCACAGGGTCTCAGGATATTGTCTATGCACTATCTTTATTATTATATGAAACAAACTTCATGCAAGTACTTATTTTCATAAACTAAGTTCACGGGTTATCACAATTATTTAACCTGCACAAATCTTAGTGTTGGATACATTGTCTCATGATGTCTCAAATATAGATCATGAAAAATAGAAAGATAACTTGTACGGGTATCATGGAACTCTGTAAAAATTCATATAAAAAGTTCTTCTTGAATCTATTTGAGTGTGCTAAACACAAGTATAATTCCCATATGATCCTCTTCTCATTTATATAAGATTATTCTAGGAGGTATTATCTCTTCGCAATCTTGAAGGCTTCACGATATCTCTATTTTATTTAGAAAAATAAATCCCTTTCTATATCAGAATCAAACTATCTTGGCATAGTGATTCTTCTTTTATAGGCAGATCATTACTACCTTGCACCACCTCACCCTTTGATTTTTATTCCATGTCAACCATTATTATAATATAATTGAATATCTTAGTGAATCAAATATATGTCATAAGAGATCCCTTATAATTCGACATTGAATTTCATGGAATCTCTTCTAATATGTGTCTAAATTTTCTCCTCATAGTCTATTCCTCATGTGTTATCTATATGGATCACCTGCTTCCTCATAACTTCAAACTCTTCCACATATCTATATGGACTTCAACAAATTATCTTACATTCAGAAAAATATTGTTCCTTGAATAATCCTATGCATGGAAGATGAATATTTCCCGAATGAAGGTTCACAGTCTAATTGACTTAGTATCTCAGCCTTGGAATAAAAATGGAGATATCATATTTTATCATTGGTGGTCCGACCATCTACTCTGGTAAACTAGAACAATTGGGTCTCGCTACTAATAGAATATGATTGAAAAAATTATTTTATGGTCAATATTGAACTCATTTGATGGAAAGTGTTATAAGAATCACTTTTTAGTGGAATAATAGTACCCACTATGATCAGAGTCCCACATTGGTTCTCACCTCATTCTCATGCTCCATTTTATTACACCTCATTTCACTTTTAGATTGTTCCAAGGAAGTGGTGGATTAGTAACCACGTCTCAATTCACACACCACCACCACACTATCGGGCCATACTGTATAGTGGATCTAGCACCTCCATGTGTGCCCTTTGTATGGTCCTGCAGGCATTGTGTGCCTACCCATACTCCTCTTCCACCATTTAGTCTCCTTGGGAAGGATCTACCATACGGTTAACTCTCAGGTCCCTCATGTGTGGTTGATGGGATAAACCTTGTTGTTTTGTAATTATTGGCCTATTTTTTTGTTAATGAATCATTCAAATACAATTAAAAATATACTAATTATGGAAGATAATTTCAATCCAACCTCAATTTTTATTCATGCAATAAATATATATATTCTCCATCCATATTCTTTATTTATTCTATAAAATAGTCATCTTGAAAAATAATATTTTACATGGTTTTCATTAACTCTTCTTCTTATCTTTATGAAAATAAATATTTGGATGGTCTTTTACTTATTGTATTCAATGTTCTCTCCAAATAACTTGTCTTTAAAATTGAAATAATATACCAATCAAATTTTACATTTAAAAAATGGAAAATTTCTCCATAATGAAATCCAATGCCATCAATTGAATCCATTATAGGTTTCTAATAATCACTATTTCCTCCACCAATAACTCACCAAACACATATGGACACATCATCGAAAAGAAAAGAAAATATAGGTCCAATGGTCTGTACATGGAGGGATAAACTTTAGGGTTCCATAACCCTTTTTGAATATTCATTCCTTCCATGAACCTACTTCATTTTATATATGTTTTAATCCTCATAAATATTTCCTTGGTTATCAGTGGAAAATGCATTCAAATCCAAGGACTCCACTGATTGACTATGCATAATATACCCTCGATATGGATCTATATAATCACCCCTGATATGGCATATCAATCATAGGAATGTTCTTCATAAATAAGAGAATACTTGATTTTTTATTCCCTGAAACCATTGTGTTAGAGACTGTCTTCTGAATATGGTATGTGTTCATCCACCACATATGTGTTTCTTCTCATCACTCTTTGTAACGCCCCGACACCAGTTACCCAGAGTTGCTACATTATTACATAACATTGGTATGATAACAAGGAAATCATGTCTCTAAAGACTGATCGGTTTAGTATTATTGGAAACAAGATTCATACATAAGTTCAACTTTACAGATTGAAGAGAAATACAACAAAGATATATTTCATTAGAAACATCCAAGCCTCCTAGATTATGCCTGTAGGTCACTCAAAACTAACTTCTTCATATCCTGGGAAAATGAAACATAAGAAAGGGGTGAGCTCAAACGCTCAGTAAGGGTAAGTAATATAGCAGAAAATTACATAAATATTAACCATGGTAAATTATTGAAACCACATGCCTTTACCAATAATAAACAAGAATACTTTTATGGAAAGAATATGAGATGAGTAAATAATGCCATAATAAAACATAATCTTGGGTATTCTACTAGTCGAATGACCACATGAACCATCAATATTATTTCCATAATGAGGGAATGTATAATGCCAGACATTCTAAAACATTTTGTCAAGGCCTCGGCTAAGACATCTAAAAATGATTAAGGCCTCGGCCAAAACCATAAATCAAATTGGGAAATGGCCTCAGCCAATTACACATCTAGTTGTCTCCTGAGACCTACCGATGCATCGAGGAGCTATACGGGGCTCCACGCATCACTTACTAAGTCCAATACATTCCTCATATGAAAAGGTTTAAACATATCATAAACATTCTTATTAAAACTAGCATACGAAATGTCAATACTTTAACCATAAACCATGAATGGTATAAAAATAGCACATCCACAGTCAAACATATCACAAAACCTTCAATACAATATGGAAGTTTTGTATCATAATAAATCAACTTCAAATAAACTTAAAATACATCAAAGGATGTTGACATAGATGAAATCAAAACCCTTTTTAGAGAAATATCTCTTTCTATTTTGAAATAAATATAAGAGTCACATAATTATAAAATAAAACATTTACTTTGAAAATATTCTTATAAGATTTTAAGGGAAGCTTAGACGAGTTTATAATGGTAGAAAATAGCCGCACCAGCCGTATAAGTTAAAAAAGACATTCTTACCTTAATTTTGTCGACAAGGTTAAAAATGACCTTGTTTGGAAAACGACGGAAATATTCCTTTATAAACATGTTATAAAAAGTCAAAAAGGGTATAAATGACTTTAACCCATAATATATAAAATAGTGAGAATTTTTTGAAATACATTTTTAAGAAACATGGATATAGCATCCCGTCTTTTTATAACATAACTTTTCATTCCATTACACGGAACTGAGGATCTTTAAGGTTTAGTGTCTTGGAAACAAGGAACATAAAACATGAAACAAAAAAAACATTCTTCTTAAACACTTGAAAGGCTTCTCCTCATGTTCACCCTAGGCTCATTACTGCATCTCATAACCTGGGGACATACATCAAAAGGAAGGGTGAGCAGAAGGCCCAGCAAGGGAAACAAGTGAAACATTTTACATATGAACTTGAGATACATCAATAAAGTCATGAAAAGGACTTTAATGCATGAAAATGAAATCATGAGGCATATCATAATAAAAATAACATTTTTCATAACTTGAAGATGTGGCTGCAACATTTAATATTGACAATCGTTTCGTTTCACCAAGGTCCATCCCCAAGGTGTCGTTAAAAATTACCAAGGTTATTCACCAAGGCATCGTTAAAATTGTAATCTCTAGTGGTTACATCATTACCCAATGCATTGGAGCGCTATCAGGGCGCACCCTTAAATTTGCCTTTATTATCATGTGAGCCACATATATAATCATCAAACATTTCATAAATAACCCATATAGCATAAAATAAATGGGTTTCATTTCATAATCACAACGTTTTAAAAACTGCTTTAAAGACATGATCTTTACGTCACTTTAAAACCCACAGAAAAGGAAGGTGGGTCTCATGTATGTAAATCCAAGAATTTAAAATAGAACATTTTGGTATATATGTGAATACCCTTTTAGAAGAAAGAGCTTTGAGTATTCACTTAATAATATAAAATAACTTTAGAAAAAGAGAGAGACATTTTGAGATGGAAATTCTGCAGCATAACGGCTATGTTACGAGGTTTTAGAAGACATTAATAAGAGAGGGAAAATGAGTCAAACATTCATAAATGACCCATAAAACAGTAGATGGACAGAATAAGAAGGATACACAATCATGGTAATGAAATTTCAAGGACATACCATTTGAAATGAAAAACATGGAAGGAAGACAAAAATTTGATTTCTCTTATGAAAGTTCAACAGCCTAACGGCGTTACTTAAACTTCAACAAAAATGATTTGAAAAGATCAAATAGGGTATCTCATCATGTGAACATAAGAGTTCAGTATGATAGATATAGAGATAATTCCCCAACATAACAAAAAGGAACTTGAAAGAATTGACATGAAAGTAGATCTTCAAAACGAGAAGGGTGAAGAACCACTTAAAAATTCAGCAGCCTAACGGCGCCACTTAAAACTTCAAAATACTGAATTGAAGAGATCAAATGGGGTCTATCATCATATGAAAATAAGAGTCCAGTATGATAGATATAGAGATCATACCTTAACATAACAAAAAGGAACTTGAAATAATTGACATGAAAGTAGAACTTCAAAACGAGAAGGGTGAAGAACCACTTAAAAATTCGGCAGCCTAACGGCGCCACTTAAAACATCAAAATACTGAATTGAAGAGATCAAATGGGGTCTCTCATCATATGAAAATAAGAGTCCAGTATGATAGATATAGAGATCATACCCCAACATAACAAAAAGGAACTTGAAATAATTGACATGAAAGTAGAACTTCAAAACGAGAAGGGTGAAGGACCACTTAAAAATTCGGCAGCCTAACGACGCCACTTAAAACATCAAAATACTGAATTGAAGAGATCAAATGGGTTCTCTCATCATATGAACATAAGAGTCCAGTATGATAGATATAGAGATCATACCCCAAAATAATAGAAATTAACTTGAAAGACTTGACATGAAAGTAGAACTTTGAAAAAGAGAAGGGTGAAAGAATCCCTTAAAAAATTCGGCAGCCTAACGGCGCCACTTAAAACTTCAAAAAAATTGAATTGAAGAGATAAAATGGGGTCTCTCATAATATGATCATAAAAGATCAGTATGATAAATTTAGAGATCATGCCCCAACATAATACAAAGAAACATGAAAGACTTGAATGAAAATAGAACTTGAAAATGAGGAAGGTGAAAGAATCCCTTAAAAATTCGGCAGCCTAACGGCGCCACTTAAACATTCTTAAAACGAATTGATGAGAGCAAGGGGGGTCTCTCATCATATGAACATGAAATGGGCAGTAGGATTAATGTAAAAGAACATCCTCCAACATAAGAACATGGAGTATAAAAGAAATGACATAAAAGAGATTACTTGAAAAGAAAGAGAGAGGTCGGATCCCTTACCTTAAAATGTAACTCTTAAACCTCAAAGGTTGGGACCTTGAGGGCTTGGGGGCACCTTGGGAAGACTCCTTGGGAGGTAATGAGACCAGAAATTCGTTGGGAATGAGTGGGGAGTTGAATGGATGAGAGGAGGGCTTGGTATTTATAGGGAAAGTGAGGGGACAAGGCATTAATGACCAAGAGACACCTCACATGTGCTTTTCTCAAACCCATGTTCTCTCCCTTGGCATTTATCATGGAGTTAGGCCACATGGGGCCCCCAAAACAATAATTCATCACCCTTGGCCGGCCAACCCTTAAAAAAACTCATGACCTCATCATGACACAGTTATGAGGTCATTAAACATACCGAAACCCTAAAACTGTATTTTTACTATTCACTGAAAATTCAACTTTCTCAGAAAAATCCCAAAATTTCATATTAACCAAATATCAATGCTCTGATTTCAAAAATGAAATCCATTTTATAAAAATAATTTTCTAAATATTTTTAATTTAATTTTTAAATAAAAACACTATTCATCGAAAATTCATTTTTTCAGAAAAAACCCCAAAAATTACCATAACATAATATCGATGCTCTGAGTTCAAAAATAAAGTCATTTTTATAAAAATAATTTTCTAATTATTTTTAATTAAATTTTTAATTAAAAAACACTATTCACCCGAAAAAACTAATACTTGAATAATAATTAATGAAACCGTTATTTAACTATTTTATTGAATCACATTACTTAATCAAGGTGCCTAGATTATTTTAAAACTTTCTTTAAGTGAGATTACTAATCCATTTGGTCATATTACTAATCCTAATCATAAAATCACTATTCATAATTTACTATTCATCGAAAATCAAGTTGATCTTATTAGACTCCAAATTTCGTACTGAACATAATTGTAGAAGACCATTTTTCGAAAATCATTACACATTTTATGTTATTTAAGGTTTACATAAACATTTTTTTTTCAAAATATTCTTTTCAAAATTCATCAAAAATATGCATACTATTTTTATCCAGTCATTTGAAAATTCATAAACTTCATCATAAGCAGAAATCCCAATTTTTATTTAAAACAAGGATTACACAAGGCAGTTACGGTCTCGTTACATAACCCCTTATAATACCAGCATAAGACCTAAGAGTAAGGTGTGCTAGGGTGATAGAATCTTGGGGCGGCTCGGTCAACATTGCCCGAGTAGTAATTTCTATCAGTTTGAACTTCTCGCGAAGGCGATTCCGTTCTAGCTTCACATGATGAAGTTCGGCTTGGATTTGATCCAGAGCAAAGCCCAGTGGTGCTACCTCCTTCCCAAGATCTGTTAGATGGGCTTCGATCGGTCCAAGACTACTAGGTGAGGCCATCGAATCTTCTTTCTATAATAATTAACCAAGATTACTTATATTTAGAGACAATAATCAAAACATTTTGTTCACAGCGGTCATGTTGACCGATGGTTATATAATAGTCAAAACCCACTGATCTCATTTTAATTATAATCATGTTTATCAAATAAAACATTTTTGTTGAGTATAACAATAACACATAAAATTAGGAGACAAAATTTATTTAAAAAAATTTCGGGTCGTTACAATCTTCCCCCCTTAAGAAATTGCGTCCTCGCAATTTTAAAAATTTGGTTTTGAAATTTCATTGAAAGTCCCACATCGGAAAAGGAGTCAGTAAAACTATTACTTTAAAATAAAGAAAGGGAAGTACAATGGTCACCCGAGTTAACCCACACTAGGGTTCCATGTAGGAAAACATGGACATGGAGGGAAAAAACAAAGGGTCAAGTTCTGAGGGAGAGTGATAGAGAACATGATTAGGAGAAAGTTAACCATGAGAAAATCCCAAACTTATGATGCGTGTAAACGGTCTTTGATTACCTAGTAGGAAATGTAAACCAACAACATTTTTGTTTTCTGTTTCTTTTCATAATTTTGAGGATTTCATTTACTACATAGAACAAAAACATAAGAAAATATACCTACCTTCAAGTAGAGTTTCATCCTTTAACAAGTCCCTACCAACACTAATCTTTTCTCCAAATGATGAGAATTCAAAAACACTTGGTCTCATAAAAGCACAAGAATCATCTTCTATAGAATCACATAATCTACAAAAGATTAACTATCTATTTCTTCTATCTTTAAACATTATCCCAAAAACAGAAAGGTTAAGGTAAAACAACTCTTCAAAAAGAAATAATCCCATAGGAATGGAAACTAATTTTAAATCATCAAAGTTCCATGGTACTACCCAAAGTTCATCATAGACCATTCCATACATAACGGTCCTTAAAATTCCTCAAAACAAACCAAACTAAGATTGAAACCCAAATACAATAAGGATTTGATAACATAGTCTTCCAGAACAACTTCATTGTTCATCTCCAGACAACATCAACCACTCCTAACATCTTATAAAAAGTAGCTAACCTAAACATATTTTACCCAAGATAGGTTAGTCATTCCCTTAAGTAACCTAAATTACTATAAGTTCACCTTAAATTCATCGATTCTTCAAAATATAAGTCAACCTTACTCCTCAATGAAAATACCGTAGTAATCTATTTACCTCGATCAAATATGGTTCCCAAAATAATGAACGTCTTCCAAAATAATAATCATATTTTAATCCCCTAATCATCCCTGTCATATTAATAAGAAAATTGTCGCATTTCCTATCACATTGGTTGTCGGAACATGTTCTTCCATTTCCCACCATTCACTAAGGAGAGAAGCATAATTAGGGGCTTAAGTACTTAGCTAATAATCATGAAAAGGAACTGAAAGCATATAAGGATAACTTGTATATGAAAGGTATACCCTAACTTGTGATCTCCTAGGTTCCCATCTAGGTTATGAATGATCATATATTCTTATGTGAACCTTTATTTTATTTTATCTTTGTTCCTTTAACAATGGTTCATACCAAGCTTATGAATTTACCAAAGCATATCCCCCGGGAGTGTCGTAACCAAGAGTGCAGCAAGGCCCGTTGTCGTGTACCAGTTCCCGTTCGAGTCTAGCTCAAAGCGGTGTTTTCGGGTTTTACCCCTATGTACATCTGTGCCAGAGCCACCTCTACCTGCTCGTATCCAGACAGGGATGTATTTGCTTGGCAACCCCTTACTCAATACTCACCAAAATACCAGGAAGATTTCCTATATTAAACTTTTCTATAGGATTCCTCCTAGAGTTTTCATATACTAATTTCCACAAATAACTAAACCATCCTTTGATACCAACTATAGCATCCCGTCTTTTTATAACATAACTTTTCATTCCATTACACGGAACTGAGGATCTTTAAGGTTTAGTGTCTTGGAAACAAGGAACATAAAACATGAAACAAAAAAAACATTCTTCTTAAACACTTGAAAGGCTTCTCCTCATGTTCACCCTAGGCTCATTACTGCATCTCATAACCTGGGGACATACATCAAAAGGAAGGGTGAGCAGAAGGCCCAGCAAGGGAAACAAGTGAAACATTTTACATATGAACTTGAGATACATCAATAAAGCCATGAAAAGGACTTTAATGCATGAAAATGAAATCATGAGGCATATCATAATAAAAATAACATTTTTCATAACTTGAAGATGTGGCTGCAACATTTAATATTGACAATCGTTTCGTTTCACCAAGGTCCATCCCCAAGGTGTCGTTAAAAATTACCAAGGTTATTCACCAAGGCATCGTTAAAATTGTAATCTCTAGTGGTTACATCATTACCCAATGCATTGGAGCGCTATCAGGGCGCACCCTTAAATTTGCCTTTATTATCATGTGAGCCACATATATAATCATCAAACATTTCATAAATAACCCATATAGCATAAAATAAATGGGTTTCATTTCATAATCACAACGTTTTAAAAACTGCTTTAAAGACATGATCTTTACGTCACTTTAAAACCCACAGAAAAGGAAGGTGGGTCTCATGTATGTAAATCCCAGAATTTAAAATAGAACATTTTGGTATATATGTGAATACCCTTTTAGAAGAAAGAGCTTTGAGTATTCACTTAATAATATAAAAGAACTTTAGAAAAAGAGAGAGACATTTTGAGATGGAAATTCTGCAGCATAACGGCTATGTTACGAGGTTTTAGAAGACATTAATAAGAGAGGGAAAATGAGTCAAACATTCATAAATGACCCATAAAACAGTAGATGGACAGAATAAGAAGGATACACAATCATGGTAATGAAATTTCAAGGACATACCATTTGAAATGAAAAACATGGAAGGAAGACAAAAATTTGATTTCTCTTATGAAAGTTCAACAGCCTAACGGCGTTACTTAAACTTCAAAAAAAATGATTTGAAAAGATAAAATAGGGTATCTCATCATGTGAACATAAGAGTTCAGTATGATAGATATAGAGATAATTCCCCAACATAACAAAAAGGAACTTGAAAGAATTGACATGAAAGTAGATCTTCAAAACGAGAAGGGTGAAGAACCACTTAAAAATTCAGCAGCCTAACGGCGCCACTTAAAACTTCAAAATACTGAATTGAAGAGATCAAATGGGGTCTCTCATCATATGAAAATAAGAGTCCAGTATGATAGATATAGAGATCATACCCCAACATAACAAAAAGGAACTTGAAATAATTGACATGAATGTAGAACTTCAAAACGAGAAGGGTGAAGAACCACTTAAAAATTCGGCAGCCTAACAGCGCCACTTAAAACATCAAAATACTGAATTGAAGAGATCAAATGGGGTCTCTCATCATATGAAAATAAGAGTCCAGTATTATAGATATAGAGATCATACCCCAACATAACAAAAAGGAACTTGAAATAATTGACATGAAAGTAGAACTTCAAAACGAGAAGGGTGAAGGACCACTTAAAAATTCGGCAGCCTAACGACGCCACTTAAAACATCAAAATACTGAATTGAAGAGATCAAATGGGTTCTCTCATCATATGAACATAAGAGTCCAGTATGATAGATATAGAGATCATACCCCAAAATAATAGAAATTAACTTGAAAGACTTGACATGAAAGTAGAACTTTGAAAAAGAGAAGGGTGAAAGAATCCCTTAAAAAATTCGGCAGCCTAACGGCGCCACTTAAAACTTCAAAAAAATTGAATTGAAGAGATAAAATGGGGTCTCTCATAATATGATCATAAAAGATCAGTATGATAAATTTAGAGATCATGCCCCAACATAATACAAAGAAACATGAAAGACTTGAATGAAAATAGAACTTGAAAACGAGGAAGGTGAAAGAATCCCTTAAAAATTCGGCAGCCTAACGACGCCACTTAAACATTCTTAAAACGAATTGATGAGAGCAAGGGGGGTCTCTCATCATATGAACATGAAATGGGCAGTAGGATTAATGTAAAAGAACATCCTCCAACATAAGAACATGGAGTATAAAAGAAATGACATAAAAGAGATTACTTGAAAAGAAAGAGAGAGGTCGGATCCCTTACCTTAAAATGTAACTCTTAAACCTCAAAGGTTGGGACCTTGAGGGATTGGGGGAACCTTGGGAGGACTCCTTGGGAGGTAATGAGACCAGAAATTCGTTGGTAATGAGTGGGGAGTTGAATGGATGAGAGGAGGGCTTGGTATTTATAGGGAAAGTGAGGGGACAAGGCATTAATGACCAAGAGACACCTCACATGTGCTTTTCTCAAACCCATGTTCTCTCCCTTGGCATTTATCATGGAGTTAGGCCACATGGGGCCCCCAAAACAATAATTCATCACCCTTGGCCGGCCAACCCTTAAAAAAACTCATGACATCATCATGACACAGTTATGAGGTCATTAAACATACCGAAACCCTAAAACTGTATTTTTACTATTCAATGAAAATTCAACTTTCTCAGAAAAATCCCAAAATTTCATATTAACCAAATATCAATGCTCTGATTTCAAAAATGAAATCCATTTTATAAAAATAATTTTCTAAATATTTTTAATTTAATTTTTAAATAAAAACACTATTCATCGAAAATTCATTTTTTCAGAAAAAACCCCAAAAATTACCATAACATAATATCGATGCTCTGAGTTCAAAAATAAAGTCATTTTTATAAAAATAATTTTCTAATTATTTTTAATTAAATTTTTAATTAAAAAACACTATTCACCCGAAAAAACTAATACTTGAATAATAATTAATGAAACCGTTATTTAACTATTTTATTGAATCACATTACTTAATCAAGGTGCCTAGATTATTTTAAAACTTTCTTTAAGTGAGATTACTAATCCATTTGGTCATATTACTAATCCTAATCATAAAATCACTATTCATAATTTACTATTCATCGAAAATCAAGTTGATCTTATTAGACTCCAAATTTCGTACTGAACATAATTGTAGAAGACCATTTTTCGAAAATCATTACACATTTTATGTTATTTAAGGTTTACATAAACATTTTTTTTTCAAAATATTCTTTTCAAAATTCATCAAAAATATGCATACTATTTTTATCCAGTCATTTGAAAATTCATAAACTTCATCATAAGCAGAAATCCCAATTTTTATTTAAAACAAGGATTACACAAGGCAGTTACGGTCTCGTTACATAACCCCTTATAATACCAGCATAAGACCTAAGAGTAAGGTGTGCTAGGGTGATAGAATCTTGGGGCGGCTCGGTCAACATTGCCCGAGTAGTAATTTCTATCAGTTTGAACTTCTCGCGAAGGCGATTCCGTTCTAGCTTCACATGATGAAGTTCGGCTTGGATTTGATCCAGAGCAAAGCCCAGTGGTGCTACCTCCTTCCCAAGATCTGTTAGATGGGCTTCGATCGGTCCAAGACTACTAGGTGAGGCCATCGAATCTTCTTTCTATAATAATTAACCAAGATTACTTATATTTAGAGACAATAATCAAAACATTTTGTTCACAGCGGTCATGTTGACCGATGGTTATATAATAGTCAAAACCCACTGATCTCATTTTAATTATAATCATGTTTATCAAATAAAACATTTTTGTTGAGTATAACAATAACACATAAAATTAGGAGACAAAATTTATTTAAAAAAAATTTCGGGTCGTTACAATGGATGTGGATGATAAAGAGGTCCCAATAGATAATTACGTATAAACAACCTTGGATAATGAAGAGATTGTAAAATAAACCCTAACCAATTTGGTAACTTGTGAAACATACACCCCATGAAAGAGGTATCATACAACGAATATGTAAATACACATAAATTAAAGGGTATTACACAAAGAATACAATTATGGGTAGTGCATAAACCACACAAAAGGTAATAGTGGCAATATGGTGCGAATCTCACAGGAATAAGGAGTGAGATGAAAACCCCTTACCTTGTAATTTTCCTTGGTTGAGGGTATGTTAACCTCCTTTATAATTGTGAAATAATTTTTGTTAAATTATACAAGAATAATATACATTAATATGATATCATATATGATCTTTTAACATTGCTTTGTTAATAATATCTTAGTATTATCGTCGTTTCAGGTGTTAACTTACTCATTTTATTTTATATTTTTTGTTACATAAGCCGTGTTTGTTATAGATATGTTTTATCTTATTCATATACAGAATGATATCAAGTACATAAAAATTATTTATAATCATCAAATGATAATTATCCTTTAAAGGATACGATGGGGATTGAATCTCATCGCGTTCGTGGAGACAGTAGTCCGTACGTACGCACGAGCGACAATACCATTCTTTTGATATTAAAATAATATATAATTGGATGGTATATCATATATACAGAATCATTATCATGTTATATTTATTATTTACATGAATTAAACATCATTATTGTACCCATCCAAATAATAATGTATTGAATAACAATTACACCACGACATGGAGACGGTAGGCCGTACATACACACGTATGGTGACATATCATTCAAAGGATGGATAGAATACTGAATATGGTTGTAAAATATTTTTAATAACATCATAGTATATATAAGATACTGGATTTATTATTTTATAATGTAAACAACAAAGAAATAATAAGTTGAAGAAGAAATGAACTTCAAAAAGGGTGGTGAAAACATTACCTCTTCTTCGGGTTCTTCCTTTTGATTTGATCAAAAGGGATTCTTAGGTTGGATTTATGACTAAATAAATTCCTCTATGATTAAGTGAGGATAGTTGAGAGGGTATTTAGGCAGAGTTTGGATGAAACAAAAGGCTTTTAAGGTATGGATAATTGGTTATAAGTGGTATCCTTTTATAAGGGGGAGGAGGGGCTCTTTAGAAACAACTTAAAGTATTAATTTATAAAAATTCATATTCGGTTTCTAATGGATCCAAAGTGGATTATGAAAAGTATAAGGTGGGGTTGGGTCTAAAACCACTCAACCAATAGGTTTTAGACAAGTTTGGGTCACTATTTTACCCTTATCTTCCACATTTAACTCTTAGTTAAATAGTTTGGCATTTACCATGTCTCTTTGTATTTTTATATTATATGGTTAATAAACTTAATATAAACTACCAATATAACCCCAAGTGGTTAATTAATGATATATATATCATCATATAAGTTCTTTGGAAGATCCTTAGATTTTTAGGAATATTATATTAATTAATAATATAATATTTGTTTTGAAAACTTCTTTATGTCAATTTTGACATTATTTAATAATTGATTTTTTCTAAAGTCTTAATAACTTTATTAATTAGAAAACTATTTATTTAATCAACACTAAAATGTCATGTTAACCAATAAAATTAGTGTAATTCATTAAAAGTCTAAAATTATATTTATTTGGGTATTTATAATATCAATTATTTTAATATTTCATTAATAAGGTAATTACTGCATCATCATTATGTCATAAATAACTTAATTTATTTGATGTCTAAAAATTCTAAAAAAAACACCATGATTTAGGAAATAATTTTATCTTTCCAATGAAAATTTATAGTAGAAAATATATCTTATATAACCCCTTGTAAATATTAATTTTCTAAACGATATTTGTTTGTGTCATTTTTGTCTTTAGTTTAAATTAATTAATCTAAAGGGTCATTATCACTATCAAGTGGCTCCATGGGATCCCAAAATCGACCCAAGGATTCAAATGGTCGGCCATGACTCTTAAAATAAGGTTAGGACAAGTGTTAAGGTAATTTTGAATTATTATAATATACTTTTTATCTTGAATTAACCTATTTACCTTTAACCACGGTAAATAAAAGTCAAAAGTTACTGTTCACAAAAAAATATTTTTATCTTATTGAACCACATTTTAATCCTTTATATTAATTGTGTCTCTCATATTTTCAAAATTCAACTCACAGAAGCGGTAAAATTATGTTTTATGTGAATTTGCAAATTCTCCTAGGAGGTGGGTAAAAGACTGTGAAAAGTTAAATAAAATTTTTATATATCTAAAATTATTATAAATTGACTTCAATGAATTAAAATGAACTTATATAAGTATTATGTATCTGTTTTGAAATAATTTAAATTAATTAAAAATGAATAATTAATTAAATAAAAATTCGGTTTTAAACTATAACTCAGTGTTTTTCACTATTCATCAAAAATTGAATGTTTTCAAAAAAATACAGAAAATTCACCCTAAGCTAATTTTTATATTACTAATTCAAAAATTAAGTCTATTTTACCAAATTAAAAACATATATGTTTCATTTATTAATTTAAAATTAATTCCCGTTGTCAAAACCAAAAGGTGTACTTTTAAGAAACGATAATTATCAAAATATTGACACTTGTTTATGTCCAATTTCAATGTGATATTACTTATAATGACTAGAATTTTATTAAATGGTAAAAATATAATCTATTTATACATCCAAACCATTAAAATGTATAATTTAACACTATAAATTATTTTGATTAAAAAAGTTGTTTTTAATTAAAATTTAGTATTTTCACTATTCCAAAAAATATGAAAGTTTTCAGAAAAACACCCAAAATTTATTGAAACTAAATTCTTATGTCCCGATTCTAAAGAAGATGTTTATTTTTTCAAATTGAATATATAAAAGTTTCAAATATTTGATTTAAAAAAGGGTTCGCAATTAAAAGGCAGTAAAATTTCATTTTTTTAAAAATAAAAATGAATTTGTTCTTTCATTATGTCTAAGAAACTCATAATATGGACTCTAAAATCATAAGGATTATATAAAGTTCAAAATTCAGTTAATAATATTTAATAATGTCTTTTGAACGGCCAATTTGGTAAGTCGTGGTGCGCTTGAACTCAGTGTTGCCTGTACTGAAAGTTATTGAATAACTTTGAAGAAATAACATACTAAGAAATCTTGGGGTGTTACATTCTTCCCTCCTTCAATAAATTGCATCCTCGCAATTTGATAATTTTCTTCAAAAATAAAAGCTTTAAAATAGAAAATTCATTTGTGGGGAAACCCACATCAGAAATTGGGTTAATAAAATTTAGTCTTAATAAGAGGAAAAGGGGAATGAACAAGTCACCACCAAATTATAGTCTCGATTAGGATAACATTGGTGGAAATTAGAGACAAATAATTGGAGGAAAAACGTAAATATTTATAGGGAGTGATTGAGGTCATCAATCACAAACAATTGTAGAATTGAGGGCCTCAAATGCATCAATCTATGATGATTTAAAATATCATCTGGTCAACAAAACATAAGGTATTAGGATAACACATTTTTAGTTTTAAGATCCTTTAACTAAAGTTTAAGAATTAATTTCTTCATAGAATAAGAGAAGAAAAAAACATATACTTTACAAGTAGAGTTCCATCCTTGAACTAATTTCTACCACAAACTCATCTTTCACTCTAACAGATAATAGAACTTAAAAATAATATTATATTTATCCTATTCGTACAGGGTTAAAAAAATGAATTTATAATTCATCTACCAGATTTTTTTTAAAAAGACTACATTATTCAATCCAGGACATCACGTGGGCCAGTGGTAGGTGATACACCCTTCTCGCCCTTCGGTCGTGGGTTCAAGTCTCGCGGCCTTGACGGACGCGACAGGTTACAACCCGACCTCTGGGTTGTCCTTTTTTGGAAATCCAAAAATAATCTCAAACTAGAATTATCCAAAATACTTCTGTCCAAACTCACAGTCCAAAATTTATAAGGAAGGTAAACACAATGAAGATCCTTTTTTCCATGTAATAACATTTGAACACCTTCATCATGTATTCTTTTAAAACACCACTACATCTTGAATTATCATAAAACCTTGTTGATTACATTCATGATCCCTTATTCCTTATAGAATACTGGATATACTCCTTCTATCCAAAATTGTTGTAAACTCTAAAAAATGATTGAATATACAAATCATTAATAATTTTCAAGGGATTCAATAATATACAATATGATTTATCCAAATCAATCATGTATTATTCCAAAATCACTACCTCGGTATCAGAAGCATATTGTGGTTTATATTTCTCTCAACCATATATTTTCCAAAAATTTAACCTGCTATTGAGTCAATTTTCTTGGTTCCACACAATCTCAAGTCGTTAATGAAATAGTACTGCAGTACAATCCTTATATACTCCATAATTATTATAAACAGTACATTGTTGATACAACACTCAAATGACATAATTCTATAATAACTACATAATAACTCTAATCATTCCTCCTCATATGTGGTAGTATCATAACTTGATCATTATCCAATAACATCATTTGAGGCATACTCTGATGATTTGGACATCGGTTCACGTAGTGTCCCAACTCCTTTTAGATGAAGCATTGTTAATTTTAAACCTTTTTCTTACCCTTGCAGTCACGTACTTGGTGTCCTTTTTCTCCACACTTATAACAAACTCTCATTCCCTTCAGGAAAGTTCTAGGGTGTTTCTTCCCACAGTTATCACATATGGGAAAATTATTCTTTTCACTCTTCCCTTTATCCATCTTTCTCTCTTCCATCCCTTTCTTCTCATGCTTCCCTTCAAAGCCATAGGACTCAGAGAATTCATTACTTATCTTTTTAACACATGATACTATTTATTCATATGTTGAGAATACATGGGAGACAATTTCCCTTCTAAATTTTGGCTTAATACCGTTAATGATATGATCCTTCTTACTCTTTGGATCATACATATTGCTAGAGTTCACATTCCTTCTACTGGGAACCATTTCTATACAATGACATACACTAGGTCATTTTATGAATTGCAATGAATAATTCCAAACTTATAAAATACCTAACATAGATTGAAAAATTAATGGATATAATCCATAATCATAAAAATGTTTTCATTTAGGAAGTATATACTCATAAACCCGTCATAATGGTTTGTAAAGGAAATGAGAATTATCCTAAGCATATCCCCCGGGAGTGTCGTAACCAAGATTGCAACAATGACCATTGTCGTGCACCAGTTCCCGTTCGAGTCTAGCTCAAAGTGGTGTTTTCAGGTTTTACCCCTAGGTACATCTGTGCCAGAGCCGCCTCTACCTGCTCGTATCCAGATAGGGATGTATTGCTCAGAAAACTCACAAAATCTATATAATACCAAAATTCTAGAAGTTATTCTATACTAATCCTCAAAGTTTATCTTAGGTATATGTGCTCTAATCAGATTTTATCTAAATCTATCTTCCAAGGATTGTACTAAACATCCTCTGATACAAACTGTAATGCCCCAACCCCAGTTACCCAGAGTCAGTGCATTATTACATAACATTGGCATGATCACAAGGAAATCATGTCTCTAAATACCGATCAGTTTAGTATTATTGGAACAAGATTCGTACATAAGTTCAACTTTACAGCTTGAAGAGAAATACAACAAAGACATATTTCTTTAGAAACATCCAAGACTCCTAGATTATTCCTACAGGTCACTCAAAAATAACTTCTTCATATCCTGGTAAAATGAAACATAAGAAAGGGGTGAGCTCAAATGCTCAGTAAGGGTAAGTAATAAAGAGGAAAATGACATAAATATTAAGCATGGTAAATAATTGAAACCACATGCCTTTAACAATAATAAAAAAGAATAATTTTATGGCAAGAATATGAGCTGAGTAAATAATTCCATAATAAAACATAATCATGGGTATTCTACTAGTCGAATAACCACATGAACCATCAATATTATTTCCATAATGAGGGAATGTATAATGCCAGACATTCTGAAACATTTTGTGAAGACCTAGGCTAAGACGTCTAAAAATGATTAAGGCCTCCACCAAAACCATAAATCAAATTGGGAAAGGGCCTCGGCCAATTACACATCTAGTTGTCTCATGAGGCCTACCGATGCATCTAAGAGATATAGCGGGCTCCACCCGCCACTTTCTAAGTCCAATACATTCCTCATATGAAAAGGTTTAAACATATCATAAACATTCGTATTAAAACTAGCATATGAAATGTTTATACTTTAACCATAAACCATGAATGGTATAAAAATATAACATCCAAGTCAAACATATCACAAAACCTTGAATACAATAAGGAAGTTTTGTATCATAATAAATCAACTTCAAATAAACTTAAAATCCATCAAAGGATGTTGACATAGATTAAATCAAAACCCTTTTTAGAGAAATATCTCTTTCTATTTTGAAATAATTTAAGAGTCACAAAATTATAAAATAAAACATTTACTTTGAAAATATTCTTATAAGCTTGTAAGGGAAGCTTTGATGAGTTTATAATGGTAGAAAATAGCCACACCCGCCGTATAAGTTAAAAAAGACATTCTTACCTTAATTTTGTCGAAAAGGTTAAAAAGGCCCTTGTTTGGAAAACGATGGAAAGATTACTTTATAAACATGTTATAAAAAGTCAAAAAGGGTATAAATGACTTTAATACATATTATATAAAATATTAATAATGTTTTGAAATACATTTTTAAGAAACATGGATGTGGATGATAAAGAGGTCCTAGTAGATAATTACGTATAAACAACCTCAGATAATGACGAGATTGTGAAATAAAACCTTACCAATTTTGTAACTTGAGAAACATACACCCCATGAAAGAGGTATCATAAAATGAATATGTAAATACACATAAATTAAAGTGTATTTCACAAAGAATACAATTATGGGAAGTACATACACCACAAAAAAGGTAATGGTGGTAATATGATATGAATCTCCCGGGAATAAGGAGTGAGATGAAATCCCCTTACCTTGTACTTTTCCTCGGTTGAGGGTAGGTTAACCTCCTATATAATGGTGAATTAATTGTTATTAAATTATACAATAATCATATACATTAATATGATATCATATATGATCTTTTAACATTACTTTGTTAATAATATCTTAGTATTATCGTCGTTTCAGGTGTTAACTTACTCGTTTTCTTTTATATGTTTTGTTACATAAGCCATGTTTTTTATGGATAGGTTGTATCTTATTAATATACATAATGATATCAAGTCATTAAAAATTATTTTTAATCATGAAATTAGAATTATACTTGAATGGATATGATGGGGAATGAATCTCATTGCGTTCGTGGAGACGGTAGTCCGTACGTACGCACGAGCGACAATATCATTCTTTTGATATTAAAATAATATATAATTGGATGGTATATCATATATAAAGAATAATTATCATGTTATATTTATTATTTACATGAATTAAACATCATTATTATATCCATCAAAATAATAATGTATTGAATAACAATTACACCACGACGTGGAGACGATAGGCTGTACGTACGCACATATGGTGACATGTCATTCAAAGGATGGATAGAATACTGAATATGGTTGTACCATATTCATAATAACATCATAGTATATATAAGATATTGGATTTATAATTTTATAATGGAAACAACAAAGAAAGAATATGTTGAAGAAGAAAGGAATTTGAAAAAGGGTGGTGAAAACATTACCTATTCTTCGGGTTCTTCCTTTTGATTTGATCAAAAGGAATCCTTAGGTTGGATTTATGACTAAAGAAATGCCTCTATGATTAAGGGATGATAGTTTATAGGGTATTTGGGTAGAGTTTGTCTGAACCAAAAGGATTTTAAGGTATGAAGAATTGGTTAGAAGTGGTGTCCTTTTATAAGGGGGAGGAGGGGCTCTTTTGGAAAAACATAAAGTATTAATTTATAATAAATTAATATTCGGTTCATAATGGCTCAAAAGTGTATTATGAAATTTATAAGGTGGGGAAAGTTCTAAAAACACTCAACCTATAGGTTTTAGACAAGTTTGGGTCACTATTTTACCCTTATCTTTTAGATTTAACTCTTAGTTAAATAGTTTGACATTTACCATGTCTCTTTGTATTGTTATATTATATGGTTAATAAACTTACTATAAACTGCCAAGAGAACCCCAAGTGGTTCATTAATGGCATACATATCATCATATAAGTCATTTGGATGAACCCTATATTTTTAGGAATATTATACCAATTAATAATATAATATTTGTTTTGAAAACTCCTTTATGTCAATTTTGACACTATTTAATAATTGATTTTTTTTAAAGTCTTAAAAACTTTATTAATTCGAGAAAAATTTATTTAATAAATCCTAACATGTCATGTTAACCAATAAAATTCGTGGAATTCATTAAAAGTCTCAAATTATATTTATTTGGGTATTTATAATATCAATTATTTTAATATTTCATTAATAAGGTAATTACTACATCATCATTATGTCATAAATAATATAATTTATTTGATGTCTAAAAATTATAAAAAAACACCATGATGTAGGAGAGAATTTTAGCTTTCAAATTAATATTTATAATCAAACATATGACTTATATAACCTCATGTAAAAAGTAATTTACTAAAAGATATTTGTTTTTGTCATTTTTGTCCTTACTTTAAATTAATTAATCTAAAGAGTCATTATCACTCTCAAGTGGCTCCATGGGATCCCAAAATAGACCCAAGTATGCCCACGGTCTTCCATGACTCATCCAATAAGGTTAGGACAAGTGTTAAGGTAATTTTGTATTATTATAATATACTTTTTATCTGGAATTACCCTATTTACCTTTAACCGCGGTAAATAAAAGTCAAAAGTTACTATTCAACAAAAATTATTTTTATCTTATTGAACCACATTTTACTCCATGCTATTAATTTTGGCTCTTGTATTTTCAAAATTCAACTCACAAAAGCAGTAAAATTAAGTTTTATGTGAATTTGCAAATTCTCCTAGGAGGTTGGTAAAAAATGGTGAAAAGTTCAATAAACTTTTTATATATCTAAAATTATTATAAACTGAATTCAATGAATTAAAATGAAATTATATAAGTATTATGTATCTATTTTAACCTAAATTAATTTAAATAAAATAAATAATTATTTAAATAAAAATTCGGTTTTAAACTATAACTCAGTGTTTTTCACTATTCATCAAAAATTAAAAGTTTTCAGAAAAATACAGAAAATTTACCCTAAGTTAATTTTGATATTATGAATTCAAAAAATAATTCTATTTTACTAAATTAAACACATAGAAGTTTCATTTATTAATTTAAAATTAATTCCCGTTGTCAAAACCAAAAGGCGTATTTTTAAGAAATAATAACTATCAAAAGATTGACACTTGTTTATGTCCAATTTCAACTTGATATTACTTACAATGACTAGAATTGGATTAAATGGTAAAAATATAATCTATTTATACTTATAAACCATTAAAATGTATAACTTAACACTATAAATTATTTCGATTAAAAAAGTTGTTTTTAATTAAAATTTTGTATTTTTCACCACCAAAATATGAAAGTTATCAGAAAAACAACCAAAATTTATTGAAACTAAATTCTTATGTCCCGATTCTAAAGAAGAAGTTTATTTTTTCAAATTGAATATATAAAAGTTTCAAATATTTGAATTAAAAAGGGTTCACCATTAAAATGCGGTAAAATTTGATTTTTTGAAAAATAAAAATGAATTTGTTCTTACATTATCTCTAAGAAACTCATAATATGGATTATAAAATTATAAGGATTATATAAAGTTTAAAATTAATTTAATAATATTTAATAACCGCTTTTGAATAGCTAGTTTGGTAAGTCGTGGTGTGCTTGAACTCAGTGTTGCATGTAGTGCAAGTTATTGAATTACTTTGAAGAAATAACATACTAAGAAATCTTGGGGTGTTACACTCTTGATTCAAAATCTTTGAGTTATTATTTTCAAAATCACCAATAAAACTATTCAACTGGATCAAGAACCCTTGATGTTTCCCAATTTACTATAGAGATCATTTTTAAAGAAATATTTTTATATCTCATCCTCCAAAATTTAATTGGTCCTTGTCATGTGGCTTTAAATCATTTGACAAAATGGTTAAAGTTTCATGACCATAAGATGAATACCCCATGTTCTAGGGTGGTATCTAATGCCTCTATCTCTAGTAGTAAAAGTAGGAAATCCATTCTATCACTAATTTCATTGAAGAGAATAGATTTCATGAATTTACTTCTCAGGATCACACAATCAATATTTGGAACAATCTCAGAGATTGAATATATTTTCCTCTTAATATCACACAATAAATATCTACAATTATCATAGAGAGTTCATACCCACCATCTATGATCCATTACTATGAAGAATTCATTTTTACTGAAGTCTCTGGGACCCACAATTACCTTTATTAATTTCAAATTCAACATTCAAATTTTTTCTGAATTATAGTGTCTGTTCAAGTGGAATGATCTATTCCCACAAGCATCCCATCTGGGGTCTAATCCCAAAATAACTCATTCCATAAATTAAATTGGTGGGGTATAAATATTTAGACCATGATTTTTTGGGGAATTGATAGGATCCATCACCACACTTTTTGTGACTAGCTGTGAGATAATAGACGACAGTAAGAGCACAACCAATGATTGGATCCAGAACCAATCAATGAATGGATGGAAATCAAATCCCCACTCAACATCATGGATTGTGACCATTTTAGGTTTACTAAAATCTTCTATAATTAGTGGATGGTGGTAGATGAAACAGTTTCTCAGGAGCCTCACTCGATGGTGGGGATGGTAACATAATGAGCCCTATCTTGATGACAGGGGTTGGAGGTGGTAGAAGTGTCACTCTAATAGGGGATGGAGGTTCTATTTAAACCTGTAATATAGTGGTGGATCCCCAAAATACATAATATATTATATCATAACCCCTCTCTTAGAGTGAGGATAGTGATATTGAACGACTATTTGTTGTTGCGACCGATGGACATGTGATGATGATCCCCACACTCGACTTCATGGGGCGATCGCCGAAGGCCGAGGGAAAGTACACACTATAAAGATTATGATAAAACAAATTATGTCATATTAGTTGGTACTTCAGGCTAGTTCATGGATATATGACTTGGTTAATATGGACCATGCATTTTTGATCTTATGGGCCCTAATTAGATTGGGCCTTTGGGTCACAATAAATGTAACAAAATAGGACCAAGGTTGCTTGCTAATCATTGTGGGAGGGATGAGGCCAGACCTATGGGGTTTCGAGGTGTGTGGATTACTTTCAGTCTAATGATCTCTTAAAACTAGTAATACTTTTTTTTCAAATGGTTTAAATTTATTTTATATATTTTCTTCTTGAGCTTCATATATTATTATTAAACGGTAATCAATGTGAATAAAGGTACAAATAATTAAGAATAAAATTATTTTTCATTCATTAATTAAAAAATGAGAAGAACATCCACAATATAGAGTCTCTCCCATGAATATAGAGGTGTTATCATTATAATAATGATAAAAAAAATCATGAATATGGATTATTATTTTCTCATAGTCATCCATGAATTGGTGTAGTAAAGAAATCATTAAAACCTATGCTTCTTCATCAGGTCAAAGTGCATATGCAATTGTAATATTATTGAGACCAACATTCTATACTTTCTAAACTAGTCATTTCATGTCATTAATAGATTTTATATAAAGTAATATCTATTTATGGATCTGATCCAACTCTTGAAAAATCCAACCTCAATGTTCATGAAGCTACTCTACAAGGTCTTTCTTCTTCATTACTTGACCTTTCTGCTATACTACCACCCTAATATGGTCACATGCGTAATCAATCCTAAAATTTGAAGGCCATAAAAATGTTCTATAGATTCTATAGAACTGATATTTTACTTGAGTGTGATTTTTTATTCTTAAGTGACAATCACTTCCTTCACATTGGAATGAACATCGTAGTAATTATAACCTTCAAAGCCCAGGGTAATGAACATCTGTTGAAGGTGATGTTGTTAGCTGAATATTTCTATATGGGGAGTATCCAAGATCAGTTTTGAGATACTCTTCCATAATCACCACCTCACCTTATACTAGAATTATACCTCCTTCAATTTTGAATCAATGATATTTGAAGGTATTGATACGTAATCTAGATCGAAATCACTCAATAGGGTCTAAAATCGACACCTCCTAGATGATCTATAATTATGAAAATCTGCATCCCAGTGGTTCTCAATTATTGAGGCATTAGGATAATAACACTTTGAGTTTCAATGGACAATGAGAGGATAAATATAATTAATACCTTAAATTCATTAAGAAAATTATGTGGGAAGGTTATGTATGTGATAAGATGAGAGATCATTCACCTTCATTAAACAAAACTACAGTTATCTTGACTGATGTTGGCATATCAAAAGGTGAATTAGGTAAATCCCCTCATGGAAACTCCTATACTATGTCCTGGTCTGATAACTCTATTTTAATAGGTACTATATCTGCTTCCATCATTAAGGGAACCCCATCCTCGATTAGAACAACAAACCCAAGAGGTACCTTTGAAATTTTATGGTCCGAGTTATCACCAGTAAGATATGTACATAATGATTATTAGAGATCAACACATTTTCTAAAAAAATAAGGGAAAATAGGAAGGAATCCATAAGTACCAAGGGTTATTAACCTTCTTGAATGGATATTGTGTCTACATTAGGATTTGTGGTCAAGTAGACAACTGGGTCCTTGGTCCCCACCAGATCGTCCATAAGCCCTTTATGGATACCAGTGATAACCATGGTATTTGGACTAGAAGATGATTTTGATCCTATCAATGTTTTAAAATTTTTAAATTCCTTAGATTCCATTGGTTCCATGGGAAACCCCTCCAAAAGGACAAGATTTAGTTTTTCTTGAAGAGTGGGTGTGGAAAAATCTAGAACCCTAACCGTGTTATCCACTAACATCAGTTCAATTGGAGTCTGTGTTGGCATAATTTGAAACCCATAATGGAAGTGTGAAAATCTCTTGATCCTATGAAATCATCACTTTCATATCTAGAGCCACCAATACATCATCTATAAATATTTACTTAGTCTGAATGATGATCAAAACATTAGAGACTGGACTTTCTTGGTATTTTCCCTCCATCACTCCTGTAGAAGTTCCTTCAAGAAGGAAAGACATGGTGGCTCCATGGAGAGTTAATACCCTTAGATCCATAACTTCAATGATGTCACCCATCAGACTTGGGTATATGGGAGGAATTATCAATGCATACAAATCCTCATATCTTTCTAACCTCTATGAAATCTATCCCATTGCCTCATCTATAAACACCATTTTTAAAGGATTAGAAGTTACATGATCTCATGTAATTGGTAATCCCAAGTGTATATAACTCACACAAACATCAATATGATATAACTCATTATTAATACATCATTGGTATAATTCAAAAAAATAGGTGAAAATGTAGAATAATCACCCACCATCCTTTAGTGAAGTAGTATTATCAGTATTTTCATCTTCCTTTTCCTACTAGTGTCCCATGAATATAATCTCATGGGTAGAGAATTTGGTGGTGGAAAAGGTAGAAATGATTCTATAAGGTTGGTAATCACCATGTTCATATGTTTAGTTGTCTCATGAGTTCCTTCCTCCACAACTATATCACTGGAGGGGAATCCATTCCCATCATTGTCCCCCCTTAAGTATATCATGGTTAAGTAATTGGTAATTGTTTGCCTCCAGCTTCCTAAAAGAGCCAAAAAGTTTTAGAATCACACCAATGGTGGAAAAGAAATCAAAATATACACATGTTTACCTATTTCTTGGGAGTTCTTACACTTTTAGAATCAATCACTTCCACTCTCAATGTCATTATTTCTCTTAATAGATATGATCTATATACCCTTCCCTTGAAGGAATAATTTGAGGTGTCTATTTATTAAAGGTAAGATTTAACATCTATGGGTTTCTATTTAAAGGAAATATGTATGGAAAGAGTTAAATTTCCAAAACCCATCCATTCATGTTCTTATGCTAGAAGAATCTTTAGGGATTTTTGGAAGATGAACTCTTCCTCTAGGTACCCCATTACTTTTAGGAATATAAAAATTCATCCATAATATGGAAGGTTAATGATGAAGGTGCCACTCCCATTTAGGAGGAGGTTTCTAGGTACCTCACATATATCCTCGACATCTCTGATATTAAATTTTGGTTTAGATAATGTTTTGTATGAGGTATTGGTGGTGAAGGATGAAGTCCTTCTATAGTGTCATTTATGATAGGTGAGTTCACCTAATTGGAATGTCGTGTAAATAAAAAAGGGTAAGAGAAAAAGTATCTAGTTAATAAAATCCAATCTTATCATAAGGGTATAATCAGGGAAGCTATTTTACCTCTCTTTAGGAAGTGTCATCATGAAATCTCCATCGCCATTCTCATTAGTGTAAGGATTTAAAATTTCTAGCACTCATTTATAATATTTTTACTTTAAGATAATGGATAATGGACTTAAGTTTTTCGAGATACAATTCTACAATCTAGGTTTTATTTTTATGAGAAATATTTATGGGTGCATATATACATTCCCATTCTGTTATAGAAATGTCCTCCCCCAGAAGAAAACACCATATACCCCAGGGTGCATACAACTCTTATAGGACTCTCATTATCTTAAATCAACTAGAAACATATCTTTAGTGAGTACAACTAGTTGATAACATGTTTAAGTTTGTGGGAAGTGATGCTTTGAGGTATTTATTTATTCATTGAAATCTCAAATATTAATGGATTCCTCAGTGCCACTTCATTACCTAGACTGAACACCACTGTATGTTAATATCCCCTTTACTATTCCAAAACTCTCATTATATTCAAGCCACCTGGAAGAAAAAATTTAGTGATTATAACTAGTTTATAATATGTTTTAGTTGGTGGGAGAGTGATACTTTGAGGTATTGATTTCTTCCTTGACATATTATAGATTAAAGGATTCCTCAGTGCCAATACTTTGCCTAACCTAACAACAACTATAGGTTGATACCTCCTTCCCTATTACCCCTCAATTGGTGGATAATAAATTAAGGTCACCAGTTGAGTTATTTACCCATTTGGGTATGAGAGAATTTAGTCCTCAACATAAATCTGTACAATACCATTCAAAAAATATTTAGGAGGAAGTTTCACATGAATTCCCATACCCTACCATGTAAACATGATCTAGAGTTGGAAATATATTATCATGTACTTCTTGATAGTCTAAGTTTTATACATAATTTGTGAAATTTTAATTGGTAAATGTTATTTATTTCTATTTATTTTATGCTTATATATTTTTTTCCTTAATTTGTGGGTATTTTTTAATTTTAGAATCAATTTTTTTTTAAAAAAATAATAAAGATAAATGTTCAATCTATAATTTTTAATAAGAGTTTTTTATGTGAAGGTGTAAAAATATGGTCAAAAAGGGATATCCCTCAACCAATGAGATAAATACACCTAGACACCTCATGAGGGGTATTCATACAAGCATATCACAAAGAGGGATGACCATATGCAGTAGAGGAGCATAGAGTTGTTCATGAAATCCACACATATGAGAATAAACCAACACATGGGGGTTAGTTACATGCGGTGTAGGGAGGAGTGTTTAATTGGAACAAGGTGTCACAAAATAGAATAATGGGTTGTTTGATCTGAGTATGAATTTTATATTAGTTGTAGTAAAAAAATATATTATGAAGAGGAGGTTGCCTGCTAAATTATCTAATGTGGGATAAATTTTTTATCTAGGTATTGTACAATTAACCATAATTTGTGAAATTTTAATTGTTAAATGTTATTTATTTCTATTTATTTTATTCTTATATATTAGTTTTTCTTTAATTTATGGGTATTTTTTATTTTAGAATATTTGTTTTAAAAAAAATAAAAAAGATAAATTTTCAATCTATAATTTTGAATAAGTGTTGTTTATGTGAAGGTGTAAAAATATGGTCAATAAGGTATAACCATCAATTAATGAGTGAAATCCACCTAGACACCTCATGAGGGGTATTCAGACAAGCATATAACAGAGAGGCCCGACCATACGTGGTAGAGGGGCATAGGGTTGTGCATGACATGCACACATAAGAGCATAAACCAACGCATGGGGGTTGGTTCCATGTTGTGGAGGGAGGAGTGTTTAATTGGAACAATGTATCACACAATGGAAGCATGGGTCGTCCAATCCCAGTCTAAATTTTATATCAGTTTTAGTGAATAAATATATTATTAAGTGGAGCTCGCATGCTAAATTCTCTAACGTGGGATACTATTTTTATCTGGGTATTGTACACTTAACCATAATTTGTGAAATTTTTATTGGTTTATTTATTTATTTTTATTTATTTTATTCTTATATATTAGTTTTTTTCTTAATTTCTGGGTATTTTTTATTTTAGAACCAATTTTTTAAAAATAAATAAAAAAGATAAAATTTTAGTATATAATTTTGAATAAGTGTTTTTTATGTGAATGTGTAGAAATATGGACAATAAGGGATAGCCCACAACCAATGATATAAATCCTCCTAGACACTTCAAGAGATTTAGTCATAAAATCTTACCACAGGGAGGGCCGACCATATGCGATAGAGGAGCATAGAGTTTTTCATGACATACACACATAGGAGTATAAACCAATGCATGGGGGTTGGTTTCATGTGGCGGAGGGACGAGTGTTTAATTGGAATAAGGTATCAAAAAATGGAATCATGGGTTGTATGATCCTAATTTGACTTTTATATTGGTTTTAGTGAAAAAATATATTATGAATAGGATGTCTCCTGCTAAATTCTCTAATGTGGGATGCGATTTTTATCCTAAAATTATACACTTAACCATAATTTGTGAACTTTTAATTGGTGAATGTTATTTATTTCAATTTATTTTATGCTTATATATTAGTTTTTTCCTTAATTTGTGGGTTTTTTTATTTTAGATTTTTTTTACAAATAAATAAAAAAGTTAAATTTTCAATCTATAATTTTGAATAAGTTTTTTTACGTGAAGGTGTAAAAATATGGTCAACAAGGTATAAACCTCAACCAATGAGAGAAATCCACCAAGACACATCATTAGGGGTAGTCAAACAAGTATATCATAGGGAGGGCCCACTATATGTGGTATAGGAGCATAGGTTTGTGCATGACATGCAAACATAGGAGAATAAAATAACGCATGGGGGTTGGTTCCATGCGGTTGAGGGAGGAGTTTTTAATTGGAACAAGTTATCACATAATGGAAACATGGGTCTTTCAATACGAGTCTGACTTTGATATCAGTTTTAGTGAAAAAAATATATTATGAAGAGTAGCTCTCTTGATAAATTATTTTATGTGGGATGTAGTTTTTATCTGGTAAATGTACACTTAGCCAAAGTGAAACCATTTCATCTCTTCAAAACATTGTCACCCCTGTAAGAATAAGTTAGGCCATCACCACCACTGCTACTCCATATAACAACCATGGTCGATCAAAATGGAAGATCGAGCCATTACAATTTAAAAGGTCCCTATGATGCAGCCATGGCTTTGAATCACAGTCAACCTAGAGCTCGAAACAACACTCTACACTACACTGTGGCCCCTGTATATTGAGGTTTAAGTTTAATGAAGATCCGAGCCATTGTTTTAACACTACATCATGGCCTACTTTTCATAAAGATGGTGGTTATTATATAAGAGGATATCCACACCAGGAATAAAAAGATAAAATATAGACTAGAGCATGATGAAAAGAACAATTCTATAGGGTTTGGGCTACATCATGGAGAACCCAAATTTAGAAAAGTTGAGGAATGATATTTGAATATGTCTAGGACCATGGTTGTATAACTACACTATATCCATGAAGATCCATACATGGAGGAATACACAATTAAGATGGTTGAACCATAAGATTCCAATCTATTCCATAGAGATGTGTATCCACATAGATTTGAATGCCTGAAGTTTTCTATCCATGAACATCCTACAAGATTACTTTAGGGTATATCTAAAGAATATCAGGTTCATGGAGATTCACCTACAAATGATAATTTCATATACACTATAAAAAACAAGTAGATATGGGATTTAAGTGGAGATATATAAATAAGAAGATAAATAGATTCATGATGGATGATCTTATACTCTCCCCATCTCCTAGATATTTAAAGGCATTTTCTAGGATAGAAATTCCACTTATCTAATGAAATATTTTAAAAGGATAAATATTTCCAAGATAAAGATAAAGAAGGTAAGGTAGAAGATAGTTGATATTTGAAATAAGTTACATGAAGATAATTATCTCTATAAGTAAATAGAGAAGCTGTTATGAAAAGGAGACTTTCTAACTCGGGGGTATAGGGATCCCTGACCTAGTAGGAGATAAACATCCAAAACCTAAATCAAGAGTGGATAGAGGAGGGCTTCCATTAACTATCAAGTCATCATAGTTAGGATTTATTTTTTGTTTATTTTTTTAGTGTGTAACAATGGATATCTTATGTATATTGTTTTAATTAAAGTAAGGGATTCACTTTTTCTTGATATTTTTCTTTTCAATCCCATAATCGATGAATTCTAACATATTTATTAATGATTGAAAGATTTAATATGGGTGGATAAGTGTTGTGGGAGAGGGTGGAGTTAATAGATGAGGATGATAACTAAACCATTTAATTATTTCTAATATTATAAATTCTTCTTTATAATTTTTATTACATTGAGAATAGTTTTAATCATATCTATAATTATCTAGAGAATGATGGTAATTATAGGAGGAAACCCAATGTGATTAAGGGGAGTGGAGAGATATCACCATCTTAACATAACCTTTTAACTAGAGTTTAAACTTAATGCACTTAAGCTAGTTATAATCATACCTTGAGAGTGGGGTCGACTATCCTAGGTAGATCTCATTGACAATGAGTGGCTTGGTTAGACACTTTAAGAAGTATTGTGACTATAATTTGATGTAATCTTAGAAGTTTTGATTGAATTATTTTAATAATGAAAAACCATCCTTTGATATCAACATTCCTCTCTTCATCTTTGTTTTATTTTTTATTCAGTCCATCCATACCTCTAGTATAGAAAGTTTAGTATTTTAGTTTTAGAAAATTCGTTACATCGTCAACACTATTGAATATAATGAGACATTTATTCATGGGATCGACCCCTCACTTTCCACTATTCTATACTTCTGTAGTTAGTTCAGGTTAGGTAAAATAAATTCTAAGCATTGACAGGTCATCAGAATAATGACACCATCAGATCCTATTACTTCTCTTTCAACACACTACTTAAATAAAACATTTATCTTTTCTAGAATCATAGGAATTACTTCCCAAAGCTATAGGTTGACTATCTCTCACATATCAGATCTATAATAATCATAATGAGTAGAAAAATATCTATCAATGAAATGATACACCCTCATGTTTAATGGGAACTAGAATAATTAATTACCAAAATACTAGTTGAATGGGTGTAGGGAGTATAAATGAAATGACTTTGACTATTCAATATACTCTTCAAATCCTCTATCTCTAATAATAATTGGTTGATTCCACTAATGAACTGAAGATACAGTCTAAATCAGGCCCTAGAATTGGATGATCATTGATGAAATTATAGTCCCATAGCGATCTTCCATCTAACCCTAGAGTAACCTAAATGGGATGATAAGTCTGAAAGAGAACATCCCTATACTAATATTTCCCTATTTATAGAATAATTATCCCATAACCAAGACCGCAAGATTTATACATTTCTTGGTTTCCAACTAGACCTCCATGAAAAAAGTCATGATCCTAATTATAGTATGAGATTTATGTATTGGTAGTAAATAGACACCTAAGAACCTGGACAAGAATGCTACCAGTTATACTATCCAATCAAATTGGGAGTGACTCTCCAACCCTACCGTGTAAAATTACCCTCTAATAGTGTTGTACAATATACACCTATAATCCTCTGTGTAAGATCCCAAACTTTCATGGAGTCAATATCGAACACATTTTCAGGTACTTTTGATGTTTTTAAGTACCTCTGTTTTGGAGTAGTGACTTGGGGAGCGTTTGGGTGAAATTTTAAGTAAAACTAAAGGATAGTGGGTTGTGTATGGTTTGCACACGGTTTGACAAACCGTGCGACCAAATCGTGCCAACCAAGCAGAACTGGACAGAGAGGTACACATGGTTTGTGCACGGTTTGACAAACCGTGCGACAAAACCATGTGGACGGTGTAAAACTGTATAGTGAGGTCAGTATGGTTTGCGCACGATTTTTCCTAACCATGCGCCACTATCTAGGAAACCATGCACATGATTTTTTATTTCCAAAACTCTTTTTTAAAACCACCCGAACCCCAGGAATTACTTATTTTCTGACCTTGGCTCATGATTGAAAATTTCTAGGTGTTTCCAAAGCCTCTTGGAGAGATTCCAAGGTGATCTGATCACCTTACCTCGAGATTGAAGGCTCAGATTGAAGATCTACTCTCCTTCCAGTAAGTGGATTTCATCTTGTTGTTTCTTCCGTTCTTTCATCTATCTTTCCTTGATATTTTCATGAGATATTTACATCATTTCCATGGATCTATACCTATGATTTAAGGTATAGATCTAGTATTATGGATCTAGATCTAGTTTTTCAAGATCTTGATGCCTTTGATCTTATTTTTGGTTTTAAGGATTTAGATCCAGAACTTGTTCGACAACATTGTGTCGCTCAGATTTTGGGGATTTCTATTGGGATAACTTCCATCAATAAATCTAGGTAGGTGGTTTAAAACCCAATCCCACAGTCACAACTTGTTATGCATATGTAGTTTTATAAATTTCGTGGTATAAATAATTTATTGGTGATTTGGTTATGCGGTTCTTTGTGTATTGTGGATCTAGTTGAATATGGGTTAGAGTTATGATGAAAGGATAAGGATGATTAAAAATTTGAATAATTTTGTATAAGTGAATTGGATATTTCATTTGAAAAAGGGTTTTGGGACATGCACTGATGATCCTAATACCCACAGGGGTTCTAGACATGGCGTTTTAGAACCAATGGCATGCATAAAATTTATATTTTATGGGACAAGGACCGATGATCCAAATACCCATGGGGTTGTGAAACAAGGACTGATGCTCCAAATACTCACATGTGTGCTAGACATGGCATTATACACTCTTTCATTTATTTTTGTACTATGGTTTCATTTGGCTATTCATAAACTTATTATTGTGACATAGTAAATATGAATTGAATAGGGGAAATGGTTTAGGCTCCTACACGGGCTGAAGCAGGAATTGTGTTTTGGGTGTTCTCAGGAACCCAGATGTTTAATGTATTAAAGAAATGTTAATTGGATAAATATAATTGTTTTCCCTATTGCCTTGCTTTATTATTAATGAAACTGCATACACTAATTATGACTGGATTTTTTTTTGACACTATTGGTGGTGATCTACTGAGTCGTACTCACACCCTACTCGAGATGCCTAATTGGTACCCGAATATACTTTGTTGTTGTAGGACATGACAAGGGAAAGATCCCTGGTTAGAGTGTTGTTTGGGGTTGGAGCATGGAAGAGGGAACCAGACGTGGGTCAGTACCCTTTTGGAGTTGTTGTGTCTTTACTTTCTGTTTAATTGTAGACAATTGGCACTTGCATTGTCATAGCATGTTTTACCTTTCAATTGAGTATTGTATTTCCAGTTTTGATTATTCTAGTGACATTGTACTGTTATATATATATATATGTGTTTACGCTATTTCTTGGTTACTTTCGCTGGTATTTTATTCTGATAATAGAGGGTATAGTCACCCCAAGACTGACTTACTAGGCCCCCACTTCTAGTCGGCACCATCTGGCGTACGGGGAGGTGCGCTTGAGGGCTTGTGACAAACCGGCATGGAGCACTGTTCAGTGGATCCTGGGTCGGGATGTTACAAAGTGGTATCAAAGAAGGATTTCTTTCTTATTCTTTTATCTTACTATTTGGGGAAGGTAGACAACGGATTAGGGAAAGTCGGGGCTTGCTAATGAGCTCATGCATGAGAGTTGAAAACCCATGTATGGGGGAAAACTAAAGTACTCAAGGAGGGATTGATGTTATTGTTGTTTGTCGTTATAGTTGAATATTATTTCACCTTGGGTGATGCACTTGTTGTGTGATGTGATTATTGTTTCTGGAATTTGTTGAGTATTGATTCATGGCCTATAATGGAATGAGTGTTTCATCTACATGAATCATTCTAGGCACTCATGATTATTGTGACATGCATCATTTTAGGCACGCACGGGAAAACATATTATGGGTCGACTGTTGAACTTAAACTATTTATTTTCCTTGTAAAATTGAAATGAAAATGGTGTCTAATTTTGAAATTTAAAGAAATAATTGTGAAGTGATATGAATAAATTGGTTGTGTGTAATTGTGGTAACATTGTGAACTGTTTCCTAAGTTGCATGTTTGTATTTGTAGAATTATACCTCCATGACGCTAGTTGAGAGGAAGAGCGGGGGGTATAGTTAGAAATGGTCCTCTAGTGGTTGAACCAGAGGCACCAATAGTACCAACTGAAGAAGCAGGGGAAAAGTTTTGAGAGAACCTCACCTGTTTCATGCAAATTACGGAAAGAGACCCAGGGTGGGTTGTGAAAAGTATGTCTGATCTTACGAGGGAGTTTCAGTTGCAACACCTGCTGACTTTTACTAGAGAGGGTGGTTTGGAGAAAGATGAGTTCCATATTGAATCAATCCAGAATATACTTGACCACCTAGAGAAACCTGTTGAGAAGAGATTCAAGTTGGCATCTTACATGTTGCACGATCAAGTGAAATGTTGGTGGGACATCCAGACTCCGAATGGACAGCTGGAAGCTATGGAGTGGAAGGAATTTCAGGAGAAGTTCTTTCATTACTTCTATCTAGAGATGCCTAGATAGGAGAAAGAGGCTGAGTTCATGAGGATAACTCAAGGGAATATGTCTGTAATGGACTGTGCTGGATGCTTTACAGACTTACAATGTTTTTCTACAACATTGGCAGCAGACGAGGCCACTTTAGTAAGACGATTTAAGGATGGGCTTAAATGTGAAATTAAGTCTCAAGTAAATATTTTCAAGCTGAAGAAGTTTCCATAAGTGGTAAATTAATCTCTCATATCTGAGGGGAACCTAAAAGAGGCTTCTAGTGGAAGAAAAATGTTTTTTACTAGATGTTCATGTGGTGCGACTTTTGAGATCAGGAAGCGACGTTATGAGAATGTCAGCTAGGAAGGTGGGAGACAGAGTAACCTGGTAGAGGGGTTGGTAACACAGGACCTTACCTGAGTTTTTTTTCCACCAGTGTGGAAGACCAGGACACTATCATAATCAATGTACCCGACCCCCTGTTGAATGTAGATCCTGTGGTAGGATTGGACATCTACAGAAGTTCTATAGGAACCCAAAGGAGTTAGGTGGTGATGGATTAGAAAAACAAAGTCAGAGTGTGGGAAGGGGATTTTCTATACCTTTTCAGTCCCAAAGTTGGAGTTCTACTAGCCGAGGTGGTAAAGGTAACAGACGTGGTGCTCTTGGGCAGAAACGCACATATCAGTGGAGTGGTACAAGTCAAGGGAGTCACATGGAATCATTGGGAAGAAGAGCAATAGAATTTCTTGCAGTACAACCTACACTTGTGGATAGCGAGGCTGGACAATCGATAGTGAGAGGTACTATTCTTGTGGATTCTACTTTAGCTAATGCCTTATTTGATACCAGTGCCTCCCATTCCTTTATATCTACAAAACTTGTTAATGAGTTGAGTTTGGAAGTGGAGTTTGTGAGCGGGGTTATGATGATAGTCACACCTTTGGGGGTACAGTCTAGAGACATCTGTATGTGCAATGGATGTTCTCTTGAGATCGGGGAGTACCGTTTCCTATGGTATCTCTATATCCTTGATATGATAGGATTCGACATAATCCTGGGTATGGATTGGTTAGTCACATACCGGGCCCACATTGATTGTTATCATCGGAGGGTGACATTTATGTCACAAGCAGGTGACCATTACATTCACCATGGGGAGAGAGATATCCAGGTAGGCCAAGAAGGGAAAATTACTCAACAACTGGGAGAGATCACAACCAAAGTTTCTAGTCTTCTACTGGATGACAAAGGTGTTAGGAAATATGTCCTTCTACCAGTGGTTGTTTTGTTTCAGGATGTCTTTCTGGATGACTTCTCAGGAATGAAACCTAAAAGAGATGTTGAATTTACTATTGATCTCATGCCAGGATCTAAGCTAATATCTTTTCCACCATATATAATGGCACCAATAGAGCTTCAAGAACTCAAATCTCAGTTGGAAGACTTGAAGGATAAAGGATTTATCCATCCAAGTACGTCGCCATGGGGATCACATGTACTGTTTGCAGAGAAGTTTGATGGGAGTTTACATTTGTGTGTCGATTACCGGAGGTTGAACAAGATGACTATGAGGAACCGATATCCTCTACCGTGTATTGATGATCTATTTGACCAGTTGAAGGGAGCCTGTGTTTTCTTAAAAATCAACTTAAGATTGGGGTATCACCCATTGAGAGTTCGGAATTCTGATATACCGAGGACTGCTTTCAAAAGTAGATATGGGATTTATGAGTTTTTTGTAACTCCATTATGGTTAACAAATGCACCAGTAGTGTTTATGGCTATGATGAATAAGATCTTTCATCCGTACCAATATCAGTTTGTGGTAGTATTATTGGACGACATCTTGGTGTACTCTAAGACTCATGACTATCATTCCCAACATCTTGACGTCATCCTGAGTACACTGAGAGAGCATCAGCTATACGCCAAGATATATAAGTATCAATTTTGGATTGATCATTTAAACTTATTGGGACACATCATCTCAAAGAATGGTGCTTCAGTGGATCCAGAGAAGGTGAAATCAGTGATTTCTTGGGAGCATCCCAAGAATATTTTCGATATCTAAAGCTTTCTCGGGTTAGATGGATATTACAAGAGATTTATCCAAGACTTTTCCCGTTTGAAAAAACTAATTTCGGGATTGACCAAAAAGGGAGTAAAGTTTTAATGGTCAGAGGCTTGCGAGACATCTTTTCAGGAGTTGAAGAAGTGTTTGATGTCTGCACCAATTTTGGCTCTACCTGATTCAGGTGAAGAGTACACGGTGTATTGTGACATTTTTGGGATAGGACTCGGAGTTGTGTTGATGCAAAGAGATAAAGTTGTGGCGTATGGGTCTCGACAGCCGAGGACACATGAAAGGAATTATCCAACGCACGACATTGAGTTGGTAACAGTGGTTTATGCTTTGAAGTTTTGGCGACACTACTTTTTGGGTGAAAGGTTTATAGTTTATACTGATCACAAGAGCTTGAAGTACATCTTTTATCAGCACGATTTGAATCTTCGACAACAGAAATGGGTTGAGTATATGCAGTCTTTTGATTTTGAGCTGGTATATACACCCGGGAAAGGAAACGATGTGGCTGATGCTTTGAGTAGGAAGACTCAGACTCAGATTGTTCAGGAATCTAGTGCCGAGTAGAGGATGATGTTATTGCTAGCTGAAATGCACGTTGTGGTTCAGGAGAGACAGGAGGAAATGACACTTGTGTTGGTTGCAGTGGACTCTACACTTTTGAGATGGATCAAGGACAAGCAATATGAGGACACTGGATGCTTATCCTTGAGGGAAAACTTTGAAGGTGTGGAGACACCTTCATACTGGAAGATAGACTAGGATGATATCGTTTATATGAAGAATCGGGTTTTTGTTCCTACAAGCATGTGAGAGGATCTCATGTGGGAATTTCATGCCTCAAGATGGGTGGTTCACCTTGGTGTGACCAAAATGTATCGTGATATGTGATGACAGTTTTGTTGGCCAGGAATGAAGAAGGAGATAATAGGGTTTGTGACATGATGTTTCACCTGTCAGTAGGTGAAGGCGGAGCATCAATGAACTAGAGGTTTATTATGACCTTTTCCCATTCCAGAATGGAAGTGGGATGACGTGGCCACGGACTTTGTGATAGGCCTTACAAAAACACTTAGGAAGAATGATGCTATTTGGGTCATTGTGGATCGATGGACAAAGGTGGCACATTTCTTGCCTATAAGGGAAACTTTTACAACTGAGAAGTTGGGAGAGATGTATTTATAGAAGATATTTCAATTGCACGGGGTACCATGAAGTATAGTTTCAAATCGAAATTCACGGTCTACTTCACGCTTCTGGAAGGGCTTGCAAAAGGCACTTGGTACGCAGGTTTTATTGAGTACGACTTTCCATCCACAAATAGATGGGAAGTCAGAGCGTACTATACAAGTGCTTGAGGATATGTTGAGGGTGTGTGTGCTTGAATTTAGTGGTTCATGGGAGAAGCACCTAGCTTTAGTGGAGTTTTCCTATAACAACAGTTATCAGGAAACTATACAGATGGAACCATATAAGGATCTTTATGGTAGGCCATGTAGATCACCACTATGATGGATAGAAGTGAGTGAGTCAGAGTTGTTGGGACCGAGTCTCGCACAGAAGACGAATGAATAGGTTCAACTGATTCAAAAACGAATGACTACAGCTCAAAGTCGGCAGAAGTCTTATGTTGATAGATGGAGGTGACCTCTAGAGTTTATAGTCGGTGATCGCGTTTTCCTTCAGGTATCTCCTAGGTTGGGTCACTATAGGATACGAAGTCAGGGAAAGTTGGCACCCAGGTTTATTGGACCTTTTGAGATCGTGAAGAGAGTCGAGCTGGTAGCATACCAATTGGATCTTCCACAGAAATACAGTGTTATGCATGATGTTTTCCATGTATCACAACTACGACGGTATCACCCTGACCCTTCTCATGTGATCGATGTGTTTGATGTTGAGCTAGATATAGATGCATCCTTTGAGGAGCATCTGATACGTGTGTTGGGTCGTAGTGAGATGGTGTTGAGGGGGAAGACCGTACCGACAGTTCGTGTTTTATGGCAGCATGGACGTCTGCAGGAAGATACATGGGAAAGAGAGGCAGATATATAGACTCAGTGGCCTGATCATTTTAGCTCGGAATCTCAAAGATGTTTGGGAGTAGAACTCGAGGACAAGCTGTTATAAGGTGGGGAGAATGTAAGATCCGGACATTTTCTGGAGTCAATATCAGGCACGTTTTCAGGGAATTTTGATGTTTTTAAGTAACTTTGTTTTGGAGTAGTGACTTGGGGTGCGTTTGGGTGAACTCTTAAGTAAAACTAAAGGAGAGTTGGTTATGCATGGTTTGAAAAACCGTGCGACCAAACCATGCCAACCAAGAAGAACTAGACAGAGAGGTACTCATGGTTTGTGCATGGTTTGACAAACCTTGCGACCAAACCGTGAGGACCGTGCAAAACTGGATAGTGAGTTCCACACAGTTTTTCCTAACCGTGCACCACTATCCAGGAAACCGTGCACACCATTTTTTATTTTTGAAAATCCTTTTTAAAACCATTCGAACCCTGGTACTTCCTTATTTTCTGAACTTGGCTCGGGCTTGGAAATTTCTAGGTTTTTCCAAAGCCTCTTGGAGATATTCCAAGGCAATCCGAACACCTTTCCTCGAGATTGAAGGCTCAGATTGAAGATCCTCTCTCCTTCCAGTAAGTGGATTTCATCCTGTTGTTTCTTCCATTATTTCCTCTATATTAACATGATATTTTCATGGGATATTTCCATCGTTTCCATGGATCAAAACCTATGAGTTAAGGTATAGATCTAGGATTGCAGATCTAGATCTAGTTTTTCAAGATCTTGATTCCTTTCATCCTTTTTTTGGTTTTAAGTATTTAGATCAAGAACTTTATCGATGATGTTGTCCCGCTCGAATTTTAGGGATTTTAGTTGGGCTAAATTCCATCAATAAATCGAGGTAGGTGGTTTAAAATCCAATCCCATAGTCTCATCTTGTTATGCATATGCAGTGGTATAAATGTCATGGCATAACTAATTAATTGGTGGTTTGGTTATGTGGTTCTTTGTGAATTGTGGATCTAGTTGAATATGGGTGAGAGTTATGATGGAAGGATAAGGATGATTAAACATTTGAATAATGTTGTATATGTGAATTGTAAATTTGATTTGAAAAAAGGGTTGTGGGACTCGGACCGATGCCCCTAATACCCACATGGGTTCTACACATGGCATTCTAGAACCAATGATATGCATGAAATTGATATTTTATGGGACAAGGACTGATTCTCCCAATACCCATGGGGTTTTGAGACAAGGAATGGTGCTCCTAATACTCAAATGTGTTCTAGAAATTAAGTTCTACACTCTTTCATTTATTTTGTACTATGGTTTCATTTGGATATTCATAAACTTAATATTGTGACATAGTAAATATGAATTGAACAGTGGAAATGGTTTAGGCTCCTACACGGGCCGAAGAAGGCATTGCGTTTTGGGTGTTCTCGGGAACCCGAATGTTTAACATATTAAAGAAAGGTTAATTGGATAAATATAATTATTTTCCCTATTACCTTGCTTTATTGTTAATGCAACTGCATACACTTCTTATGATTGGATTTTTTTGGCACTGTTGGTGGTGATCTACTGAGTCGTACTCACAGTCTACTCGGGCAACCTGATTGGTACCTGAATAGACTTTATTGTTGCAAGACAGGACAAGGGCAAGAGCCTTGGTCAGAGTGTTGTTTGGGGTTGGAGCATGGAAGAGGGAACAAGATGTGGGTCGAGACCCATTTGGAGTCTTTGTGTCTTTACATTCAGTTTCATTGTAGATACTTGGCACTTGCATTGTCATAGCATGTTTTACCTTTCAGTTGAGTATTATATTTCCTATTTTTATTATGCTCGTGACATTGTACTATTATATTTATATGTTTTTCTGGTATTTCTTGGTTACTTCCGCTGGTATTTTATTCTGATAACAGAGGGTATAGTCTCCCCAAGACTGACTTACTAGACCCTCGCTGCTAGTCGACACCCTCTGGCATATGGGGGGGGATTGAGGGTTTGTGACCAACTGGCATGGAGCACTGTTCAGTGGATCCTACGTCAGGATGTTACACTCTGGGTCTTATAGGTTGAGAAAGTAATTTGTCTCTTTGTATGAGGATCATGAACATTATATGGGATGTATACTTGATACCAATCATGGAAGGGAATATCTATCTTAGGGAGGGGGTCTTCCTCCATAAGGTTCTTCACTATGGTGACCAGTTCTCTTATAAGAAGGGTCATCCTATCTACATCATCCCATATAGAATAAGGGGGTATAAATTTATCATAAATTTCTCCTATAATAGGATCTACTATGATCATAAAAACATCCCAAATATTGATGCCAGCTTATCCATGCACCAGCTAAATCATATTAATATTTAGACTCTATTTTCTAATAATGTCCACAACAAGGATCCTGTTATGTAGATAACAAGTTTATGTATCCTATATTGCTTCATAAATCACCACAACTATCATCTCCTACTTAAAATCATTGAGAAATTGACAAACCCTAAAGGGTCACCCCCAATCCATGCTAAAAAACCCCCCATAATGAAGGTCCTATTTTGATGTCCACCCCAACTTCTAACTAGTCATATCCCACTTCAATATGAAATTATAATAATAAATTTCTATTTTTGATGCTCATAGATCTCCCTCTAATGAAAATAGAGTTTATCCTAGGATGAACCCATCATAAAGATAATATCTGATATATATTCCACTCACATAGATATTTTCTTGGGGTGCATGATGATAGATATTTATCTTGGAAATCATCTAATTCCCAAGACCTGGTGTGGGAATAGGAACATCATTCAACAACCTAAATCCAGATACTGACAACCTGTCTTAAATGATATAGTCTTGAAAGATCGAACCCATGATTTTTGGAAGGAATTGATACTTTATATGTGTGTGGAATCTTTCATCATCCTCACCAATATCAATCATGTCACTCCTCCTCTCATTAGAGTCACACAATACTTGAGTGCCAATCATTTTATATAATAAATAAGAGTTAAGTATATTTCATGATGTTTGAATAGAAAAATAATTTTTTTATAAAATTCAGCATAATGTAATTGGTGATATGAAAACCGGGTAGCACCTACATCACTACATGAACCACCTAATTTCCATTTTTGATGAGTATTTTGGATATAGAATCTCTTCCACAAAGTATCAAAAGTATTATACGACATACCAATATATGAACGGGAAAGTTCTCACTGAAAAATAAAGGTTCCTATATGGTAGAAAACCATGGTCATGAGCTCTGATATAATCATGAAGGAATTCAAGTGCTATATTATAAATGAACTCACCTAAAACCATTTATATAAAGGTATTACCTACTCCTAGTGTATAGGTGCACCACAAAGAACCTCAATGGTCCAAGGTTCTTCTTCAGAATCATATCTTCTTCATGTCGATCTGATCCCATTCTATGGGGGACATTTTTTAGGACCCATAAGGTTACAAAGGTTTTAAAAAAGTATAAAAATAAGGTTATTTCCCAAAAATGGGATTAGAAGGATGATTAGTGGAGTAGAATTTGGAAAAGAGAAGGATTTCACATATCACATACCATTACTTATGAAAAAAAGATCGTTTATGAGGCTCTCATCTACAATACATCTATATAGGTCTGGAAAGAACCTTATGCCACATAACTTTGTCATTTTTGGGTGAAAGAAGTCTTTTTCTGCCCTCCTGTATATGAGTTTTAGTTTCTAAATTTGAAAAGGCAAGATATCCGCAAAGCATCATTATCCATTTTTGGTGTGCCTTTTCTACATAACATTGTCATTCATGGGTGGGGGCCATATTTTTGTTCCCTCACACATAAAAGTATCAATTTCCAAATGTAGAAAATGCATAGTAGCCTCATAACATTTTAATCCATTCAAAAAGAACTAACCGTTCCTCTAAGAGATTTCATTTTTTAGAAAGGTGTGAATTTTAAGCCTCATGTGAACCATTTAATTTACTTATGTATCAGAGGTGGTGATTTAAAGACCATATCATAGTGCTACATGAATGTGATTTCTATCACATAGTGATTTTCAAAAAATCTTGTAACTCTCCATTTCTGAAAAAAAGTTAACTTGTCAATGCCTATAAATTCTCTATTCATTATAGAAATAAAAAAAGAGGATATAAAGAGGGAAACAAAGAAGGATACAGAGATAATAAAACAAACAGATGAATAAGACCGTCCCTTTTGGAAGTAGTATCAAAGAAATCTATTGATGGAAAATTTAAATAGAAAGGGATTTTGTGAAGCACATGTGAAGAATCTTCTTCATGAATCACACCCAAAATCTCCTTTGTGAATAACCTCCTCCACAAAGGGCCTTCGTGAAGCATCTCCATGAACTTATTTTATAGAGGGTGCTTTGCGGGTTGCGATTCATAAAGGATGCTTTAGGAAGAATATTTAAATTTATCCCTTTCTAGGCTATAATAACCTCACATAACATATTATACTTTGAGTAGTAGGTGCCTCCAAAGGTGTTTGTCACCCACTCTTCCATCCCCATGGCCCAAAAAGCATTTGGATGTCCTATATCTATTTAACAAAGTAATCAAACAATGAATAAATGATGTACTCTTATATTTTTTCCTTTACTAAGGTTATCAATCAATTCCATATCAATTATAATGAACTCAATGAAATATATTCCTAAAAACTAATATCCTTTAAATGGTCACATTCTCAGAGAGACATCATGCTTGGATAAATTGATGTGTAAGCCCCACACAACCTTTCATTATCTCTCATTTTGTGACATACATGGTCAAGTTTCATGAATATAAATTTAATAGGATAACATACCTATAGGATGAGATAACTAATTAGTAATACATCCTTTGGATAATTCAGAAATTATGTAAGAAGGTATAATACACACCCTCCCTCCTTGAGTGAAGGCGTATTGTCAGTATGTTTTTATGCCTTTACCTTCTAGTATCTCTTGAAGATAATTTCATGGGAGGAGCATTTATTTGTGGTAGAGGAAGAAATTATTATGTAGGGTTTTTAATCACCAACTTCATAAATTTATTTGTTCTAAGAGTTCCCTCCCCAAAAACTCTATCACTAGAGGGGAATCCATTCCAATAATCATTCCTCCTTCGGTATATCATGGGGAAGGAATATGTAATTTCTTGAGTCCAACTTCTTAAAAGAACCCAAAAGGTTGAGAAATACACAAATGGTGGAAAATAAATCAAAATATAAAGAGTTTTACCTATTCTTAGGGAGATCTTACACTTTTAGAATCAGTCACTTCCACAATCGATGTCAACATGTCTCTGAATCGGTCTGATATATATACCCTTACCTTGATGGGATAAATTTAGGAGACTATTTATTCAAGGTAAGATATAAGTTTTGTAAGTTTATATTTAAATTAAATGTGTATGGGAGTAGTTAAATGTCTGAAACCCATCAATTCAAGTTCACATACTTGAAGACTCTTTAGGCCTCTTCAACAGATAAAATCTTCTTCTAGGTATCCCTATCCTTTTTGGCATATAAAAATGATTCCATAACAAGAATTGTTAATGAGGAAGGTTTCACTTCCATTTAGGGGGAGGAATCCAAGTACCTCACCTATTTACTCAACATATCTTACATTAAATATTACTTTACATAATTTCATGTATAAGGTATTGGTGGTGAAGGATGAAACACTTACAAAGAGATGTCTATGATATGTGAGTTCACCTCATTGGCATCCTGTGCAATGAAAAAAGGATAAGAGAAAAATGATACACTTAATTATATCCAATTATATCATAAGGGTTTAAGTAGAGAAAATATTTTTACCTCTCCTTGAGAAGTGTCATTGTTTACCTCTCCTTATTTTGAGCACTCATTCAGAGTATAAGATTTAGAATTTAAGATAATGAATAATGGTATTAAGGTTTTGGAGAAATGATTTCAAAATCTTGGATTTATCTATATGAGAAATACTTATAGGTATAGATATACACCCATATTATATTAAGGCAATGTAATCCCCCTGATGAAAACACCATATACCTTGGGTGGGTATAAAGCTCTTCGAGGACTCTCATTCTCTCCAAGGCACTTGGAACGTAGATTTGGTGAGTATAACTAGATAAAAAGATGTTATAGCTATTGGGGGGGGGTGATGACTTAATGTCTTTATTTATTCCTTGACATATCATATATTAAAGGATTTCTTGTTGCTAATCCTTTACTAGGCCTAACCACCACTACAGGTTGATCTATTTTTTTTGTTTTCTAGGGCAGCCATTCTCTTAAAGACACTAGGAAGAACAATTTGGTGAGTAAAACTAGTGGAAAATATGTTACATATATTGGGTGAGTGATTATTTGAGGACTTTATTTCTTCCTTTAAATCTTAGATATTAAATTATTCCTCGGTGTCACTCTTTTACCTGGCCTGACCACCACTATAGGTTGATATCTCTTTTCCTCTTCCACACCCACTGGTAGAACATTAATTAAGGGAATCAATTGAGATAGTTAACCATTTGGGTATGATTTAATTCAATACTCAACATAAATCTTTCCAATACCATGTTCAAAATTAGTAGGAGTAAGTTTCACATGAATTCCTGTCTTCTTCCATGTAAACATGATCTAGAGTTGGTGAGCAATCATCAGGTACTTCTTGATAGTGTAATTTCTTATTCATAAATTTTGAAATTTTAATTAGTAGATGTAGTTTATTTATAAATATTTTATGCATATATATTAGTTTTATCATTCATTTGTGATTATATTTTATTTTAGAATAAATTTTATAAAAATAAATAAAGACAATAAATTTTCAAGATATAATTTTGAGAAAATGATTTTTGTGTGAAGGTGAAAAAATATAGACCACAAGGTCCAATCTTAAATCAATGAGAGAAATCCACCCAGCCACCCCATGAGGGTTAGTCTAATAAGAATCTCATAGGTATGCCCAACTACATGCGGTAGAAGAGTATATGGTTCTGCATGAGGCACACACATAGGAGCATACAACGACCTATGGGGGTTAGTTCCATACGATGGTGGGGGGAGCTTTTCATCAGCACATGGTAGCACACAATGGAAGTAGGGGTTATCTGACCCCATTCAGACTTCAATTTCAGCTGTAGCAATAAAATATATTATTAATAGGAGCTCCCCTACTGAATTATCTGATGTGGGATGTAGTTTTTATCGAAGTATTATATACTTAAACAAAGAGCCACCATTTTGTATCTTCAGATTATCATATTCCACGTAAACATAATTTATTCCACCCGCACAACCACTACACCATATAACCACATGGATAGTCAAAATGGAATCTCAGGACACTAGAATTTCAAAGGTCCCTACATTGAAACCATGGCTATTAGGTGTAGTCAACCATGGAGCTCATAAAAATACTCCCCACTACACTGTGTCCCATGTAGCATAATATTGAAGATGAATGAAAATATGATCCATCATTTGAACACTACATCAAGGCCAATGTTGCATAAAGATTAAGATTTTAGTGAAAGAGTATGGTTTCACCATGAATGATCATAGAAGAAATAAAAAAAGAACATTATGAAAAAATATGACGTAGGGTTTGGGAAACATCTTGGAGAACCCAGATTTGATAGAGCCAATGAATGATATTTGAATGAGGCTAAAATCATGGTTGGATGGATACACTATAGCCATGAAGATCCATACATGTAGGAATACAAAAGTAAGAAGGTTACACCACAAGATTCCATTCCACGCTATAGAGAAGTGTATTCACATAGATTTGAATGCCTGAAGTTTTATCTCCACACATGTCCTACAATCTATATTCATGGTTTTTATAAATAAGATCAGGTTCATAGGGTCCCACCTACAAATGAGAAATTTAGATACACTATAAAAACAAGGAGATATGGGATTTAAGTGGAGATATATAAAGCAGAAGATAAACATATTCAATATGGCCGAGCCTATACTCTCCCTATCTCCTAAATATTCGAAGGTATTTTATAATAGTGGAATTCCACATTTGTAATGAAACATTTTCAAGGGAAGAATACAATTGAGAGAAATATAAAGGATATAAGGTAGAAGATAGAGGGGATTTGAAAAAAGTTACATAAATAGAATTAACTCTATAAATAAATAGAGAAGCTACTGTGTAAAGGAGACTTTCTCACTTGGGATTGTTGGGATCCACAACCTAGTAAGAGATAATCATTTGACACCTAAAGTGAGAGTGGAAGGAGGTTGGTTTCCATCAAATATAAAGTTATCATATTTGAATTTTTTTACTATTTATATTTTCATTATGTAATAGTGGATCTCCTGTTTAGATTGTTTTAATTCAAGTATGGGTTTTACTTTTTCATGATATTTTTATTTTCAATTACCTATTCTATGAATTAAAACCTATTCATTAATTATTGTGAGATAAACTATGGGGGATAGGTTTTATGGTAGAGGGTGGAGTAAATAGATAAGGAAGAGTAGTAAACTATTTTATTCTTTCTAAGATTATGAATTCTTATTATTAATTTGTATTACATTGAGAATAATTTTAATCATATCCCTAAATACCTAGAGAGTGTTATTGTAATTATATAAGAAACCCAATGTGATTAAGGGTAGTGGGTGGAGATAATTGATGTAACATCACATTTTTTCCTATAGAGTAAATTAAATGTTCCAAATATAGTTATAGACTAAAATTGAGAGTGGGATCGATTATCCTCAATAGTTATTATAGATGCTGAGAGGCTTGGTTAGATACTCTAAGAAGTCTTGTGATTATTAATTTGATGTAATCATACAATTAGTGATTGAATTTTTTTTAATAATGAAAAACCATCCTTTGATATCAACTTTACTCTCCTCATCTTTGTTTTATTTTTGATTCGGTCTATCCACACCTCTAGTATATTTAGTTTATTATTTAATTTTAGTAAATAGTGACATTGTAAACACTATTAAATATTATAATTCTTTTCCTCATGGGATCGACCCCTAACATTCCACTATTATATTATTTTTTAGTCAGCATAGGTTAGGTAAAATAAATTCTATACATTGATAGATTGTCTAAATAAAGACACCATCATATCCAATCACTTATCGACATACATAGTTCAAATAAGAAGGACATATTTTTGCATGTAGAGGAATTGTTTCCCAAACCTATTGGGTGAATTCACCTCCCATATTAGATCTCTATTGTTCCTAGTGACTAGAAAACTCTCCCTCAATGAAATGAGACACCCTCATGTTTCATGGGTACCAGATGCATTATTTATCAATGTTATAGATAAAGGAGTGTAGGGAGAATAAATTAATTGAACATGATGATTCAATATACTATTTATATATTCATATCTCACAAAAAAGGTTGAAACCAATCATGAGATAAAGATACAGTCTAAATCAAGCATTAAAATTGGTTTGTTGTTGATGAAATCATAGCTCTTAAGTGACCTTCCATACAACCCTAGAAGAAATGAAATGGGATGACAAGTATGAAAGGGAACTTACCTCTACTAATATTCCCTAGTAGATGGTTTAATTTTCCGAGAACCAAGACCGAAAGATTTATATATTTCCCAATTTCCAACTAGACATCCATGAAAAAAGTCATGAACCTAACTCCAGTATAAGATTTATGTATTTTCAGTAAATAACCACATAAAAATAGGTCCAAGAAGGCTTCTAGTTAAACTAGCTAATAAACCCTAGGAGTGACTTGACAACCCTACTGTGTAAAATCACCCTCTTCTAACATTGACCAATATGCAACTGTAAGACTCCAAGTGTTATGGGTTGGGAAATTCCTCTATCTCTTCATAAGTGTATCATGATCATTCAGTGTGATGAATACATGATCATAATCAAGGAAGAAAATACCTATCTTAGGTAGGGGATATTCCTCAATAAATTTATCCACTATAGTAAGCAGTTCCCTAAAAAAAAAGGGGATTCCTCTCTGCATTATCCCACATAGAAGCAGGGGGGAGGAATTTGTCATAAATTTCCCCCATGATAAGAACTCCAATGATCATAAAAACATACCAAATATTTATTCCAAGTTATACATGCACTAGATATGACATATTCATGTTTGGAATCTATTGACCAATCATGTATGGAAGAAGGAACCTTTTATGTAGAGAAAGATTTTTCAACATGTAGGAATATTCGTAAAGCCCAAAAACTCTCAAATCCTACTAAAACTCATTTCAAATTTGACAAAAACCAAAGGGACACCCCCAATACATTGCAAACAAAACCCCCAAATAAAGGTCCTAGTTTTAGGATCACCCCAACATCTCACAAATTTTATCACATTTCAAGATGGATTTAGAGAAATGAATTTATAATTATGATGATCACAACTCTTCCTCTAAATAAAATAGAGTGTATCCTAGAATAAACCCATCATAAAGATACTCCCTAATTTATATTCCCCTCACTAAGATATTATCTTGAGGCACGTGAGGATATTTATTTATCTAGGAAAAAATTAGTTTCCCATGATATCTCATGGGAATAGAAACATCAGTCAACAACTTGAATCTAGATAATGATAACCTTTCCAGGATAAGATAATCTATAAAGATCAAACCCATGGTTTTTGGAAGTAATTGATGCTTCAGGTATGCATTCCACCTTTCATCATCCTCAACACTTCTGGTCATGGAACTACACTTATCATTAGAGGCACACATAACTTTAGCGAGAGTTATTTTCTATAATAAATAATAGTTAATTATATTTCAAGATGTTTGGATAAAATTTTTATTAAATTACAAAATTCAGCATTGCATACTAAGTGATACAAAAACTATGTTGAACCTACATTTCTATATGGACCGCCCAATTTCCATGTGAGATGAGTATTTTGGGCAGAGAATCCCTTCCACAAAGAATAAAAATAGATTTATGACATACCAATATGAAAAATAGAAAGTTATCACCCACACATAAAGGTTTATATATAGGAGAAAACTGAGACCATGAGCTTTGAGCTGATCATGAAGTACTTCAAGTGCTATATGCCAAATAAAATCACTTGGCACACTTTATATATAGGTGCTCCCCCCTCTTAGTATATGAGTACAGAACAAATAAACTTAGTTTTTCTTTTTTCTTCCTCACAAATAGATATTCTTGATGCCAATTAGAACTAATTTTGAGTGGGGATTTTTTTGAGGCCCACAAGGTTAGAATGGTTTAAAAGAAGTATAAAAAATAAGGCCATTTACCAAAAGTGTATCAAAATAATGAAAAGGGGAGTATAATTTTTAAAAGATAATGATTGTGTGTATTATATACCATGCTACATGAAATGATATATCCTTTTTGAGGTTCTCATCTACAATGTATCAGCACTGGTTCTCAAATAACCTTGTCCCACATAGAATTGTTATTTTTGGGTGGAAGTAGTCTTTTTGTTCCCTCCCACATATGAGTTTCAATTTCCAAATTTGAAAAGGCAGGGTATCCACAAAGAATATTGATCCCTTTGTAGAGTGACTTATCCCACATAGAATTGTAATTTATGGGTGGGAGGAATATTTTTGTTCCCTCCCATGTAAAAGTTTTCATTTATAAATTCATAAGATGAAGAGTAGCCACATATCATTTTGATCCCTTCAAAAATCACTAATTTCCCCTCTAATAAATTTTTATTTTGTAAATGTTTGAATTTTAGGCTTGTTGTGAACAAGTTAATTTAATTTTATCTTATAGGTGGGGATTTTATGTCTGTATCATAGTGATACATGAATGTGATTTCTATCACATAGTGCTTTTAGAACCACCACATAGCCCTCAATTTATAAAAATTAGTTAACTTGTCAATGCCTATAAATTTTCTGTTTCTTCTTGAAATAAAAAAAGAGTATATGAAGAGAGAGAAAAATAAGGAGATAGGGATATGTATTAAGATAAAGGAAAATAAATAAATTATTAAGAATTTACCTTTTGGAATTAGTATCAATGAAATCCACTAAATGAAAATATAAATGGAATGGGACATCATGAACCAGTCATGGAACATATCCTTTCCAAAGCACACCCAAAATATCCTTTGTGAAGAACCTCCTCCATAGAGGGCCTTCATAAAGCATCTCCATGAACTTAGTTCATGAAATTTGCATTGCAGGTGGATCTTCTAAAAGGGTTATTCACAAAGCATCTTCAAATGAATCCCTTTGCAGGCTATACCAACCTCACATAACATATTATACTTTTATAAGTAAGTGGATCCAAAGGTGTTTTTCACCCTCGATTCCATACCCATGTCCCAAAAAGCATTTGGATATCCTATATCCATTTAGAAAATTAATAAAATAATAAAAAATGGAGTACTTCTATATTTTATCCTTTTTAAGGCTATCCATCGAGGCTATACCAATTCAAATGATCTCAATGAAATATCTTCTTAAAAATAGAGATGCTTCAAATGGTAACATTCTTAAAGACATATAATTTTTGGAAATGTTGATGTGAAATCCCCATAAAACCTTTTATTATATCCCCTTTTGTGACATACATGGCTGAGTTTCATGAATATAAACTGCATAACATAACATCCACGTAGCATGAAGCTAAACTATGTGGCCATAATATTCAATATAATACATAGAGCTACAAGTTTACACAATTAAACGAGCATAGGATTCCCCATGTAACAAAAATGGGTTGCCTCATGTCATGATCATGAGATGATTATTCACACATGGAAAACCTCAATGCATAATCCCCATTCAAATTAAAATGTTTAATTTCATACAATGTGCTTGATATTTTTTTATCTATTGTTTCTCACACCAAGAATGACTCATGTTGGATTAAATATTTAAGTTTATCATGTCATTAGTATAATTAAAATTCCACCATATAGGCACCTATGTGTAAGCCTCACTATACCCTTCACCTCCATCAATTTCATGAGATATATATCCCCTTAATATGATGTTAAAATACATGAAAAACACCCTCAACGTAAGATGTAAAGCTGCAAGCTCCCATAATGAGAAAAACATGGGATAACATATGTAACAAGAATAAGATGCCTCATGACACGAGCATGAGATGACCTAAATTAATCCATGGGAAGTCTTAATGCACAATCCCCATCCAAATATAATAATTTATCCTCATATAATGTTCTCAATCCTTTATTATATGATATTTCTCACACTGAGCATGGCTCATATGGATTTAGAGATCAGAGTTAATCGTGAAATTAGCATAATTAAAATATCTTCAATGGGGCATCCTCCTTAGGTGTATTCCCTAACTCCCTATTCCTTCACCTAAACCACTTATTGGGTGAGTTATATTTAGGTATCCCCAATATGTAATCCCCATCATATCTCCACCATAGGGTCATATTCTCTATAGTTCGTATTCCTTAAAAGGCCCATATTTCTAGAGAAGTGGATAATAGGAAAACTCCATACATGTAAGCCCCACTTAATACATTGTTGTTTTAACTTTTCAACATAGAAATAACTATTTAATGACTTTATAGTATATAAATAATTTTCTAGTTGAATTATGTAAAATTATATGACATCATCCTTACGACATGACATTAAAGTGCATGGTATGGTCTCACCAAATTTACATAAATTATACATCTCAAAATATAATGGATTTAATTCATATTAAACGGTATACATAGGATGCCTCCTATAGGTTCAAAAGCAACACCAGAACAATTTACATCTCTCCCCATTAGGCTATATCCTCATGATTCTGAACATTCTTACTCATTGGGATATATTCCCTCTAATATCTCTTCCACCTCCACCAAGACCATATTCCCTATGAATCATCAATTTATAAATCCATATTATTGATAAAATAATGCCCCAATCAGAGGTCCATATTCTCTATAGGTCTTATCACATTATTATCTTTGGAATATATTCCTAGTGAGACCCATCTTCAAAGGGTTGTATTCCTTGTTAGACCAACCAAATATCATTAGTTCATATTCTCTTCAAGGTTATCCAGAGAGGACCACTCATGAATAAGTCCCATACCGACCATCACTAGGCCTCTTTTGCCTATTTTCCTTACCAAATGATATTAAAATATATGTATTTATCCTTATCACATGATCTTAAATGTTATTAAGATCTCTATTAAGTGGTATGAAATTACATGGGTTTTGATTCCTTTCATAAGGATACATAGTAATCCCCTTTCATGGGACTGATCCCAACAACATGCACACCTTCCACTTTCTTGGGTGAAAAAAATCTATAGAGTACCTATCTATATGGATTTGAACCATAACGCTCCTTAAAATTAAGAATTATTATGTAATAAAGAAAGAAGATAAAGAACATTTATACATACAAATGTTCACGTTGATGGAGAACCTATGATATATGTAGATGTTCCCATAGATACATGTTAATGACCAAATTATAGATTAGGGGTAACCTATTTTGCACTAGTATATGTAAAGGATTCATGAAAAACATATTAAATATATAAGGCATTAAAATAATAAAAAAAAGAATATTAAAAAGGTTCAATGATCTTGACCTACCACTCTCTCAACAAACATGTATTCCTAAGCATCATTGGTAAGAAAACCCTAGTGACCACCTACCTTTGGAAATTAGGTTATTGATGACATCTATTTCCATATATTTGGGATCCATTAGAATTTTCTTTTACAAAAATAAAATCCATCATAAACCAACTGAAAAATATATTCATAATCCATGGTCATTATTATTTATATGCTTTAAGTTACCCTTCAACCACAAAAGTGTTTTTCCTCGAATTTTCATCCTTTTTATGAGATTTATGAGTATTTAAAATCATAATTAGTTAGGATGGTAGGATTTTGAGGAATTATTTATTAAGGTGACCTATTTGGTGAAATATTATACTAACTTCTTCCAATAGTTGATATTTATTTTCAACCTTCAGTCTAGATTTTTTCAAGTCATCTATGAACCATTCTTTTTTGAGTGGGTTGAATCTAACTCAAAATTTACCCCTCAAAACATTTAGTCACATATAATATTTTTAATTAATACAAATAATTTTTATACTATCCCCAAAGCCTCCAAAATTCCAATTGTATCTATAAAAACATAATTACCCTTTAAAATTGATAATGTTTTAGATGTTGACACATTTTTTTCTTCTTTGATTCACCAATATTGACTCCTTTTTATGAACCAAAATTATTAGATACTCCCAAAATTTTATTCTTCAATGTAGGATCCCATATAAACTTTTATAAATTACTAGTTGTAGCAATATTTTTATTTTATGTTGGTATTCTTTATTTTTTATATTTTTAAGTGTAAATTTGTTTTCCCACAAACTTTGAGCTATTCTCTTATTTCTATAATTTTCTAGTACTGATAACAATTCTAAAATATTTATAACTCTTTGGGTGTGATATTAACTATTAACATGAGTTTCATCATTCTTCAAAACATTAACTATTTCAATAGCCTTTTCCTTTAATCTTTATTTAATTTATTTATTTTAATTTTGACAATTGAATTTTTACTTTTATAATTATTTTCACCCTATAATTTTTTTATTTAACATGTTCAAGATCATAATATATTTACTTCATGATATATTCAATCATGAATTTTGAAACCTGTTCCTAATTAATAAATTTATTTAAATCATGAATTTATTTTAGAAACCTTTATTTTTAATTTGCATGAATAAATTCATTGCTACTTGATGAATGATTTTATTTCTTCAATTTTTTTATATAATTTCTCATATTTGAGAACTTTTAAAGTCACTCTAATTATATATTTTACAAAAACTCTATCTCAGTTTATTCGTCACTCCCAACATTACTACTTTCATCACTTGTGAAACTTTATTCATTAACTTTAGCAATAAGTAACTTATCATCAATGTCATCATTGGAAGTATCATCTCCCTCATCATCTTCACTACTTTCATTATCCTCTAAATTAGATAGTAAATTTCTATTTTTTAATTTTTAGAAGTTCTTACCTTTTAATTTTGGATAATAATTTGATTTATTTGAATTGTTATCTTTATTTTTATAGAATGTCCTTAGACTCTTATCACCATCATCACAACCTTTTATTATTTTATCATGAACTTTAATTCCCTACTTCTTACACTTCTAGAGATCAGTGATATGATATTTTCAAACTTCTTTTAAACATTCACATCTTTATCCAAACCAGAACAACCAAATTCATATTTATCAATTTTTGTTTTTATTTTATTTTTTTAAACATTTTAAGGAATTTTTCCTAGAATCACAGGACTTAATTTTGAAAACTCTATCCTTTTCCATCCCATATTAAATAATAATATTATATAAATAATCCAAACAAGTGTACCTAAATCACATTCTTTAATTTTCAAGACTTTTCATAAAATATTTTAGGTAGACTGTAAAAAATCTACTCAAAAAACATATTATCATCCAAATATTCACCCAACCTCTAACTACTCTTACAATTTCATTAACCCTTATGAATAATACATCCATATTTTATTCATCATTCACCTTTATTCCATAATAATTTAACCTCCAAACTCACAGTTTATCTTGATTTTATTTTTAATTTCCTTCATAGAAATTTTATTTTTTTATTCTATATTAATTTATCTATCTTGATTCATTTAACTTTTAAAAACTATTTATTTGATAAGGAAGAAATTATAATATTTTGATCACATATATAATTATCAAGATTCTTTCTATCATTTATTTTCATAGGAAAACCATTTTCATGGGGTGTAAAACCATCAAATGCACCCTCTAAGACATATAAACTTGTCAAAAGAAATTATAAAAACATGTAGTATTTCCATATGTAATAGTTTTTTCCATTAAATATTGGAATCCACTTACTATTCAACGGGTTGTGATTTTCCATGTCCAGAACATAAATTATGCATCTAAAATTTTAAAAAAGTGAATCTATTTCTTCCTAAACAGTGGATCTTCAATGAAGGGAACCTGGATCTAATACCACTTGAAAATACCCTCTATATCAGTGGGAAATCATGGGGGGGGGGGTGAATTAGTGATCACATTTTATTTTATGTTTATTATCTAAATAACATTAAAAACCTATTAAATTGTATGATATAATCACTATCAGACACACTAATATAGATACATTAAAGGCACAACAAATTTATAAAATTCATCTCTCAAAATTAAAAAACTAATCCTCAGTATGATTCAAATTCTCCTGAGATGATATGGTGCACTTGTATCAGCATGTGGGTAAAATTGTGTAGGGTTTATCCATGAAATCATATTATACCAAATTCTATTGACTATGTAGAATGTTCTTCCCACATAAGTACAATTATAGAATTGGTTTTAATAATATAAGATTCTTCCTCTAGATGTAACTCATTCTGGTTTTCATTATGTTGTATATTATTCTTATTTTCTTCTAGATGAATAAAAGCATGTATAATATCCTTCATTTTCATTATCATTCTTCAATAATATTTGAATGTATAAGTTTTAGTAAATATTATCAACAATTATATACTCTATAATATTTTCATAACTGTTGTGATAAGGTGGAATTTGTTGTCAATAAGTCAATATTTGTTGGTGGATTAAGTGGTTATGCTTGGAGAATTTTTATAAAATTCATTGATGGAATTGGAATTGATGATTTTGAAATTTTCTATGTATAATTATGAAGATCATTGAGTTCATATTCAATGATTAAATACTTGTGAAAAATTATTTTTATGAAGTGCACATTTTTAAAACAAGTTGAAGAAGTCCATGAAATATATTTTATTGGATGAGGATATGAAAATGGCCATAAAAACATGAGGAATTTATATAAAATACATGATAAAATATATTTTTTATAAATATTTTGTGAATAAAATAATTCAAGTTACAATTTTCACATTTCATGTGAAATTGGAAACTCTTTTTTGGGAGCCAACCTAAGAAATAAGCTCGACACACCTAGCTAGCCCAAGGGACTACAACCATTACCTAGGTGGGAAGTCAGCCTCTATCCAGCATGGTGTGGTGGAAAAGGATGAGAGTGGTACATTTATATGTCCACATGAGCTCATTCTAGTGGGAATGAAAGGGTTTGGGAAAGAGTTCTAGTGGGCCATCTTAGGCTGACGTGACCCATGGGCATGTAATGAATGCGATGTGGGTGTTGATCCCCTACTTCCAAATCATGTATGTTGTGAAAAAGTTCTATTATAAGGTATCATCCAGATAAATTGAAGTTTGATGTGGTACACATAAGACATTTCTCTATTAATATATTAATAAAAAGATATACATATAAGTGTATCCATCTTATGGGATCAATCCAAACCATTAAATTTCCATGAGTGATTTTACCCAATATCCCATGTATGAATCCTTATACTGAGCATGATTAGTCTGCCAATTTTTTATAGTAAGATCACAAAATTTCATGATAAGTGAACTGAGATGCACTTATCATGATATTGAGATTTCTTCTATGATTTTATGATGGAAACTATCATCATATTCTTGAATCATAGACCAAAGCATATTTAAGATCCATGAAAACAAAATCCTCCATATTCAAGTTATATTAGCACAAATTAAGAGTCGTTTCTAGTTATAATTCTTGGATAAATTCACTGGTAATATTGAAATGATAAATTCATGAACATTAAATAAAGGAGATAACATTTATATGATGTTGTTGAAGGAATTATCCATGTATAAATTTTTAAACATATCAAGTTGCAGGAAATATCAACATATCTGATTGTGAGAAGTGATTATTGACATAGACTTTTTATATGTAGCCATTTGCATAATCAAATTATATAGTGTATTCCTTAACATACACATTTTTTTACATAGTCATTTTCAGAAGAACACCACATAGCCAAGTTTTTTATGTACGTGAACATCTCACACAGCTAAATCCACGAAGGAAGGTATCACATATACGACTTCTATATAAGGGTTTTGAGTTTATTCCACATAGGTGTTTTCAATTTGTAGTATAATTTTTAGGCAGTTTGAAGAGTGGATATGAATAAGTTATTATTTTAGATACTTTATTAATAAATAAAAAATATATCCAAGTCTTATGAATATTTAAATGAGAAGAAATTTAAATGATTTTATTGTGCTTGGATTATGTGGAGTGCTCATGAAAATTGTGTATCCACTATAGTGAATTAATATATTGAGAGTTTTTTTATTCAATGAGATTTAGATATATTCAAGAATAATTTATTTGGTCGGAATTATAGAGGAGAAGTTATAGAGAACTGTGAATATAAAATAGAGATTGCAGACATGAGTTAGGATGGTTGTTGTTTGAAATATTTATGAGATATAGATGTCTCAAGATAAAAAATATGATCACATGATTTGTTCATGCAGAACATAAGGAAAACTAGGTGATTTATTCATGTGAGAGAGAACCGCATAATATTCTTAGTCACAATATGGAAAAATTAGTATCTAAATTTCATACTTGGATTTTGTTAAGAAATAAATGGTTTGTGTGGTTCGTACAAAAGAAAAAATGTCTCATGCACATAACTTATTGATATATAGTTTGTTTCATAATGGTTTTATATACCATGTGATACCAGTGAAACACATGAATAATCTTGAAGGATTTGTGTTCACCACTCGCACACATTCAATTGAGGATGGGACTTTAGCAGAAGGAAGAAATTCATGAGAAAAGTTTCACTAGGGCAACTAATGAAATATAGGTGATATGATTTATTTATGTCACACCAAAATATTTGAAAAAATTCTTAAAGTATAAATTATAAATTGTGATAAAAAAGCTCATAGATTAAGATAAATAGATCAACATACAATGTATAAAATAATAACAGAATAAGGATTTTGTGATCGGGGAGTATAATTAGTTGTTGAAGAGTCTAGAGGAGATGAAGAAAGTTGGGGGTATAACCAATCAAGTCAAATGATGTGGATTTTTGGGGGGTAAAACTAGTATAAACTTTGGGGAATAAATATCAGGGTTTATAACTAGCTGTTTCCTAAACCATTGTAATAATTGTTAATATTTTAGTGGAGAATACATATTGGGGGGAATAACTAACATAGAAAAGAGAAGGTATTTGTACCAAACCTTATAAATACCATGAACTATTATATCTATTATCATTTATTCATATGAAGCAAGGCTATGATATATCATTGAGTTTATCGATAAACTTAACAATTTTAAGAGGTTGAATTCAAAAGAAGTAATTTGTAAAAATTAAACCACCAATTCACCCCCTATTAGTGGTCAATATGGTCAGGGCACTATAAATTCACACCAAATATTATATCATGAGTAGAAACAATGGTCAATATCTTCTCCTCCTTTTTTCTCCTCAATAAATAAAGTCTACAAATAAATAAGGTAACGATACACACCTTCTTAATTCTTTACACAAGATTCTATATATTTCTAGTCAAGTGTTTCCAGAAAAGAATATCTATTATCGTGGATAATAATTTTGAAAATTTGAATTTGAAATATCAATGAAAACTACCACATTATATTCTTAATTAATCATAATTAAAACTTTTAAAAATCAGGGCAAGTATCTTGTTTTTGACCAATAACCTTTGATATTAATATTTTAGCTCCAACAAATAATCTTATGATATATATATTTATTATTTAGAAATACCACAATTTTTTTTATTTTTTGACTAAATATACCCTCATAGAATAAAATTTTATAAGATATTATTAGTCTTATGAAGCAACTATAATTAAATTCCTTTTTTATTTATCCTACACGTGATATTTTATAAGAAATTGATAGAATTATGAAGTGAAAAAGTATTATAAAATATCTCTATGTCTTATGGTTCTTCAAAAAGTCTAACACAATCATAGAAAACGTCTTAAATTATATCAATACTAAGCCATTTTTCATTTTTTGGCCCAGAAAAAGTCTTAAAGGCTCATATAAAAGTCTTACATGGATGAAACAAATTATTAAGATAGTCTCAAAAGTATTATGAACTCTAGTAAAATTCTTATAAATTGTTTTATTTTTCAAATTCTATTAACTTTGAAGTCTTATGAAATTCATTTAATTCTTATAAAGTCAAATAAATTCTTATTAAGGATGACTCATCTGATTTTTCATAATTTAGAGAAAAATTACTTTGAAGTATATTGACTTAGTGAGTTTCCATTTCCTGCTTCCACTCAAAAATTCTAGGTTAGTTCAAAACAACTTAAAACTTCTTCATTCCTTCTCTAAAAATTTAGAAACCAATTTAAATCACTTTCAATCATCCAAATAATTATCACCTAAAATAGTAAAATGTATTATTTTTTTTAATTTTGAATATGGTTTATATATTGGAAATAAAATAAAATAAATTACACATATCCATTTATTTTACTTTAATTATTATTATTTATAATAATACCAAATGTTAGTGGAAAATTATTCAATAAAAAATCTGAATAATTTCAAATTATTTCTTATAAATCTCCCAAGAAGTCAAAAATATCCAAAATATCTCTTGGGTGAAACAAACTATTGGAATCAAACTAACTATAAGAACCCCGAGGGATGGGGGGAGGGGTGAATCATGGACCAAAAAATTAGAACCCTTTCTATTATTTTAATCACCTAGGCCATAAAAATATTATTTCCTTAATAGATGGTACATGTTCAATCTCTCTTTTACTTCTAATCAATCACACAAAATAATAAACATGAATATAAAGATTAAATCACAATAATATAGTGGGATATTACTTAGTTAAAAAAATGGATAATATGAGGTGTATATACACATCGATGTGCCAGTGTACTAGAATACACTATCACACACGACATGATGTATACAACATTTAGGTATTGGTTACTCCATTTCATGATGCTTTTACATTACAAGGTTCTATAAAGAGTCACCATCAATCTAGGGCCCAATCCTTTTCCTTTTCCTCTATACACTACTTCAATGAAGGAAAAGTCAATTTATAGACATTAGGGTCTCTTCATAAAAAACATTTTTAATTGAATATCTCTACATGATAATTCTAAAATTGATTCTTAGTTATAGTCCATGCTTTCTACTCTTCCAATTCTCTAAAGCCTAATGAGATCAAGTCCTCATTGTGAGGGTTAAGTCTTATGTATTCCATAAAACTAAAACAATAAAAACTTCCTATTCAAGATGAATATTAATACTTGATGGGATAATCTTGTTTTTCTCCTTTATCAACTGGATATAGTGATATAACTCCTTCTTCGAGCCTTATCTATTGACTTGAACTAGATATGTCCATGAAAATATTCTATGGATCTCTGCACCCTTCTTCTTATCAAAATAAGATATATCAATATATTCAGACATATCTTACTTTTATAAATAATTCAATAAGTTTAGTCTTATATACATACAACTTTTTATTCAATGGTTTGGATAAATTATTCATCCTCTAATATGGAAATAACCTTCTCATGGTGTGATTCAGGCATTGCAGTTTGAGGATCAGTCAATAAAAAATCCATAAAATGTACACAAATCTCACATATGGAATCTTGATTTTATAAAGGGTAAGGCTATAGTTTAACATCATGTAATGAGTATTTTAGGATTTTTAGTTTAAATTCATAAAACTCATACTATGGCTACTACTATTTTAAGGTCATAAATCTTAGACCATATGGTCAGTTACTGGTTTAAAGTCACGTAGTTTTAACCAAAGGGGGTGGGTGTCTTAAGGAGGCTTATGTGGAATTAAAGTGTGATAACATGACATTAAATAAGGTCCAAAGAGTCTATTTTACAAAAAACACTTGACAAAACATACCCAAGTTGACATAATTATTATAGGGGAGGGAAGGCCCCATAATGAGTGGATGAAAGGGGAAAGACCCAGGATATGAGATCCAGGCATCATGATGTATCCCATGGGAATGAGAATCAAGAAACATGTAGTTATGTAACATATCATGTTAAAAGTCTAATACTGGAGGGGAAATCATCTAGATCAAGGGTGAAGTGAAAATGATAAGGGGTATTGGCTTCTTAAAACACTAGGGGTAAAGTAAACTATGTGAAGATGGGTCCATAAGGAGGTTGGATACACATAGTTTAAGGTCATAATTCTTGGAACCTGAGGGGTTCATGTAATTCTTAGAATCTTGGGTGCTTCATATGAGTTAAAACCTAACGTGAAGGAGGAAAGGGGGCTCTTCACCACATGAAGAGATCCTAGAACCAGTTTCACATAGTTTAAGGTCATAATGTTTGAACTAGAGGGAGACCCCAAAATAAATTGGCACTAAGGTTGGACTAAAGACATAAGTTCTAGGCATCACTACATATTACATGGGGAATGGGAATCAAGCCACACATAGTTCTGAATGGTGGTACGATAGGTGAACAATGTTGGTATGGTGGAGTCCTTTTTGGAAAGGACACTGAAACATATCATACTTATGAAATGAGGCATCCTGAATTTATATGGGGTAAGGCTATAATTTAACATCATGTGCTAAGGATATTTATAGGGATTATTCTTTAAACTATCCATTATTATTCCTCATATACATAAGATAATCTCTACCTACTAATGGGTTAAGAAATATGAATGTGGGATTACACATGAGGAGGATGCCCAAGGGAATATGGGAATAATATTTCCATGGGTAATGGGCTGTTTTTTTATTATTTTATAGACAGTCCTGAACAAATAATGTTTAGGTATTACTATGTATCTCATGGGAATGGGAATCAATACACATGTAGTTCTAGAAGGTGGCATTGTGGAAGACCAAAACTAAAAGGTGGGTCTACCCTATTTGATGAGGTTATGACATATATTATATAGTTTAAACATCATACAAAATGATTCCAACTATGTAGTTTAGAGTCATATGGCTAGGACCAATGAGAATATGGAATATATTTTAAATTCATGATGATTGGAATGGGGAGTGTTTGTTTCAACTATGCTTGTGTGGAACAAAAGAGGTAAACAATAATGTGAAAGGAGAGCGATGCATGTCCACATTCCACATAAATAGCCTAAAACAAACTTCACACACTTTAAGGTTTTAATTCATAGAACAAAATTGGGGGGAAAGGGTCGAATGTTGGTGAATGTAACCCCCCCCCCCATCGAGGGGAAGGGTTTAGGATTAACTGGAGGTTGAGAATGAATATAGGGTTTCTAGAAATCACTATGTATTCCCTGAGAATATAAATAAATACATACGTATTTCTAGGGACACAGTGCGGTAGGAAAATGACACCAGAATTGAGGGACTATCCTCTCTAATGATGGAATTGATGCATCACATGGTTTCCATGGGGAATATGATGTTTATGACTTCGTATAAGGATACAATTTATCATCATGTGATGAGTAAGTTCATTTTTTGTTCTCCCACACTTTCTATGTGAGGTATGCTATGTTTATTACATAGGTTAATACCATAGTTTAACATTATTCACTGGGGATGTTGGGATTTGTAGTTTAAAGTCATACAACTCAGACTATGGTTGCTACTAGTTCAAGGTCATTGATCTTGGACCTAAAGGGATGTAAAGAGTTTAAGTTCATAATGCTTGGACTATGATGATGTTGATAGTTTAATGATATAGTTATTGGAACCTGGTTACTATGGTTTGAAGGTCGCATATTTGTAACCAAAAATCCTTATTTAATGTCATATATTTTGGACTAAGACTCCTATTTTATGGTTATAAAGTTTAGACCATGGGTTTCATGTGAAGTGATTCTTTAGAGACTTTTTTTTGGTGGGAAGTGTGATATGATCTCCATCCATGGTGATTAAAGAGTATAATCCATTGTAATAGGAATTATGGGAAATGTAAGGTCCTTCCTACTTAGACACCAATTTTGATGGATTTTTTCTAGGTATCATCGATATTTTGAGAGCCAGTACCATGTCACCCTAAAAGAAGGAGTAAAGGAAAAACTTCATGTTTAACACTCTTACTATCATGTTCTGGTGCCTCTCTAGGTTACAAAAGGCCCTAATCCTATTTTTCTCAAGGTCTTCCAACCCATCTTGATAGACTTATTCCACTATTTATGGAATCTTCTTAGTGTAATCATCCATTTAGAGTGATGAAAACTGAACCTCAATGGGTAAGAATTCCTCTATTCCATATACTTGGGACTATGGGATCACCAAGTTGGAATTTTTAGTTATCATATGATATCCCCAAAGGGTTTTAAGGATATTTTAGAGCCAAATCTTTTTTCTATGGACCACTATTTTCTGCAAGTTGTTAGGGATGGTCTTGTTGAACACCTCAATCTACCCACTTTCCTATGCATGGTAGTGAGAAGTATGGTTAGACTGGATGTTTTACTTGGAATAATGTTTATCTAGATAGGAATCCTAGAATATGGTGTCATTTTCCATGAGAATAGAATGAGGCACTCTAAACTGATAAATGATGTGGGATCTCATGAAATCGATCATGGACTGGGTCTTGACTTCCTTAAGGGGAACCACTTCATCCCATTTGGAAAAAGCTAGTTTATAGTCAAAATGAACATTCATTGTTGAGTTTTCACTAGTGGGTATGTCCCCACAATGTCGATTCCCTGTGATAAAAAGGGACAAGAATACTTGGTAGTGTGGAGAGGCTCCGAAGGTCGATAAAAAAAGTTGGCATGTATATGATATGCCTGGGTCCTCTTGGTGAAATCAATGTGGTCATAAACCATGGTAGACTAGAAGTATCTGAATCTTTGAATTTGGTTGGAGAGACTAAATCCTAATTGATAGGAACCATAGGATCTAGCATGGAACTCTATCATAACCTAATTTATCTCATCTACTAGGTTGAAATGGAGGAGAATCCCATCAAACGTACACTTGTAGAGGGTTTTATCAATGTTAGGACCACTCTAGAGGGTGAATTATACTACATGTCAGTGGATTCAACCATGCTCGGCCCAGTCTGGTAGGAGAATGACATACTAAAGATACTCAACAAACATAGTTTTCCAATTTGGTATTCCCTTGGTAGTGGGGGGTTTTGACGATCCTGACATAGAAGTATCAACAACCAATTTATTTACTTGTTTATTTCCATCTTTTAAAGTGACGGGGGGTGATGAACCTCCAATGTGCCACATTAATGACCAAGACATCCAATTGGGGTTCTCCAAGAGATGCATCTAAACACTCAAATGCATTAGATTTACTATTCTGCGACTGAGGGGCATGGGTCACCTTCATCTAGGGAGGGAACTGGGCCATCAACTGATGGGTGTGTTCCATATGGTGCACAAGCTATTTCTTTCTAACAATGTAGTCATCCTTGATTTGTTTGATGACTAGATCAGTGTCTCCCTTCACGTGTAAACATTTGAAATCAATCTCTAGGGAAAACTCAAGAAAAGTAATGTGAGATCGACACTCTTCGTTGTTATTGGTGTAGTATTCCAAAAACAAGAAAGAGTATTGAAATATGGCTTGTTCTGGAGTGATGAAAAAAATTCCTAGGCCTACCCTATCAAGCTTGGGGTCATTGACCCTTATACCGACTAGGCTTTGGGAGGCACCATCTAAATTCATCTACCAATACAGTATAGCATTATACACAGAGAGAATGGATTGATTAGTAAAATCAACATCTAGGAGTAGTTCTCAAAGGATGGATGCGAAACTAGGATGTCTACTAATGCCTAAACTTTTAGGGCCTTTTACAAGACAAACTTGATGTTGAACTGATGGAAGATTACTACCTAGAATACCAATCATCATGTCAGTGTAGGGAAATTGAGGATATTCTTTAGAGGGTCCAGTTTGCACACTAGATGTATCTCAAGGTTCTTTAAATAATTTCATAGCTTATACAATAAAGAGACCAGCGTGAGGCAACTATTCTCGATGGGGGAGTATCTGGTATCCATGTCAAGGAGTTTTTAGATTAGATAATATAAGCTATTTTCCCTACCCTCATCATTTTTTTTGGGATAGAAGGTTTTCAAGGGACTATTCTGGGGCGATTACATAGAGGGACATAGGCTTTACTTAGACATGTGGCATCAAAAATGGAGGTTTTATCAGATACTTCTTTATATACTAAAATTTATTCTATAATTCCTCATCCCACTGGTTGATGACATCATTTTTCACATTCTTTGAGAATGGATTACACTTTCTAGATAGATTTTCAATAAATCTGTGTATACAGGCTAAGTGTCCTTGGAGGCCTAACAACTCTCAAATATTTAATGGGGGTGCATTTGACAAATAGCCTTTATTTTCTCTAGGAAAATCTTGAAACCTCATTATCTTACAAAAAAGTAGACAAATTTCTCACATGTGAACCCGAATGCGTGCTTTAGGGGGTTGATCTTCAAATATCAAGAGAAGAGGAAGTCAAACACTTTCTCAATATCATTGAGATAGTCCTAAAACTATCCGAATTTGACCACCAAATCATCCATTCAAAATTTTAACAAAATCTAGATAATTGTCTTGAAGCCATGGTGCATGTCCCGCTGGTAAGTGGATCTAGAATTTTGAAAGATGAAAGGCATCACCTGATAGCAGAAAGTTCCTTGAGGTTCTCTAAAGGCGGTGGAATCTTCATCCTTGGGGGCTATCCAAATATTTTTGTATTCAAAGTATCCATTAATGAAGGAGGGGTACTATAATTCAATCATAGCATCAATCAAAAGATCCATCATTAGAAGGGGAAAATCATTCTTAAAAAAAATGGACATTGAATTTCCAGAAGTCAAAAAAGACTCAGATCTTCCCTTTCTTCTTCCTAAATGGGATAATTTTTCCATCCTTATTGGGTATTAGACCTAACCGATTTTTTTCTTTAATAATATTTTTAAGTTCAACCTTGACCATAACACTCTGAGAAGAGTGCATACTTTTGGGATGTTGTTTGAACCCACAATGATTCACTGGGAGGCCAAGATGATTAACAATGACCTGAGGGTATAGCCTAGTAATCTCATCATAGCTCCAAGATAATACATTGCAGTGCTATTTCAAGAAGTCCACATACTATTGTTTCTCCTCTAGGTGCATGGATGTATTGATTACTTTCAACTTCAGATCTTTCTCAGTACCAAGGTTCACCTATGTTAACTCAAAAATAGTGTTGTATACTCTCTCTTCAAATATAGGAGGTGTGTATTCCAAATTATCTTTGATATCTAAGACAATAGAGTCAAAGGGAGGGGGTGTCTCTTCCAAGACAGTCGAACTAGAGGGAGTACTGTTGTCTTCTCTGGTGGATATAAAATCCTCGAAGGTGGGTTCTTACTTTGCTGATATTATGGAAACATAAGATACTAAACTAATTCTATTTCATTTCTATTTGTGAGGTCCACTCCTGATATCAAAGAAATTGAGATGAGTCGAAGTTCATTGAGTCATCCATACTTTGTGAAACATGCAATAATGTCATGGATCTGTGTCCATGGGATGACCTTCTCACTACATCACCAGAGTTGGGACTTCTGGTATCATTCAAGCCTATCCATTATAGTATTATGAGGTAATATACGAGCACTCCTTTTTCTTAATGAAAACAAAACAAACCCCATGTTTGTATTCATGAGATCTAATTAAAGAATTGGGAGAAAAATATTGTCCGTCAAGTATACCAATGAACCATATGTAGTGGCCATTAGATTGTTAAGGGAATTGATGTGCTCAACACCATCAATCTAGACCAACTTCCACTCCATTTTATAGTATCAACCATCTAGATATAATGCCTAATAGGTGTAAAAAGGGGGAACATTTACATGGAGTACCCCTACTCGACGATTAAGAGAGTATTTTAGGAACTTATGGTATGAAGAGGGGACTGATGCATGAAAATTAATCCCTTATCTTCCTAGTAGTGTGTTATAGGTAGTATTCTATGTGACTACTATAAATCCAGTTTTGGATATCAAACCATCAAACTGAATCTTCAATATTTTTTTTGTGGTTTCTTCTCACTGTTATCATACCCCAAAGTCATCACATTAGAGGGAGTTGATTATGATTTTGTAAGTCCCATCTTATGGAGATCTGGTTCGGGATGAGGTTGATCCTAAAGCTAGTATCCACTAGGAAGTAGTTAATTTCTATGACATTGAACTAACCTATGATATATAGTGGTTTTATGTTCCCCTAAATGGTAAACCCCTCATCTTATCTACAAAACAAGATAATGGATCGGAATTCCTCTTGATCGGCCTTCTCTACATAGTAGGTCTTACCTCATATTTGAACTGAAGGGGGATTTATAAGGCTTTGATAAGGGAATCACACATCTCTTTTGATAAGAGGAGATCCTTAAGGATCAAAAACCTTATGATTATGTCAAATAAGTGGTTTAGAACATCATACATATATTATAGGGGAATATGTTTTCCCACAAAGGGTATTTCTTTAGTGGAGGGTGTAAAAGATGTTATTGGATGAACTGCTAGGGCCTAGCTAGTAATTTAAATTTTATGATACTGGATAGCTATTATACTATGAAAAATTGATGTATAGGTGCTATTTAGCTAAGATAATGTTGTGTTTAGATGTGGTTGATCATGGAATTATAGTGCCCAAGTTGTGAAGTCAGTCAAAATAGTCTATTTTGGGAGTGTACCTGATGATGTGGACTAAGAGGGATGTGTTTTTGAGCTTCACAAAATGCTTTCTACCCAATCTTAGTAGCATGAACAACCTGGTTTGAAGTGATGACTTGAGAATTCTATCTTATGTCATACCCTCCACCTCTCCTTTGATGGAATTGGCTAGAGGAACCCAAGGGGTTCACATGAAATTCCTTGATATCAGGCATTGTGAAGTGGTACACTCGTTCAACAACATTCATGGAGGTGTACTATTGCTCATCATAAGTGTAATATTATAGGTTTTCTCATAACCTAGGCACATCTCTCAATTCTGTAGGCTTGAAGTCACCAAGAGTGAGAACCGACATCAGTACCGGTGGTGGAATATGATTTCCCTTGCACCATCAATACTTGTTCTTTCAAGATTTAGAAGCATATTATGTAGATATGGAAGTGAAAATTATATAAGGAACAACAAAAAAAATGAGGATTTGTCTTGCTCAAGTGAGAATAGAAAATACCATGGGAATGAGAGAATGTATTACAATCTAACCAATCATCATACTTCTAAATCCCATGGCCGAGGACCAATTTCTACTCACTAGAGTCTTCAGTTTCACTGTTGGGGTCAATAGAAACTTGTTCCACCTACACCGGAACTTCACCCAATTTGACTATGAAACCACCTACTTGGTACTCAAACTAATATTTGAATACAAATAATTCTTTGATGGTGTTCCAAAGGATCCTGTGAAAAGGGGAATGGTCGGCACAACTAGTGATTCTAGCCTCCTGAGGTCTCTTTCACTCTAGAAACTTTAAGATTTTCTTTTCCAGGGCATGGATGAAATATCCCAGGACCTACGAATCTCTGAAGGAATATTTCTTATTCCTTATTTTTGTAAAATAAATATAGAGAGCCTGAACTTGATGGGGGGTCGAGGCCACATTCTATCATTAAGTAATCTTCTCTTAGAGAGGCCTTTCCTAGTGGGGATTCACTGGGAAAGGCTATGACTAATGAGGTTCATCTAGAAAAGGGTCCAGTTGATGCACTAGAACAAGATCCTCTTCATGAATAGTGGTAGTTATCCCTCCATTGATAAGAATTTTCATGTGAGTTAGAAGGATTAATGGATGTAACTATTGTTTAGTTCACTACAAATATTCTTCTAGATTGAAATCCTTTTTATAGAACTCCCAAAATCCACTTGTCCATGCCCATCGTAAGTAGTTGTTCCTTGGACGATGACATGTTGAGAAAGCACATGAGTCTCTTCTATCAGGTGACGAAGTCAGAAACTTTCTCATTAGGCCTATGCTTAAATTTTAGTAGGTCAACGATTCTCATCTTGCATGAGGAGGAGATGAATTAGTAGAGGAACTATATATGAAGACCCCCAACCAGTAATGGATCCTATGAGCAGTTGATTATACTAGATGAACACATGTCCTTCTAAAGTTGGTATAAAAAATTAGAGATTAGAGGCTTCATGTTATTCTCAAGTCTACAAAATTGGATCCCACCTTGATTTTAAGTGGGACATATAATATAGTAGGTCACCCATCCCACTAAATGAAGTGAATATAAGATTATAAAACTATAGGGGAACTCAAACATGATCTACACATGCTAGGTACAACATTCCTTTAGGTAAAATTTCTACCTATCTAGTTTCTATAGCCTTGATAATGGAAATGAGAGTCGCTATCAAATCATCTTGATGAGGGTTTTTGGACACTAATGCATTTAGAGATCATCAAACCGGGTAGAAGCATAGACTTGATCCCAAGGTGGATAATCACAATGCACAGGTAGGGTGGGAGACTCATATCTCAGTCATTTTCCATATTTCCCTAGCTTTTACCCTAACTGAGTTTATGAGGCCACCAACTTCAAATCAGGGCATCTAACCAAGGAGGACTAGTTTCCCTACTAGAGGAGAGATAGGTTCCCTTATTACATTGTCAAGATCCAAGCACTGGTCAGCAATAATCATGGTACTGATCCTTTTATATTCCTTGATCTCTTGAATTAACAAGGCTATCCAGTGGTCTGACTCTACTTTGGGAGAAACCTTAGATGGGTATATGGGATCATCATGTCCCATGAATTTGTAAACATACTAATGGGTAGGTAGTAATTTCTCATTGGGTGGAATTATGAGGATCAATGCCTATATATACTGACGAGTGTTGACACCTATCGAGGGGTTTTCTTAGTACTATGTCACCCCATGAGTTAGATTTTCCTTGTTGTCCCCTACATTGATAGACCTATTCCTCCAATCTTATAGTGGGTCATTTTTAACCAAATTCACTATTATGGTTGTCATAGGGGAACTTTCATTATCGATAGATGGGTTGAATTGAATATATTTCCACTACTATAGGATAGTGATGAAATGGAAGGTAGTATACTAACCCCAAACTCTTATTAGTAAGTATGAAGATGCCTCTTCCATGTCCCAATAAATCACAACAAGGTTCTTAATGTTGGTGTTTTCAATGAATTCGCCGGGGAACACGCCCGTCCATGGGGACACGCTGGCTATTGCCCCACATTCCTGCTTTCTAAAGTCGAGTGGAATCCATTGATTATTTTGGGACGTTTGGTCTTTGATCAAAATTGGATGATGGGATGTCAGTTCCTCCTTCTGTGGATTCCTCTACAGAACTCGTTACATGGTTTGGGTCTCCCTCATAGATTAATGCATTGTTCAGGAAACTCTTCCCCAGTGTCATATCTTCATGGATTCCAGTTAATTACACTAATTATTTTAGGATATTCCAAGGATTCAAGTCAAGGAAATAACCATCGATCAGGGGAGTAGTCACGTTGGACATCGCTGGTGAGTTTGGATGTTGAAACTCTGATGTGTTTAGGTTTCTTTCCCTTATGATAGGGCTTCTCGAGGCTATGGAAGCCAGAGTCATCCCATATCGAATGTGGGAAATTATATGCCATAGGCATTCCCCTGAGGTTTTCCTCAGCTTCCCATGTTAACACAAGGTATACAACAAGTTTAATATCTTGTGGAGATGGATCAGAATGACTAGAACACTGATAGGAGAGGATCAAATGGGTACATCCCCAAGAGGGATCACCTAAGTGTTTTACTGGATGAGTGGATCAAAATGTCCAATGATGATAGTTCTGATGATGCTTGGGTCCCTATGAAGGGGACGCCAAGGTTTACCATTGGATGGTATTGAACCTCAGGGAGAATTCCTATATACACTATGTAGATGAAAATGATCAACACCCACATAGTTCAATGGGGTGATGAATCGGGGTGTACACAAAGGACAATGACCCGGTAAAATGTTGGAGCTTACACTCAGATAGTGACCCATCACAAGAGGTACACTCTTAGTTGGATGGTTATAAATTGGGTGGGGATTATGCATGGTTATCTGACAAAGTGGATGGCATGATTGTACCAGGATGTGGAGGCATGGGTAAGAATCAGGATGGATATGGATAAAGTGTCAAAGGGTAGAGTGATTGGGGACAGAACTCACATGATGATGAAAATGATGTTGGGATTGAACCTCATAGGGGCTTCCTACATATCCCCATGGAAGGGAATCAAAGTAGACACAGTTTAGTGGGGGAAATGGGACACCTGGGGAGGCGGCATGTGAGAATGGATACATGGATGGGACCATAAGGATTTAGAACCTCCGGGTTGGGGCATGGACTTTAAAAAACACAAAGGCTCAAGGGAGAGACCAGGATGGAATATGAGTGATGGGATTGAACCTCAAAAAGGATTCCTACATATCCCTGTGGCAGGGAATCAAAGTCCAAATAGTACAGGATGTGGTATAATGTTGGGGTGTACAAAAAGGACAATAACCCAACCACATGCTGGGGTTACACCTGGTTAAAAGCCCAAGAGTTGGTCTGACACTACTATGGGACAGACCAAGGATGTGGGATCAAGAAAAGGGGGCACCTAAGTTTACCAATGTTTGGGGATGAACCTCAGGGAGGCTTCCTACGTACCCTTCCTTGGATACAGAGATAAAAACCCATGTAATTCGAATGGGTTTACCAATGTTTGGGGTTGAAACTCTAGGAGGGTTCCTACATACCTTGCCTAAGATACAAAGAAAAAAACCCATGTATTTCATAAGCATATAGTTTAGCATCATGTGGGATGAAAAGGGGCATATAGTTTAATCTCATGTTAGATGGGGATGAACTCACGTGAAGATGGTCGGGATTGATGGGTGATAGGCTTGAACCTCAGGGAGGCTTCCTACGTACCTTTCCTGGAAAGGGGAAAGGATCATATTCCACACAGTTAGGAATGATGGGCTTGGGGATTACATGCTAATGCAACCCTTGGAGGATGCCATGGTCGGTGCTTACTCTAAGCCCACATGATTCATGCTCGGTGTGAGAAACAATAGGCTATAATGACCTGACAATCATGTGGTGAAAGGTGAATCTATGAGAAATATGGGAGGGATTAAACATAGTTATTGGCCCAGGGAGATGGATATTGGGAATTACTCCAGGATGGAGGCATGATGGCGAATAATCCCAAAGGGAGAGGGGCGGGGTATCAAAGGTCCCTGTACCCATCTATCCTCTGGCCTTTGTGCATGGAAGAAGATAGGAGGAGCAAAGGTGATACCCCCACAAGAAAGGCTACGGGCTTAAACCAAGGTGGTTTCCCTCCCCCAAGAATAGATGTTGTTTCATGAAAGGTGGATCTCATTCTGTGTGAGGAATATCTCACTCCCGTGGAGACCAGTGTGCATGAAAAATGTCCGAGGTGGGGAACCCCATGTATATTGCACGGGGAAAGGCCATAGTTTAACATCATGTGATGGGGACGATGTTTCTTGGTAGTTTAATGTCATTCATCTCAAACGATTAGGATTCACTCGTCACCCCTAGGACTTACATAACTGGTTCACTTTAACCCTTGGTGAAGGGAAGGAATTGGAAATTCTGTGTGGAGATGGGGTTGTGGAGTGATCCATTGAGGGGATCATGTTAGCATGACTATGTGAAGAAGAAATTTATATTAGAGTTCCTATGAAAAGAAGCATAAGGATAAGAAACACAATACGGATCACCACCCAAGGGACCTTGAAATCACTTCATACAAACATGGAGGGTTGTACGGGAGTAGGGTTAGTGAAACAAAGTGGTTCACAAGAAGGGACCTTACGAAGCTCTGATGCTCTACAATGTGGAGAGACTCTATGAAGGGGTATGCTTCAGGAAGTGGAGTCGTCTAGAATAGGCATGGGGTATAAATGCGTATAAAGAGTTCTTCACAAAGTGCAAGGGATTTTGCAAAGTAGGACTTCACGAAGCATGGGTGATTTGAAAAGTGTGTCATTGCGAAGTGATGTACTTCTCAAATCATAGTGATCCTTCCATAGCATGGTGTTCACATGTGCATGTAAGGTACTTTGAGAAGCATGAGTGCTTTGTAAATACTCGAGTTCCCTTAGGGATCTTCTTCCTTTATGATGGACTGTGGGATTTACAAAGGGAATCCCTACATGAAGAGGGGGTGCATATGATCCAAGAGATAGGTATTTTTCAATGGTTAAATACCTCGAAGAGCTCATTTTATTCAATTATTCACAAAAAAGAGCATTCTTCAAAGTTTGATAACTTAGGAGGAGAAAGGTTGGGGTATCCATTCTTTGGGTCTAGGGGAAGCCCAATATTTATAGGTGAAAGGTGGCGTGAATATCTGATAGTGAATTGCAAAGTCACTTGCGCTTTTTCATCAGAGGTGGATTGCGTCAAGTTTTTCCTAACTGCGGAGTAGACCATCATCCGCTGCATGATGCAAATGCCTCTTTAATTCCCCCTTTGGTGATCTTAGAGGCTTCCGTTGATTTCCATGTGATCTTAGAGGCAATAAAATTCCCTCTACGGTGCAAAGACATCATAACAATAGAGTATTCTGCCACTTTCCTCTATGGTGATCATAGAGGTGGCCACTGACTTGTGCCGACTGTGATGCCGAGGGGCTTCACAAAGGAGCTTCGCAAAGCATCCCCTTTTGGAATTTGTGTGCTATTTGTGTATTTTTCCCATGCATACATTTTGGTGCCAAAAAATTACCCTCACCAGACTTGCATCCGAGGAGAAAATGAAGGTCAAAATCTAAGGGTAGGTTGCCAAAATTTTATGCAAATCATGAAGTGAGGTCACAATGCAGACAGACAAGGTGCAATTTGAGAATGCCACGGATCTCATTTCAGCCAGGCACATCACGAAGCATGAAGGTTGATTCTTATAAATAGGGTAGGAAAACCCCTCCTTTTTCCTTACTTAACTCTGAATTTTTTATTAGGATCTCAATTCGTGAAGCTCTGCACACTTTGAAACCGCTCTTTGAGAATCGTGCCCTCTTTTTCCCTAATATGCACAACAAGTCTTTAAACTCTGTGATTTAGTGCTCTACGACTTGTGACTGTGAGGTATCTAGAATGGTTCTACAACCTATCTCTATGATCTAGCTCTGTGATCGAGCTCTATGATCGAGCTCTATGATCCAGGAAAAAAAAATTCTCAAGTTTTGGGATGGAATGGCTCACCAAGAAGCTTACATGGGGGGTCCTTACAGATTCCTACTGGAGGTAAGAGACGGTGAACAACCTAGGCATTGTGGAATGTGTGCGGAACCATTCAGACCATGAATCCCTGGTGGAGTTATTGTTATATGGCCATAAGAACTACCCTCTTTGCAAAATACTGCCTCTATATGGATTTGGTTTGAGGGATGATATTCTAATTCCTGGAGAAATGAGGGATGAGACAACCTATTATTTTAGGAGTAAGTTCTGCTAGCGCTAGTGGTTTAGGGATTCCAAAAGTCATACATGGGAGGATTATACACTTGTCAATGCTGAATTCTTGTATAAACATTTTAAAAATTTTTATGGGAAGGAATTGCAGCTAGAGATATCTCACCCACAGTACCATACCATTCTCAAGGAAGCTTTGGGGAACCCAGAGAAGGGGTGGACTAATTATTGGTACTTGTGCTAGGGTGGTAATTTCACGAAATATTGGACATGGGATTACTAGGTCTATGCCTCATGTGAGGAGTTTTGGGTGGAGCTGAGGCGAGTGGGCCTGTATGAGACGACATGGGCCTCCCAATTCCATATCTACTGTATGAATCACCTAATTATAGTGTTATTGAGAAGGTGGTCATCTGGGACTAAAACTTTTCATTTTCACTATGGAGAGGTTAGTATTAGCCTCTGGTACCTTCACAAGATCTTGGGGATTCCAATATTGGGGATGTTGTATGACGAGTTACTCCCCGCCACGAATACATGAGAGGTCCCCGAGCAGATTCCGCTGCTAGAAAAGGTATTGATGGATCTGGTGTCAGGAGAGGACAAGAAATCGATGAGGGATGTCCACTTGAAGTTATGGTTTAGGTGGTTCTTGAATTACCCATTAGATGGGAAGTTTCATGTGAGGCCTCCCACTTGCCCGAAGGGGGTCCAGTGCAATAAAGGCACTCATATTGGCGACTCTTGGAGGACAGCCAGTGGAAGACATGGGGGTTTAGCGTCATCATTGAGTAGAAACCTGTGGTTAGGTTGGTTGCATTCACCTCAATGCTCATTTTTAGTTGGATGCTTCCAGTAAGGGATATGAACATGGGTATATGACTGAGCACGTTTGACATGGCATCCATGTTGGCGACGGGGGAACAGACCAATTTGGGGATCCCAGTGCTGGCTAAACTGTACAATGTATTTTGGAATATCAGTGAGGGAAAAAAGCCACATTAGCTGTGCTAGACACTCCATATTCTCTATAGGTGGATATAGGTGCATATGTGCACCTATGAATATCCAAACCCCATTTCCCCTTCAGGGCTATACTTTCGATGACTATTCTGAATGGGGTGGGGAGTTTCCTAACTAAGCTAACCTCGTTGTTGGTGATGAAATGAGTCTAGAAGGTGGATGAGTTCAACTTCCATCCATTCCTATTGCCAACAGGTGTATTCATTGATGATGGAAAGTGAACAGAGGAGCATTTTTCCTATCACATGGCCTTTCAGGATGGAGTCCTAGTGACATGGGTTGACTGCGAGCCTCTCTATGAGTCGCACACCCCACACCGCTTCGCGTGACAGTTCCGATGCATGCAGAGGATGACCCCACAGTTCTACTTGGGAGTAATCCACAAGGACCATCCATGTGTAATGAGGAAAATGTGGATCATGTTCACACAGGAGGATGGGAATATGTGGAATGAGCTTCGTCCACCCACAACTGTCTATGGGCTAGTGAAATAGTATTCCAAGAGTTGGGAGGCTGCCTACCTAGGGGAGATATTGAAGTGGCAGACCGTCTATGCTAGTGACGGGGTTACTCCTTGGCCTCGAGGTCAAGTCTAGAAATACGCAAGGACATGACGTGGTGATGGGGCTGTAGTAGTGGTGATACCTATACCGATCGGGAGGCGTGTGAAAATGGTAGACACGATGTTCCCATAGGGGAAAAATAAAAAAGAAGGGAGGCCACCTAGGGGGTTCTGTAGGATACCCACTCAGGTTCTAGAGAAGTGGCTACGCCATATAGATAAGCCTAAGGATGCGGTTTTTCCAGAGGATTGGGACATATGGGATATTAACAGACAATTCCACAATCCTTCCAAGATGTGGCACCATCTAAACCATCTAAGTATAGATATGTCAGGGATTGGTCATGCCAAGGCTGAATTTTCGGTATCTCAGGCGGATGGGGAGCAGTATATCACCAAGCTGGAAATATTCATGCACTCTCGATGTAATCCACATCCAATGAAAGATCGGGTGAAGGTGCTTAGAAACCAAATAGTACCTTTGTACTTTTTTGCCACTAAATTGAGGGAGCAATTCCCCCTACCAGAATAATTAGAAGAGTCCTTCTAGGGGGAATTGGCTGGTAGAGGGAGCCCTTTGGAGGAAGGTGAGGTATAAAAATTAGAGTTGGAAGAGTTTTCGAAAGAGCTTGAGGTAAACCCTAAACCATTTTCTGGTGGTCCTCACTCTGGTCACTTAGTCCTTCTCAACGAACATATGACTGGTGCAGGAGGGCCTCACATGCAAAACCTGCTCCCGCACAACAGTAGATGCAGCTTCGGAATCTACACTTGTGAAAGTGGTTATTACCACATCTAGCAGGGCTATGACACCCAAGGTGGTTCTCCCAGAGTCTTCAGATTTTCCAACCATATGTCGGGGGCCACGCCTCAGGATTCCGACAGAAACATCTGAGGGGCGAGACCAACTATTTGATCTCTGTAAGTATTCTTCATAGAATTTGTAATTGTCGTCTATTGAATCAGGACAACTGACATCTGTATATTTTTATGTTCATATTTCTTAAAATGGCATGGTCCGCAGTGGTGAGGATGGAAGGGGCCCTTAGCGCTACCGTTCTTAGGGGAACGTCGATGGTCATGGAAGTAGACGACCATAATAAACAAGCCACAATGCACCTGATTTTAGGTGTGACCGTCAGCAGGATGGAACCTGAAATCATTGAGGTGGAATCTGGAGATGGGGATCAATCGAATGACATGAGACCTGACCTTCCTGAATAGACACTAGATGAAGATCCTACTGATGAGTTCCTAGAATCATTCCCCGTATATGAACCCACCAACCCTGAGGACCAGGTTGAGATGGCTTTCAATGAAGAGGATAAAAAGGCCGTATATTTCCAATCATGGAACCTGATCAATAGATTAATTGGGTTGACCCCACAAGCACAATGGATAGACCATATGGGTATGTTTCGTTCCTGGATAAATGAACTATGTGCCAGAGGAGTGGATGCCTAGCCTTAGCATATTCTCATTTGAGATTTCATGGTAGAAAAAAAAATTGGAACATCACCACGAACTCGGTGTGAGATGGTAGTGGATGAAGTCCGCCAACATCAAGAGACTCCTGGAGGCTGAGCATGAGATCCAAAAATTGAGGGAGCGGGTGAATGAGTATTCCTCTCTCATTGACGCACAATCGGGGCTCATATCATGATTGAAGGCCCATATGGTAGAGGCTGAAGAACATATGCGGCAAGCTGCTAAAGAGATGGCTATTATCTGAGATGACAAGAATCGATCCCAGATCAAGTTTGATGAACTACACCCCATTTACATCAATAAAAAGTGAGAGGTTAATAGGTGATAGTGGATTTTAGATGATACAATCCATAGAGTGATGGAGTTGGGATGATCCATTGAAGAGGTAAACCCATCTATGGGAGGGGCCAATCCTGGGGAGTTGTAATTTATGTGAACTCATAAAATTAATTTCATGTTTTTATTTTTATGTGGGTTGCATGCATGAGTTCCATTATTTGTTTTGGTTTGATAAATTTCCATCAAATTCATGAAATACCCAGCGATCAATACCTAATCTCACATGGGTCATGCCCGATGTGAGAAACAAGGGATGACCACATCGTTATTCCATTTGAATATGAGAGTGGCAACCAGTCTCTGACCATTCAGGGTCTGAACAACCAATTTGGATTTCTGGGAAGAAATAGAGAGGCTAGACTAGAGAATAAAGTTCTCAGAATAGTCAAAATTCCGCTTTCCCAATGTGCTCTAGTGTGTGAGTGGGGTAACGCCATGGGCATTAGAATCAATTCAAACAGAGGGGAGTGGAAAATGTGAATCACGATACCCAAAATTCGGAATAATGTAAGGATGGAATGAAAATGAGGGATCACTATTGACTATGTTCGAAACAAAGTATCCTTATTGTGTTAGCCTGAAATGGGGATAGAAAACAAGGGTTGACCGCTAACCATGTTCAAAACACGAGGCCTGGCTCAAAATTTCGTCCATTAGTTTTCTGGAACATTATCCCCTGAAATTAGGAAAGCCATAGGCTGAGAATTCGTACTGTTAGGGGGTTACTTCAGATGTGAAAGAGGATGAGGATCCAAATAAAGGGCACACAAAGCATGGAGGGTGGAATGATGAGTTGTTCGAATAGAGTGAAACACTCCTGAAATTAATCCACCATGATGAAAGAACATTGGATGAGAATATCTGTCTGAGCCAAGGTAAATTTTACTTTCAAACAGGACCTATCGGGTTAGGTCCTAGAATGGATTACTATTTTACATTATGCCAATGAGGATGATAGACATGTAGTTTAATTTCATATAGTGAGGATGATGCACATAATAGTTTAATGTCATATGACCAGGAAGTTGCACATAGTTTTAAGGTCATACTACCTGGACCAACACTAACAGTTTAAAGACATGTTTCACAAACTGCAGGCTCCTAGTTCAAGGTCATAGAGTTTGGACCATGATTTGGGGAAAAGAACCAGGAAAGTTAATGGTCCTGGGGCTGGGCCCAAGGCTAAATTCTTAGGAATCACTACGTATCCCATAGGGATAATAATCAATAAAAATGTAGTTTTTTAAGGACAATGTTGTTAGAAAAAATGATAGAAGGGGAAATCTTCTCTGGTGAGGAAGCTAACGCACCCCATAATTATCAAGGGGCATCCTGAACACTTTTAGGGTATGAATGTAGTCTAAAGTCATGCATTGATGACATGGTTACCCCAAATAAAATTCATGGTGTAGTACATGTCCTGACGTGAATGAGGACCGTAAGAGTATACACCACACCACATATTCCCAATGGGATTCTTTAGATTGTAGACCCGAGGTGGCCTAACTTGGGATTGGACCTGAGGGGAAGAGATAGAGCATTCCTATGTATCCCATGAGGATGGGAATCAAGCCATACATAGTTCTCAAATGGAATTTTTTACATCAAGCAGGATGAAATACATGTGTGGTATGGCTACACCAATACACATCCTACCAAAACTACTAAGACCATGTGACTCGTGCTTGATGTGGGAAACAAGGAGTAGTGGTGGGATATTCTTGGTATAGGAAGGCACACATTAGGTGGAATGGAACGATAGGTGAATGTCGTCCCAACATTACTGACTCTCCTGCTTAACGCACATAGATGTGTAGAGGGGTAAAACATAGTATGTTGGAATTCCACATAAACATAAGGGAGTGGAAAGATGTGAATCCTGACACCAAAGATCTGGATTCCAATGATGGTGGCATGACGATGGAGGATAACTTTTGACCATGTTTGAAACACATCTGTTTCGCATTAGCCTGGCATGGGGATAGACAAATGAGGGTCGAACACTGACCATGTTCAAAACATGATTCCTATCACAAAATGTATTTTGAGGTCTTTTAGGACGTTGGCCCATGACAGTAGGAGAGCCAATGTGGAATGAAACCAGGCTATAAAGGGGGTCCCTTTAGACATGGAGGAGGATAGAAATCCAAATAAAGGGATCATGAAGCATGGACATGAAATGAGGGAATGTTCCTACACAATCTAACACTTTGGGCTCTTATCCAGAACACATTTGGGTATGCGAATGAGATGTATTAGATAGAGGGATTCAAATCCCTTTCCAAGGATAAGGGTCATAGGGATAAAAAATCTTAGTTTAAGTACATAGAGTGAACCATGGAGAGGGGACCTGGTTTAATGGAATGCACGTAGGGTGGTGAAGTAGCAAAACCCGATGTGGGTGAGGACCAAATAGGCCTTCCATCTCATGAAACATTCCCGGTGGAAACCCACACGTAGTTTAAAGTCATAATGCTTGGACTAGGGTATACAGTTTAACATCATGCATGTGGATGAGTGGAGGATTAAATGTATCTGGGGATAGATCCAAAGACTAATCATCTGGGTGTTCCTATGTATCCTATGAGGATGGGAATCAATCTATAAATAATTCTCACAAGATATTAGTTTATGGTCATAGAACTCAGAATAGGAAGAAACAAGGGAGACACATGGTGCAGTTGTTGAAAAACCCGATGTGAATGAGGAAAAAAGGATTCCTCACCACACCACATGCCTCTGACAGAGTTTGAGCCAATGGGTCAGAAAGAGGGTAGGATTTGGGATACCTGGTGCTGGACCCAAATAAAAAATGTTTGGGTATTCCTACATATCCAATTAGGATGAGAATCAATCCATAATTAGTTCTAGAAGATAGCATGGTAGGGTACTAGTTCCAGGGGAAATATTTTTGTGTAGGTATGGCCTATGCACCAAAAGAAGTGGTATTTGATTGATCTTGTTAGTTCTTTAAAGTGGATGTGTTTTTTTGTAGTAACGACCCCAAGACAGAGAATCCAGATGTTGCTATAGGAATCAAGCCATATGTAGGCCTTAAAAAATGGCATGGTGAAGAACCGATACCAAACATGATGTCCCTTTGAGTGAGGACGCCACAATACGGTGCTGTTTTTCATCGTGCGGCTAGGACACTAGTATCATAGTTTAGGGTTGTATGATAGGACCAACCAATGCATTTTAACGTCGTGCGACAAAGATGCTACATTTTAAAGTCACTTAGGACTAAGTAGTATAGTTTAATTCCCCATGGCTTATACACCCATAGAAGAACATGGTTATAAAGGGAATGCGCAAGGGGCGATAAAGCATACCCGATGCAAATGAGGGCATTAGTCCACAACACATTTTTCACAACCCCAGAGGGGAAACCTCTTGCCAAGGGTCCATAAAATATCAGAGGATATGGGGATGGGCCCAAAGATGATGTTCTGGGTGTTCCTACATATCCCATGAGGATGGGAATCAAGCCACATGTAGTTTTGGAAGATTTCATGAAATTTAACATCATGCGACAAGGATGAGGTAAGAGAGACTATCTTCTAAAGGGGGAGTATGTGGTGAAACTATTCAAAAACTATATTGAATGAGGATATTATCCCACATACGAGACACCACACAATCTTATAAGAGTCATGGCCAAAAGGCCAAACAGAAGAGAAAATTAGTGGAGCCAGAGATGGACCCAAAGAAATACATTTCGGGAATTCCTACGTATCCCATGAAGATTGGAATCAATATATACATAGTTCTAGAAAGATTCATGCAGTTTAAAATCATATAATAAGGATGAGGGCAGATCTTAGTTTATGGTCATAGATCTTGGATCGAAAGAAGTGAATCTATTTCAAGTGGGCGCAAACCTTGACCAAATCCCAAATCCCACATGAGCAATGATTGATGTGAGAAAAAAGGGTGGATAAGATCTTCAAAACATGTGGAATAAATATAAAGTGGGAATGACAGAAAGCCTCTAATTACATCACACCATGGATTCATCCTCTTAACATGCAAACGTGCATTTAGGGATTGCACCAAGAGTGTCGAAATTCCACTTGGACATAATGGAGTGGAAAAGGATGTGAATCATACAACCAATATTTAAGACTTAATGAGGGATTCGTAATGATGGAGGATAACTATTGATCATGTTTGAAACACAACATCCATATCGTGTGACCTAAAATGAGAACAAACAAATGAGTGCCGACCGCTAACCATTTTTTCAATGTGGGACTTGTGTCAAGTTTTCATTTGAAATCCTTGGGGACGTTGGCCCAAGATGCTAGGAGAGCACTGAGTCCTAGAATCCATGCCATTCAGGGGTACTTTTGAATGTGAAAGATGATGAAAGCCCAAATAAATGGAAAAATGAAGCATGGAAATGGATGAAAACATGACTACATAGAATCCAACACTCTAGGTCCTAAACCAGAGTGCTCTTGGGCACATTGGTGAATTTCTAAAGAGGGTCTAGGGACCCAATTTGAGAGAAGATGACTCGAGAAGATGAGTGGAGGACAGAGGGATGTAGATCACTCAAGGGGAGAGTACATAGCATGGTTTTTACAAACCTGATGTGAATGAGAACATAAGAACATGCCACACCACATACCTCCTAGAGAACTGAGGAAAAGGGGCCAAAAGGAAGATAAAGTTTTCTAAGAAATATGTATGGGCCCACAGATGAAATGTCCAGGAATTCCTATGTATCCCAAGAGTAAGGGGGTCAATCCACACATAATTGTCGAAGATATCATGTAGTTTAATGCCATGAGACAAGGACATGGATAGGAGGGGGAATCTCAAAGAGGAATTTGTTTGGAGTAAGGAATAACCCGATGTGAATGACGACATAAGACCACATACACCACACCCTTTATAATTCCCAAAGAGAACTCAGGCCAAGTGCCCAAGATAAAGAATAGATGGACCCAGGCAAGACCCAAAAATGAAATTTTCCATCATTCCTACGTATTCCATGAGGATGGGAATCAATCCATACATAGTTTTTGAGATTCCATGCAGTTTAATTTCATGATACAAGGACATGGTAGCTCTTAGTTTATGGTCATAGAGCTTAGATCGTAGACGCCCGGATTAATGTCAAGTGAATGGAACATATGTGTGGAAAGGGTGAATCACCATGTGTATCATTTGGGATACCACAAAATTGAAATAACGATTGAGGATAAATACTGACCATGTTCATAACGTAGTATCCCTCTCATGTGACTTTGAAAAGGTACAAACAATTGAGCATCGAACACTGACCATATTTGCAATGCATTACTTGTGTCAAATTGTCTTTTGGGATCCGTCGGGACGTTGGCCCCAAATGGTAGGTGAGATAATGTGGCATGAGACTAGGCTATTAAAGGGGGTACTTTTGGATGTAAATTAATGATGGAAACCCAAGTGGTAGGACGTATGAATCATGGTAGTGCCTGAGTAGCTTAACATCTTATGGTAAAGACATTGGTTGAAGGAGTGGTGTCTCAAGGGGATGTGTGCGGCATGGAAAAAATAGCCTGATGGGAATGAGGACATAGAGTCCATACCACACCATACAATCCTAAGTGATAACTTGGGCTTGGAGGCTAGAAAGGTCGAGGGACCTAAGACTGGGCCACTAATGAGAATTTCGAACAAGTTTGTAGTTTACCATCATGCAGGACGAGTGATGAGTAGTTTTACATCATTCAGATCAGATGGATCATGCAGTTTAATGTCGTGTGATGTGGATAAGATAGTTTAATGTCATGTGGGACTGTTCAAGAAGAATACAACTTGAGGAATTTAGAATTGGTGGGAGGAGTAATACGCTCACTGTCCATGGTGATCAGAGAGTATTCACTATTTGTGTAGACCTTGTGAATGATATAAGGTTCCTACCATTTGGGCTCCAACTATGGTGGCTTCTTGCTGGGTATCATTGGAATTATCAGGGCCAACACCATGTCACCTTGTAAGAAAGAGCATAGGCGAACTTTCTTGTTGAAATCTCTGGCTACATTTTTCTGATGCCTCTCCAGATTGTGCAGGGCACAGAGACTATTCTCATCAAGAACTTATAGTTCATCCAAATGGATCTCGATTACTTTATCTAGTGTCTTCTAATTGTAGATAGTTTTTCTCAATAAAGGAAACTGAATCTCAATGGGTAGGACTGCCTATGTTCTATACACTAGGGAATATGGGGTCACCTGTGTGGATTTACGAGTCATCGTCCAATAATACTAGAGAGCATTGGGGAGTTTTCCAGCCAAATATTTTTGTTCTAACCCACTATATTCTACAAAATGTTAGAGAGTTTTTTTTTGAATGCCTCAATCTACCCATTCTCTGGCACATGATAGCAAGAAGTTTGATTAGAATGAATATTGTACTTGGAATACAACTTCTTTAGTTCATCTACCCAAAAGTTGGTTATGTTATCGATGAGGACAGAACAAGGGACTCTAAATAAGTAGATGATATTTGAGCTCAAAAACTCAATGATAGAATATGAATTGACTTCCTTGAGCAAAACAAACTCTTCCCACCTGGAAAAGAAATATGTAGCAGTCAGGATGAAACTACACTGAAGAGCTGTTGTCGGTGGGTATGGTCCCACAACATTGAGTCCCCAGACTATGAAGGGCCAAGAGTACTTGGTAGTTTGGAGAGGTTCGGGAAGCTAATTCACAAAATTACCATGGATTTGGCATGCATGGAACCTATTGGAAAACTCAATATAGTCAGGGATCGTGGTGGGAAAAAAAACCCCAATCTCCATATCTGGTGAGAGTTTTAGCCCTGTATGATGAGCCCCATAGGAACCAACATGAACTTCCTACATGAAATGAGAAATCTCACCTCCCTGAATGAAATAAAGGAGAATCCCATAAAACCCACATCTGTAGAGGATCCACTCAAGACTAGGACCACAATGAAGGGTGAACTGCAATGCACGCCATCAGATTCTCTCATGATCAGCTTGATCTACTGGGAGATTAATGTGATGGAGATATTTGATAAGGGGGTCCTCTGGTCAGGAGTCACTTCCCACACTACGGTAGGGGGACCTAGGGGTCCTGAAGTGGAGGCACCAGTGGCAAGGTCTCTTACCTGCAGGCTATCATCATCATCATCTAGAGTGATGAGAGCGATGACTCTCCAATGTTCTACATGGACAATAAAATCATACTAATTAGGCTCTGCAATAGATATGGACAGAATGGCCAAGGCATCGACTCTATTGTTCTATGAATGAGGGACATGAGTAACTTTCGACCGAGATGGAAAATGGTCCCTCAACTAGAGGGTACATTCTAACAGTGGTACGAGTTCCATCTTCCTAGTGATGCAGTCACCACTGATCTTCTTGATGACTAGTTTGGAGTCCCCTTTCACATGCAAGTGGGGAATGTAAATCTTGAGTGCCAACTCGAGATAAGTGATGGGAGATTGTTACTCTACCTCGTTGTTAGTGCAATATTCTGGAAATAGGAATTAATATTGTAGAACAGCTTGCACCGGTGTGATGAAGATGATACCCATGACCACTCTATTGAGTCTAGGAGCGTTGAGTCTTCCTCTGGTAGGGATTTGAGAAGCACCATAAAAATTCAATTTCCAACATAAAATGGATTGATCTACTGAGAGGATTTCCTCATCCATAAAATCAAGGTCCAGAGATTGGTCCGCGGGAGATGGATGGGTGGAAAGGAATTCTACCAATGCCTTTCCCTTGATGGCCTTTTAGGGAATAAACTTGATGTCGTATTGTTGGAGGATCACTTCCCACCAAGACAGATGGTATGTCAACATGGGGTGGTTCAAAATGTACTTCAGTATATTCACTCGGGACACTAGAAATATCTCATGGCGCTGCAAGTAATGTCTTAATTTCTGTATTGCGAATAACAGCGCAAGGAATCTCTTCTAGATAGTGGAATGTCTGGTCTCTGCATCGAGGGGCTTGCAGCTGAGTTAGTATAAACTGTTCTTTGTTCCCTCATTGTTCTTCTGGGTGATAAGGGCACTGAGAGATTGTTCCAGAGTGGTCACATAAAATACCAAAGGCTTTCAAGAAATGGGTGGAATCTGGACTAGAGGTTGTAATAGGTACTACTTGATCTCCCCAAAGGTAGTCTGACACTCCCCATCCCACTGATAATAAGAACCTTTCTTCATGATCCAATAAAAGGGCTCACACTTTCCAGCCAGATATGTGATGAATTAGTTTATATAGGCTAATTTTCCTTGAAAGATTCAGATCTCCCAAATATTTCTTAGAGTAGACATCTGACCAATGATCTTGATCTTATCTAAGTAAATCTAGATGGCTCTATATCTGATGACGAATCCAATAAACATTCCAAAGGTGACCCCAATGACACACTTCAAGGGGTTAATATTCAAATGGTAGGATCTAAGGAAGCCAAACACTTTCTCAAGATATTTTAGATCGTCCTAATTCTAGTGATATTTGACCACCAGATCATCCACGTAACATTCCACCAATGTACCCAAGATTGGATTGAATATGTGTTGCATGGAACGTTGATAGGTGGAACCAATGTTCTTTAGACTGAAGGGCATTACCTGGTAGTAGAAGGTACCTCGTGGTGCCCTGAAGGTAGTGGAATCTTCATCCTTAGGGGACATTCAGATTTGGTTATATCTAGAATACCCATCCATGAAGGAGAGATCTTGGAACCCAATAGTGGTATCAATCAACAGTTCTGTCGCAGGAAGGGGAAAATCATCCTTTAGACAAAGACTTTTGAGATCCCAAAAGTCGATGAAGAATCTGATCTATCCATTCTTCTTCCTGACAGGAAAAATGTTAGATAACCATATGGGGTACTAGACCTCCTTAACGAATCTATCTTTGATGCTCTTATCAACCTCAGTGGTAACCATGGCACAGTGAGAAGGGTGCATCTTTCTGGGAGGTTGTTTGAACCTGTAGTGATTTTCTGGAAAACCGAGACAATGGATAGCGACCTAAGGATCTAGTCCTAGAATCTCATTGTAACTCCAAGTGAATACATCATGATGTTGCTTTAGGAAATCCACATATCACTGTTGCTCTTTGATAGACAAAGTGGCACTGATCAAAGTTGGTTTCAGATCCACCTCATTACTGAGGTTCACCTGTACCAATTCATTGACTATGGTAGAGACACCCTCTTAGAATTTAGGAGGAGAATACCTCAAATCCTCTTCTTTGTTCATGGAGGAGGTATCCTCAGTAGAAGGTTATCCTTCCGAGTTGACAGATCCTGATAGGACTCTGGCACTAGACTGAGCGGTGGTGGACACCGCATCAGGGGAATCCTACACTGCTGAAACCATGGGTATGAAAGCTATTGACCCAATCCCATCTAGCCTTTTACCCAAGGGACCATGTTTGATGATATAAAATAAATTGTGGCATTTTGGATTTAGCCAGTTTATCCCAACCCAATGAAACAAGAAAGTATGACGTATTTTCGTTGCCATGGGGCAGATATCTAGATACCTTATGGGAGTATGGGATTTGGGATCACCTTAGCCTAATTTTTATAGGAATACAAGGTGATATTATGACATACCTTAGACTTGAGAATGTGCTACCAACTCCTTTCATAGACAACAAATCATTGACCCAAGTTCAAGGTTAGGGCCTCTAATTAGTTGATCGAGAAAATGTAGGCATCATCCAGGTCTATCCATGGGTCGGTTGCAGCCGTAATGTGTTTAACCTCATTAGCCTAAATCTGCTTGTCCTTGGTCTTTTAATATTTGGAATCTAGGTAGTGGGATTCAAAAGAGGCAAAGGGAGACACATCACCTTTGATTATGCCTACTTGACCATTAAGGGAGTACTTAAGGCATTGGTGATATGAATAAGGGACCACCACGTGAAGGGGGATCCATGGACTACCCATCAATGCGTTGTAAGTGGTGTCTTCTGAGACAACCATGTACTCGGTGCTGGAAACTAGGCCACCGAACTGGGTCTTCAGGAAGATGCTTCCAACTGGTGTCTGTTCTGTCCTTTCAGAACCTTGAATTTTTAAGTCAGAGGGACTCAGATCATCCTCAGACAGCCCCATATTTTGGAGTGTCTGGGTCAGGATAAAGTTAGTCCCCAAGCCAGTGTCGACAAGATAATGGAGAACCTGCACACTGTTGAAATGTCCAATGATGTAAAGTGGGCGTATGTTCCCCTTAATGGGAGAAAATTCATCTTCTCCAGAGAAAGAGATAATTTCCTTAAATTCTTCCTGCTCGACTACCTCAGCATGGAAGGCTTATGCGGATGCTACCTCCATATCAAACTAGAGGGGGCTTCTTAAAACCTTGGAAAGGTCTTCACGCATATCCTCTGATTGTAAAAGATCCTTGAGGATAGAGAGATTCGTAGGAATGCTATAAAGATGATTAAGAACATCATACTTCCATTCCATGTGTGAACTTATACTAACAGGAGGTCATTCTGTGATAGGAGGTATGAAGGGCCCTTCTGCCTAAACCGGCGGCCGACTGGTGTGGGAAATGTCTTGCTGCTGACTAATCGAAACATGTGGATAGACTATTAAATGGGGGATACATGAATGATGCCGATCTATAATATAATGCAGCTAATTTTAGAATGATTGTGGTGGTTCCTCCTGATCAAGCAGTACAAACAGTGCCGAGGCAGATCTGATGCGACACGATGAGAAGGATGCACGTGCTGAGATCTACTTTGGGCTTACTATCTAGTTTCAGTGGAACGCATATCTTGGGTGGAAGCACTGACCAATGCATCCCGGTGACTCATATAACCATAGTTTTCTTGACACTGGTGTCAGATAGGGATGTTGGGAGGATCCGTCTAGTGATTTTCATCATCAGGTACCATGTAGGGGTTTAATATCTCCATGGTATTAACCAAAGAATACCCTTGGTTGTCACTTGAAGAATACTCCATTTCTGGATGGATTCTGGGAGAATTTTCCAACTTCAGGGGCATGAAATCGCCAAGAGTATGGGATGGCGATGACATTGGTGGGGGACTTTTCTTTCCCTCGTGTCGCCGATGCTTGCCCATATGGGAAGAGGAAAGATGATATGTTGACGTAGAAGAAGTGGATATAGGTAACACAGATACTTTTGAAGGATTGGGTTGATTCAAACGTGCACAGATAATTCCATGGGCATGGGAGACTTCCTTACAAGCCATCCAATTGTCATATTTTTGGCACCCATGGTTTGGAACCTTCATCCACTCACCTTCACCGTCACTATCACTATGAGGTTGTATGAATATAAATTCCACCTATGACAGGGTTGGACCTAACCTAACTATGTTGTTATCAACCAGAAATTGGAACCAATATTAATACACATATTATTACTTGATGGTGTTCCCTAGGATCTAGTGATATGGGAAGTATTTGGGGCAACCAGTGAGATCTACCTCTTCAGGACACCATGTTAACCGTGAATGTATATGAGGGTATATCCTCAATATCGCTTGGTGAGTTGGGTTAGTGCTGAATAGAATATAAATAAAGGGAAACATACTGCCCCAACCATATATCTAAATGTGGGGGGAAGCCTCATTAATAATTTTGCAGAGAAATTTAAAGTTTTGGATGCATCATTTAGGGAGGGTCTGATGGATACCGGGTGACTCAGGGCGTTGGTCAATGGGGACCACAACCAAATTGACCATATGACATTTCTAGTCAGTATAATCAAAGTGTTATTGAATCATGGGGTAAGACACCCACCGATGATCGAGAAAATATTGTGTTTCCTAGAGAATTTGGCAGAAGAACATGACCTCCTCCTCGATAAGAGATTCAGGAGTACTGAAGTTTTCCATTGCAACTGGCTAGAACATCTCTAGGAACTGATCTGCTGTAAGGATATCCCGAAATCTCCTTGGCTCAGACTCAAGATCCAGCCCTTGGTTGCCCCACTCATCAACTGGGGAGGTTGAGGGACTAGAAAAAACACTAAAAAGGACCATTGAGATGGTATAATGACTAGTGGAGAGTCTTCCGTACGAGCTAACATGCTGCTGCATCTAGGGATGTCTTCCAAAGAATGCAACAACTGAGCCACCACTTCTCAGGAAGATAGACTAGTGATCACAACTTCCCGCAAAAGGGATGCAATTACTAATGCTAGGTCATGATGTTACATATCCTCTATTGGTCCCCAGAACAACTCTCCGTGATCTTTGGATGAGGTAGAGAATGATCTTGTTGGCGATAGAGAGGATTGCACGACCATGACCCTGAAAGAGGCCAAATCTTCCCCCTCCTGGATATATCTTCAGAGGTAGGTAGGGATCTGGTGGACCTAAATTTCCAGAATAATGAGGCTTATACGCCTTGTTACTACCCCAACCCCAACATAGAGGATCAAGGTGAAGGTTCCATTATCGAGTTTCACCCCGCCTCAGAGTATGAAAAGTAGACAGTTTTAATCGTGGTCTGAAAATTCTTAGTATTCTTCCTTTGGAAGTGGCGAACCACCCTCTTTCTGTGAGATGGTTCTTCAAGACATGGTATGTTTCCTACCTGAGGATTAGCTTTGGTCGAACTAATACTGGGGTGGAGAGGACATTCTCTTGGGTATGTCAGGGTGCGAGGAGCACCCAGAAAAATGTCAAAAGGAATATATGAAGGGCCTTCATGCCGACTTGTTGGTGCTGGGGGGGATCCACAAGAAGTGTTAGAGTGGGTAGGACCTCCACTGGATCTGGTGGTAACATGTGCGGTGCCTCCATTTTTGTTTCCCTTAGCAGTGACGGTACGATGGGGACCTTAGTCCAAGTCAAACTGAACATGGGGATGACCTCTACATTGGATGCCAATGAAGTAGAGAAGACGTATGCTTCTCTGATTGTCGGGATGAGGAGGAACATCATCGGTTGTGGTAAGAACATGGGGAAGACACCCATGATGATGGATGAATGAGTTATGTGTATCTTTGCATCAACAACCTACATTAGGAGGAACAAATCCATTACTTGGATCATGGGTGCGAAAGAAACTTCCATGCTCGATGTCAGTGCGGTGGGGAGGGCCTTCACTCAGACTGGTGGTGGCATGGGGAGGACCTCCATGATGATCTTGGGAGTGGGGATGAACCATTCTCTCATTGGTGGTAGTACAGGGAGGACCTCCATGCTGGATGTCATCACTGCGGGTTGACACGTGACAAGCACTACCTGTGTCGGCAACCAAGAGAGTCAACCCAAACTTCCTGTAGGGAAGTTGAGGACTCAATATTGTTCAGGTGTATAATGCCCCTATTTAGTATAAATGGTGCATTTATAGTATGCTTTGACGGTGGCACGATCCACTGTAATCGTTGATGTTGATGACCCATGACAGGCGCCCTTCTCAACTTTCACCTGACATTGGTGTCGGGTTAACCAGATTGGGGCCGATGGTGCAGGTGTGTAACTCACCTACTCCTCAGCTTGTGGGACTGGTTGGTGGAACTGACATGGCATTGTGGGATCCCTCTTTATCGGCCCCCGGGATGGGATCATAGCCGGACTGGTATAGACTTCCCTTACCTCATTAGCGTAAGGGGGTGAGTCGTCAAAGCGTTCTGGGGATATTCTCTCGAAATAGTCTTAGGTCGGAGTGGGGAGTAGTGGATGCCTGCATGAACCTTGGGGTTGGTGTCAAATACAATATGTAGAATCCTATAGGTATTGATGGGCCATATCCTAGTTTGGGATAATCCCTTCTTCCTCATACCATTGGATGAGCTCATTGATCACCCTTCTCTGAATGAGTTCAGATGGTGATATAGGGCATGGGTGCCCATCAAACATGGATGTGGAGGCCATCTCAAAAGATATGGAGTTGCACGAGGTTACCATGTTGGTGTTTCCCCTTCCCCTATGTCAGTGAGTGGGTGGTGATCAGTTTCCTGACATAGAATCTTAGGTCCTTCAAAGCAGGAAGATTCAACCATTAGCGTTGAAAGGAGGAAAAAGACGTCTAGTGCCCCAATGCCTTCCATCTCCCCTAACTGGTAAGTAGGATCCACACTGAGAACTTTGAAGACCAGGATGTCTAACATTCAACTGCCCCAATCTCTAGTGATTTTCACGCGAGACCCACTATTTTCTTGGTGGGACCTAGCGCCAGATAGCTGGATCTGGTGACAGGCTTATCCACTAATTTCTTGAATGCTAATAATCTCCACATTGAGGAGGATAATTTCATGTTGGGTTCACCATTTATGTTTTCTACAATTTCACTGGGGTGCGTTCCCATCCATGGGGATGTGCTGGCTATTTTCCCACATTTCCTCTTTCCAAAGGTGGAAGACATCCATCGCTTGTTCAAGGACATTTTCTCCTTGATCGAAATAGGATGATCATATGTCAGTTCCTCCTTCCATGGATTCCTCCTCAGAACTCATTACCCAGTCTGGGTCTCCCTCATAGATTAATAATTTGTTCATGAAACTCTTCCCTCGTGCCATGTCTTCATATACACCAGTTAATTACACTTCTTCTATTAGAAAATTCCAAGGGGTCAAGTCAGGGTAAAAAACTTCGATCAGGGGAGTAGTCACGTTGGACATTATTGGTGTGTCTTAATGTTGAAACACTAACAAATCTAGGTTTCTTTCCCTTATTATAGGGATTCTTGATGGCATGTAATCCCGAGGAATCCCACGTCGAATGAGGGGAATTTAATTCCATAGGCATATCCCTAAGGTTTTCATCAGCTTCCCATGTTAACAGAGGGTATTTCGTGAGTTTAACGTCTAGAGGAGATGGATCAGATTGACCAAAACTCTGATAGGAGTGGATGATATGGGTACATTCCCAAGAGGGAGAACCTAAGGGGTTTCCTAGATGAGTGGATCGAAATGTCCAATGAATACGGATCCGAGGATGATTGGTTCCCTATGATGGGGATGCCAAGGTTTACTATTGGACAGGATTGAACCTCGGGGAGGTTTCCTATATACCCTGTGTAGATGACAGGGATAAAATACCATGTAGTTTGAAGGGGCGATGAATTGAGGTGTGTACAAAGGACGAAGACCTAGGAAAATACTGGGGCTTACACTCATATAGCATCCCATCACAAGAGAGACACTCTTGGTTGGATGGTTATGGATTTTGTGAGGCTTACGTATGGTTAGATACCTAGGCAGATGACATGATTTTACTAGGATGTAGCCACTCAGGTGAGAATCAGAATGGATATGGATATAGTGTCTAAGGGTAGAGTGAGTGAGGATGGAACTAACAGGACAATGACAGTGATGTTGGGCTTGAACCTCAGAGGGGATTCCTACATATCCCCATGGTTGGGAATCAAAGTCCACATAGTTCAGTGGGGGTTATGGGACACATGGGGAGGTGGCCCCTAAGAATGGATGAATGGATGAGAACAAAAGGATGTAGAACCTCTGGGATGGGGCATGGCCTTCCCAAAACACAGAGGCTCAAGGGAGAGACCAGGATGGGATATGAGTGATGGGATTGAACCTCACGGAGGATTCCTATGTATCCACATGGTAGGGGATCAAATTCCATGTAGTTATGAATGTGGCATAATGTCGGGGTGTATACAAAGGACAATGACCTGACGAAATGTGGGGGGTTACACCAGGTTAGAAGCCCGAGAGTTGGTCTGACGCCACTAAGGGATAAACTAAGGATGTGGGTCCCATCAAATGGGACACTGAAGTTTACCAATGTTTGGGGTTGAACCTCAGAGATTCTTTCTACAAACCCTACCTAGGAGACAGGGATTAAGACCCACTTATTTTAAAAGGGTTTATCAGTGTCTGGGGTTGATCCTTAGAGAGGATTCCAACCTAGGATACATAGATCAAAACCCACATAGTTTGTAAGCATACAGTTTATCTTCACATGGGATGAAAAGGGGAATACAATTTAACATCCTAAGGGATGAGTATGAACTAACATAAAGATGGTTATGACCGATGGTTGATGGGTTTGAACCTCAGGGAGGATTCCTATATACCTTTCCTGCAAAGGGGCAAGGATCAAAGTCTACATAGTTCAGAATGAGGGGATTGGGGATTACACGCTAAGGTGGACCAGGGAGGATTCCATGGTCGGTTCTTACTCTATGGCCATGTTATTCATGCTCGGTGTGAGAAAAAAGAGGTATAAAAGACCTCACGATCACATCTCAAAAGGTGTGTCTAGGAGGAATAGAGTGGGGATTACTTGTGGTTAGCTGCCCAGGGAGATGGAGATTGGGACTTCCTCTATGATGGAGGATTGATAGAGAAAAATCCCAATGGGAGAGGTATGAGGTATCAAAGGTCCCAATGACCATCTCTCCTCTGGACTTTATACATAGAAGAAGAAAGGATGAGCAAAGGTGCTACCTCTTGTGAGAAAGGATAGGGGATTACACTAAGGTGGTTTCCATCCCCAACGGATAGATTTCCTTCCATGCAAGGAGGATCTCATTCCATGTGAGGAAGATCTCACTCCCATGGATAATATTGGGTGTGGAAAATGTCTGAGGTAGGGCACCCCATGTATATTGTGCAGGGCGAGGCCACAGTTTAACGTCATTTGTTTGGGATGTTGGTGCTTGGCAGTTTAACATCCTACTGCTCTGATGGTGAGGATTCACTCCTCACCCCTATGACATACATAACTATTTTACTTTAACCATTGGTGAAGGGAAGGTACCGACAATTCTTTGTGGATATGGGGCTGTGGAGTGATCCATTGAGCGGTTCACGTTAGCGTGGCTATGCAAAAAAGCAATAGTCATTAGCATGCATATGTGAAGAAGCATGAGCCTAAGAAACACAATATAAAGCACCACCCCAGGGACCTTGAAATCACTTTGTACAAACTTGGAGGGCCATATGAGAGAAGGGTTAGTGAAGCAAAAGGGTTCACAGGAAGGGACCTTGCGAAGTTCTGGTTGTCCAGAAATTGAAGAGACTTCGTGAAGGGGTATGCTTCGCGAAGTGAAGTGGTCTAGCATATGAATGGGGTATACAAGTGTATAAATAGTTATTCATGAAGTGAAAGGGCTTTCAGAAAGTAGGACTTCATGGAGCATGGGTGCCTTGCAAAGTGAGGAATTGTGAAGTGATGTACTTCGCGAAGCACAATGATCCATCCTTAGCATGGGGTTCACATGTGCATGGAAGGTACTTCATGAAACATGAGTGATTTATGAATAGTTGAGTTCCCTTAGGGATCTCCTTCTCTTATGATGACCAGTGGGATTTGCGAAGGGAATCCCTACTTGAAGAGGGGGTGCATATAAGCCAAGGGATAAGTATTTCTCAATGCTCAAATAACTTGAAGAGCTCATTTTTCTAAATGATTTATAGAGAAGAGGGTGCTTTGCGATTTGAGAGATGAGAAGATGAAAGGTCGGGGTATCTATCCTTTTGGTCTAGGGGAATCCTGATATTTATAGGTTAAAGGTGGTGTGAAGCTATGATAATGCGTTTTGAAGCTGTTTGCGCTTTTCCATCGGAGGCGGATTGCGTCAAGTTTTTCGTAACCGCAGAGTCAACCATCATTCCCTCCACAGTACAGAGGCCTCCTTCATTCCCTTCCTGACACTCACATAGGCTTCCATAAATTAACAAGGGATTGCAGAGGCAACCACATTCCCTCTGCGGTGCGGAGCGTTCCATAAATTTCATTGTAATCGTAGAGTCTTCCACCTTTTTCCTCTATGGTGATCATAGAGGTGGCCATGACCTTGCGCCAGCCATGATGCCGAGGGGCTTCATGAAGGAGCTTCGTGAACCATCCCCTTTTGGAATTTTTGTACTTTTGCATATTTTTTCCATGCATACATTTTGGCACCAACATTAGGTATTATAGAGAGTCTAGAGGTAGCTATATGACTCAGAATACTGATCTACCAGGAGTGTCACAATACTAACCCTATTTCACTGTTGGTGAACTACATTAAGATTCTCATAGATTCCAAGTTAATCCAACTAATGATATTGGAGGTAGTAGAATGTTTCCTAGATGATCCAGTGAAAAAAAATGTTTGGTCCTCATTGAGGGATTTTTGGATGACAAAATATATATCAATGGGTGGACAAAACATGATTGATAGTTGTTCAAAAACCAAAATCACCAACAAGTCCTCTGAATCAATACTAGGAAGATGGTACTTCTCTTGGTCAGACCAAACCTGAATTAGTATAGGCTGAGATGAGGATGGAATCACCAATGTAGAAATGATTTTGGGTCGATCTACTAGAATAGGGGGCACTGCATGGGTCAAATATCCACTGTATGCTGGGATGACTCTTGGAGGAAAATCCAACTTCATGATCATATCCATGTAGGAAGGGGCATTTATAACTTCCTCATCCGTGTGGGTGGAAACATCCCTCTAAGGATCATCAAAGTTCTCACCATCATCTAACAGTATTAAACCGGACTATAAAATCTCTCCAACAGATTTTGTGGAGGTGAGATGAAGGAAATTTATGGTGAAAGTGATTTTTACACTATGTGTCCTTGGAATGAGGACATAATGTATTCCACATACATGTATCTATAGAGGGATATGGGGAACTTTTGGTTCTCTTATTTCAAGATTATGATCCCCAATTGAAGGGATTCTATCTTGTACTCTAACAATGGGCATAAAGGCTACTTCATTGAGTCATATATTAGTTCCAGATTTGAGAGGTTTATGGTAACATGATGCTTCTAAGGTAAATCACCTCGGATGGTCGGGATATCTCTAAGCATGGATTGATGAGAGTTACATGGGTTATGACCATGAGTGTTATGACATTCATTGTGGGAATGATCCCCATAACACGTTTTCTTCCTCCTACCCTGTGATGGTTCTTTATATAAGGGAATGTCTTCAGTATTGGGAGGACCTACACATTGATTGAGGGTGGTGCAGGGTATACCTCTACATTGATTTATGGCAGTGTGGGGAGGACTTCTGCATTAGTTGGTGACAGTTCAGGGAGGACCTTCACATTGGTTGGTGATGGTGTGAGGATGACCTCCGTATTGGTTGGTGATATCATGGGGAAGACCTCCAAATTGCTATTCCTTATCACAAGAAGACTCATAATGGATTTTGGTGTCACCAGTGACTGAGAGAGTCAACCCATCATTCCTGAGAGGTGAAGGGCATCTCAATTCTATTTGGGTGAAGATGAATCCCTATTCACATATTATGTGGATGTGATGGGATATGACAACATTGGTAGGGGACACTTGATATATAGAAGATTCCACCTACTGGGAAATGTTTTGGGTCTTCCCCCAATTTCGGTGTCAAGTGTTATAGACTCGGGCCAATGGAGCAAGGATGAAGTCAACCATCTCATTAACTTGTGAAACCGGTTGGTGTTTGTGTTTTCATGACCTGGTGGGAGAACTCCCTGGAAGATCCAAAGTGGTGGTTGCTGAATGTGAGGCTCAAAAATCCCCTACCTCCTCAGAAAAGAGGATCAAGCTGTTATAGTGCTCAGATGATAGGTTTATAAAGTGGTTTTTCATTGGAATGAGTGGCAGTTTTCCCATGCGCAACCCTTGGGGTTTGTGGGGTTAGTGAGGCGCTAATGCCTTAAGATCTTGGTAGGCCATATCCCTGGTTGGAATGGACCCTTATTATTCATATCGAAAAATAAGGTCATTGAACACCCACCTCTATATCAGATCAGAGGGTGAAATGGGATGTGGTAACCAAGTAGCTAAAGGTGTAGTGGATGCCATAGTGGGAGTATATTTGTGTGGGATTGTTACAACAATGTTTCCCATTCCCCTACACCTATTGGTGTTAGGTCGCCAGTTTCCTATAGATTTAGTCCTATAAGGATTTTGGATTTAGCAATCAGTATAGATATAATGAAAGTGATGTGCAAGGCCCCAATGCCATCCATTATTCCTAAAATGGTGGAGGGATCGATGATGATGATGTCATGGACCAAAGATTCCCAACATTATCTGCCCCAAGTCACTAGATATTTTCATGCTAGGCTCACTTCTTTCATGATGGGACTTGGCATAAAATATCTTATTCCAATGACATAAAAATTCATCGATGTCCTAAAGCTATTAGTCCCCATTGTTGAAGTAGAATATTTTCACGTCAGATTCACAAATTTTATTTCTAATTCTTTGGAATCGAAGGCTCACATCATCATAGCATTGCATGTTTCTTACCCCACAGTCCCACCTTCCAAAGGTGGGTAGTATTAACCAATTTAATTGAAATTTTAGGTTCCTTGATCAAAATTTGATAAGGGGATATTGGTTCCTCCTTCAATGGATTAATCCTTAGATCTTATATCCTATTTCAGGTCTTTTTTAGGGATTTAGTCCTTGTTTGTGAAGCTCGTTCCTAGTTCCATATTGAGGTCGAAGCCAGTAAATTACACCACTACTTTCTTGATAGAATAGAAACCTTTGGTCAATAGAGGTAGTAATTTTGGGCACATTGGACATGTGTAGATGTTGGGTAGGTTGGGAACCTATAAATTCTTCCTGTTTTGGAGGGAATCCATGTGTGATTCATCTTAGGCATGGAACCTAAGGAAACCTGTGTCGGTCATAAGGTTGTTGATGCCAAAGGCGTAAATATTTTGAGGATTTTTATCTTAAGAAATTATATGATTATTGAATGGGGTAGGTATATTGAATAAGGATATATGTTTAATGTATTGTGGAGATAGGTTGGTTTCACGTTTAATGTCTTCCAAGGACATATTGGGCGTTGTTTTAATATCTTGTAGGGATAGGTTGGGAACATGTTTAACATCTTGAGGGAATAAGTTGGTGGTTGAATGTAACCCCTTGGGGGAAGATTTTACACTTATATTTGGTAGAGTGTATCCTCAAGGATGGAATATTTCACACTTAGAGGTTGTCGAGAGTTAGTGGAGAGTGTCCCCAAGGGGTGAGATTTCAGATTTATGATTTTATTGAGTGTGTCCCCTAGGGGGAATATTTCACACATGGAATTTTGGTGGAGTGTGTCCCTAGAGGGGAAGATTTAACACTTGGGGTTATCAGGATTGAACTTCAAGGAGGTTTCCTTTTAACATGTTTAATAGGCAAGGATCAACTCCCTTGTAGTTCAATGTTGTTTTTAAGATCATGTTACTGAACTAGTCTATGATTTTTACCATCATTTGATAAGGATGCTCGTGTTGTTGAAGGAGAATCGATGAGGGATAGTGTGGGGATTACGTGTGAATGCTTCCTGGGTGTTACTAGGGGAATTGATGATGCTAATAGGGATTACAAGTAAGAGTTTCCAAAGTACTGATAGGATTAGTGATGATGTGAATGTGGAATATGTGTGGGAGCTTCCCAGGTGCTTCTAGGATCTACGGTGATGTGAATGAGGTATAAACATGGGAGCTTTTTGGGTGATTTTAGGAGTAGTGATGATGTTAATGGGGATTATGCATGGGATATTCCTAGGTGTTCCTATGAGTAGTGATGATTTGAATGAGGATTACATGTGGGAGCTTCCCAAGTCCTGCTACGGAACAAAAATAAAGTGAATCGAAATTAAACATGGGATTTTTCCTGAGTACTTCTAGGAGCAGTGTGATGTGGATGGGATTTATGTGTTAGAGTTTCCTAGTTGCCGCTATGGAGTAGTTATGATGTTAATGGGGATTATGAATTAAAGCTTACTAGGTGCTGTTTTGATCATAAATGGTGTGATTGGAGATTATGATTACAATTTTCCTAAGTGCCTCTATGGATAATCATTTATGTGTTTGGGGATTACACATGGGAGCTTCATAGGTTCCTCTTGGAGCAGCAATTATGTGATTAAGGATTACGAATGGGATCAATTTGATGTAGGTATTTCATCCCATGGTAAGGGAGGTAGTGACATCCCATGATGGTCATACATGTGAAATCCCATCTTCATCAAATAGGGTAAGGCTATAGTGCAATATCATGTGTTGAGGATGTTTTTATGAAATTTCACATCATACAACTAGGATGTGGTGTTAGGATGTTTTATGTCTTGCAACTAAGATGTGGATGGGGCTTACACCCTGAGGGGGACCATGTCAAGGTGATTGGATGAAATAAAAAAGGGACTCTATATCGAGATAGGTAATCCATTTCCCTCAATTATTCTACCTTTAAGGCTTACATGTTCATTTCTTATGTACCTCTAGGAGGGAATGACATAAACACTTCCATGGATGAGTGGAAATCAGGAGGCCCGAAATTAGGGTGACTATTCTTATAAGTGAGAGGAATTAGGGTACCTATTATTAGGATCTAAATGTAGGGTAATGGTGAAGTATATTCTATAATCATAGGGGGCGTTGGGTCAATGACCAAAATGTTTTTGCACAAAATTTTATTATACTGCATGTAAATAGGTTTGGATGAGACATGAGCTCTAGCATAAGTATAGCACATGGATTATAGAGGTTTGTGTGCATGAAATATTTGGTTTTGTGCACAAATGAAAGTTTCACAAAGGATGATTATCTTGTGTGAATGCAATCATCGTTAAGAGGGGTTTCATGAGAAACTCTCAACCATGGTCTAAGACGCGTTGGGGCCAATGTGATGACAGTCATGCAAGTTCTATACATTTGAGAGTCCACGGTGTTCTTGTATTCTGAGATGTCATGGAAGAGAGGTTTGTGTGAGCAGGAGAGGAACATCAACTTTTGGAATATCCATCCACAAGGTGTTCGGGGGAGGTTCCAATTATAGATGAAATCATCGAATGATTTCATATAACTTCACTTTGGAATATAACAGGGTTTCATGATTCCCATCCCTTTGTTGATGGGACTTGACTGCATAACATGTGGGGTTTGACATCTCCTTTCTCAAACAACTGGATGGTTACATGATAGTTTTTCATGAAAATATCTACTTTTGTTTGAACATGCCTTGCACATCACTTCAAGATTCTGAAGTACCCATGAAGCTCTTATCTTTAGTGTAACATTTGGCATGAAATTTCTTCACACATGGAACCACTTATCTATATTTGACCCTATAAATTTTCATGAGAGATTCTAATTAGCACGAGAATGTTTCTTTAGTATGGTTTGCATAACCAGTTTATGGAAAATTATCCTTTCGGGTTGTGATACATGTTTTTAGCACCAAAAAATGACCCTGAACCAGTAACCTAGAGCCGGTGTATACTTTTTTTTACATTGGCATAAGAAATAAGGAATCAAATATTGAAGGAATAAATATTTTAATAGTCTGGGTAAGCATGATACATACTTGAAATTAAAAAATATAACATAAATTATTATTTTTAGAACGTCATTATTCCACCAGCGTATCCATGCATATCAATAACAAAATACTTCATGGTTTCCAGGGGAAAATAAAAAATAAGAATGGGGTGAGCTCAGATGCTTAGTAAGGATAAGTGTACAATGAAAGATATGAATAAATAAGGAATAATACATATTTGAAACATCTAAAACTTACCATCAAGGCCCTATGCTAAGAAATCTAAATATTTTTTATGTCTTTCACCAAGACATATATATAAATGGGCAACACCTCAGCCAAAACCCTATATAGTTTGTCTCATGAGACCTACCAATGCATCAAGGGGATATAGTGGTCCCTTCACATCACATACTATGTCCAACACATTCCTCATATGAAAGGGGTAAATTACAATCAACATAAACGTTCATATTGAAAAACTACCATATGAAATGTTAATACTTTCACAATGTAATAAACATACTCATAAACTATCCAGAGCAATATGGTGAATGGTAATAAAATTGAACATCCTTAGTAAAACTAATTATAAACACTCCAAAGAAATAATAAGGATGATATCAATATAAAATATCCTCAATAGATATAAAGTACAATAAATGGTTTATTTTTTTGATGAATATAAATACCATAAAATATCTTTAAAAAAATAATGGAAAATAACCTTTACATTTGTAAAATTTCCATTTAAAGAAAAATGTTCACAACAAATCTTAAAAATAATTTTCTTTAAAAATAATGATTAATAATTTAAAAATAAATTTTCAAATTTTTACTAGTCAGGATGATCGAAAATTCCATTCATGCGGTACATTTTAAAATAAATATTCCTTTCACATTTTTGGTAAAATTCAAACGTGCGTTGTTTTGAAAATAACTTGAAGATTCATTTAAAACATTTTTTTAAAAGTAAAAATGGGTAAAAATTTCTTTAATAAATAATTTTGAAAAGGTTAAAAATACTTTTGAAAAAATTTTAGAAAACATTGATTTTTATGAAAAGGGATTTCTAATCGAAGAGAGAAATACAGTCATGTTTTCTTAAAAACATTTTCTTAATCATTAAAATAGTGCGGAAAATAGTAATATTGCTTTTAAAAAGTTCATGAATCACTAAAGGTGAATAAAAAATATTTATTTTAAGATATAAATATCAAATAATTCTCTAAATAGATATGTAAACATTAACAACCCTAAATAATGATGTGATTATGAAATAAACCCTTACCACTTTGTTAAATTCTATATCACAAGCCCCATAAAAGAAATAATAATAAAATTAAACATTAAATAACATGAAGATAAAAAGATTAATGAGATAACATATAAAATGGTAATTATATATATCACACAAAATAAATATTCGGTGAATATGTCATATGTCTCAAGGAATTAAATGTGAGATGAGGAACCCTTACCCTAAGACTGATTTTCTTCGTATGTGTCCGTAACTTTTGTATACTGGTTTTAAGTATGTTATTAATTTATAAAATAACCATAATCATATTTATAATATCATATATTATCCTATTACAACATTTTCCCATTCATTTAATAATAATATTTCATTGTTTTCATTGTTTTGGTGTTAAATTCCTTGTTTTCTCATGCACGTTTTGTCCTGAAATTTATAGTTATTGTATATCGAATATAGTTCCATAGTTACCATAAATATATTAATTATATAAATATCATATTTACTCAGAATATAAATTTTTATAACCATTTATGAATGTAGGATATGGAAAATGAATCACATCGCTTTGTGGAGATGGTAGGTTGTACGTACCCACGAGCGATGATATCATTCCATTAAAGAGTGAATGGGTAAAAAAGTGGGTGATATATTAATTTTCAAGAATCATTATAATCTCATATATATAAAATTTATTCATTAATTTTATCCTTAATACCTTCCATGTAAAGAATAAGAAAAAAACTAATCACATCACTTCGTGAGGTGGTAGTCTTCCATACACACGAGCGACACTATCATATTTGAAAAAAATAGAACATAAAAAAGTATATGTGATATGATAATTACAGAAGTATAATAATTTCATAAATATCATGTACATATATTAAATCCATTATTATATCCATCCTTTATAGTTGGTGATGAAAAATGAACTAAATCAGTTCGCGAGGCGGTGGTCTGTCTTATACATGATCAATGATTTGATTTCCCATTTGATAGAGTAGGATATGGATAAATATTATGCCATAAAGATAAAAACATAGAGGTATATATTATATACTGGTTTATTGTATTATAATTTTTAAAACATAATTGAAGGTGGAAAATAATAAAGTGTATGGAAGTGCTTTGTTAAGATAGTTACCTTCTCTATGAGAAACCACCTTTGGATTATTTCTTAAGGACCTTTGGGAAGGTATTTTGGGAGGAAAATAGGTATAGAATGTGTATAAGTATTTTGGAAGTTATTTTGGTAGGGTTTTTTTGTTTCAAAGGGATTTTTAGGTGTAAATAAGTGAACGAAGGGAATTCCATTTTATAATTGGGGAAAGTGAACCTTATTGGAAATTAGATAGAAATTTCCCAAAAGATTCCATACTGATAAATTAATTCACATGAAAAAAGATTCAAAATGTCCCTAGAATCTAACATGGGAAGGATAATATATAAATATGTCCATAAAATTGGATTTAGATGTGTTTTGTGTCATTTTTAACCCTTATATTCTTAGTTTAACTGCCACTAAACCCATTTTTACCTTAACCATGAAAAATAATTTTTATTGTTTTCACAATTAATTTTGGTAAAAAATTAGGTTGAATATATTATATAATATAAATTATTTTGATAAAAAATATATAATCTATTTTTAAAAATTAATTTTACATAATTTTATAAGTTTTATTTAAAATTAATCTTATAGACGGGACAAGAAAACGGGTTTTCAAAGAGAAATGTTCAAATGTTTACAAAGTTTTTATATCAAAATTAAATATAAAAAATGATTAAAATGAACTAAATTTAATTAATATATATATATATATATATAATTTAAATAATTTTACTTTAAAACCAATTGAAAATATAATTTAAAATTATAAATAATTTAAACAAAAAGGTAGTTTTCAAATAAAAGTCAGTATTTTTCACCATTCATCAAAAAATGAAACTTTTAAGAAGTAATAAAAAATTCATACTAACCTGATTTTGAAATTATTATTTCAAAAATGAAGTTCATTTTTTCAATTAAATTTTCTAAAATTGGTAAAAAAATAATTATAAATTATTTTCCCAAAGCATGAGTAAACTGAATTTTAAAAACATTGAGTATTTCCGAAATCATTTATTTTTGTTTCAAATAGTTAGTATTTTATTTCTAATAAATATATATCAATTTAATTTATTTTATTCAAGATTAAACCTTGTGATTTTAATAATTTAGTTATAAATATTAAAACTTTATATCTTAAAGACTAGTATATATTGGTCATGTTTAAATAATATCTTTTTAATAGTGTCATATTTCATTTAAACCTAGTGTTGTGTGCATCAAAATATATCAAAGAGATTGAATTTAATTGAAAATAAATATATCATAAAGTTCAAGGACTTTATATTCTATTCTAATCTCAGTTTTTCTTTAATACAAACTATTTAACTTGATGTTTATATTTTAAAATCTTGGGGTGTTATGTTATACCCCCTTAAATAAATTAATTCCTTGAAATTTAATCTTGATATCAATAGTAAAGGGTTTTACATTTGAAAATTCCATTATTTAAATACCACATCATGATAAGGGTTAATAAAAATACCTGTTTATTAGAGATAATGAGAAGTATGAAGTTCATTTTGAATAATCACATAACTAGGTTTCTAATAAGAACATAGGTGGGAATTGAAAACTTGGACATTGAAGAGAATACTAATGCACAAGGATTAATAGAGAGTGATATATATCATTGATCATAAGAAAGCGAGTGATATAAATAAGGCTAATGACCACAAAACCTTTAATCTGTGATAAGTTAAGGGACTATTTGATTCATCATAAATGAAGGTATTAAAATATCATTAGTGTTTCCGGATCCTTTTCCCGAGTTGAGGAATTATTTTACTATCTAAGGATATAATGAAATAAAATTACTTGATATATCTCTATTTTATAAGAAAACAATTTTTATTTTGTTTTTCTTTGATCAATTTTCACTTTACCTCTTACTCCATGAAATGAGTATCCAAGATGAAATTTTTATGTCTGAAACACTAAAATTAACATTTAACGATCATTATAATGATAAGTAATTCCTCATCTATTTAGATATTTTTCAAAACAAAAAATGGTTAACACAATTTATCTAATAAAACCCAATGTTCAACTTATTAAATTCCATATATTTTTAACCTTAAAAATCACACAAAATATTTTTGGCCAAATTAAAAGTCCAAAATTTTTGAAGGGAGGTCACTAAATAAACAATATATTCCCTAGAAAAAATAATGTGGCCCTTAATGTCATGTTCCAAATATGTGAATACCTTTATCACTCTAAAACCTTAAAGAAAAATGCATGCATCCAAAAATAAAATCATATGTTTTTTAATATATTCCAATGATCCAAACATGCAATAAAATCCAACTGTGATGACATAAAATATCAAACCTATAACAAAATTCATGACCACCAATACTATCCCATAAACATCTCTATATTATTATTTTCTCAACATTGTGCATATATTAAGGTTTATCCTACCTCAATCATGTTTTTTAAAATAAGTTCAACTTTCCACTAAATCAACATTCTTGGTCATCGTCATCATTCAACATATGCTCTAAAATCCTTTAAGAAATAGTACTAGAGTACAATCCTTATAAATTTAATTATTATAATAAATAAAATATTAAAAATAATCCTATAACATAATTATGGATTCTAAACATAAGAAAATTAGTCATTCCACTTGTTCTGTTGCAAAATTTTAGGCTTGACCATGGCCCCTTATCTTATTCTGAGGTATATCATCTTTATGCTTGTGGAATTCATTTGTGTATTAACCCATATTCTTATTATGGAATCATTGAAAATTGTAAATTTATTTATTTTCCTTATAATCATGATATTGTGGAACTTTTCCTCTAAAATTTTAGAAAACTCTCATTCCCTTCAAGAAACCACTATAGTTTTTCTTTCCACAATTATCACATTGAGGAAAATCATTTTTTCCCTCTTCCCCTTATACAATTTTTTATCTGTTGTACTCTTCTTCTCTTTATTCCCTTCATGACTATAACACTTAGAGAATTCTTTATCTATCTGGATAGCACATGATACTATGTCATCATATGATGTGAATGTTTGGAAGACTAGTTCCCTTCAAAATATTGGCTTAAGTTGACCATTATTACTCTTTTGATTATGCACATTAATTTGTTTCTCATTCCTTCCACAAGATTCCATTTCAAAATAATGTAATACACTATATTAGATAATAAAAATATGAAACATAATTTATAATCCCATAACTATTGAAACACTTAACATAAATTAAAAAATTTATTCATAGCTAATATTATAATCATAAAAATGTTTTATTTAGGAATGTTTTAAAATCATAAAAATATTTTCAAATCCTTCATAATGGGCTGTAGAGAAGATGTGAATTAACCCAAGAATATATTCTAGGAGTGTCAAAATAGGCATGTAGTAAGGCCTGTTTTCATGAACTAGGTGACAATCAAGTCAAGCCCAATGCACCCTTTTCAAAGTTATTACCCCTAGGTAAATTTATTACAGAACCATGTCCACTTGTACTATCCCGATAGGGATATATTAAAAGAAAAAACACATAATAAATCTTTTATAAAATCTTTTGGATGTTATTATACACATATCTCAAATTCTATCATAGGGTTAAGTTACCAAATCTATGTTTTTATAAATCTAGTTCCCAAGGGTTCTTATAAACATTGAATGATACAAACTTTAGTGACACCAACCCCAATAACTTAAAACTAGTGTTTTCTTTATTACACTGGCATACGATATAGGAAATATCATCATGAATATTCAAATAATTTATTAGTCTTGGTAAACTAGATATATACATAAATTTCATAATAAATTTTACAACATAAAATACCTAATTCATTTTTTTAGAATGACATTATTCCCCTTTGCATATCCCTACATATCAATTATAAAATAATTCATGGTATCTAAGGGAAAATAAAATAAAATATAGTGGTGAGCTCATATGATTAGTAATTGTTAGTTTACAATTTAATATATGTATAAATAAATCATAATCAATATAAGAAGGTAAATAATTTAAAAAATTCCATTTAATCAATAACATGAGAATAAAATGGATGGAATAAATAATGATTAAATAATGCCTTATAAATAATCACATGAGCTTGAAAACTTAACCATGGATATTCTAACTAATCAAATAATCTCATAGAACATTAATAACTAAATTATAAATTATGGAAATGCATAATTCTAGAAATCTAAAACATACTATTGAGGCCTTGTTCTAAGAAATATAAATATCATTGAGGCCTTGGTCCAAGACATCTATAAATGGGTAAGACCTCAGCCAAAATACAATATAGTTTGTATCACGAGACCTACCAATGAATTGATGGGATATATTAGGCCTCACCCATCACTTACTATATCCAATGCATTCCTCATATTAAAGGGGTGAATTAAAATCAATATAAACATACATATTAAAAAACTAACATATGAAATGTTAATACTTTCCCCAATCAATAAACCTAATCAGAAACCATCCATAGTAATGTGATGAATTGTAATAAAATTTTACATCCTTGTTAAAACTAATTATGAACCATAAAAATAAATAATAAGCATGATATCAATACAACATATCCCCATTAGATCATAATTACAATAAGGGGTTGATGTCGTAGATGAGTATAAATATCATAAAAGATCCTTACAAACATTTTCAAGGAAAATAACCCCTTTATTTTGAAAATGACACTAAAAAATATTCAATTTTTTTAATATATATTTCTTTGAAAATAAAATTGAAATATTTCAAAATAGTATGAAACCATTGAGTGTTTATGCCATATATGTTAAAATAAAAATTTCTTTCACATTTTCTATCAAAACCAAATGAGGATTGTTTTTAAAACAATATGAATATTCATTTAAAAATATTTTTTTAAAAGTAAAAATGTTTACAAATTTCTTTAATAAATCATTTTAAAATATTAAAAACATTTTTATAAAACATGGGTTTGGATGAAAAATGATTTTTTAATAAAGAGAGAAACAACGCCAACTTTTCTTAAAAACAATTTCTCAATCATTTTAAGTACCAAATATAGGAAAAATGGTACAATTACCTAGAAAAGTTCCCGAATAACTTGTGTTTATTAAAATAAATTTATTTTAAGGTATAAATATAAAATAATCTTCCCAAGGGAGACATAAACATAAACAATACCAAATAATGCTAAGATTGTGATATAAACCCTTACAAGTTTAGTAACATCTGACTCAAAAGCCCCATTAAATAAATAATACTTAAATGAAACTATAAATACCATTAAGATAAATATATTCATTATATAACATATCAAATTCTCATTATATTCATCACTCAAAATAAATAAGTCCAAAATATGGCATATGTCTCACAGAAGTAAAAGTGAGATGAGAAACCCTTACCTCATGTCTGATTTCATTCATAAAATTCCTTAAATCATGTATAATGTTTTTAAAAATGTTATTAATTTATACCATAACTTTAATAATATTTATAATATCATATATTATCATCTTATAACATATTACCACCCATTTTTTATAATATTTATTTATTTTCATTATTTCTAGTGTTAATTGCCCTATTTTATCAAGTGAACTTTATCATGAAAGATGTAGTTATTTTATATATGATATATTTATATAATATAAATAATTATATTAAGGATATAAATATTAATATTTACTCAGTATATACATTTTATAACCATTTATGAAATTCAGACATGTAAAATGAATCACATCGCTTCGTGGAGACGATAAGCTGTATGAACGCACGATCGACGATATCATTACCTTAATGAGATTAAGGGTAATTAAGTGGGTGATATATTAATTTTAAATAATAAATATAATAAAATATATATAACATATATTCATTAATTGTATCCTTATTACATTCCATGTAAATCATAAGTGAAACATGAATCACATCGCTTCACAAGGCGGTAGTATGGTATACACATGAGCGACATTATCATATTTGAAAAAGAATTGAAAGTAAAAAAGGTACATGTGATATGATAATTATATAACTATAATAATTTTATAAATATCATACAAATATATTAAATCCATCATTATATCCATTCTTAAAAGGTGGTCATGGAAAACGAACTACATCGGTTTGTGAGGCGGTTTTCCTTCGTACACATGATTGATGATTTAGTATCCCACTTCATGGAGGAGGATATGGATAATATTATGAAATAAAAATAATAACACACACACACACATATATATATATTATACTATTTTCATTATATTTTAAGTATTAATGAATGATTTAATATGGAAAAAGAAGAAAGAACATGAAAGAGATTGGCTAAGACAATTATCTTCTCCAAGAGAAACCTCCTATGGATATACTTTAAAAGACCCTGGGGTTGCTATTTTGGGAGTAAAAACATATTTATAATCTATATAAAGATATTTGGTAGAAATTTTCACAGGGTTTAGTTGAGCCAAAGTGATTGGGAGGTATAAAGAAGTGAAAGGAGGGAGTGCCCTTTTATAAGTGGGGAAATAGAACCCTCATGGAAATTATATGAAAATTCCAAAAATAATAAAAAAAAATAAAATTTTTCACATAAATTAAGATATATACATGTTTTGGGTCATGTTTAATTTTTATCTTCTTAGTTTAATCCCTAGAAAACTCATTTTTACCTTAACCATGGTAAATAACTTTTATAATTTTCACTATTCATTTTGGTTAAACATTATGTCAACCATATTATATAATATAAATTATGATAATCCAAAATATGGAATCAATTTTTCCAAACTAAATTCACATAACTAAAAATATTGAATTTAAAATTAATCCTACAAACATGATGAGAAAGTGGGTTTTCAAAGAGAAAATGTTCAAAAAATTTCAAAGTTTTTAGATCAAAATTCAATATAAAAATGATTCAATGACCTAAATTGGATTAATAAATAAATAATTGAAATAATTTTAATTTAAAACCAATTTAAACTATAATTTAAATTTATAAATAATTTAAATAAAAAGGTAGTTTTCAATTAAAATTTATTGTTTGTTACTATTCATCAAAAAATTAATGTTTTCATAAAAAACACAAAACTTCACCATATGCTAATTTTGATATGTTGATTTCCAAAATGAAATTAATTTTTTAAATTAATTTTTCTAAAATTAGTAAAAAATAATCATTAATTAAGCGTGCAATGCATAACTAAACCGCCTTTCAGAAAAATACAATTTTTTAGAAAACATTTTTTTCTCTTTAAAATGGTTATTATTTTATTTATAATAAATAGATATCCATTTAAATTATTTTATACATGTTTAAAACATATTATTTTTATAATTTAGTTACTTCCATTTATACTCTCCATCATAATAACTATTTTATAAGGGTTACGTTTAAATAATAACTTTTTAATAGAGTATCATGTTTCGTTTAAACTTAATGTTGCGTGCATCTCAAGCTATCAAAATGATTGAATTTATTTTAAATTAAATATTTAAAAAATTATTGAGATGATATATTCTATTTTAATCTTAGTGTTTATTTTCACACACACTACCAAACATGATATTCTTATTTTAAAATCTTGGGGGTTACATAATACCATACTTCCACAGATTGATTTTTAAGCCAAAGGAGGTTTCTCGATGGAGAGGTATAAATCTTAATATAGCTTGTTCAATTTTGTTTCTTATTCTACCATTTATAAAAATGTTGTATCCATCCAAAAATTATAATCCAATACCATCAATAAAATTGGATATTGTTATGATGATTTAGCTACCTTATTCCACCTCCTTTCATCAAAGGGGAAATGAATGTATAGATCATACATATGTGTGGACTACCATCTCCACAAAACGATATGATTCAATATCAATCACTAACTCACATGGATATTTATAAATATGGATTTAATAAATATATATGATATATGATATATAATTATGATCATGTAATGATAAAATATTCTTTATCTCACTTTATATTTGTTAAAAAATAAAAAAAAACATTAATGCGTACATATGGAATATTGTCTCCTTGAACAATGTAATTTATTTTTCTATATATACCTTTTATGGATGGTTATAAATATGTTTATAATGAATATATATGATATTTATATCATTTTTAACATTCTATATATGATTTAACCATGATCCAAGTATAATTACTTGAACAAGAAAACCAAAATATTCATGAGAAATAAAGAGACTCTAGTTTTGCTGTGTAAGAATTTGAAACATTACTAGGAATATTTTTGGAGTTAGGTGATGGGACGACACACAATTATGAGGCCTGGTGATCCCAAAATCAACTTTATAAAAATATTAAATATATTATATATTATGTGTGTGTAGTTTTCCTGAAAATTTTAATTACTCTCAAACGGAGTCTCAGATCGGAAATATGAGAACCCTGTTGAATCTATAACACATGGTTTACCATAGGCGTGACCTAAAGTTGGTTGGCATGGGACATTCATATTATGCATCTTTTAGGGGGTGCATTGGATAAATTAATTTATATAATTAAGTTATTTAATAATCCTAACCATAATAGATACCGAAGGTGGGACTCAGATGGGAAATCTGAGAGCATCGTTGTGCCCGAAACATAGGTTTTACCCTATGTGTGACATAACTGTGGCTAGGGTATGGTGTTTTTATTGAGCACCATTATGGGATAAATGATTAAATAATTATTTATTAAATTGTTTCATTTAATTCCCAAAACCATTTTCCCTCTTTAAATATTCTGTTATGGAAAATCTTCATGGTTAACTGCATAACCCTGAGATTGTTGAAATGAGTTTTCATCATACTTCATTAGAATATTGAGATCAGATGAAGACTGGTTATTAGATCGAGGATAATCATGAGATGAACAACCTAAACAATAGTATCATCACCTTCATCACTTGTGGATGCGTTCTTCACCAATGATTGATCAAAATTCAGGGCATGACTCATCAGTTATGATTTATATCCCATTTGATTAAATCATTGAAGCTTGTATTGTTATCTCCTTTAGATTCTTTGATTGTATGTTCTTCTCACAAGCCCCATACAAGAAATAAAATTATTTAATTTGTTTTTCCTTGTTTTTCCCATGTTCTCACAATAGATATTCCTGATATATAATTTTTTTTTGAGAACACTTGATCAACGATGTTTATACTTTTATTCTTGTGCCTCTCCTCCATCATTCTTTTCATTCTTCACCATTGGAATATGGGGTCACTATACAACATTTCTAGGGCAGGTTCGAGCTCAATTGAACCCCCAGAATTGTCGTGGTTGTGCGAACAGTGAGCGGGATGCTGTTTTGTGAAAAGATCAGATCACTACCATAGGTGAGGGTATGAGACTGAAGTGCGATAATGATGGAGGTTGATCCGAGGTTTTTCTGGTTTGGATCAGGCATCCCAATTTTCTCTGTTAACACGTGACAATTATGTGTGGTGCAACAATATTGGTTATGTGTGGAGGTCATACGTGGAGTCTCATGGTGAAGGCTTCTTGGCATATACGTGAAAGTGACCAGACATAGATCTCTTATGAGGTGATCATGTGTGGTAAATGTGGTGGGAGTTATTATTATTTTTAATAATAATAATAACATTAAAAAATGTGCGTGATTGGTTAATAAAATTAAATTTATTTAATTTAAGGGAGGAATAAAAATTGATTTAATTTTTATGATGGGAGAAAAATTGCTTGAAGTTTTTAAATAAAATTAGTATTATTTTAAAAAATGAAGAAAGGATAGTATAAGAGGTGCCTTGGAGAGACACTTAAAACACATGAGATGGGGATGATTCATATTTTTTCTCCTTGAATTATTTAATACATTAGGAAAATCTTAAAATCATTTATGATTTTTTAAAATAATAATATCTAAATGATAATGGATGTTCCACTTTGGAGTGATCTGGGGGCATGAAGGAGAGATTGGAATATCCTTGAGCATTGTTGTAATGACCCATACTATTATTAGTGAAATTTCCCTTTTGATTTAATAAAATTTCTTATTTTTTAAATTAGATATAGAAAACACATGCACTCGGTTAGTTTTATTATATACAATTGGATTTAAATAACAGTTAAGTATTATTACTGTTGATAATATTTCTTCTAAAGAGTGATCACATGACAAGTATAAATATAGGGTTTAAAAAAATACTTTCGACATAGAAAAATGAGGTGATGACCTTAACCAGTAGAATCATTCCCGATGAGGCCCATTTATCAAAGCTTCCAAGGGAGATAACATTTTTGGGATTTTCCCTAGGCCAATCCCAAGGTGAGATCCAGAAGCTTAGCATGAGAAAAACCATTTACGGGAGAAGTTCAAGCTCATTGAGATCATGACGCAAACCATGTTCACCGAATGACCCCATGAAAGCCCCACCATCACACACCTTACTATTAGGGTGTATGATAGTGTAATAATAGGATATGTATCAGGACCCTAGCATTACGATTATGTACATTAATTTTTATAGATTAATGAGTATACTTTTATTTTATTATTTTTTTAATGAATAAATAGTATTTTTGGTTAATATTAAAATTGAATTAAGAAATATATTTTGATAAATTAATAAATAATATTTTAACAAAATATTATTATTAAATTAATTTTATTAAATATAAATGATCATATAATTTTTATGAGACGAAATGTAATTTTTATTAATGTTTAAAAACTATTTTTTATCAAAACTCGTCAATTTTCAATAAATGTCATTTTTATTCTAAAAGTGAAAATTGTAATATTTATAAAATTAATTGTATAAATGAATATTATTTTTGGAATCAGGATGTAAAAATTATCCAATGGTGAATTTTTCATAATTTTCCGAGTCAGTCAAATTTTTGGGTAAAAATTAAATATCATATAAATATATAGTGTGTTTTATAACATCATAATGGCCTAGTAGTGATGTAATAAACACTATAAAAGTGATATTAGAAAAAATATAAATTTTATCTATAAAATAACGAGATTTTATATTTGTTTGAGTTATTTTATAAATCCTTAGCGAATCCTCTAAAATACATAACATATTTTATGATTTTAAGTTCATTTCTTTAATAATGTGACTCACCTCTATATAAGCAAGGCTAATATTTTAATATATTTATAACGTGGCCTTATAAACTAAATTTTTACACTCATATTTGTAAAAAACCATGGGAAAAACTATGGGAAGGTTTGTGGTTTTGAATATTTAATTTTATAGATTCCAAAAAATAAGTTGGTGAAATATTGAAGAATTCTTCTCTCATAATACAATATAAACCCACCCAAGATCCAACTTATCTTCACTAAAAATAAATTTAAAACATCCTTACTCTGTCCTCCCTTCTCTATAATCCTCCCAAGGCACCCCAATCTATCAATAATCCCCTCTTCAAGCTTTTTAAGTCACAGACTCAAGTAAGGGTTCTTTCTATTCTAATTTTTATCCAAGTTTCCTTATATTGTTACACCATTTAATTTTAATTTAAAAATTATTGGGTATGTTTTCAACCCTCCCACATAATTCCCTTATTATGTTTTAATTATGATAAACCCATTTCTCTCTCATTAATCCCTCCCACATACACATATTACCATGCCTAAATTTTATAAGAGTTATTCCATTTCTCCTCTTTCTTCAAGTTTCTTTATTTTTTTATGCCTTCAGTTTCCAAATTACTTATGTTGGGACATGTATTTATATGCCCATATTATAGTACCTTTAATTTATATATGATAACAGACCACTTTCTCTCTCATCCACCCTTTTTATGAATTTTTATGTCACGATGTTAGGCTGCCGAAATTGCACCGTGAATCTCTATTCCAAAAAAATTGTGTAAGTGAATATTGTACCCATTACCTATCAAGGGTGTTCAATTTTATAAACATATACCTGTTTATTGAGGAATTACATGTATTTATTCCACACCCTATTATCATGTAATAAATTATAATGATGAATGAATCATTAATTTATGATCTATGTGGCACACTTAAGCATGAAAATGAAATGAAAGTGACAGGTGTGCCCAAAATTATATAGTGCTATAATGAATTGAGTAATGTTTAGTATCATGATATGTCATGTTGGTAAAGGTTTTTACCTGATTCATTTATGATATGTTTCCACTATAATGTCTTGGAAGTTTAGCCTTGACTTATGATGCAATGTTTTAAGTTATTGCACATTTCCATGTTATGATTATCATGCTATATCACGCCTTTATGTTCATGTTTCTTTTATGATCCATTTATATTCCTATTTTCTAACATGTGTTGTCTTCCTCATGTTATTCAATGTTTATGCCTATACTGGGATTTATATCCTGCACCATTCTTATGTATGTCTTTAGGTTATCCCATGAAATGTTAAGTACGAAGGAATGTTGTGATCATGTAAATGAAGTTTTCAATAATGATATTGTATTTCATGTTTTAAGTTGTTATGTAATGTACCTAATTTACCAAGACACTAGAATTATTTATCTTTCAAGTTTAATTAAGTTTAATTTCTTGTCATTAAATCGTGTATGAATGTAATAAAAAGAACAGGGTTGTTATTGTTTGTATTAGAGGAAAGTTTAGTTATTTTTGGGATTATGATTAGAAAACTCTAGTGAAAGCCTTAATGATAAGATTAAGCATAGGAAAAATATACCTAAATCTTGGTTAGTATTGAGTAAGTGTTTTATCAAGAAAATAAATCCCTATCTATATATGAACAAGAGGATGTGGTTCTAGCTCAGATGTATCTAGGGGTAAAACCTAAAAACACTGCTTTGGGCTAGACTCTAATTGGAATTGGTGAACGAAAATGAGCCTTTCTGCACTCTTGGTTTGACACTCTCGGTGGATATGGTTTGAATAATTTATAAGCTTAGTATGAACCATTATTAAGGGGTGGGTGGGGGGGATCTTATAATAATAGATATTAGGAAATAGATCATGAATAACTTAGATTGAAGCCTATAAATTCAAAAGTTAATAAAATAAATGTAATTTATAAGTTATCCCTTTATTGTCATTGGATTACCCTTTATGTGATTAATAGTTTAAAACAATCACCCCAAATTTTCCTTTTCTTCTAACCAATGCCTAGTAATAGGAATAATTGGGATAACAATCGATGCAAAGATCGATGTAATGACTTCCCTAATGATATACCCAATCTGATGGGATATGGAATTGTAAACATTGTCACGGTACTCTATCAGTAAAATAAATTTTTGAATAGAAACCTAGATCAAGAGGAAATTACAACCCCTAAATAAGAACAAGTCGTAATCGAGATCTTCATGAGACAAAGGCCTCATACTTTCAATGGATCATCTGATCTCTCAATCACCGAAAAATAGATCAACTCCATTGAGAAGATCTTCTCCATCCTTCAAAGGTCAAAACAAGAGAAGGTTATTCTGAATGCTTATCATATGGAGGGTGAAGTTGGAAAATGGTGGACATTGATAAAAATTAAGAAGCCTGAGGATGATATCAAGGTGATGGGATAAAAGGATTTTTAGAAATTTTTTTGTGATAAATATTTTCGTCGCACCCTCTAACTTAAGATGGAAAGAGAATTGCTAGACCTTAAAAAAAATATGACGAATCCATCAGATCATACGAGGAAAACTTCAAAAGACTTTCATGATACACCTCTAGATTTTTCATTACCCCTGAATTCAAGGTTGACTGCTTGTTTTGTGGGCTAAAACCTATCCTACAGAAAGTACTAGTGATTTGTGACTTTGATAGTTATGAGGAAATTTTCCGATGTGCCCTTAAATTCGAAATGGAGATCGAAGAATCTCAGGGGTATCATGGGGATAAGAAGTAGAAGGTGAAGTAAAATTCTATCAGTTCGATAGAGAGATCAAATAGTGCCAAAAAATTTCAACACCCCACTTTCTAAATGTGTGGAAAGAAGCACCCTAGAAATTTCCTGAAAGGGATGAGGAAATGATTTAGGTGTGGGAAGGAAGGGCACCCAGATAGAAATTGATGGAAAGAAAAACCCACTACTGTGATGGAGGAAAAGAATTCTTCTGTAAACCCTTAGTGCATTGTTCATTTCTATAACTACAAGGAACCATGGAATTTATCAAACCAATGCACTAAGACAAGGGTTTTTAGAGGCAACCAACAACCTCCAAGGCAATAAGGGTGATATTTTTTATCACTACCATCGAAGTGAATCATGAAAATGAAGTGATGGCATGTACTCTAGTTATTCATACAAGAATAGTGAACAATTTTTTTTTATTCTGGTTCTATGCATTATTATATATCCCAAAAGTTTATTAGAACAATCCAAACACCACCATAAATCATGGAAGTAGAGATATCGGTGAAAACGAAAAATGAGAAAATTATAACATCCTATGTATATAATTCCTCCCATGTCACAATTTGTGGACTGAACTTCCTAGTAAACCTTATCATATTTTCCTTGGTAGAATTTTATGAAATTATTGGCATGGATTGGATTTCCTTATATAGAGCCAACATAAATTTTCATGAGAGGGAAATCACTCTTCATATGGAAAATCTACCCCTAATTCTATACAAGTGAAAGGAGGAGGTTGAATCTTATTTAGAACCATCATCCCCAAAATAGATATTACTACCATATGAACATGTGTATCTTTCTCATATGATCAAGTCTAATGAAGGAAACATCCTAAAATACATGCATATTGTGAGGGAATTCACTGATGTGATTCTTGAGGAATTTTCTGGTCTTCATCCTAATAGAGATGTTGAATTCTAGATTTATCTTATATTTGGGGCATTTACAATATCCAAGACTCTATATAGAATGGATATTGTGGAACTTGAGGAGCTAAATAAACAACTACCTGAGAATTAGGATAAAGGGTTTATACGCCCAAGTGCTTTACAATGAGGTGCACCAGTCCTCTTCGTTAAGAAGAAGGATGGGTCAATGTGCCTTTGCATTGATTATCATGAGCTCAAAAATATCATGATAAAGAGAAATTATAATTTTCCATGAATTTATGACTTGTTTGATCAGCTACGTGAAACACAATACTTCTCCAAGGTGGATCTACGGTTAGGATATTACTAAGTATGGGTGATGAAGGAGGATATCCTCAAGACTACTTTTAGTACAAGGTATAGGCATTAAGAGTTCATAGTGATGCCATTGCGACTCACTAATTCTCTAGAATTCTTTATGGACTTGAAGAATAGAGTCTTTCGAGATTACATCAAAAACTTTTTGGTAGTCTTTATTGATGATATTTTAATATACTCGAAAATTAAGAAGTTGCATGAGGAGAATTTAAGTACTATGCTAAAGACCATGTGAAAAGAAAATCTTTATGATAATTACAAAATATGTGAGTTATGGTTTAAGGAAGTATCTTTATTGGGGAATATTATCACAAGAAATAGGTTATATATGGACCCTTCAAAGACTAAGGCAATTGAAGGATGGACAAGGCCAACATCTGTTATAGATATCCATATTTTCCTTGGATTAGCTGGGTATTATTGCAGATTTTTGAGAAATTTCTTGCGATTTTAAAACCCTCTAACCAAGATAACTCGAAAGGAAGTCACGTTTTCTTAGAATGATGAATGAAAAGAGATATTCGAGGAGTTAAAAAGGAGGGTTATCAATACACCCATGCTCACACTACCCACGAGTGGAGAGAGTTTTGTGGTATTTAGTAATGCTTCGAAAAAGGTTTTCGGTTGTTTATTGATGAAAAATGAAAAATTCATTGCCTATGCTTTAAGGAAGTTGCATGTTCATGAGAAAAACTATCCAACACATGATCTGGAGTTGGTTTCAATGATCTTATCTTTGAAAATTTGGAAACATTACCTCTTTGGGTAAAAGTGTGAAATATATATGGATCACAAAATCCTCAAGTATATATTCACACAGAAAGAGTTGAATATGTACCAATAAAGATGGTTTGAGATGATCAAAGACTATGAATGCTCAATTCACTACCATCCAAGGAAATAAAATAAAATGTAATATTATCTAAGTAGAAAGGATCCAACAACTATTTAATTGATGAAAATTGAGAAGGATTCAATCTTCATAGACTTGAAGAGTATGGAAATGGGAATCATAAAGGAAGGAACATCATCAATCCTTTCACAAATGATTACTCAACCATATCTTTTGGGGAGGTTAACGAATTCTCAAAGAGATGATGTGGGAATTCAGAAGAAAGTGGAAACTTTTAGAAAAGGGGAATCCTTGAAGTTCAATGTTAATGAAGAAGGTGTTGTAATATTTGGGTTAAGGCCATGTGTACCATCAAATCCTAAGTTGAAGAAGGAGCTGTTTGATGATGCACATAACTCAACCTTCTCTATCCACCCAGGAAGCACAAATATATATCAAGGTCTCCAAGAACACTATTAGTGGGACAATATGAATAAGGAGATCATAAAATATACATCAAGATGTCTCATTTATCATCAAGTGAAGGAATAAAGGAAATAATCTAAGGGGATGATGCCACCATTACCCATACCTATATGGAAATGGGAAAACATCACCATGGAATTTGTCACCGAGATTCCTAAGACATCTAGTGGAAACAATGCTATCTGCATTGCGGTGGACCATCTTACTAATACTACACCCTTCATTGTGATTCGAGAGGATTTCTAATTAGATCAATTTTCATGGATATGCATCATAGAAGTGGTGAGGCTGCATGGTGTACCACTATCAATTATATTTGATCGAGATCCAAGATTAAATTCTATGTTCTGGAAGAATCTCCAATATACTCTAAATACAGAGTTAAACTTAAGAATGTCCTCTCACACAAAAACTAATGTCTAATTTGAGTTAGCTATCCAGACATTTGAGGACATGTTGAGAGATCTATCAATAGACGTCAAAGGAGGATGAGATCAACATCTTCCTCTAGTTGAGTTCTCTTACAAAAATAGTTTACACAAGAATCCAAATGTCTCTCTATAAAGACCATTATGGTAGGAGGTAAAGAACACCTGTATGCTAGGATGAAGTTGGGGAACGAAAACTGCTAGGTCCTGAAATGGTCAAGGAAATGGTGGAGAAGGTTCATACCATTCAGCAGCACATCAAGGATGTTCAGAGTCAACAGAAAATCTATGCTAAAAATCACCGACAAGACATATAGTTTGATATTAGAGACATGTTATTCCTCCACATATATCCAAGGAAGATAATAATGATATTTGGTAAGAACCGAAGGTTTATTCGAAGGTACATCATTCCTTTTGATATCCTTGATTACATTTGAGTGGTAGCTTAATGACTAGCACCCCCACCTAACCTATCTCAATTACATGATGTATTAAATGTACCCCTCTTGAAAAATAACATACCATATCCCTCCCATGTAATCAATCTAGAGGTGGTACCATTGGATAATGACATCTCTTATGAGGAGAATCCAGTGAAGATCTTACATCATAGAGAGAATGTTCTATGGAATAAGATAATACACCAGGTCAAAGTGTTGTGAAAAAACCAAAAGTTTGAAGAAGAAACATGGGAATTGGGAGAGGAGATGAAACAATGTTACCCTCATCTATTTTAATTTTAGAAATGAAAAATTTGAGGGTGAAATTTCTTAAGGGGAAAGATTGTGATGACCCAAACTACTATAAGTGAAATTATCTTTTTGATTTAATTAAATGTCTTATTTTGTAAAATGGATATAGAAAAGACATGAAATTCGTTTTTTATTATATCCAATTGGATTTAAATTAATGTTAAGTATCATTACTAGTGATAATATAGTCATTGAACAGTGATCACATGACTAGTATAAATATAGGGTTTTGACAAATCCTTTCGACAAAAACAAAGGATGTTATGGCCTCAACCAGTAGGATCATTCCCTATGAAGCCCATTCATTCGAGCTTCCAAGGAAGATAGAATTTATGGTATTTGACCTAGACCAGGCTGAATATGAGATCCAACAACTTAAGCATGAGTGAAACCATTTACGAGAGAAGTTCAAGCTCATCAGGATCATGAACCAAACCATGTTTACTGAACGACCCCATGAAAGCCCCACCACCACACACCTTACTCTTAAGGCATTTGATGGTGTAATAATGAGATATGTATCATGACCCTCTCATTATGATTATATAAATTTTTTTGTATAGAATAATGAATATACTTTTATTTTTTTATTTTTTAAAGCACAAATAGTATTTTAGGTTAATATTCAAATTTAATTAAGAAATATATTTTGAGGAATTAATAAATAATATTTTAATAAAATATTATTATTAAATTAATTTTATTAAATATAAATGATCATATAATTTTTATGAGGCTAAATGTAATTTTTATTAAGGTTTAAAAACTGTTTTTTTTCAAAACCCAACATTTTCAATAAATGTCGTTTTTTATATTAAAAGTGAAAAATGAAATATTTTAAAAATTATTTGGATAAAATGAATATTTTTTTTTAAATAAGTATGTGAAAATTATCCAATGGTTAATTTTTCATAATTCTCTGAGACAGTCAAATTTTTGGGTAAAAATTAAATACTATATAAATATATAGTGTGTTTTATGACATCATAATGGACCAATAGTGATGTAATAAACACTATAAAAGGGATATTAGAAAAAATATAACTTTTATCTTTAAAATAATGTGATTTTATATTTGTTTGAGTTATTTTATAAATCCTTAGTGAACCCTCCAAAATGTATAACATATTTTATGATTTTAAGATCATTTCTTTAATAATGTGACTCACCTCCACAGAAGAAACGATAATATTTTAATATCTTCAGCCCATGGACATATAAATAAATTTTTTCCACTATTCTTTGTAAAAAACCATGGTAAAAAACCATGGGAAGTTTCTTGGTTTTGAATATTTAATTATATATATTCCAAAACCTAAGTTTGTGAAATATTAAAGAATCCCCTCTCATTTCCTATATAAACCCACCCAGGATCCCACTAATATTCATTAAAAATACTTGGAGAACCTACTTAATCTATCCTAACATCTCTATAATCCTCCCAAGGCACCCAAATATCTCTAGAATCCTTTCTTCAATCTTTTTAAGTCACACAATCAAGTAAGGGTTCCTTCGGTTCTCATTTTTATCCAAGTTTCCTTATATTGTTACACCTTTTTATTTTCATTTAAAAATGATGGGGTATGTTTTTTAACCTCCCCCATACTACCCTTATTATTTTTTAAAGATGAGAGACCCATTTATCTCTCATTAATCCCTCCCACACACACTAGTTAACATACCAAAATTTCATAAGATTTATTACATTTCTTCCCTTTCTTCGAGTTTTTTTTATTATGTTATGCCTTCTATTTCCAAATTCCTTTTGTTGGTACATGTATTTATATGACCCTATTACTATAAAGTTAAATTATATATGAATATATACTCTTTTATCTCTCATAAACCCTTTTTATTATTTTTTATGTCACGCTGTTAGGCTATGGAAATTGTATCGTGAATCTCCGTTCCAAAACAACTGTGTATGTGAATACCATACCAATTCCCTATCAAGCGTGTTAAATTTTATACACATATAACTTTTTATTGAGGACATAAATGTTTTTATTCTAGACCCCTTGAATGTGTAATAAATCATGATGATGAATGAATCCATGCTTTATGATCTATGTGGCACACTTAAGCATGAGAATGAAATGAAAGTGATGGGTGAGCACAAAATTATATATCATTCCCATGCATTGGGTAAGGTTTAGTATCATGATAAAACATTTTGGGAAAGGGGTTTACCTAATTCCATTATGGGACTTTGTCCACTATGATTTATTGGATGTTTATCCTTGACCTATAATTCAATGTTTTAAGTTGTTTCCACATTTCCATGTTATGATTATCATGATATATCATGCCTTTATCTTCATGTTTATTTTATGATCCATTGATATGCCTATTGTCTAACATGTTTTTTCTTCCTCTTGTTATTCCATGTTTATTCTCTTACTAGGATTTATATCTCACTCCTTTCTTATGCATTTACTCAGGTTATCCCATGCAATGTTAAGTACAAAGGAATGTTATGGTCATGTAAATGAAGTTTTCAATAATGATGTTGTATTTTATGTTTTATGTTGTCATATAATGTTCCTATTTTTCCAATACACTAGACTTATCGATCTTTCAGGTTGTATAAAGTGTAATTTTATGTCATTAAATCATATATGAAGGTTATACTAAGAAAATGGTTGTTATATTTTCCCTCTTTATTTGAATAAGGATAAATAATAATAATAATAATAATAATAAAATATTATTTTTCTTATTATTTTTGGGAAATCCTGGATTGGACTGTAACATTTTCATAAGGCATTCGATTGAAGAACCATTAGTGGCAGTGTGATCCTGACTTTGAGATGGTCATTTCAAGACTAATATTGGATACTTTTTTTAGTTCATGGCTCTAGTCCATGAAGAACCCAATTATAATAATAATAATAATATTATTATTATTACGGGTTCTAATATCTGACATATATTATTACTGAAGTTTTGGAATGAATAACCTTCCATGATGTTTTCACCCTGATTTTGAGGTGGACATTTCAAGATCAATATTAGGTATTTAATTTAAATTTTTTCTTAGGCCCATGGAACATTTTTCAAGCGTGATGTGGTGAAATGTATTTTTCTCTCCAAGTGTCTGATTTGGGAAAATTAATAGCCTATCTTTATCATTTTTCTATGAGGATTTCAATAATGTGATCTATTCGGCCATTAATTTCTATTGAAAATATATATCGATGGTTTTATGTTTTATCTTGTTAGACTGATGAATAGGCTGGTGCATTCATCAGGTTTTGGCTAAGACACATCGTGTAGTACCCTTACATACTGTGTAGTACTACATGTCTAGAAATCCATGGGCTGTTAAGGAAATGACTAGGCAGTGAAGTGGGACTACATGCTGTGCAGACCCCTTAAATGACATGTACTTCATGAATGTATTATAGCTCTCATATCTCCTTCATCTTCACTTATATTTTGGCCCATGAGTAGCCTATCCTAAGTGTTTTTCTATGTAGAATATGATGTAGGCCTTATTAGTGTATTTTGAGATACTATGTGATATGTTCCTAGCATGATTCTTCTTTAAGTGACACTCAACTATGATAGTGATCAGATGGTATCATCGAAGGGTGGTACTCCTAATGCACGAGGGAACAAATCCTCTACCTATAGAGTGGCATCTTTATAACTCAAGGTGTAAGTCCTCTACCTATAGAGTAGTACCCCCTAACACATGAGGGTGAAGGTACTCTACCTATTGAGTGGTACCCCAATGGCATATAGGGGCTTAGGTCCTCTATCTATGGATTGGTACCCACCTGGTGCACTAGGGCATGGATCCTTTACCTTTTGAGTGGTACCCATAATGCACTAGGGTTTGGGTCCTCTATTGATACTTACCAAGTGTAACCCACTATGGAACTAGGGAGTAGGTCCTCCATGCACTAAGTGGTATCCCCACAACTCACTAGGGCATGGTTCCTCTTCCTACTGAGTGATACCCCTTAAATGTACCAGGGAATAAGTCCTCTATATACTGAGTGGTACCCCTATGATGAACCAAGGCACAAGTCCTCTATCTATTAAGAGATACTCCCCTCGATGCACCAGGGCTTGGTTTCTTTACCTACTGAGTGGTACCCCGTGACGAAATAGGGCATGGGCCCTTTACATGGAGATTGTTCCCCATGGAATATGTGGAATAGTGGTGAGGTGATGGTCCTCCATATGGTAACTTCTTCTTGAGACAAACAATATTATGGGAATCAGATATTGTCCCTTTTTAGAGTTGCAGGAAGAATCATTGTTCTTATATAGAATTTGGAGATGAAGACCCCCTTTATCTCTCTTTTGGGCTTCTTACTGATAATATATGGGTTTTATCATTCATTATAGTTATGGTGTCATATACTGATTGAAACGATTATTTTTGGTTTGAGATAAATACTTCTATCATGTCTTCTATCACTCCCTCATCATTTTTCGAGGCATCCTACTAAGAATGTATATTCTCACCTCAATATGGGATTTTCCTACACATGTTGTGACTTATGAAAATAAAATACTTATTAATGATGATTTTATAAAATCATAGGGATACCTGAATGAATTTTACCGCTTATAGTGGTTGGGGCTTGGAGATATATAGTTAAGGTATTTAAACATATAATTTTACATTTATTTTAATGTTGGTACATCTTTTCTAGTTGAGCATGTATTTTTCTCCATTACATTTCAATTTAAACTTTGAAACTCTTTTTTCCTTATATATTATTAAACACATGATTTTTACTCTAGATGTTACTATCTTTTATTATTATTCATCTACACTTCTTCATGGAGATGTTTAGGTGCATGTGTACATGTAATTTAGGAAAATTCCTCCCATTCTAGTTATTCCTTTAGGGGCTTGTAACAACACCATATCCTATGGAGGTGGGATTGGCATAGTTTTGGATCTACCTTCTGCCGGCCAGACAGGCCCCAATGCATTGGTTCATGACAGATTTGTATCAAAATGAATACCCAATATGAAGTGTTATGACACTTTATGGGTTTGAGGTTTAGGTTCATCCTTGGGTTAGTGTTTGGACTTATACCCATGATGAGGATTTGGTTGGGACTTAAGGAAATACTGTCAAAGTGTCTCAAGTGAGGCTTTCAGGACAATGAACCCGGTTTTAGTGTAGTGGCCAATGTATCCATACACCAAGACTCTAACTACATACTAGTAAACTCTACATACCAAGACATTGGTTGTAGGGATCAACGCTATATGGATCATATAGGATTGATTCCATTGATTTTCCTTCTTGAGTCAACTCCACAGATTTTCTCTTTTACATGATATATCTTGATAACATTCATGATTATTCCACAATGAAAGCTAGATAATATTTTAGATATAGTTTCATAATGATAACTTTTTGGGAAATGAGGGCTCAGTTTAGTGACCCACCCATGAGGTATTTTCTCCAAGTGGGCATTGAGAAGTGATACTTCCTATTGAGTAGCGCATGGATACTTCTATGGATCAGAAAGATGATCATCCAAACATTGAGAATTCGATATATACAGTTGGATAGGAAAAGATACGTTCAATATTAGCATGTTATACGAGTTCTAGAAATGGAGACTGTTGAGGTTTCACGATGAGACAAACCCTTAGGAAATAGAGTTTTGACTAAAGGTAGTGGTCAGAATTTTTCATCTTATGTGGACCCCAACTGATAATATGGTTATATTGGTGTTTATTCTTCTATGTGAAACCACTTTTTTGCTTTGGAGGTACCGGTTTTGAGTGTGAATCATGAGTTTAACATATAGAGATATCCCATGATACATGTTGAGACAGACCCCCTTCAAAAGTAGTTAAGGGCTGGAATGAGCATGAGGTTTGAATTTATAGCATGGATAGGACCCCTCATGATGGTGGTCTGGGTGGAAAGACTATTATAAGGTGAAATAGGGCATTGTTAGAATCCTATTTTGGTAATGTTTCATGTGGCTTCATATATGCATAGAGTAGGGATACTTCCCCCACTGAAACACATTCTTGTGACATGATCTAAAACTATGCAGGTGAGTCAGTGCCATTAGAAAGTGGACAACATTGAGGTGTGGTGGATGAGTTCCCTTAACTTAAGTGTTTGAGGCCCTTCTGATGTGCTAAGGTGTCTGAGTGAGCCCTGGTTGTGGTGATCATGTGAGAAAGGTAATGGATAGATTCAAGTGGTAGGATATTGTGGCTCAGGGGCTTCAAGTATGGTTCAGGGCATGACATATTTCTACACTGATAAAACTATAGTTATAGAAGAGAGTTGTAAACCATATTTCCATATACATATCCCCTTTTCAATACCTAGTGATACCAGTAGGGGACTTTTTTTATCAACCCTAATGATGGAGTCTCATGCATAGAGGACTGGTGATCACCCATTTATGCCGATAGTGTGACTTGAATCTATAAGGGGAGAGCGAGATCCTCACATGAAGTATTTATATAGTGAAAGTGGGACCCTATAATGATTTACTTAGTAGGGGATTGTTTTTTTACCATCCATGATTAGATTATTGATACCAATTAGTGTAGTAGTTCTTTCATTTTGTTAGGATGTATTTTTCTTCCTTTGATAAGGAATGATCCCCGAACAAGGTAGGATGATATTATTTATAGGAGGATGTAGTCAATTCCTTATAATTTTGATAGTATTACCCTTGTAGTAGAATATTATATGAGATTTCAATTTCCTGTGATGGTGGTGAAGTATATGGGAATCCTTCTTGAGGATGTGTTGGGTTTACCTCACCATATAGAGTTTTATTTATGCATTTATTTTAACCAGGGTGAACTGATATTTGTGTTATCATATCTGATGACCCCGTCTAGATGTGAGAGATGGAGGTGTAGTTAGAGGAGTCTACAGAGCCAATGATTCATAAGACCCAGTGTGTTTTCTTGGTTAGCCCTGCGTTGTTCACCTAAGAGGTAGATGAGATCTTGAGCTCAGGTGTGGATTGGTGTCACCTAATCTAGGTGACTATCTAGGAGGAGTATCCACCTATTAGAGTTGATGAACTATTTTCCTAGTGGTTTGGGGTGAAGTGGTTCTCAGAGATAAACCTCAGGATGGGTTATCACTGACTCCAATTTTGATAGGTGGATGTACTAACCATGGTTTTCCAGGGCTGATGTGGTTTCTTGGAGTTCTTGGTGATACCCTTTAGCATGTTTGATGGACCGGTAGAGTTCATAAGAATTATGATCCATATCCTTAACCTTTCTTGTATGGGTTTATGGTACTCTTCTATAATGGTGACCTTATGTCCTCAAAATCATAGATGGAGCACAAAACACATAGAAGTGTGGTTATATACATGCTCTATGAGTGCTAGACCAATGGAAACTCTCATGGATTCAGTTCTAGATTCGAAGGTGAACTTTTAGGAATGTATATTCTTAGACATGGGAGTGACCATGGACCCTGTAGAGGTCGATGAGGCATGATCTTGAGGGCCACCCAGGGTGTGGACATGATAGAAGATGCTCACAAAGAGGTTTTTTGTCCACTATTATTGTGCGAGGTGATAGAGAAGTTGACCTCTATATAGTTAGGCCAGGTTCTTAGTGTTCTCCAAATTCCATAGTTGATGATGTATGTGCATGAATCATCATATGATACAGACCTAGGTAAGATGGACCCTGAGAGTGGAGTTTTCTTTTTCATGGAGATAGTGGCATTGAGAACCAGATGAAAAATACCCTTTGTGGGAAATTGTTTTCCTTGGGTGTGTGTTTGTTGGTAGCACAAGAAACCATAGGGGGGTACCGTCGGAGTGGGAGAAATAGTTGAGAGCTCATTATCCCCACCCTATTCCTTAGTTTTTAATGTTGAGATATGAAAATATTTGAATATGGGAATAATTTAGAAACTCGGATTTTTCCATGTAAGGCATTAGAGTATTCCTAGGAATATGTTTGGAGATATTCCTAATACGAAGAAGAATTCTGAGGCCCGGTGATCTTCTAATTAGCTTGATAAAAATATTAAATATATTTTATATTACACACTTGTATTTTCTTGAAAAAATGGAAGAAATATGAAACTGAGTCTTAAATAGGAAATATGAGACTAAGGATAAAGCTATAGCATGGGGTTTACCCTAGGCATGACCTATATTTGGCTGGCACATGATGTTAGGATGATGTAGCCTTTGGTGGGTTCATTAGATTAATTAATTATGTAAATTAACTTATTTAAGAACCCTAACCCAAATAAATCACAAATGGGGACTCTTAGAGGAAATCTATGACCACTATTGAGTCCAAAACACAAGTTTTATCCTAGGTGTAACGTAAACATGGGAAACATTGGGTTTTTTTATTGAGCGTCATTATGGGATAAATAATTTAATAAATAAATTATTATTTATGTAATTGTTTTATTTAATTCCTAGAACCATTTTCCCTCTTTAAATATCCTATTATGGAAAATCTTTAGGGTTAGCTGTATAACCCTAATATTTTTAGAGGAGTTTTCATCATCCTTAATTGGTGGATCGAGATCATATGATGACCAGTGATCAGATCAAGGATAATTGTTAGATGAATGATGTACACATTGGTATCATCTTCATCAATATATGATGTTCTCTTCCCCAATGATCGGTCCATAATCATGGTAATACTCAGCAATTGTGGTTTCTCTCCCTTTTGATTAAATAGTTGAAGCATATATTATTATCTTTTTTTGATTCGGTGATTTTATTTTCTTTGCATGGTCCCCATAGATAAATTAAAACCATTTAATTAGTTTTATCACTATTTTCTACAAGTTCTCACCACAAATATTCCTGATATATGATCATTGGAAAAGAATTCTTATTCATCAATGTTTTCACAATTTTTCATTTTCCTCTCCTCCAATGTTCTACTCCACCATTAGACTATGGGGTTTAAACTTGAAATTGATGAGGAATGTTCAAGTGTGATCAAACCTCATGAACATGGTGGTTGTGTGAACAATGATGGGGATGGTGTTTTGATAACACATCATCTTTGTACCATAAGCGTGGGTACATGATCGAGGTGAGAAAAAGAAGGAAAGTTGATTAGAGGTGGGTTGTGTTTGTATCAAGAATACTCATTTTCCTAGTTGATGCATGATGATAATTTATGGTGTGATGGGATTGGTTCTGAGTGGAGGTCATGCATGGAGTCTTTGGGCAGATGCTGCTTGACGTGGGCGTGACTTGGGTCGAACATAGATCTATGAATAGATGGTCAGACATGGTTAATGCGATGAGTGTTATTATTATTTTTAATTATAATAGTAATAATATTACAAAAAAGTGTGTTTTAGTGGTTAGTAAAATTATATGGATTTGACTTAATAGAATAATAAAAATTGTTTTAATTTTTTTGATGTAAGAATAATTTGTTTGATGTTTTTAAATGAAATTAATATTAGTTTTAAAAAATTAAGAAAGAATGGTATATGAGTCTCCTTGGATAGATGCATAATTTAAGACACCAAGCTTCCACGATACGCTTCTCTTTGAATAATATAGTAGCGTGTGTTGTACGCAACTTCGAGTTCTAACACACACCACAACTAATCAAACTAGCCATTATGAATAGTAATACACACTTTTTGAAATTTTATAAATTTTATCATTCAAAATGGACTTCATTTTTTGGATTAGGAATATTGAAATTAGCTTAGGGTGATTTTTTTGTTTTTTTCTGAAAACTTTAAATTTTTAATGAATAGTGAAAATTATGAAATATTAATTAAAAAAAATTTAATCAAAATAATTAATAGTGATAAATTATGAATTTGAGTGATTTTAAAGTATAATTAGATTATATTTTTACCATTTAATCCAATTTTGGTCTTTGGACAAAATTTTACATTTAAACTGGACATAAGCAAGTGCCAATCTTTTGATAGTTATTATTTCTTAAAAACACGCTTTTTTGTTTTGACAACGGGAATAAATTTTAAATTAATTTCTGCCACTTCTGTATTTTGAATTTAGAAAAATCAATTAAATATTTATAATCAGGAGGTAAAAATTTTGTAAATAGGTAACTTTTATTTTTAGACATTTTGAATAACTACTTCGGTAAATATTTTATTTACCCTGGTTAAATGGTAAATCCAGTAAATAATGGTAAACAAAATAATATTATAATAATATTAAGTTACCATAAAACGTGTCCTAACCCTATTGGTTGATACATGTCCCACTATGAGCATATTTGGGTCGATTGTGGGACCCCATGGAGCCACTTTTAAGTGATAATGACACTTTATATTAATTAAGTTAATGTAAATACAAAAATGACATAAGCATATATCTTTTATCAAAACAATTTTTACATAGGGTTATATATCTTATATTTTCTAATATAAATATTCATTATAAAGCTAATAATATTTCCTACATAATGGTATTTTATTTATAATTTTTAGACATTGAAAAATTAAATATATTAATGACACAATAATGATGCAGTATTTTCTTTATTAATGAAAGAATCAAATAATTGGTATTATAAATGTTAAAATAAATATAATTTGAAAGTATTGAATGAAATCCACGAATTTTATTGGTTAATATGACATGTTAGTATTTCTTAAATGAATTTGGTTCGAATTAATAAATGTTTTAAGACTTTAACAAAAAACATTTATTAAATAGTGTCAAAATTGGCATAAATGAGTTTTTAAAAACAAATATTATATTATAAATTGATATTCTATTAATAAAAATATAAGGTTTGGAAAAGAGACTTATATAATGATGGGTGTATCATTAATGAACCACTTGGGGTTCTATAGGAATTATATAGTAAGTTTATTAACTATATAATATAAAAATACAAAGAGACAAGGTAAATGTCAAACTAATTAACTAAGAGTTTAAACTAAAAGATATGGTTAATAAAGTGACCCAAAACTGTCTAAAACCTATTTGTTGAGTGGTTTTAGACCTATACCATCCTTATACTTTAAATAAGTCACTTAGGATCCATTAGAAACCGAATATGAATTTATTATAAAATAATATTTCTAGTTTTTTCTAAGGTTCCCCTCACCCCTCTTATAAAAGGGCACTCCCCCTTCTCTCTAATTCACAACTTCAAAGCCTTTTGGCTCAGCCAAAATCTACCAAAATATCCTCCCAACTATACTCCCATCATCTTATAGGCCTTCCTTTATTCATAAATCCATCTTAAGGATCCCTTTTGATCAAATCAAAAGAAAGAACCCGAAGAAGAGGTAATGATTTCACCACCCTCTTTCAAGTTCCTTTCTTCTTCCACTTATTATTTATCTGTTATTTCCATTATAAAATAATAAATCCAGTATATTCTATATAAGTTTATGTTATTATAAATATTGTACAACCATATTCAGTATTCTATCCATCCTTTGAATGACATGTCACTATATGTGCTTACATACGGCTTACCGTCTCCACGTCGTGGTGTAATTGTTATTCAAAACATTATTATTTGGATGGGTATGATAATGATGTGTAATTGATGTAAATAATAAATTTAACTTGATAATTATTCTGTATATATGATATACCATCCAATTATATATTATTTTAATATTAAAATAATGATATTGTCGCTCGTGCTTACGTACGGACTATCGTCTCCACGAACGCGATGAGATTCATTCCCCATCATATGCATTCAAGTATAATTATAATTTTATGATTAAAAATAATTTTTAAGGACTTGATATCATTCTAGATATGAATAAGATACAACCTATCCATAACAAGCACGACTTATGTAACAAAACATATAAAAGAAAAGGAGTAAGTTAACACCCGAAACGACGATAATACTAAGATATTATTAACAAAGAAATGTTAAAAGATCATATATGATATAATATTAATGTATGTGATTCTTTTATAATTTAATAAAAATTATTTCACCATTATACAGTAGGTTAACCTACCCTCGACCAAGGAAAATTACAAGGTAAGGGTTAATTTCACAATCTCTTTATTATCCGTGGTTGTTTTTACGTAAGTATCTACTGGGACCTCTTTATCATCCACATCCATATTTATTAAAAATGTATTTCAAAACATTATTAATATTTTATAGACTATGGTTTAATGTAATTTATACCATTTTTTGACTTTTTATATGATTTTTATAAAGGAATATTTCCGTCTTTTTTCAAACAAGGTCTTTTTTAACCTTTTCGACAAAATTAAGGTAAGAATGTCTTTTTTAAATTATACGGTGGGTGTGGCTATTTTCTGCAATTATAAAATTGTCGAAGCTTCCCTTACAATCTTGTGAGAATATTTTCAAAATAAATGTTTTATTTTATAATTATATGACTTTTAAATGATTTCAAAAAAAGTGATATTTCTCTCAAATAGTTTTGATTTCTTCTATTTCAATATCCTTTGATGGATTTTAAGCTTATTTGAAGTTGATTTATTATGATACAAAACTTCCATATTTTATTGATGGTTTTGTGATATGTTTTACTGTGGATGTGTTATTTTTATACCATTCATGGTTTATGGATAAATTATTAACATTTCGTATGCTAGTTTTAATACGAATGTTTATGTTATGTTTAAACATGTTCATATGAGGAATGCACCGGACTTAGTAAGTGACGGGTGGAGCCCACTATAGCTCCTCGATGCATTGGTAGGTCTCATGAGACAAACTAGTGTCTTGGAACAAGGGCTTGACAAAATATTAACTGTAGTTTTGGCATAAGGCCTTGACTATGTGGTTATGATAGTCTGGCATTATGTATTCCATCATTATGAAAGTGGTTATTGATATTTCATGTGATTATTCAATTAGTATAATATCCATGTGAATAAGTAAATGAAATTATTTCATTTTATTTCTGCCATATTATGCAGAAGTTCAAGTTTAAAAGGATTTTGTTTTAGTTATACACTGGCTTAAATGTTTATGCTTATTTATGAAAGTTTTCGCTATATTTTTATCCTTACTGGGCATCTGTGCTCACCCCTTTCTATGTTTTATTTTTCCCAGGATGTGAAGAAGTATTTTATGAATGACCTGTAGGGATATTATAAGGGGATATGGGTGTGGTCTATGGAGAGAAGATGTTGTTGTAGTTTTTCATTTTATGATGTAATGTAAACTTTATGAATGTATCCAGTGCTTACAAGGCTACTAAACTAATCGGTATTTCAAGACTTGATCTTTTGTGATCATGCCAATGTTATGTAATAATGCACTGACTCTGGGTAACTGGGGTCAGGTAATTACAGTTGGTATTAGAGGAAATTTAGTACAAACATTGGAAGCTAGATTTAGATAAAATCTGATTAGAGCACATAGCCGTAAGATAAAATTTTAGGATTAATATAGAAGAATTTCCGAGAATTTTGGTATTGTAGAGATTTTGTGAGTTTCCCAAGAAACACACCCATGTATGGATACGAGCAGGTAGAGGCGGCTCTGGAACAGATGTACCTAGGGGTAAAACATGAAAACACTGCTTTGATATAGAATCGAACGGGAATTGGTGCACGACAATGGGACTTGCTGCACTCTTGGTTACTACACTCTCGAGGGATATGGTTAGGATAATTCTAATTTTATTTACAAATAATTATGAAGGGTTTATGAGTATATAATTATATCATCCTGCCTTTTTATCACATAAACTTTCATTACATTTTACAAAACTGAGGATCTTTAAGGTTTAGTGTCTTGGAAACTAGGAACTTGAAACATGAAAACATAAAAAATTCTTCTTAAACACTTGAAAGGATTCTCCTCATGTTCACCCTAGGCTCATTACTACATCTCATAACCTGGGGACATACATCAAAAGAAAGGGTGAGTAGAAGGCCCAGCAAGGGAAACAAGTGAAACATTTTACATATGAACTTGAGATACATCAATAAAGTCATGAAAAGAACTTTAAGGCATGAAAATGAAATCATGAGGCATATCATAATAAAAATAAAACTTTTTCATAACTTTAAGATGTGGCTACATCATTTAACATAGACAATCATGAACATATCACCAAGGTCCATCCCCAAGGTGTCATTTGAAAATTACCAAGGTTATTCACCAAGGTATCGTGAAAATTGTAATCTCTAGTGGTTACATCATTACCCAATGCATTGGAGCGCTATCAGGGCGCACCCTTAAATTTGCATTTATTATCATGTGAGCTACATATATCATCATCAAAAATTTCATAAATAACCCATATAGCATAAAATAAATGGGTTTCATTTCATAATCATAATGTTTTTAAAAACTGTTTTAAAGACATGATCTTTACGTCACTTTAAAACCCACAGAAATGGAAGGTGGGTATCATGTATGTAAATCCCATAATTTAAAATAGAAAATTTTGGTATATATGTGAATACCCCTTTATAAGAAAGATCTTTGAGTATTCACTTAATAATATAAAAGAACTTTAGAAAAGGAGAGAGACATTTTGAGACGGAAATTCTGCAGCGTAACGACTATGTTATGAGGTTTTAGAAGACATTAAAAAGAGAGGGAAAATGGGAAAAACATTCATAAATGACCCATAAAATAGTAGATGGACAGAATAAGAAGGATACATGATCATGGTAATGAAATTTCAAGGACATGACATTTGAAATGAAAAACATGGAAGGAAGACAAAAATTATATTTCTCTTATGAAAGTTCGACAGCCTAACGGCGTTACTTAAACTTCAAACAAAATGATTTGAAAAGATCAAATAGGGTATCTCATCATGTGAACATAAGAGTTAAGTATGATAGATATAGAGATAATTCCCCAACATAATTAAAAAGGAACTTTAAAGATTTGACATGAAAGTAGAACTTCAAAACGAGAAGGGTGAAGAACCACTTAAAAATTCGGCAGCCTAACGGCGCCACTTAAAACTTCAAAATACTGAATTGAAGAGATTAAATGGGGTATATCATCATATGAACATAAGAGTCCAGTATGATAGATATATAGATCATACCCCAACATAACAAAAAGGAACTTTGAAATAATTGACATGAAAGTAGAACTTCAAAATGAGAAGGGTGAAGAACCACTAAAAAAATTCGGCAGCCTAACGACGCCACTTAAAACATCAAAATACTGAATTGAAGAGATCAAATGGGTTCTCTCATCATATGAACATAAAATATCAGTATGATAAATTTAGAGATAATACCCCAACATAACAAAAAGGAACTTGAAAGATTTGACATGAAAGTAGAACTTCAAAATGAGAAGGGTGAAGAACCACTTAAAAATTCGGCAGCCTAACGGCGCCACTTAAAACTTCAAAATACTGAATTGAAGAGATAAAATGGGGTCTCTCATCATATGAACATAAGATTCCAGTATGATAGATATAGAGATCATACCCCAACATAACAAAAAGAAACTTTGAAAGAATTGACATGAAAGTAGAACTTCAAAACGAGAAGGGTGAAGAACCACTTAAAAATTCTGCAGCCTAACGGCGCCACTTAAAACTTCAAAATACTGAATTAAAGAGATAAAATGGGGTCTCTCATCATATGAACATAAAAGATCAGTATGATAAATTTAGATATCATACCCCAAAATAATAAAAAGGAACTTGAAATACTTAAATAAAAATAGATCTTGAAAAATGAGAAGGGAGAAAGAATCTGTTACAAAACTTTCGGCAGCCTAACGGCGCCACTTAAAACTTCATAAAACGAAATAATGAGAGTAAGAGGGGATCTCTCATTATGTGAACATGAAAAGGGAAGTAAGAGGAGTATAAAATAACATCCTCCAACATAAGAACATGGAGCATAAAAGGAATGACATAAAAGAGGTTACTTGAAATTAAAGAGAGAGGTCGGATCCCTTACCTTAAAACGTAACTCTTAAAACTCAAAGGTTGGGACCTTGAGGGCTTGGGGGCACCTTGGGAGGACTACTTGGGAGGTAAGGAGACCAGAACTTAGTTGAGGATGGTTTTGGAGTCTAAAAGATGAGAGGAGGGCTTGGTATTTATAGGGAAAGTGAGGGGACAAGGCATTAATGGCCAAGGGACACCTCAAAAGTGGTTTTCTCAAAAGCATGGGCCCTCCCATGGTACTTCCCATAAAGTTAGGCCACATGGGGACCCCCACACAATAATTCATCCTCTTTAGTCGAACATCCTTTAAAATATCTCATGACATCATCATGACATAGTTATGATGTCATTAAACATACCGAAACCCTAAAACTGTATTTTTACTATTCACTGAAAATTCAACTTTCTCAGAAATATCCCAAACTTTCACCTTAACCAAATATCAATGCTCTGATTTCAAAAACGAACTCCATTTTAGAAAAATAATTTTCTAAATATGTTTAATTTATTTTTTAAATAAATACACTATTCACCGAAAATTCATTATTTTTAGAAAAAACCCCAAAAATCACCTTAACATAATATCGATGCTCTGAGTTCAAAAATGAAATTCATTTTATAAAAATAATTTTCTAAATATTTTTAATTTAAATTTTATTTAAAAAACACTATTCACCCGAAAAAACTAATACTTGAATAATAATTTATGAAACCGTTTTTTAACCATTTTATTGAATCACATTACTTAAATCAAGGTGCCTAGATTATATTAATACTTTCTTTAAGTGAGATTACTAATCCATTTGGTCACATTACTAATCCTAAGAATAAAATCACTATTCATAATTTACTATTCATCAAAAATTAAGTTGATCTTATTAGACTCTAAATTCCGTACTGAACATATTTGTAGAAGGCCATTTTTTGAAAATCATTACACATTTTTATTTATTTAAGGTTTACATAAACATTTTTAAAATATCCTTTCTCTAAAATTAATCAAAAATATGCATACTATATTTATCTGGTCATTTGAAAATTCATAAACTTCATCATAAGAAGAAATTACAATTTTTATTTAAAACAAAGGATTACACAAGGCAGTTATGGTCTCCTTACATAGCCCCTTATCACACCAGCATAGGACCTAAGTGTAAGGTGTGCTAAGGTTAGAGAATCTGAGGGAGGCTAGGCCAACATCGCACGAGTAGTAATTTCTATCAGTTTGAACTTCTCGTGAAGGCGATCCCGTTCTAGCTTCACACGATGAAGTTCAGCTTGGGTTTGGTCCAGAGAAAAGCCCAGTGGTGCTACCTCCTTCCCAAGTTCTGTTAGATGGGCTTCGATCGGTCCAAGACTACTGGGTGAGGCCATCAAATCTTCTTTCTATATTAATTAACCAATATTACTTGTATTTAGAGACAATAATCAAAACGTTTAGTTTCCAGCGGTCATATTGACCAATGGTCATATAACAGTCAAAAACCAATGATATCATTTTAATTATACTCATGTTATCAAATGAAACATTTTTGTTGAGTATAAAAATAAAATAAAAATAACACATAAAATTAGGAAACAAGATTTATTCAAAATTTCGGGTCGTTACAATAATTCCTCAAAGAATTTTTATTTATGATTATGGATTATATCCATAAACTGTTCAATTTATTTTAAGTGTTTTACAAGTTTGAATTATGTATTTCGATTCATAAACTAATCTAGTTTATGCCATTGTTTAGAAATGGAACCTAGTGGAAGGAATGGTAACCGTATCAATGCACAAAATCCATATAGGGATTTACCTCCTGATCAAGATAATTATAGTGGAGCTGGTGATACAATTGTTTCTGATCAGCTTATCACCATACTGGGATAACTCACTTAGGTTATGAATAATAACCTTACCCGTATGGAGCAATCTGATCCGTAGCGTGGAGGATCAATGTTAGACCACTTCATGTGAAAACAACCACCAAAATTCAATGGGGGTACTAGTCCACTAGTATCTGAGCAATGGATAAATTACTTAGAGAAAATATTCCTTGCCTTGGGGAGTAGCGAGAGGGAAAAAGTTGTCATGGTAGTTTACCGCCTCACTGGAGATTCTGATTAATGGTGGTCATTGATTCAAAACACGAAGGAAGATGATGAAGTATCAAATATAGAATGGAGGGATTTTAAAGATATTTTCTTAGAAAAATACTTTCTTCATGACCATCGAGCGAATATAGAAAGACAATTTCTGATACTGAGGCAAAAGGAGGACAAGAATGTTGCAATGTATGAGTCTAACTTTACAAGGTTAGAAATGCATACTACAGATTATATATGTAACCCAAGAAGTAATATTGATCATTTCTTTGATGGGTTAAAACCATTTCTCCATCAAGCATTAGTCTCACAATCCTTCTCGTCGTATGGAGATATTGTCTCATGTGCTATCAAGATAGAAAAGGAATTCTTTAAGACTTATGACTTTAAAGCAAAGAAACAGAAGAAGATATCAGGTGATCACTCTGGAAATTGAAATAAGGGGAATAAGGGAAAAGTTGAATATCCATCTTGAATTAAATGTGTGAAGAAACACCCTGGTACTTGCTTGAAGGTAATGAGAGTCTGTTAGAAGTGTGGTGAAAAAGGCCACCAAGCTCGTGATTTCAAGGGGAAGAAAGAAGTTACTGATGTTCAATGCTACAATTGCAAGGAGATGGGACATTATGCAAATGAATGTTCTAAGTGTCAGGGGAAATTACCTCAGAAAAGGCCAAGGGATCAAGGCTAAGCTTATGCTATAACTAATGCTGAGGTAGAAGCTCTGAAAGACATGGTGGCAGGTAATTTAATGGTTTCCTCAAGTTTAGAAAATGCTTTATTTGATTCTCGATCATCGCATTGTTTCATATCTTCCCAGTTTACTAAGAAAATTAAATATTTCCAATTTGATTTAATAAGGGAGTTATCAGTTAAAACTCCTATGGGAAGTATCATTGCTACAAAGTTCTATGAATGAGTTCCCATTAGAGCATATAAATGTTCTTTGTATGCTTATCTCATCGCCATACCTATGATTGAGTTTGATATAATCCACGGTATGGATTGGATTTCAGACCATGATGCAAAGATTTATTTTAGGATGAAGGAGGTTATGATTTTTTATGATGATGATAAGGAACACCTTATCTTTAGAGCAGAATCATCACCACATGATTCTTATCTAGATCCACCCCCAGTAGGTCAACTAAATTCAATTATCGGCAAGGAAGAGAATGAAATAACTGTGGGTGAGGAAAGGAATGTTCAAATAAAGGATTTACCTATTGTGAAAGAATATGTAGATGTGTTTCCGGAAGACTTACCTAGACATCCTCTAGAATGAGAAATTGAGTTTTCCATTGATTTAGTTCCTGGTTCAAGGCCTATATCGAAGACCCCTTATAGAATGGCCATTGTGGAATTATTTGAACTAAAGAAACAACAAGAGGAATTGAGTAATAGGGGATTTATTCACCCTATTGTTTCTCCATGGGGAACCCCTGTCCTTTTTTAAGAAGAAAGATGGATCTATGAGGTTATGTATCGACTACAGGGAAATCAATTCTATAATAATAAAGAACAAGTATCCCCTACCTCGCATTAATGATTTATTTGACCAACTTTATGGATCTCAATAATTTTGAAAGATTGACCTTCGATCTGGATACCATCAGTTGTGTGTGAAGAAGGAAGACATTCCGAAGACAGCATTTCGAACCAGGTACGAGCATTATGAGTTTACAGTAATGCCCTTTGGATTGACTAATTCACCCTCTGTATTCATTGATCTAATGAATAGAGTTTTCAAAGAATATATAGATAATTTTTTAGTGGCATTTATTGATGATATCTTGTTATACTATAAAAGCTATGAAGATCATGAAAATCACTTGCGCATTATATTGAAGACTCTTAGAAGACATGAATTATATGGGAAGTTTAGCAAGTGTGAATTCTTGCTTCAGGAGATCTCTTTTCATGGCCATATTTTCTCTAAGGATGGGATTTCTATTGATCCTTCTAAGACCAAGGCAAACCAAGAATGGCCAGCGCTGAAGAGTATAACTGAGGTACGCAGTTTTATTGGTTTAGAAGGTTATTATTGATGTTTCGTCCAGAATTTTGCCTGATTGACTAACCCGTTAACGAAGCTCACATGTAAAGGGGTTAAATTCATTTGGACAAAAGAGTGTGACGAATGTTTTGAGGAACTGAAGAGAAGATTAGTCAATGCTCCTATATTGACTCTACCATCATTTTCACTTGGGTCGCGCAAGTTCCACCAAGGTCATGCAAGTATACTTGCGCGCCACCTAGTGGTCACATAGGTGACTTACGCGCCCTCTTTGAATTTCTCCCAAGGTCTTCACTAGCCTATAAATACCCCTGGTGGGCCCCCCATTTCGACGACGGAAAAATTCCAAAACTCATATTCGAGCTTTAGTCACCCAAGTCTCTTCTGGAAGTCTTCCGAACACTTCTAAGGTAATTTCTTACCTAGAATGGAAGGTCTAAACTGGGGAAACAAGGCCTAAGTGTTGAAACTCATCAACACTTGTGCGCCTTAGTGGCCATCCCTTAAGGTAAATGGCCACACTTGCGCACCGCCTTACCCCTTCAACAGAACTTGTGCGACACTCTTCTAGAAGCCTCTAGGGATAGTACTAAGGGCTTAAGTAAAGTCTTGCCCAAGTGTTACCCTAAGGGTTGACCATCGCACAAGTACCCCTGTGTCGTGCAAGTATACTTTCACGACTAGAACGTGCGTGCCCATGCAGGACTTGCACACCCACTTTTTTTGGGTGCCTCTTCGGCCTATTTCACCTCTCTTATGCCTATCCACCTCTCCTATTCAAGATTCAGCCTTCAAAACCCTCTTTAAAGCCATTTCTTTTGGCACGATTCCCTTGTTGGATTCCTTATCTGAAAAGAATTTTGTGGAACATCTCTCAAAACCTAATGATTTACATATCTTTATATCACTAAGGTTAGAGATTTCATTCATTCAACCTCATCCTTTAAGATGATAGAATCCTTAATATGGGCCTCCTTTTCAGGAGTAATCCCCAATCCAAGTTCTCTTAATTTGGGCATCCTCCTTAGGAGTATGCCCCAAGTCCCCTAACCTGGGCCTCCTTTTTAGGAGTAATCCCCAGTCTTTAAGTTCCCTTAATTTTGGGCATCCTCCTCCGGAGTAAGCCCCAACCATAATTCTTTTAATATGGGCATCCTCCTTAGGAGTAATCCCCAAGTTCCCAAAATCCTAATTTCCTTAACCTGGGCTTCCATTTCAGGAGAAACCCCCAGTCATAATTCCGTTTAACCTGGGCCTCTTCTTTAAGAATAAGCCCCAGTTATAATTTCTCTTAACCAGTCTTAATTTACTTTTGACTTGGGATTCCTTCTCAGGAGTAAAACCCAATCATAAGTCCCCTCCTAATTTGGGCAGTCATACATACATAAGCCCCACATTATTTCTTATAATTTCATCTTTCATGGCACAATTTTCTGGTTTTACCAATACCTCTTATTTCTACACCGAGTATGACTCACGTGATCTTAGAGTGTAAAAGTAATTATGACATCTTTCTTTGAGCAATCAATCATGCACAAACCTTATACTTCTTTACTCGAACTATGTGGGTTCTGATTCATTTTCCAAAACAAAGGATATGTAGGTATCCCATCTGCAGGTATGATCCCAACTATTAAATAATTTATGTCCTTCTGAATGACAATAAACTTCAAGTGCCCCATTGAGTGGCTTTAAAACCAGTATTGTTATCCTAATAACCAAGATATTTCTACATAATGTGTCGTTGGATACCATTGATCAAGAATCTATAACAAATACAGATGATTTTCTATTGATGAAGAACCTCGAAAACATATAAAAGATTCTCTAAATCTCAAACATACTAATCATTGATTGTCAGATCTAAAGGAATGATCATTTTCATACTTGGTAAAGTAATAAGGATTCACGAACATAACTTAAATCTATAAAGAGAGTCCCGGAGTAGAAAATAATTCCCCGAAAAAAGGTCTGATGAGTCTGACCTCCCATCCTCTCGACCAATGGAAATTCTTAAGTCTCATCAGTTCACAACTAATGTGTACCTACCTTTGGAAAGTAGGTCCAAATGGATATGGAGTCATTTGATGTTTCCGGTTCTACGAACAAATCTGTTAGAAATGTTTGAACCTTAAATCAATGAGGTAATCCTCGTTTCTATAGGAAACAAAAAATGGTGAACCCGACGTGAATCATTAACCAAGTTAAAATGATGTTTTACTTATTTGTTCGGCCCCTATTTAAAACTCAATGAGAGGGCCAACGAAACAATCAATAATATATGTACTCATCCAAAAGATGTAGCAGTCGAAATTATCTTGATTATGTTTGTTATATCAAACATGCACTCTTTTCCAAGATCTTATGCATTACAAGAATGGCTTTTCTTAAGTTCACGTCTGTGAATTCCTCTGTTGTGAAAACCTCTGCTGTGAATGCATCTGCTGCTACTCCTGCTGGATCGTCGTCCGCTCTGAGGGCGACATCACCTATTAAGCATCTTCAACCCTGGGTATCGAATGCACTGGTTAAGGATTACCATAAACATGGTACCATTCCAACTCTGGAGGCTGCTCGACAAGCCCTCCAAGTGAACAACTCACCCTGGTCGTCCGGATAGCGATGACCAGCGATCAAGAAGTAGGTGGTGCTAACCACCATCTCCAAACATTTCAAGTTGTTATCCCTAAAATTAAACAACCATTACCTCACATATCCTAAGGAGGTGAATGAGAAGGACACTCAATGCCTTAATTCAAGGAAACATGAGTCCTTCTCGAGGGCTCCCACCAACAATTGCCGCTAGACCCGTGCGGAAGTGCGCCCTCAAAATGATGAGGGTGTCGTCTCTAGGTGTTCGGCTCAGGTTCCTTGAACCCAAGAAGGCAAGACGAATCACCATAGGAGACAACCAGTTAACAATGATCAGGTTCTTATCTCTACCGTTTCTGGAGAAGTCCACCAACCTAACTTGGTGGCAAGCAACGAGCGTGCACACACACCCGTCCGTTTTAATTCCGCTGTCCAGCAGACTTGTCTGGCAGCAGCACGCCAATCCCACCAGGAAATTCCAGCGAAGTACTACAGATAGGAACATACACCTGTTTATAATTCATGAGGTGGTCAGCAGGCTCGTCTGACTATATATGATGGAGCCCGCCAACCCAATGTGTTGACAACTGGTAAACAGGCACATACACCTGCTTACACTCATCAGTCCTGGCAACAGCCTCGTCTGTCAGTATTGAAGGAAGTTTGTCAACCACGTTGGGCGGAGTGTAATCAGCAGGCACATACACCAACTAGTATTGATCAACCCTACCAATAGTCTCGTTTGGTAGCATTCAGAGAAGTCAGTCAGAAAGATCTGATGAGAAACAGGAGGCAGACTCAACTCTCTACCCCCACACATGAGTACTGTCAGAATTCACTGACAGGAAAAGGAGGATAGGAGCAGGAACACACACCTACTCCAAGAATGGAATGGACATATATTCCTATTCCGATAGCTGAATTCACCAAGAATATTCTGTCAATGGTGAAAGAGCAGAAGCAAATCCCTGCTCATATTCTGGATGCCTGCCAGAATATTATAACAGCTTCAGCAGCATCACAGGGAAAGAAATGAAAATCTATCCCTACTAGTGGAGTGACATATCAACAATTCACTTTAGAACAGACACACACCTCTGTTCCAATCCAAGAGGGTTGTGGGGAATACTCCCCCATATCATGCGGACAACCAAGTCAGGCACATACACCTAATTTGAGTGAAGATAATCAGCCTAACCTGATCATTTCTCCTGAGCAGGCACATACACCTGACCATATTGACCACTTTTGTCAACAAGTGGTTCCTAAATTGAGTAAGAAGGCATCTAAGAATAAGACCATCCCAACACAGTCAAGAAATCAAGGGCCAATCTGTAATATGACCTTACTCGATGCAATAGTTCTTGATGCACTCAGAAAATTATCTGTTGCAACTCAAGATTCTACTCTCTCAGTTCCCAATAGTGGGAACATTAATTCTGAAGGTCTGCATCAAAAAATTCCTCATGAAGGCTTGCTTGATGACAATTCGATCTATCTCGAAGTTTCAACTTCATATGAGAGCCAGGAGAAACCTCTGTGTGGCTAGAAGACCAAGAAGAAAAATGTTTCATCTTTTGCTGTAACCCACCATGGTGGTCCTACCCATGATGACGAATTTAGCTTTGAAAGTCCTCTCCATAGTAGTAATGCGCATTGCCTAGAAAATTCTCTAATAGACAATGTAGTGATGAGAAATCCCTCTTATCTTGAGGCAGTTGAAAATGTGAAGCCAGTCATGTCTGATGCTTTACCACTAGTAGGTGAAACACTTTCTCAATCAGAAGATATCCTAGGGTGTAGGTCATTCTCCGAACCACCCATGGGTCATTCATCTTCTAGTTTGATCAGTGAATTCTCTACCAATCTTGCTGAATCCGATGAAGCAACAAGAAAGCACCAGCTATCGTCTAATTAGGTAGAATAATCTTCATTGAATTATAAAGATGAAGTACTGAATATGAGAAAACAACCGGTGAAATGTGAAGTGCCAGTTATGTTTTGGCCTTTGGCTGATTCTCAGTATGAGATTCCAGAGAGGTTAACCGAAGATGGAATTCCTGATATTCGTCTCAACATATGGAAAACTCTTTGTTAGTTGAAAAATAAAATATTATCTTATGAAGAATATAAAAATCATGTCAAGATAATAGAATGGTTACAATGCCAAATTGATTTGGCATCTCTCTCAGTTTCTCGATATCCGAAGGCTAAAAAGCAGCAGAGAGCCCTTCAGCGTTCATGCCATGGTGCACTAAGAAGATCGTGCTAGTTAATTTCCAATGCCCCATCTGGTATTCATATCAGGGGATGGGGTGTTCATGGAGCACTACATTTCACTGTACTCTATAGTCAGAAAAGCCCGCAGAAAATGGTCTCATGCAATGTTATTTCCCATGGTCGGCCACAACCAATTGGCTTTGTTTATAATCAAAGGCTCCCTCAAGAACAAGCTTCAACTTGTTTTTCTCAAAATCAAGCATAAAGAGGAAAGGTTGTTGAATTACTCCTGCATCAAGAAAACGAGAATATTGAACAAGCCTCTCGTTTGGAGAAAGAACACCATCAAGTGATAGAAGTGTCAGAAATCATCCAACGGTCTTTTGAGCTAGGTGATAAGAGTGGATGCAGGTTAATGCATCCAACCAATTTCCAGACTAATGTCCGTAAGATCAGGAGAAATTTTAAGAAGGTATCAAATATAGCAATTCAAGAACCACCCCAGCTTTCCAGACTGGGAACTCTTTTAACCCAACCCTCAGAATCAACAAATAAGATTCGAGGAGTTGAGCAGGAACAGTAGGAACAGCCCCGGTCCATAGGACTGGGGACTTTTTCAAATCCTCAATATATCCCTTAGAGAAAGTCAGTCTTCTCTCGATTAGGGATGAAGCCACAAGAGGAACAAAGAGACAAATTATCAGGAGGTTCCCTCCAAATTATGGTTCGTCAAGAAGTTCCTGATGGATCAAATCGACAGAAGGCAATGTCTCATCAGGGACATGGAAGTAGAAAATATCACAGAAATGTCGATAGAAGGGATGTAATGTGTTATGCATCAATAAATTTCATCAATGCTGTTGTTGTTGATCCCCCAGATGAGGCTCACTCAGAAGGATCAGATGAAGAGGTTCATGCTCAAGAAGTTGTACGCACAAATACAAATGAAGAAGGTGTGCGTACACGAAATCAAAGGATTACCCAGAATCTAGGTAATCCTTCAAGTAACCCACTTCCCCCTCTCCAAAAGGTGTCCAATAAGGGGAAAGGAAAAAATCTGGTTACATGCCCTTCCTCTAGAGAAGGTCAATCTCTCTCATTAGATAAATTATTTGCACAACAGGAGGAAGAAATGAAGGAATTGAGGAGGTTGAATGTAGAACTACTTCAGGGTAGTCTTCCTCCTAAGCGTATTGGAGTTAGTCAATTAAGGGAATTTATTACAGCTACTGAGATGGATCAATAATATCCTCCTCTACCAGTACACCCTCACATGCCTAATCCTATGGGTCATGTGAAACAAAAATCAGCGATGCTACCATCAGTTGCAGTACCAGCCACCACATTTGTCCAAGCTCCAGTCATTTCACTTGCTCAAGTCCAAGATCAACCAGATATTTCTCCAAAGTTAATAACTACTATTGAGTCATTAACAGCTCGTTTGGAAGCTATAGAGGGAAAGCGTCCTCAAATTCAACTAGAAAAGAGAGCTTACCCTGAATGGGTTGATGCAATTCCTCCCCTATCAAATTTTGCAAGTACCACATTCCCAATATTTAATGGTTTGGGATACCCAGAGAAACACTTTACACATTTTGTTTCTCATTGCGATCCTATGATGGGAAACCCTCAGCAACATGAAGAAGTTAAGCCTATGTGTTTTGTAAAGTCATTACAAGGTCCTGCCTCTGTCTGGTACACAATCTTGCAATCCTGGTCAATTACCGGATGGGAGGATCTTCGCCAAAGATTACTTATTCAATTCAGCTCAACTTTTCCAAAGACAACAATTTTTTATCTTACAAACTGTAAGCAAAGGGAGAATGAAAGAGTTTCAGATTTCATTTCTCGCTGGAAGGGATTAACATATTCCATGAGTTTAGCACTCCCTCAAGAGGAATTGTTTCCAATTTGTGTGGAAAATTTACGTGATGAGCTAAGCACACCATTGATCCTTGTGAAATATACAGGAGGGTTTCGAGACCTTACTTCAATCGCTCAATAGATTGAAGATTCTCTTATAAAGACTAAGGATAAAGCTCATGTAATTCCATCAGCTCCAGGAAGGAGAATGGGTAAAGCAGAGACTACTACAGTTATACTTAAACAAGCACCTGTACCTGCTTCTACTTCAAAACCTTCATATTATCGAAGGACTCCACCTCCTGAGCGCCAACAACAGAGGTTTCTTCGTCAAGATGATCAAAGATATCAAAGACAAAAACAATTTGAGGATTGGAGGAGCAAAGTTTACTCTTTTCGAAATGAACAAGTTCCTAGTTATTTCATTTCGGCTCTGGAAAATAATTTGGTTCAATTGACAAGGCCCAAAAGGCCAAGCAAGGAAGGAGATGAAGACCATCCCAACTATTTCCCATTTCATCAGATGTTGGGGAATCCCATTCAGGAGTGTTTTGTTTTCAAGGACCTCCTGCAAAAAATGGTCGACTTGGGACAAGTCAAACTGAAAGGTTCTTCAGCTCAGGTATCATGTGTTACTGCTATGGATCCAGAGGAAGAAGGCGAGTGGCAAGAAGTCAAGAAAAAAAATGCGAAAAAATATGATGATTGGATGTTCAGAAAAACAATCAACTGAACTCATGCCATTTTGCGAACTCAATTGATGAAAACAATTGTGTCTTCTGCCATAAATGCCACAGCGAAACCCTCTTCATCAGAGGGAAAATACTCAAAAGGGCGGCATAATTCAAAGAAAGAGGAACAATCAGAAGAAGATGAAATCGTGTCAAAGCCTAAGTTGTCTTTGACTCTGGAAGATTTTATGCCATCTAATTTAAATCCATGGGCACCATCCCACCAAAGGGCACAGCCTAAACTGGCTAATCAGGCAGAGTCTTCATTAGACGAAGAGTGGATCTTTGGTTTTGTTAACATGATTCACTTAACATATCCATATTCCAGTCGCAGTTTCGATTTTTATGAGCATGAATTCCCTATATCAAACAGAGGAATCAAAGAGAGTTCTATAGGCTTAGGGTATCGGGGAAGACGTGGATATTTCAGAGGCCACTATTCCAATTCTACCCCTTCTATAACTGTGTATGCGGTAGAAAATCATGGTAGAGCCCTTCAACAAGCTCAACAAGAACAAGCAAGTTCTTCCACACAAGGCAGATTCAGTCCTGGAACAGTTATTCTGGAAGATCGGTTGGTGGTTCCACCTTCTTCTTCTCAGCAAGTAAATAGACCTAATCGGTCTAATCTTCCAAATCAAGGAGTATTACCAACTCCTATCCTAGTACAAGATGCATCAACTTCCAAAGCATCATCTTCCAAGGCACCTGTGAAACCACATGTTTCTGTTGGGAAACACAGACCTTTGGATCAAAAGTATGATGTATTGAAACACTTGGCCCAAATACTGGCCATGTTATCAATTCTGGATGCTTTGAATTTATCAAAGGATCTTCAAGAGGCACTCATTGAGGCTTTGTCGAGTCCTCGGGAGTTTGAAACTGAAATCGTTGTAGTTGAAGTATACCATGTAGAGAATAATCCTACAAAATTCCATGAAATGATATCTTTTACTGATGAAGATGAAGATGATGTCGTGCATGCACATATTAGACCTTTGTACTTATCTGGAAAGTTCAATGGTGTAGACGTTCAAAGAGTTTTCACTGATAATGGTTCAGGAGTCAACCTCATCCCCATTCGTACACTTCATCGATTGGGCCTCACAGAATCTGATTTATCTCCTTCTACTTTGATGTTACAAGGATATGATAAAAATGAACAAGAACCACTGGGTGAGATTAGACTCAGAACTTAGTTTAGAGATCTTGTATCCAATTCAGATTTCATGGTTGTTGATCAAGACTCAGCCTTCAACATCTTTCTTGGTAGACCCTGGCTACATCAACATGAAGCTATCCCTTCATCATACCATCAATGTCTCAAATATTGTTTCGATGGTCAAATTGGGACATTTTATGGTGATAAGTCCCCATTCAAGAAATGTGAATCTAAATACATTGAGGCATAATTCTATCACATGAAGGGAAAGGAGAAATCCACAACAAGGGAGATTACAAAAGTTAATGCTGTATATTGTTTGGAAAAGATTCCAGTAAACCCATTTACACTTGTGAGTACAAGTTATGTATTACCTATCATTCAAATTGATAGGATAGACTCAAATCAATATACTCTTATGGAAACTTCCATAATGTCACTTACGAAAATCAAGCCAGACAACATGGGAGAATGTGGTGATCCACCAAGCAATGATGAAAGCTGAAATGGAGATGTCTTCATTTCATCCGCTGAAATCTAGTAAGTCTATACTTCTCCAATCATGCTAGAAGAAGTTATAGAAATGTCATAGGTGAACGATGATGTCGATTCTCAATCCATTATCTCCTCTATATTACCCAAGGAAGACCCTTCATCATCAATCAGGTCGGAAATGGAAGCTTCTTCTTAAAGATGTTCAAATTTTAACATCTCTTCTGATCATGGAAATTCTGTTTCTTCATCCACTATGAAAGTAGAAATAGAAGAAATAACACATGTTGAAGAAGAAGAGGAAGATCTTAGGGATTCTCCTCCAGCATTTGAAGAAGGTATCTCTACCACCGTGGATGAACTCAGAGAAATAAATCTGGGTAAAAAGAAGATCCACGCCCCACTTTAATTAGTGCGGCAATGACTCTTGAAGAGAAAGAGATGTATATTTCTTTTTTAAAGCAAAATCGAGATATATTTGCTTGGAACTATACATAGATTCCATGTCTTGATGTTGATGTTGCCACTCATCATTTGGGTTTTCCAGAAGAACATCGATGATTCAAACAAGCCGCTAGAAGAACACACCCAACTTATGCTTCCAAAATTGAGGCTGAAGTGGATAAGCTTATCAAATATAACTTCTTCAGATAAGTTCAATATCCCAAATGGTTGGATAATATTGTCCCAGTGAAAAAGAAGAATGGGAAAATTAGAGTTTTCATTGATTTCAGAGATCTTAATCGGCATTGTCCTAAGGATGATTTTCCAATACCAATTACAGATCTCTTAATTGATGCAACAGCTAGCTATAAAGCACTTTCCTTCATGGAAGGATATTCTGGATATAATCAAATCTGAATGGATCCATAAGATGAAGAGTCTACAACCTTCAGATCCCCTCAGGGTGTGATTTGCTATCGGGTAATGCCCTTTGGCCTGAAGAATGCAGACGCAACATATCAGCGTGCCATGCATCATATCTTCAGACCCTTTTTAGGGAAGTTTGTTGAATGTTATGTGGATGATTTGGTGGTTAAATCCAAACATTTTTCTAATCACTTGGCTGATTTGGAAATCATATTCCACAAACTTCGTCAACATAATTTGAAGATGAACCCCTTAAAATGTGCTTTTGGGGTAACCTCAGGAAAATTTCTCGGCTTCGTTGTATGCCATCATGGTATCGAGGTCGATCCTGTGAAGACAAAGTCAATCCTTGGTATGTCACATCCTCGAAATTTAAAGTAATTGAAAGGAATTCAAGGAAACTTGGCCTATATTCGGCGTTTCATCTCCAATTTGGCAGGTGAAAGTTTACCCTTCACTAAATTGATGAAGAATGGAGTCACTTACCAGTGGACTGAAGAATGTCAAGAAGAATTCAATATTCTCAAGAAGTATCTCTTGAGTCCACTAGTGTTAATGCCACATATTGAAGGAAGACCACTTATCCTCTACGTGAAAACTCTAGAGTGATCATTGGGTGCCTTTCATTCTTATAAGAATGATGCTGGGAATGAAAACAACCTCTACTATCTCAGTCAGACTATGCTTGAAGAAGAAACCTGATACTCAAATATTGAGAAGTGCTGCCTAGCATTAATCTTTGTAGTTCAGAAGTTGAGACACTACCTGCAACATCATGAGGTCCAATTGGTATCTCGCAATAACCTGCTCAAATTCATCCTTAGTCATCCAATGCTTACAGGACGTCTGGCAAGGTGGGCTGTTATTTTGCAGCAATTTGATATTCAATATGTGTATCAAAAGGAAATAAAGGGCCAAGCTCTAGCTGATTTCCTTACTGAACATCATTCAGTAAAAGATACATCTTCAGATATTGAAATTCCCGATGAGGAAGTATTCTTTATTCAAGATAGTCTTCAAACATGGGAAATGTACTTTGATGGCGCTTCCAGAATTCCAACAGGGAGGAAAATGGAAAATCCTAAGTTCAAAAAGTTGGTTTAGGAATTGTACTCATTTCCCCAGAAAAGGCAGGGCTACCTTATTCCTTCTCATTGTTGGGAGGTGGTACAAATAATGAAGCAGAATACCAAGCTCCTATTGCAGGATTGGAGTTGGCGCTTCAAGCACAAGTGAATCACTTAAAGGTTAAAGGTGATTCAGACTTGGTAATCAAACAAGTTAATGGGGATTATGCAATTAGAAAAGAAGAACTAATCCCTTTGTATGATTATGTCAGAGAGTTAATGGAGGAATTTCTTTTAGAACCAGCATTTTCTTATGTCCTGATATCACAAAACGCCCAAGCTGATGCACTGGCTAATATAGCCACAGCTCTGGAAGATCCAAATCGGGATGATACAACCATCAGTATTGCCCACTTTCGTACAATTTCACATTATGTTCAAATCATAATAGATGAAATAAATGAAATTAGTCCCATCTCTGAACCATATGGTCATACTATAGGATGGATGAAACCTATCATAGAATAACTTCAAAAAGGAACACTTCCACCTGATAGAGCCGGGAAAGAACAAGTCTGGAGATGTGTGGTAAATTTTACTCTTTATGATAGCCCTGATCACCTAGAGAAAATTCTCTATAGGCATGGTTTTGATGGAGTTCTCTTCAGATGCATTGATGGTGAAGAAACAATGGCTGTCATGAAATAAGTGCATGTAGGAGTCTGTGGTGCCCACCAGTCTGGACATAGACTATCTGATCAAGTTCAAAGGCTTGGATACTTTTGGACTTCAATGATACAAGATTGTCTTGATTTCACAAAGAAGTGTCATTCTTGCCAAGTACATGCCAACTTCATTCATCAGCCCCCAGAGTTGCTTCATACAACTAAATACCCGTGGCCATTTTCCACATGGGGAATGGATGTAGTGGGACCTTATCCTTAGGCCACAAACAAGCAGTTGAAGTATATTCCTACTGCTACTGACTTCTTTTCCAAATGGGCAGAGGCAATACCCCTCAAAGTAGTCAGTTCTAAATGCATTGTTAGCTTCATCAAGTATAACATCATTACCATATTTGGTGTCCATAATACCATACTGACGGACAATGGCACCAACTTCTGTTCATATGAGGTGAGGAAGTTGTATCAAGAATAAAACATCAAATCCAATCATTCATCTTGGTATCATGTAGCGTCCAATGGCTAGATAGAAGCTTTCAACAAGACTCTTTCAAACATTCTGAAAAATATGGTGGATAAAGACAATAAATCATGGCCTGATAAACTCTTTCATGCTTTATGGGCTTATCGAACCACCACCTTCACTACAACGCGGTCAAATCTATATTCATTGGTATATGGAACAGAAGCAGTCTTTCCCATTGAGGTTCAATTACCCTCACTCAGAGTAGCCATTTTTGATCAGTCATCTACAGATGAACAATCTAAAAAGTGATTGGATGAATTGGAATGGTTAGATGAGAAAATATTTTGCACCCAACACCACTTGTAAGTCTATCAGAATTGAATAGCATGAGCTTTCAACAAAAAAAGTTCATCTTCATTCATTAGTTCATGGAGAATTGGTATTGGTTCTCAGAACTCCAATGATACCAGGAAAGAAACCTCCCATGCTGGAGCCAAAATGGGAAGGACCTTATTCAATACATAAGGTCTACTCCAATAGAGCATATTCTTTAATCTCAATGGATGGAGAACTCATCACAACTCCAAATAATGCTAGATTTATGAAGAATTATTTTGTGTAACACAAATACTTTATCGTCCACCAAGACGTTAAACTGCAGCATCAATAGTCCAAGCATATGACCTTAAGCTATTTTCACCTTCGTCCAGCAAGATGTTAAACTGCACCATCACCAGTCTATGCATATGACCTTAAACTATTCGCACTAACATCCAACATGACGTTAAACTGTGACATCCTAACTACATGATACTAAACTGTACAGAATTCCCTTATGTCCAACAAGACGTTAAACTTCATAATCTATGGTCCATGAATATGACCTTAAACTGCTCGCACCATCGTCTAACATGACGTTAAACTGTGCCATCATCCAACATGACGTTAAACTATGAAAAAGTCTCTAATACGTCCAAAATGATGTTAAAATGTGTCCTATTTTGTCCTTATTGCATGACATTAAACTACACAGTCCCCCTTTCGTCCAACATGATGTTAAAATATATTGTCCTCATCGTCTTAGCTACAAGATGCTAAACTGTACAGCACCCTTACGTCCAACATGACGTTAAACTGTGTCCCTATATTTGTTCTACATGACGTTTAACTGTATTTTTTCCCTACTACAAGACACTAAACTGTGAAACACTAATAGTCCTCACTGCAAGACTTTAAACTGCATAGTCTGTTCACATGTCCTACAAGACATTAAACTGTGCATCGTTAAGGTTACTGATACCTCTTGTTTCTCACAACGAGTATGACTCATGTGATCTTAGAGTAAACTTCAACCATAACACCCTCTCTGGGCTACTAACCAAGAATAAGTCCCAATACCATTTTTAGGTCGTTGTCCCCAAGAACAACTTGATCACTAATTAATTATTTAATTGAACTACGCAGACTTTGATCCTTGCCTTCTAGGCTGGGTACGTAGGCATCCTACTGAGGTTCAAGCCCAAAACCAATCTCTTCACATTGGTTCACCTCTATCTCATACAATGTTGATTTGTGAATCCACCCCCAGAATCAATCTATTCACATTGGTTCACCTTTGTTCTTGCTACATGACGTTAAACTGTACAACAATTTTTTCCTGTACGACAATAAACTACAACATTCTTTGATACCCTCACCTGAGAGAGAATCATTATTTACATTGATCTCCAATCATGTTATATTCTAAAGACTATGTACATACATGGCAATGCCCAAACCTTTTATCTTGGGTCAAACCATCATTGCACTAAAGTTCCCTTCACCCTTCACTTGTACGAACTAAATCTGTACAGAAGGTATTTATAGAACTACGTGCAGCTTGATTCCCATCCTTTTGGGATATGTAGGAACGTTTGATCATCCCTCGAATCCAACCCCAAGTCTTCGGGCCTAACCCCAAATTCCATTTTTAGTCCCCCGGTTGAATAGTCCCTATGAAAACACACACCATGCATTCATTATTATGGTCCGAGTTCTATGACCCTAAACTAAGATCTCCCATACTTTTGTCCCACATGACATTAAACTATATTTCAAGAACTACGTATGGATTGATTCCCATCCTTATGGGATATGTAGTGAAGTCCAGCATCTCAATTCAGGACCAAGCCATAACGTGATTATGATTAGAATTTATCTATGTATCTATTTCATGCATTAGACAATACCCATTTTTATGTATTATACTCCTAGCCTTAAATATTTCCAGATCTCCATAACCCTTTTCTTGAATTCTGGTGACAAAATTTCCAATTTCTAAGCGTTCTTTTTGCCTGACTATGCAGCACGTGCCCTTAGGCGACCTTGCATAAACAGTCTACATAACAGACTTTTCAGCCAAAAGATACTATCATTTGACTATGCAGCCAATGCCCTTAGGTGGCCCTGCATAATTCAACCCCCTAACAGGTTTTTCAAATAATGGTAACTTCATTCTTGGGAAGAAAACCTCTTTTGTCCTCATTGGTCTTATCGACAACATGTAAGGATCCGCAAAAAATAGCCATCCTTAACATATTTTTCCCATGTTCTTTTTTATGATCTGAAAGTATTCAAGTATATGGTTTATATTTTTCTTCCCTAAATTTGGGTCAGACATTCATAGGAGTGACATTCATCCAGTTCTTAGACGATCTTGCTTGGAAATATCTTCTCCATATTCAAGTACCTCTCTCCATACCGCAAACTCTATTCTTTGGAAAATTTGAATCTCGATAAACTTCCAATAGATTTTTAGTAGTAGAAATGTAAATTTATGAGAGTTCTTTTTCCTAACTGTGTAGCATGTTCCCTTAGACGGCCTTGTATAAATAGTCTACATAATAGACTTGTCAGCCAAAAGATACTATTATTTAAATATGTAGCCAATGCCCTTAGGCGGCCCTACATAATTCAACCCCCTAACGAGTTTGTTAGATAATGGTAACTTTATTTTTGGGAACTACTTATTCTAATTCCTTTTAGCCCTTTTTCGTATCATTCCTCATATTCAAAAATTCTGAAGTCATAGTTTACATGTTTTCCTTCATACATGAGTGTGGTAATATGTTTTCAGATAAGTTGTCAAGGAATTGAGTCAATTTTAATCCATTCGGTCAAAGCTATTTCGACCTTAAACCTTAGCCTTTTTATGTCGGATGTGCATGACTTTAAACTTCCCAAAAAAGACAAGGGAACTCTGAATAAAAGTCAAGTCCCAACTCAATAAACATACATTTTCGTATGATTTAGGTAATATTGAGAAATTAAAAGATTCAAAGTTTGTAGGGTTATTTATAATAATCGTAGAAAAAATAAAACTATTCTTACTAGGCCCATTGGCTTAGGTAAAAATTTAAAGCTGGTAGCAGGAAAATGTGTGCACAAATGATTGAAAATGAAAGTGTTTTTCCATTTGATGCACAAGAATTATAAGGACATCCACAGACTAGAGTCTCTTCTATTTTCCAAGAATTACAAAAGGCTGTCAACATAAATCTCCACTTGATTAACAGTATCCCGAGCTTCATCAACAACCACTTGAAGCTCATGCACTCGAACAACTTCACTCTTTTCAGCTTAATGGAGTTCTTTCTTAGCATCTACAATGGCTTTCATACCATTCATTTGAACTCCTTCCAATTAATTATTAAGGTAGTAAAGTTCATCAGTAACAACATCTAACTGTTGCTGAAGGTGCATTTTCTGGACGACTTTCTCTTTGATCTTATGCTTCATCTCCTTCAACTTGGCAGCATGATCAGCCTTGACTCGGGACACCGTAGCCTCAAATTCATTGATGTTGACTGACAGCCTAACCCGGGTCAAATCTTGACGACACTTTTTCTCATGCTCCCTCCTTAAGATGACTAGTTGCACTATGGCGTGGATCTCTTGATATCCAAAACTGCCAAGTCCCAGCATGACAAATAGGGAAGAAAGTCGCGGGATCTTCGATGGCATCTCTTATAAATACACTTCAGATATGATCTTCCATATGTTCCTCCATGCCTTGCGTCATGAAAATTGGAGTGCCTTTTGTAATTCCAGGTCCGACTCAGCATCACTGTCACAGGGGGGAACATAATCCGAGATTAATGCACTTAGGGAAGTGACCTGTTCTGCTCCTTCCCCCTGACATGAGTTTCTTCACTTTCTATTCCTATTGGGGTGGAGCCTGAGGCTTCACCTCTAGATCTAGCCACTGAAATTGATGTCCCTTCATAATCAATTAAAAGATTTGGTTAGTTTCAAAGGATAACAAAAGTTTATTGGCTGTTTTGTAGATTAAGTATAGTCACAAAAAAAGTGTTATCTCTTACCCAACGGTAGATCGGTAACTTGAGAAGGCTCATCACCATCTTTCCTAGCTCCAATAGGATTTTCAAGACGAGTTTCAGGAAGCTCTTCCAGGTTAAGCTCCACTTGAGCTAATGTCTCTGCAATAGTAGGGTTTTTTGTACCCCCTTCTGGCATTGGCAGTTCAGCATCTTGCTCAAATAGAACTGCACATTTAAACCGATCAGTATTAGAGATGTAATAAGAAGTTTTTTTAATAGGAAGAAGGATAACACTCCTGTCCATAATCTTCTAAATTACATGGTAATTTAACATGATCTAAAAAATATTCAAAAGATGTGCCAAGTTCCATCATTTCATCCAATGTAATCTCAGAATCCTGGTTAATCTCACTGGTGGGAGCATTTGATATATCTTCTTGGCAACCTTCATTCTACGGTCTTTGAACCTAGACATCTTCTTCAGATAAAGTAGTGGTGTCAGTTGCAATGAACACTAAGATCTCTAGTGTAGTAATTGAACCTAAAGTATCACAGAATGGAAATTAGTTGATGTTTGATTCAATATTTTATGAAGAATTGTTAACTTACCAGAAGCAGGCTCTTCTCTACATGCAACAGCAGCAGAAGGGATACCAGGAATAGACGTTGGCTCTCCTCTAGGAGCATCCAAGTTAGCCTAAACTTGAGATTGTTCACCAGAACCCTTCGTTGTTCTTAGAGGAAGGTAAATCCTCTCCCTCAAAGGGTAAATTGAAGAATCCCCTGTAATCACAAAAATTATGAGTAACCTTTTCATGGGTTAAGACTCATGATTATCCGAAGGACTTACCACTACTGATGAAGTGTTTAGTTGTGGACTTCTTCCATCGATATCTTTGTCTCTTTAGTTTTATGGGAGTGTCGGATGTCTCCTTTATAGGTACATGAATTGGAGAATGGAAATCCATATCCAATTCCTCATCCATGGCTTGTTGGCCTGGAGATATCTTGCCCAACTCGCGAGGAGATTCAGCAGCTACCCCGATGGATCCTCCATGTCTGGGCAGCCTCTAGTTGTAAATATTCAGTATGTGTACTAGAAGGCTGCGAGGAAGGTCCTACAATCTTAGATTTCAGCTTCTTCCCAGCTCCTGTAGCTACAAATAAAAGATAAGAGAATAAGAATTGTTTCTCTATAAAGTAATGGTGATTAAATTTACCCAATGAAGTAACTCAATGGGAATCGATGGAATTGGTCTCTTGAAACTGATAGGGGGATTATATCTGGAATAAGGTCTCTTTTCCACATGTTGTGCCTCATCATCCCCATCTTGGGAATCTGACGAGTCAGCCCTAGGTGAAGAACCTGGTGAATAAGCTCTGGGTTGTGTAGAAGAATCCCCTTCTAGATGAAGGGTTTATTTCTCTAATGTTATCTTCCTTTTCCCCAACTGATAAACTGGGTGATTCAACACCCCTCTAGGGTATGATGCTATCCAGTTCTCGGCATACCATGTAGTCAAGTTATTTTCTGCTTTATCAATTGGTAGATCAAATACTGCCCCGGTCTTCTCCCTAGATTTCAAAAACCATAGTTTCCAGGCAACCATCAGATGTTTCTCAAACCTGACATGCACTGGGGGAGATACAACACTCTACTGAAAACACTTAAATTGATGTGCAAATCTATATGGATCATAGTCCCTGCATATATTCTCTCCATCAATCCTGGTGACCAGCACCCCATCTCTGCAGGCCAGCATGTATGCCTTCAATTCTAGGCTGGCTGTTCCATCGTCAACAAACCACCCAGTTGGAAGATTTCTATAAGGAAAGAAATTTAATTCCTTATACATGCTTAGCCTCACCTTCATGTCATAAGAATTGATAGCTAGTGGAGAAATTCCAGAGAATGCCTGCACTGATGGCCTGAAAGAACTTCTGGGAATCTGTACTCCGTTCTGTACATTATACATCCTGAAGTGATTGGCGATCCATCCCCACAAAACTTGTAATGGTCCCACTATTCTCAAAGGAGACTTACCCATGAAAATATGGAGTAATATCCTGTGAATATTTGCTAAAATAGGGGAATCCAACCCAACCATTTTTCGCTCAGCCAACTTGGCTTCCATAAAAAAGGTCCCTGGCCACACGCCTCCCTTCGAGTCCCTGACTGGCAAAAGATAAACACTGAGCCACAAGGCCAAGAATCCCGCGAGACGAGTCTTCTTTGGGATTATCTGATTCACTTCATATCCCCACTTCTCAAATTCTCCTGCTTCTAGAGTCGGCCAGAATGTGCTTGGAGAACCTCTCTTCTCTATTTTGGGGCAGGTGGTAGGATGAGTGGGACCCTTCTCCTTGAGCCCCTTCCCCTTCGATCCCTTCTCCTTCGATCCCTTCTCCTTCGATCCCTTCTCCTTCGGCTCCTTCTATTACTTCTTTGTAAGAAACATATTCATACACTCCTCTAGATGAATATCCTTTCTAGAATGAGTTAAGGAAGTCTCTGAACTCCTGATCTTGTGAAAGATTTTCAATAATTTCTGAGCCAAAGCCCGGGTATTCTCCTAATCATTCCAAGTCACCTTGGGAGGAATGAATTCATCATAAATATCACCCAAAATTGGAGCCCCTGAGATCCTGTGGACATCCCACATACTGATACCTACTTCTCAATGAGTCAGATGGAAAGAATTGGTTTCTAGGCTCCAATGGCTGAGTATATCTGGAACAAAGTCATCAATCCTATAAACATATGTTTTCCCAGCCCAGACGGCTTCATATATTATAGCTACTTTCAAATCCTCGACAAACTCTGCGCAGGTTTGTCACCCCCAGTATGCTCACATCCATGTTGGCTTCAAACCTCCTCCAAGATGAAAGTCCCAACTCTTTTTCCAGCCTTTGGATTGATCCATCTGAGAGTTTAGGAAGATTGAGGGATAACAATGTGGTTATAGCTCATGCTTTTGAGGTTTCACATCTAAGGTACATGGGCTATGATGCATTATGTATGCCTTCTCCACTGTTCCAGCATTTTCAAATTCTCCTCCACTTGAGATATTTGATGAAGAAAAAATGATGTAATTCTGAAACCAAGACATTGGGAGATAATTATTTGCCTCTGGAATGGTGACTTCTCGCAGATGACCATAGCCATAAAAAGGTAAATAAATACTCTGTGGGAGGTCAAGATGATACTTCTCCAGGTACTTGGCCAAATCTGGAAGAGTACCGTCACATACAATATAATAATCATGGCCAATGATGCTCATCATATCATCAAATCGCTTTCTAGCCAATTCATCAGCCGTTCCGATTCTCTTGGTACCCATTTTTTCTTCCGAAAAGTTGAATAATTAACTCTTAAGTAAGTTGATTTTTTCAGAATTTTTTTGAAGAAAACTGAAAAAATGGCTAAGTCATTAAGGCGCACAAGTCACAAAATTGGCGCGTAAGTATAAGTGTTTCGTGCAAGTTTTAGCGCGCAGGTATCACCGCGAAAGTCCAAATACCTCTACAGCAGCAGGACAACAAAGAAACAGTGGAAAACAAAGCATCTTGCATGGAGAATGCAACTTGCATGGCGAGAGCTGGAATTTTTGAGATTCGGTGATTTGCGCGAGGAATGGCTGCATATATATAGGCCATGCCTCAACCCTACGTGCCTAAAGCTAGCGCGCGCAACCCTGCGCGCCGACGCCAGTGCGACTATCACTTGCGCGCCACCATCTGCACGTTCAACACTTGCACGCCGCATGTTCCTTGGTTTTCTTATTTACCTTAGAGTCACATCCTTATTTCTTTCAGATCCAACTCTAAGGGGGGACTTTTGTTGATGCTACTTTCCATCACAGAGTCTAAACGAATGAAAAGGGAAATACCTTGAACCCAAAGTGATTCATCCTTTGAAGAAACATCAAAAATTAACAAAGACACGAATAAAGAATCATTTTCACTTGGGTCGCGCAAGTTCCACCAAGGTCGCGCATGTATACTTGCACGCCGCCTAGTGGTCGCACAGGTGACTTGCATGCCCTCTTTGAATTTCGCCTAGGGTCTTCACCAGAATATAAATACCCCTAGTGGGCCCCCATTTTGAAGATGGAAAAAATTCAAAATTCATATTCGATCTCTGGTCGTCCAAGTCTCTTCTGGAAGTCTTCTGGACACTTTTAAGGTAATTTCTTACATAGAATGGAAGGTATAAATAGGGGAAACATGGCCTAGGTGTTGAAACTCATCAAGACTTGCACGCCTAAGTGGACAGGCCTTAAGGGAAATGGCCACACTTGCACGCCGCCATACCCCTTCAACAGAACTTGGGCACCACTCTTCTAGAAGCCTCTAGGGATAGTACTAAGGGCTTGAGCCAAGTCTCTCCCAAGTATTACCCTAAGGGTTGACCATCACGCAAGTACCCCAGTGTCGCGCAAGTATACTTGCGCGACCATAACTTGCGCGCCCACACAAGACCTGCACGCCAACTTTTTTTTGGGTGCCTCTCCTCCCTATATCACCTATCTTATGCCTATCCACCTCTCCTATTCAATATCCATCCTTCAAAACCCTCTTTAAAGCCATTTCTTTTGAGATGGTTCCCTTATTGGCTTCCTTATCTAAAAGGAATTTTGTGGAACATCTCTCAAAACCTAATGATTTACATATATTTATATAACTAAGGTTAGAGATTTCATTCATTCAACCTCATCCTTTAAGAAGAGAGAATCCTTAATATGGGCCTTCTTTTCAAGAGTAAACCCCAATCCATGTTCTCTTAATTTGGGAATCCTCCTTAGGAGTAAGCCCCAAGTCCCTTAACCTGGGCCTCCTTTTCAGGAGTAAGCCCCAGTCTTTAAGTTCCCTTAATTTTGGGCATCCTCCTCAGGAGTAATCCCCAACCATAATTCTTTTAATATGGTCATCCTCCTTAGGAGTATGACCCAAGTTCCCAAAATCCAAATTTCCTTAACCTGGGATTACTTTTTAGGAGTAATCCCCAGTCATAATTCCATTTAACCTGGGCCTCTTCTTTAAGAATAATCCCCAAACAAAATTTCTTTTAACCAGTCTTAATTTACTTTTGACTTGGGATTCCTTCTCAGGAGTAAAACCCAATCATAAGTCCCCTCCTAATTTGGGCATCCTCCTCAGGAGTAAGCCCCAAGTAAGAGTATCCAAATCTCCATAAAGCACATATACCTTTATGTACCTTGCTCTCGGGTTTCTTCCCTGAAGTAAATCCAAATCTTCATCCATATGGGCAGTCATACATACATAAGCCCCACATCATTTCTTATAATTGCATCTTTCATGGAGCAATTGTCTGGTTTTACCAATACCTCTTATTTCTCACACTGAGTATGACTCACATGAGCTTAGAGTGTAAAAGTAATTATGACATCTTTCTTTGAGCCATCAATCACGAATAAACCTCATACTTCTTTACTCGAACTACGTGGGTTCTGATTACTTTTCCAAATCAAAGGATATGTAGGTAGCCCATCTATGGGTACGATCCCAACTATGAAATAATTCATGTCCTTCTGAATGACAATAAACTTCAAGTGCCCCACAGAGTGGCTTTAAAACCAGTATGGTTATCATAATAACCAAGAGATTTATATATAATGTGTCGAAGGATACCATTGACCAAGAATCTCTAACAAATATAGATGATTATCTATTGCCTAAGAACCTTGAATACATATAAAAGATTCTCTAAATCTCATACATACTAATCATTGATTGTCAGATCTAAAGGAAAGATCATTTTCATACTTGGTAATGTAATGAGGATTCACGAACTTAACTTAAATCTATAAAGAGAGTCCTGGAGTAGACACTAATTTCCCTCAAAAATGTGTGATGAGTCCAACCTCCCATCCTCTCGACCAATGCAAATTCTTAAGTCTCATCAGTTCACAACTAATGAGCACTTACCTTTGGAAAGTATGTCCAAATGGATAGGGAATCATTGGATTTTTCCGGTTCTATGAACAAACCCTCTAGAAACCGCTTGGAATGTTTGAACCTTAAATCAATGAGGTCATCCCCATTTCTAGAGGAAACAATCACGACAATTGAAAATTCATGAGTAAAATTATCCTACTCATGATCTTGAGTTAGCTGATGTAATCTTTTATTTAAAGATATGGAGACATTATCTATATGGTGAAAAATGTGAGATATATACTGATCACAAGAATTTGAAGTATATTTTCTCACAGAAAGAACTCAACACGAGGCAAAGGATATAGCTTGAATTACTCAAGGATTATGATTTCATGATACACTACCACTCGGGGAATGAAAATAAGGTGGCAGATTCTTTGAGTAGAAAGGATCACAGAGTTTTGAACAATATGAGAGTTGAAAAGGATCCTATATACATGGATCTAGTGAAGATGGATATGGGAATCACCATGGAAGGTGAAACATCAATAATTTTTCAAATGGTTTCCAAAACATATTTACTAGAAAGGATTAAGAGTTCTCAGAATGATGATGAAGAATTTATAAAGAAGATTAAAGCTGTGAATGATGGGAGATTGAGTGAATTTGTGTATAAAGAATGAATTTTGAAATTTGGGAATAGAGTTTGTGTTCCTGATATACCTGATCTAAAAAGGGAATTGTTGGACGATTCTCATAGTTCTAATTTATCTTTACACCTTGGGAGCACCAAAATGTATAGATATTTGAAGGAACATTTTTGGTGGGACAACATGAAGAGGGAGATTGCTGATTTTGTGTCAAGATGTATGGTTTTTCAACAAGTGAATGTTGGAAGGCAACAGCCTGGAGGATTTTTGCAACCTCTTCCCATACCTGAGTGGAAATGGGATAATATCACGATGGACTTAGTCATGGGACTACCAAAGACTCCTAGAAGGAATGATGCAATATGGGTTATTATTGATCATCTTACCAAGTCATCACATTTTCTTTCTATAAGAGAAGATCTACCACTTGAACGTCTAGAAATACTATATATTAATGAATTTGTGAGACTTCATAGAGTACCCCTATCAATTGTTTCTGATCATGATCCCCATTTTACTTCATGATTCTGGAAAAGTCTTCAGAAGGACTTGGATACTGAACATCATTTGAGCACTGCCTACCACCCTCCAACAGATGGATAATCAGATTGGACTATTAAAACCTTAGAAGACATGTTGAGATCTTTCTCAGTTGACTTTCAGGGTATGTGGGGTCAATATTTACCTCTGGTATAATTTCCCTATAACAATAGCTTCCATTTGAGTATTTAGATGGCACCATATGAAGATTTATACGGAAAGAGATGTCTCACACCAACCTATTGGGATGATGTTGGTGAAAGAAAACTCATAGGCCCAGAACTGGTGGAGGAAACGATGTAAAATGTGAAGGTAATCCAAAACCACATCAAAGCAGCTCAAAGTAGGTAGAAGAGCTATGCCGATAACCGAAGGAAGGATTTGGAAATTCATGTAGGAGATCATGTTTTCTTGAAGGTATATCCATGGAAGGGAGTTATAAGTTATGGTAAGAAAGGTAAATTGAGTCCCAGGTACATAGGACCTTTTGAAATTCTAGAACTAATTGGGGATGTATCTTATCATTTGGCAATGCTGCCAAATCTCTCCAAAGTTCATGATGTGTTCCACATATCACTGTTGAGAAAATAAACGTCTGACCCAACACATGTACTCAACTATGAGGAATTAGAACTGGAACTCGATCTATCTTATTGCAAAGATCCCTTTAGTATTCTACATATGAGAGAACAAGTGCTAAGAAACTAGACGACTTGTCTGGTAAAAGTTCTATGGAGAAACCATAAGATGGAAGAGGCAATGTGGGAACCCAAGGAACTTATGATGAAGAACCACCCGAGTATTTTCATGCGGTAGTATTCTAGAAATTTCGAGGATGAAATTATTTGAAGGAGGGGAAAATGTAACACCCCAAGTTTCCACGGTATACTTCTCTTTGAATAATACCATAGCGTGTGTTGTATGCAACTTCGAGTTCTAACACACACCACAACCAACCAAACTAGCCATTATGAAGAGTAATACCCACTTTTTGAAATTTTATAAATTTTATCTTTCAAAATGGACTTCATTTTTGGATTTGGAATATCTAATTTATCTTAGTTTAAATTTATGCTTTTTTTTCTGAAAACTTTCAATTTTTGATGAATAGTGAAAATTACTAAATTTTAATTTAATTTTTTTTATCGAAATAATTAATAGTGATAAATTATGAATTTGAGTGATTTTAAAGTATAAGTAGATTATATTTTTACCATTTAATCCAATGTAGGTAATTGGACATAATTTCACATTTAAACTGGACATAAGCAAGTGTCAATCTTTTGATAGTTATTATTTCTTAAAAACACGCTTTTTGTTTTCACAACGGGAATTAATTTTAATTTAATTTTTGACACTTCTGTGTTTTCAATTTAGAAAAATGGATTCCATATTTAGAATTAGGAGGTCCAAATTTTGTAAATAGGTAACTTTTATTTTTATACATTTTGAATAATTACTTCGGTAAATATTTTATTTACCATGGTTAAAAGATAAATCCAGTAAATAAGGGTACAAAATAATATTATAATAATATTAAATTACCCTAAAACGTTTCTTAACCCTATTTGTTGATACATTTCCGACCATTGGCATCTTTGGGTCGATTTTGGGACCCCATGGAGCCACTTGTACGCGATAATGACACTATATATTAAATAAGTTAAAGTAAATAGAAAAATCACACAAGCATATAACTTTTATAAAAACAATTTTTACATAGGGTTATATATGTAATATTTTCATCTATAAATACTCATTAGAAATATAAAAATATTTCCTACATAATGGTATTTTATTTCTAATTTTTTGACATTTAATAATTAAATATATTTATGACACAATAATGATGCAGTATTTTCCTTATTAATGAAAGAATCAAATAATTATTATTATAAATGTCAAAATAAATATAATTTGAAAGTTTTTAATGAAATACAAGAATTTTATTGGTTAATATGACATGTTAGGATTTATTAATTTTTTTTTGAATTAATAAAGTTTTTAAGAATTTAACAAAAATCAATTATTAAATAGTGTCAAAATTGACATAAATGAGTTTTTGAAAACAAATATTATATTATAAATTGATATTCTATTCCTAAAAATATAAGGTTCATCCAAGAGACTTATATAATGATAGGTGTATCATTAATGAACCACTTAGGGTTCTCTTGGAAGTATATAGTATGTTTATTAACTATATGATATAAAAATACAAAGAGACATGGTGAATGTCAAACTAATTAACTAAGAGTTAAAACTAAAAGATAAGGTTAATAAAGTGCCCCAAACCTGTATAAAACCTATTGGTTGAGTGGTTTTAGACCCATACCCACCTTATACTTTACATAAGTCACTTCGGAGCCATTATAAACTGAATATGAATTTATTATAAAATAATATTTCTAGTTTTTCCTAAGGTGCCCCTCACCCCTCTTATAAAAGGTCACTCCCACTTCTCTCTAATTCACACCTTAAAAGCCTTTTGTCTCGGCCAAACTCTACCAAAATATCTTCACAACTATCCTCCCTTCAGTTTAGAGGTCTTACTTTAGTTATAAAGTCAACTTAAGGATCCCTTTTGATCAAATCAAAAGGAAGAACCTAAAGAAGAGGTAATGATTTCACCACCCTCTTTCAAGTTCCTTTCTTTTTCCACTTCTTCTTTCTATGTTATTTCCATTATAAAATAATAACTCCAGTATCTTCTATATACTATGATTTTATTATAAATATGGTACAACCATATTTAGTATTCTATCCATCCTTTGAATTAAATGTCACCATACGTGCGTACGTACGACCTACCGTCTCCACATCGTGGTGTAATTGTTATTAAAAACATTATTATTTGGATGGGTATGATAATGATGTGTAATTGATGTAAATAATAAATATAAAATGATAATTATTCTTTATATATGATATAAAATCAAATTATATATTATTTTAATATCAAAAGAATGATATTGTCGCTCATGTATACATACGGACTACCGTCTCCACGAACGCGATGGGATTCATTCCCCATCATATCCATTCAAGTCTAATTAACATTTGATGATTAAAAATAATTTTTAAGAACTTTATATAATTCTGTATATGAATAAGATACAACCTATACATAACAAACGCATCTTATGTAACAAAACATATAAAATAAAACGAGTAAATTAACACCCAAAACGACGAAAATACTAAGATATTATGAACAAAGCAATGTTAAAAGATCATATATGATATCATATTAATGTATATGATTCTTTCATAGTTTAATGAAAATTATTTAACCATTATATAGGTGATTAACCTACCCTAGACCAAGTAAAATTACAAGGTAAGGGTTAATTTCACAATCTCTTAATTATCCGAGGTTGTTTTTACGTAAGTATCTACTAGGACCTCTTTATCATCCACATCCACATTTCTTAAAAATGTATTTCAAAACATTCTTACTATTTTATAGACTATGGGTTAAAGTCATTTATACCCTTTTTTGAATTTTTATAAGATGTTTATAAAGGAATCTTTCCGTCTTTTTTCAAACAAGGTCCTTTTTAACCTTTTCGACAAAATTAAGGCAATAATGTCTTTTTTAACTTATACGGTAGGTGCAGATATTTTTTTCCATTATAAAACCTTCAAAGATTCCCTTACAATATTATTAGAATATTTTCAAATTAAATGTTTTATTTTATAATTATGTGACTTTTAAATGATTTCAATAAAAGAGATATTTCTCTCAAATAGTTTTGATTTCATCTATCTCAACATCCTTTGATGGATTTTAAGCTTACTAGAAGTTGATTTATTATGATACAAAACATCCATATTGTATTGAAGGTTTTGTTATATGTTTTAATGTGGATATATTATTTTTATACCATTCATGGTTTATGGATAAAGTATTAACATTTCGTATGCTATTTTTAATACGAATGTTTATGTTATGTTTAAACCTATTCATATGAGGAATGCATTGGACTTAGTAAGTAACGGGTGGAGCCATCTATAGCTCCTCGATGCATCGATAGGTCTCATGAGAAAAACTAGTGTCTTCGCATAAGGCCTTGACAAAATTTTATTTTTAGTCTTGGAACACAACCTTGACTATGTGGTTATGATAGTCTGGAATTATGCATTCCATAATTATGAAAGTGGTTATTGATATTGCATGTGATTATTTGATTAGTAGAATATCCATGTGAATAAGTAAATGACATTATTTCATTTTATTTCTGCCATATTATACTGAAGTTCAAGTTTAAAAGGCTTTTGTTTTAGTTATATATTGCCTTAAATGTTTGTACTAATTTATGAAAGTTTCCACTATATTGTTATCCTTACTGGGCATTTGTGCTCACCCCTTTCTATGTTTTATTTTTCCCAGGATGTGAAGAAGTATTTTATGAATGACCTACAGGGATAGTATGAGGGGATATGAGTGTGGTCTATGGAGACAAGATGTTATTGTAGTTTTTCATTTTATGATATAATGTAAACATTAATAATGTATCTAGTGTTTCCTAGGATGCTAATCTAATAGGTCTTTCGAGACTTGATCTTTTGTGATCATGCCAATGTTATGTAATAATTCACCGACTCTGGGTAACTGGGGTCGGGGCGTTACACATACAGTGCATGATATTGGGATGATTCAAGTGTTTTCTCCTTGAATGAGTTGTTACACTATCAAACTATTAAAATAATTTATTATTACTTTTTTATTTAATAATATCTAAATGATGATGGAGGTGCTGGTTTGGGTTGAGATGGGAGTGCGAACGAGATATGGGAATAGCCTTGAGCATGGACCCCTTCATTTGAATAATGGTAAAAAATATATAATAATAATAATAAAATATTATTTTTTTTTTTTTGGGGAAACCTTGATTCGAATGTAAATTTTTCATATGGTATCCAATCTATGAACTGTCAATGGATGTGTTACCTCGAATTTGAGATAGTCATTTCAAGACCAACATTGGATACCTTTTTTAGGATTATGTATAACAAACCTGATCTTTATTACACACTTAAACATGATTTATTACATAAAATTTTACTTAATAAAACTTTGAGGATTGATAGTTCTAGTGTCTTGGTAAATTAGTAACATTACATAACAACTTAGAATATAAAACACAACGTCTTTATTGAAATATTTTCTTACATGACCACAAAATTACCCCTTACTTATCATTGCATGGGATAACCTGAGGACATGCATAATAAAAGGGTGATCTATAAATCCCAGTAAGGGAGTAAACAAGGCATAACGTGAAGAATATAGTATATGTTAGGCAATAGACATATCAATGGAGTGCAATAGAAACATGAACATAAAGGAATTATATAACCTGAGTATCATAACATGGAAATGTGGAAACAACACTTAACATGGTATTAGAATGAGCCAAGGCTCATTGCACAAGACTCAAGAGTAAACCCTCATTTCAATTTAATTATCATGAGTGAAATTTTATTGCCCTTGACGTATCATGATACTAATCATTACCCAATGCATTGGAGCTCTATCACGACACACCCTTCTTAAACATTTCATTTCATGCATAAGTGTGCCACATGGATCATACAACATGGAATCATTCAACATCATAATTTATTACACAATAAAGTAATGTCTAATACATACATGAAACTATTTAAACAATAATTAGATGTGTATAATGGTGAATACCCTTGATAGAGAAATGGGCATGGTATTCACTATATGATGACTTTGGCTTGGAAAATCGTAGTGCAATTTCAGCAGCATAACGACGTGACATAAAAATTCATAAAAATGGTTGATGATAGAGAAAGGGGTGTCTCATCATATGTAAATTAATTTTAAAGTAAGGGTATCATATAGATACATGTCCCAATAATTTTAATGTAATTTAAATTCATGATAAAAAAGAATTTCTTGAATGTAAATGAGAAGAGAGAAATTCCTTACTGATTTTTAGCATGGTAACGGGTGTACATGGGAGGAATTAATGAGAGATAATGGGGTATCTAATCATTAAAACATAAATAGGGAAATATGGGGGATGTTTGAAACCATACCCCAACATTTATAACTAAAAACAAAAGGGTATAACAATATAAATAAATTTGGACAAAAATGATAAAGGAAGAAATCCCTTATTGGAAGTGTGATCCCAAAGGCTTGGGAGAGGCTTGAGAGAGGCTTCTTGGAATCTTGGGGTACCTTGAGAGGATTCTAGAGAGAGGAGGAAGGATTTTGGTCAAGCTTTAAAGTTTTTTAGTGAAGATGAAGTGGGATATTGGGTGGGTTTATATAAGGAACGAGAGGGAATTCTTTATTATTTAGGTTTGGGACATCACATATTAAACTAATCCAAACCACAAACCCACCGATGTTTTTTTTTCAAAAAAGAAGTGGAAAAAATTATTTTATAAGTTCAATGGATAAACTTCTTAAAATAATAGGGTTTCTTATGTGGAGGTGAGTCACACTCTCAAGGAAATCATTTTAATATGATAAAATGTTTTATAAGTCTTGGAGGGTCCACTAAGGCTTTGTAAAATAAATAAAATAAATCTAAAATAACACTATTTTAATGGTAAAACATATATTTTCCAAACATAATGTTTATGGTATTTTATTACATCACTATTGGGTCATTATGATGTCATAAAACACATTATATTTTTAAACGGTATTTAATTTTTACCCAAAAATTCGACTGTCTTAGAAAATTATGAAAAATCTATAGTTGGATAATTTTGACCTCCTGATTACAAAAATAATATTTATTTTATCTAAATAATTTTCAAAATTTTTGAATTTTTACTTTTAAAATAAAAACTGATATTTATTGAAAATTCATGGGTTTTGACAAAAAATAGCTTTCAATCCTTAAAAAGAATTATGATCATATTCATAAAAATTATATGACCATTTATATTTAAAAAAATTAATTTAGTAATAATATTTTAGAAAAATATTATTTAATTAAAAAAAATCCATCAATTCATCAAAATAGATTTCTTAATTGAATATTAACTAAAAATGTTATTTTTTACTTTAAAAAAAATTTACCAAGTAAAAATAATAAAAAGAATGTATATTCTCTATTCAAAAATAATGTACATAATCATAGGGCTAGGTTCTTGTAACATAAACCTTTATAACACCCGCATAAGACTGAAGGGTAAGGTGTGTGATGTTGATAGACTCTTGGGGTGGATCAGATAACATTGCTTGGGTGATAATCTCTATCAACTTCCACTTCTCCCATATGCCTTTCCATTCGAGCTTAACGTGTTGAAGCTCGGGTTGGGCTTGGTCAAGAGAAAATTCCAATGGCTCCACCTCATTTTCGAGATCCGACAAATGATCTTTGTATGGAGAAATTCTACTGGATAAATTCATTGCTTCCTTTGTCTGAGTAAATTGGATTTATTGAAGCCCTATATTTATAGAAATCATGTGATCATTGTTCAATGACTATATTAGCAATTGTCAAAAATCTTAACGGTATTTTAAAATCCAAAAACATAAAACCAAAAAAGTGAATATGTTATATAACTATTTCACATAATAAGACATTTAATTAGATGAAGAGTAATTTTCATTAATAAAAGTTTGGGTCGTTAAAATCTCCCCCCTTAAGAAATTTCACCCTAGAAATTTCCTTTTCCCCAACTAAAACAGATGCGGGTAACTATGATTCATCCCTTCCTCCAATTCCCATGTCTATTCTTCAAACTTGTGGTTTCGCCACAACACCTTGATGAGGGGCATTGTCTTATTTCGTAAAACTTTTTTCTCTACGATCTAAGATCTTCACCGGCTTCTCTTCATATGATAGGCCATTCTCTAAAGGTACTACCTCTTGATTGAGTATATGCGATGGGTCATGTATGTACTTCTCTAGAGTAATAAATGGAATACATAATTTACTTGAGATAGGTTCAGTGGGAGTGCGAGTCGATAGGACACTTCTCCAATGCGATCAAGGATCTCAAAAGGGCCAATGTACCTAGAACTAAGCTTTCCCTTCTTCTCACATCTCATAACTCTCTTCCATGGTGATATGCGAAGGAATACCATGTCTCCGACATAAAACTGTATGTCTCATCGATGATTATCAGGATAACTATTTTATCAAATTCGAGTAGCTTTAATGTGTTGTTTGATATTCTTAACCTTCTCCACCATTTCTTCGACCATCTCTAGGCCTAGGAGTTTTCTATCTCTAAATTCATCTCAACATTCCAATGTTTTTTAACCTCTTTTGATAAAGGGCTTCATAAGGATCCATTTGGAATCTTGAGTGGAAACTATTATTTTAAGAGAACTCAACCAGAAGAAGATGTTGATATCATCCTCCGTTAAAGTATATTGAGCATGCTCTAAACATGTCCTCATGTTTTTGGGTATTACCCTTAGATTGGACACGAGTTTGAGGATGATAAGCCATACTGAAGATCAGCTCAATATCGAGATCATGTTGAAGACTCTTCCTAAACATAGAGGTGAATCTTGGATCTCGATCTGATATAATAGATAGTGGTACTCCATGAAGCCTTACCATGTCAATGATGTATATCTGGGCCAGTTGATCTAGTGAGAAAGCTTCTCTAATAGCAATGAAGTGTGCAATCTTTGTAAGATGATTCCCAACAACCCAGATAGCATTGTTTCCTTTGGATGTTGTTGGAAGCCCAATGAAAAAGTCCCCAGTGATGTTCTCATCCTTTACTTACTGACACACCATGCACTTTGATGTATACTAAGTGATATCCTTATTCATGTTATCCCACTAATAATTCTCTCAAAGATCTCGATACATCTTTCTGTTTCTTGGGTGAATGAAGAAATTCGAACTATTTTCATGATCCAAAAGTTCCTTCTTCAGCTTCGGACTTGATGGAACACATAGTCTTTTCCCAAATCTCACAGTTCATTCTTCATTGACATTGAACTCTAAGGATTTACCTTTTCTGATTTTTTCCACCTTATTCTGAATTCCCACATCATCCTTTTGAGCATCCTTTAACCTTTACAAAAGAGACGGTTGAGCAATAATTTGTGAAAGGATTGATGATGTTCCATTCATTATGATTCCCATGTCCATTTTCATCAAATCTAATAAGATTTTATCCTTTTCAATTCTAATCAATGAGAGAATCATTGGTTCCATTCTACATTGAGCATCTTCCACCTTGTTCGCTTTCCTAGGGTGGTAATGGATTGAGAAATCATAGTCTTTGATTAGCTCTTACCATATTAATTGGTGCATATTCAACTCTTTCTGTGTGAATATATACTTGAGGATTTTGTGATCTATGTATATTACATACTTCTCCCCCAAGAGATAATGCTGCCAAATTTTCAAAGCCAAGATCACTGCAGCCAACTCCAGGTCATATGTCGGATAGTTTTTCTCATGAACTTTCAATTACCATGAAGCATAGGGAATGACTTTGTGATTTTGCATCAACACACAAACCAAGCCCTTCTTCAAAGAATCATTGAATACCACAACAATTTCTCCACTCGTGGGTAGTGTTAGTACAGGTGCAGTGATAAGCCTCCTTTCCATCTCCTTGAAGCTCTCTTCGAATTCATCACTCTCAGAAAACTTTATTCCCTTCGGAGTTAGCTTGGTAAGAGGGTTGGACAATCATGAGAAATTTCTCACAAATTAGCGATATTATCTAGCTAACCCCAAGAAGCTATGGATATTCGTTACCAATATTCGCATTGGCCATCCCTTAATTGCAGCTATCTTGGAGGGATCCATGGATATCCCATTACTTATGATGATAGGACCCAATAATGAGAATTCCTTCAAGTAGAACTCACACGTGTTTCACTTTTCATAGAGCTTCTCCTTTCGTAAAGTCTCTAGTACGGTGCTTATATGCTCCTCATGCTCCTCCTTGGTTTTGGAGTATATTAGAATGTCATCTATAAATACTACCACAAATTTGTCGAGGTAATATCTAAAGACTACTCCTCAATTCCATGAAGATTTCTAGAGAATTAGTGAGTCTGAAAGGCATTACTATGAATTAATAGTTCTCGTATCTTGTACGAAAAGCATTCTTGGGGATATCCTTGTTCTTTACTATTACTTGGTAATATTCTGACCGAAAATCCATCTTGGAGAAGTATTGTTCTCCACGCAGATGGTCGAACAAGTGTTCAATTCATGGAAAATGATACTTGTTCTTTATTGTGATTTTGTTGAACTCAGGATAATCAATGGAAAGGCGCATTGACCCATCCTTCCGATTAACGAAGAGGACTGGTGAACCCCATGGTGAATCACTTGGGCATATAAACCCTTTATCCAGATTCTCTTGTAGTTGTTTCTTTATCTCTTCAAGCTCCACAACAACCATTCTATACATAATCTTTGATATTATAAAATCCCCAGGTACATGGTCAATTTAGAATTCAAAATCACTTCTAGAAGGAAGACCAGACAATTCCTCAGGAAACATTTTAGATAATTCCATCATAGTAGGCATGTATTCAAGGATGTTTTCTTCCTTATAATCAATCATCTGAGCTAGATACATGGGCTCATAGGGGAGTAATATCCACTCTTGAGTTGATGGTGCTAAAGAGGATTCATCTTCCTCCTTGCACTTGTACAGAATCGGGGGTTGATTCTCTATATGGAGAGTGATTTCTCTCTCACAATAATTTATGTTGGCTCTATATAAAGAAAAATAATCGATGATAAGAATTGCATCTAATTCCACTATAGGGAGTATGAAGAGGTTCTCTGAGAAGTTCAATCCACAAATTGTGATAGGGGAGGAGTTATATTCATGGGTTGCAATTATTACCCCATTTTCCATACTCACTGAAATCTTTACTTCTAAAATTTGTGGTGGATTTTGGATTGTTTTACTAAACTTTTGGGATATAAAATAATGAATTAAACTAGAATAAAAAAGTATGTCATCTATTATTGAATGAATAAATAGCATACTTGTCACCACATCATTGTTGGGTTTCACTTTGGCATTAGTGATGGAAAAATCTCTCCCTTGCTGCCTTGGAGGTTGTTGGTTGCCTCTGAAAACCCTTGGCTTAGGGCAATGGTTTTCAAGGTGCCCCAGTTGTTTAAAGTTGAATCAATGAACAATGCGTTGAGGGTCGAATAAAGCATTCCTCTCCTCTGTCATAGCTTCAAGTTTTTCTTGTCAGCAGTTAATGTCTAGGTTCCCTTCTCTTCCACACCTAAAGCATTTACTCGTCCCCTTTAGAAAATTTATGGGGATCTTCTTTCTACACCTTTGGAATGTGGGGCGAAGGATTTTTTTATCATCATTGGATTTATCTATCATATCACCAAAATTGAATTCCACCTTATGATTATTTTCCTCATGATACCCCTGGGATTCTCCAATCTCCATTTCGAATTTGGGGGAACATTAGACAATTTTATCATAGCTATCAAAGTCACAGATTGCCAGGGATTCCGTAGGCTAGGTTTTATCCCACCATAGAAGCATTCAACCTTTCATTTAGGGGTAACGATAAAGCCAGGGGCATATCATGCAAGCCTTGTGAAGTTTTCCTCATACGATCCAATAGATTCGCCGTCTTTTTTATCGAGGGTAAGGAAGTACCTTTCCATATTAAGTTGGAGGGTTCACGAAAAATATTTATCGAAAAAAATGTTTCAGAAATCCATCCATTATAACACATCGATCTCCTCCTTAGTCTCTATATTTTTGATCAGTGTCCACCATTTATCAGCTTCACCCTTCATATGATAAGAAACCAAAAAAACCATCTCTTGTTCAGAAAATTGAATGATGGAGAAGACCTCCTCAATGGAGTAGATCTATTGTTCAAAAATTGAGGGATCGGATGATCCATTAAAAGTATAAGGCCTTTGTCTCATGAAGATCTCGATTGCGACTGGTTATTTCTGTAGGACCTCGGGGAACCCTGAGAGGGGAGGGGTGAATCAGGGTGTCAATTTTTTCTTTTAAAACAAGGATCTTGTTACCACTTTGTTAGGAACTCATTAAACCCGTAAGACTGATGGGAGAATAAAGAAAACAACCACAAGAAAAAAAGATCACACCTCACTTTTACTTGGTTCACCACTAAGGCCTACGTCCAAGGAGCATACGCCGACAGGTTTTCAGTCATACCAAAATCCACTAAACTTCACTAGATATGGATTAAGATGTTCGGGTATAGTCACTCTGTCCCAGGCTCAATGCCTTTACAAAAGTTCGAGGATAGCTCATTGCATACCTCAGGTAACTCCCGTTGACTCCCCCTGGCTCACTGCCTTTGGTGAAGTCCCAATAATTTTATAGACATGAAGGTCTCTTCAATATATTCACATTGAATTCTATGTCTCTGCTTAGAACGAGACTCTTCTTGCATCGAAGTCTGGAATTTATGCACTTGAACGCACTACACCACTAAACCAGATAATCAGAATGCGCAAATAGGTTTCACTGACAATTGCGCGCAACACCTACCCTTTGTGCATAATACCTCACCTTTGCACACAATACCTCACTTTTGCGTGCAATATTTTCTTTTCTCACAGAAAAATATTTCACGCAACAACACCCTTTTTCCCAACTGAAGCTTTTATGCGAAACCTCAAGTTTTATGTGCAACTTCTCCTTTTTCAGTCACCTTCCATTTTTTTTGTGCACCCTCTCCTTTTTCGCGCACCTTCCACTTTTTCGCGCACCCTCTTATTTTTCGCGCAACTCGTAATTTTTGCATAACTCATAATTTTTCACTCAACTCCCTTTATGCGAACCATTTACGTGCATCAACACTCAGATCTTCTCTAATTATTCATCCATATGGAATGAGGGGGGTCACCTCTTATTTATAGGCATCGCCGACACCCACGTGCAAAACCCATCGTGGTGTCAAAAAACATTCATTCGGCGTGCAATACATTTCATGTAGGAACCATTTTCCATGCACATCTCTATTTTTTTCACGTAGCCCATGCCTTTTCCATCTGTCAACATTTTTATTCTGAAACACTTCTTGTGTGAAAAACCTCGCTCTACTATTTTTCTCACCACACTATTTTTCATGCACAAACCATCTATTTTTCACACAACTCACCTTTTTCGTGCACCACTTACTCTTCACACACCTCCTTTTGCGAACAACCCAGGCCTTCATTTTCCAATTTTCAGGCCCAAAAAATGGAAAACACTAGGAAATGACACCGCCTTCAATATTTTTGTTTGCTTGAACTGTATGATCACTTTATTGGGAAACATTTTGAACATACAATGAAGATTGAAAACAAACACAAACCATACTCCAATTCTTGCATAAAACAACCATGGTTCCAACACTTTCTGGGGGGGGGTTGAACATTCCCCTTGACCCATGTTTCTATTCAAAGATTGAGTTAACTGAGAGAGTATAGTGAAAAAGTTCATGATTCCTACTTCCATTAGATTGGTCATATCATTAGAACAGTCATCACATTGATCTACGCATCAGTTGTTAGCCTGAGTCTTACTATTACTGGACATTGGCTGCAATAAAAGGAATGTTAGGGGTAACACATAAAAGGGAAATCCAAGGAAAAAAATTAATGAGTTATAAATAACTTTTATTTCCTTAACTTATGAATCTATAGGATTCAATCTATGTTTTCCATGATCTACTTCCCAACATATATTCTTAGCAGATTTTTTATTCCCTTAATAATAGTTCATACTAATCTTGTGAATTTACCAAATCATATTCCATGGGAGTGTCATAACCAAGAGTGTATCAAGGCTCTTTGTTGTGTACTAGGATACCCCGGGTCAAGCTCGAAACTCCTTGTCCGAGTTTTCACTCCTAGGTAAATCTGTGCCAGAGCCACCTCTACCTGCTCGTATCTAGACATGGATGTATTTTCTGGATAAACCACTTAATCAATACTCACCAAAACATAGGGATGTTTTTATTAAACTTAGTCTTATCCCTAAGTCTTTCACTAGGTTTTTCTAATCCTAATCCCAAAAATAACTAAACCTATACTTTGATGCCAACTATAATAACCCTTCGATTTATTACACACTTAAACATGATTTATTACATAAAATTTCACTTAAGACAACTCTGAGGATCAATAGGTCTAGTGTATTTGGAAATTAAAAACATTACATAATAACTTAGAACATAAAACACAACATCTTTATTGAAATCTTCATTTACATGACCACAACATTCCCTCGTACTTAGCATTGGATGGGATAACCGGAGGACATGCATAATAAAATGGTGTGCTATAAATCCTATTAAGGGAGTAAAAAATGCATAACATGAAGAATATATTACATGTTAGGAAATAAAAATATCAATGGAGCACAAGAGAAATATGAACACAAAGACATGATATAACATGAGTATCATAACATAGAAATGTGGCAACAACACTTAACATGGTATTATCATGAGCCAAGGATAATTGCATATGGAGCATGAGTAAAACCTCATTGAACTTGAATTAGAATGAGTAAACTCTCATTCCACTTTACATATCACAATACTAATCTTTACCCAATGTATTGGAGAACTATTAGGGCACACCCTTCTTAAACATTTCATTTCATGCATAAGTGTTCTACATGGATCACACAACATGGAATCATTCAACATCATCATTTATTCCACGATAAAGGAATGTGAAATAAATACATGATACTCTTTAAACAAAAAGTAAATGAGTATAAAGTTCAATACCCTTGATAGAGTAATGGGCAAGGTATTCACTACACAATGACTTTGGATTGGAATATCGTTGTGCAATTTCGGAAGCATAACAGCGTGACATAAAAATTAATCAAAATGGCTGATGAGAGAGAAAGGGGTCTATCATAAAATTTAAATTAAATGGAATGTAAGAGTATCATATAGATACTTGTCCCAAAAAATGTAATGGAATTTAGATTCCTGATACAAAAGAATTTCTTTAATGTAAATGAGAAGAGAGAAATTCCTTACGGAATTTCGGCATTGTAACAGGTGTACATGGGAGGCATTAATGAGAGTGAAAGGGGTATCTCATAATTAAAACATAAATAGGGTAGTATGGTGGAGGTGAAAAATCATACCCCAATATTTCTAATTGAAAAAAGGGTATAACAATATAATGAAATTTGGAAAAAAATGAGAAAGGAAAAAATCCCTTACTTGGAAGTGTGATCCCAATAGTTTGGGAGAGTCTTTAGAGAGAATTATTGGAAGATTGGGGCACATTAGGAGGATTCTAGGGAGAGGAGGTCGGAGGTTGGCCGAGCTCCAATGGCTTTGATTGAAGATGAAGTGAGATCTTTGGTGGGTTTATATAGGAAAAGAGTGGAAATTCTTTATTATTTAGGTTTGGGACACCACACATTAAACTAATCAAAATCACAAACCAAACCATGGTTTTTGCCCATGGGTTTTTCCGACGGGGAGTGAAGAACATTATTTTATAAGGTCAATGGCTGAACTTCTTAAAATAATTGGGCTGCTTATGTGAAGGTGAGTCACACACTCAAAGAAATCATTTTAAAATGATAAAATGTTTTATAAGTATTGGAGGGTCCACTATGGAATTGTAAAATAAATAAAATAAACCTAAAATCACATTATTTTAATGGTAAAACATATATTGGCCGAATATAATGTTTATAGTATTTTATTACATCACTACTAGGTCATTATTATGTCATAAAACACATTATATATTTAAACGGTATTTAATTTTTACCCAAAAATTCGACTGTCTCAGAAAATTATGAAAAATTAACCATTGGATAATTTCGACATCATGATTCAAAAAAAATATTCATTTTATCTAAGTGATTTTATAAATATGTGAATTTTGAATTTTAAAATAAAAACTGACATTTACAAAAAATTCATGGGTTTTGACAAAAATAGCTTTGAAACCTTAATAAAAATTACAATTTTATTCATAAAAATTATATGATCATTTATATTTAATTAAAATTAATTTAGTAATAATATTTTATTGAAACATTATTTAATTCAAAAAAATCCATTAATTCATCAAAATTGATTTCTTAATTAAATATTAACTAAAAATGTTATTTTTTTTCTTTAAAAACTATTTACCAAGTAACAATAATAAAAAGAATGTATATTATCTACACAAAAATATTTTACATAATCATTGGGCTAGGGTATTGTTACATAACCCCTTATAACACCTGCAAAAGACTAGAGGGTAAGGTGTGTGATGGTGACATACTCTTGGGGTGGCTCAGATAACATCGCTTGGGTGGTAATCTCTATCAACTTCCACTTATCCCATAGGTGGTTCCATTCAAGCTTAACTTGTTGAAGCTCGGCTTGGGCTTGGTCAAGAGAAAATCCCAATGATGCCACTTACTTTATGATCTCTAAAAAATGGGCTTCATATGGATAAATTATACTGGATGAGGCTATCACTTCCTTTGTATGAGTAAATTGGATTTTTTAAAGCCCTATATTTATACTAATCATATGTTCACTGTTCAACATCTATATTAGAAATGGTCACAATTATTAAAGGTATTTTAAAATCCAAAAACATAAAACCAAATAAGTTCATATGTTATATATCCATTTCACATAATAAGACATTTAATTCGATTAAGAGGAATTTTCATCAATAAATGTTTTGGTCGTTACATTATGGATCTGGTCCATGAAGCACCCAATTATTACAACAATATTATTATTATTGTGGGCTATAGTTTTTAGAATATATTCTTCATATAGTGTTGGAATGAAAAACCATCAACACATTGCGACCCTAATTTTGAGGTGAACATTTCAGGATAAATATCAGGTATTTAATTCAGACTTATGGCTCTGGCCCAGAAAATGCCGCTGAAACATGATATAGTGAAATGTGTTTTATTTTTCACTAGGTGTCTGATTTGGGAAAATAAATATCCTATATAAAAAAATTTTTCTATGAGGACACTGCTACAAAATAGTCCTTTAATAGTACTAAAAATGGCCTTTATCAGCACTAGAGAAGCGCTGACTATTGGAGTGAGATTAAAATCCAGAGTCTTTTATTAGTGCTAAAAAAGAACTAATAAATGGGTCATTTATCAACGCTTACTGATAAATGTCACCATTATTAGTGATTCTATAAGTGTTGATAAAATAAAACTTTATCATCAATTTCCCAAGCACTGATAAAGGACCATTTATCAATGCTTCTATACGCACTGATAAAGGGGCATACTACAGTGTGCTTCTATAGCACATTGCCCCACCAGGGAAGTGTACTGTAATAAAACATAGAAACACTAAAAACACCTCAAAATAATAAAAATAAAGCATTAATACTGAATTTAAATGAATAGAAAACAATCTAGGCTCGTTTTCTTGGTTTTGGAGATATGATGCACGTTTTAAAATAAAATGAAACTTATATATTGAAAAAATGAACTTAGAGTCATATCTTTCACATCTTGCATTGGTTGGAAGTGCATATAATTCTTACACTTCTATAATGACTTATGGGTTGTTTTCCTAAAATATAAAAATAATTCGAATGTGTTTACTAGGTTTTTGAATACGTCACTTATCTTTTTTACTAAAATGTCATTTTAAAATGGAAACATGAACTTTGACTCAAACCGGTCATATCGAGTGTCAATTTGACATGATACCAATTTATTCTCATCAAAAATAACTTATGAATCATTTTCCTAAATTATAAATACTATTCAAGCACATTTTCTCAGTTTTTATTGAGTGACACTTTTTGAACAAAAATGTTGATTTTTAAATTAATAACAGTATCATTGAGTCATACTAGACACATTGTGTCTTTTATTGAGTAAAGAATTATTAAGACATGTCAAAAATGACTTATAGATCATTTTACTAAAGTATCAAAACAATCCAAATGTGTTTTCTTAGTTTTGAATACGCCACTTATCTTTTTTACTGAAATTTCATTTTAAATTGGAAACAAACACTCTGACTCATACAGATCACATAGTGTATCAGTTTGACTTGATTCTAATTCCTACAAGTCACAAATGACTTATTAATCAATTTCCTAAATTATCAAGAATATATGAGCGCATTTTCTCAGTTTTTAGTGAGTGGCATTTTTTGAACTAACCTATTGATTTTAAACTCATAACAAACACATTGAGTCATACCTGGAAGATTGTGCCTTGTATTGAGGTGAGACTGATTATTACACATAAAAAATGAATTATGAATCTTTTCCCTAAAGGATAAAAAATATTAATATGTTTACTGGGTTTTGTGTAGGTCAGTTGTCCTTTTTATTAAAATTGATGTCATTTTAAAATAAAAAGATGCACTTGGAGTCATTCTAGTCACACCGTGTGTCAGATTGAGGTACATTAGATTCCTACACATCTCAAATGACTTATGAATCATTTTCCTAAAGTATCATAATAATACAAATGTGTTTGTTTAGGTTTCAGTATGCCACTTGTATTTTTTACTGAAATGTCATTTTAAACTGGAAACACCCATTTTTACCTATACCGATCACATCATTTATCTGTTAGATGTGAGACTGATTTTAACATGACACAAAGGACTTATAAATTTATGTCCTAAATTATCAAGAAAATCTAAGTGTGTTTTCTTTGTTTTCAATGAGTGACATTTTTTTAATTAAAATTTCGATTTTAAACTGATACCAGACACATTGAGTCATAGAGATCACACCGTACGTCGAATTATGGTGTGGATGATTCCTACATGTCTCAAATGACTTATGGATCATTTACATAAAGTATCATAAAAATAAGAATATTTCTGCTCGGTTTGGAGTATATTAGTAGTACTTTTTACTAAAATTAGTGTCAATTTTAAATAAAAAGAAGCACTTAGAGTCATACCGGTCACACCGTGTGTCAGATTGAGGTGTGGATGATTTCTACACTTCCCAAAGTATCAAAAGAATCCTAAATTCCAATGTAACCATACTTACATCATTTTTATGTCTAAATTCCAACACTACATATCGAATCAATGTTCCTAGATGAAATCCTTTCTCATTATTGAAAGTCAGAAGAGCATAGGTTTTCAACAATGAGAAAGGTTTCTTGGCTTATAATATCAAATCAGTATGCAGTGTTGGCAGTTCAACAAAAAAAGAAATGAAAATAGAAATCATGGAAACATTGGTAGAAAGAATCGATTTATATCTTTTGTGTCTTGTTGTAGATATTTGGAAGAAAAATATGACTTCCCAAAAGATCTATGAAAAAATAAAATATTTATTAAATAAAAATTATAAAGAAATTAACTTACAAATAGTAGATAAAATGATTGAAAAATTAATTATATTAGTAGTATGAATTAACCTTTTTCTGATGGTTATATGCATTGTTGACACATTTTCTTATTATCATTATCTCATTTGCAGGCTCAAACAAAAGCATCCACTAGTAAAGGAAAATAATTATTATATGAGTCATACTGATAATAAATAAATTAAACATAAATATGAAATGATACATTAATTCTATGGATAATGATTTTACTGTGCATTCATTGTTGACCACAGGGATATGTTGTCGGTAAAGTAAGAATGGTGATAAGAAAAACACAAATAGATTTCTTCAAACAATTAATCAATGAGTGAGGAGGATGAGGAAAATTTCTCCACTATGGTCGGTGTTATCCACTAAATTCATTCAAAGGTGAATGTTATAGACTACTTTTATCCTCATCAGTTCATCTCCTAAACATTTATCATTGAATTTTTTTGTTTGACACACTGTTGACGCTCCTTTCGTCACATAGTCTAACCACTGAAAGGAGGAAATACCCTGAGCTCAAAGTGATTCAACCTTTGAAAAAATATCAAAAATTGACAATGGAAGGAATAAGAAGAACATTCTACAAGGGTTGCACAAGTTATACAATGGTCACACAAGTACACTTGAGCACCCTAGGTGACAACCGCCCGGGGTCTTCTCCAGCCTATAAATACCCCCGGTGGGCCCCCCATTTAAGGGGTAAATTTTTTCCTGAATTCACAGACAGAGCTCTGAATGCCCAAGTCTCTTCTTTAGGTCTTCTGAACTCTTCTAAGGTAATTCTTTACCTATAATGGAAGGTCTAAACAAGAGGATCAAGGTCTAAGTGTTAGAATTCACTAACACTTGCGCGCCTAAGTGGTTTTACCCTTAAGAGAAATGGACACACTTGCGTGCCGCCCTACTTCTTCACCAGAACTTGCGTACCATATTCTGGAAAGCCTCTAGGGATAATACCAAGGGTTTGAGCCAAGTCTCTCCCAAGTATTACCCTAAGGGATGAAAATCGCACAAGTACCCATGTGTCGCGCAGGTATACCTGTGCGACCAGGACTTACGTGCCCACGCAGTACTTGCGCACCTTCCAGGACTTGCGTGCCCCTACCTTTTTGGGTGCCCTTCTTTCCCATTTAGCCCCTCTTATACCATTCCACCTCTCCTATTCAAGATTTAGTCTTTAATACACTCTTCAAAGCCATTTTATGGCATGATTTCTTGATTTGGCTTCCTTATCTGAAAGGAATTCTGTGGAATATCTCTCAAAACCTAGTGATTTACACATCTTTATGTTAGTAAAGATTGAGATTTCATTCATTTAAACCTCATTCTTTTTTATGGGAGAATCCCTTAACCTGGGCCTCCTTTTCAGGAATATGCCCCAGTCATAATTCTCAAATCTGGGAATCCTATTTAGGAGTAAGCCCCAAGTCCTATAATCTGAGCATCCTCCTTTGGAGTAAGCCCTAGATCCCCTAACCTGGGCCTCCTTTTCAAGAGTAAGCCCCAGTCATAATTCCCCAAATTATGGGCATCCTCCTCAAGAGTAAGCCCCAAACCTTAATTCCTTTAACCTGGGCCTCCTTTTCAGGAATAAGCTCGAGTCTAAAATATGGGCATCCTATTTGGGAGTAAGCCCCAAGTCCCTTAATTTTCAAATCCCTTTAATATGTGCATCCTCTTTAGGATTAAGCCCCATTATTAATTTCTATTAACCAGTCATAATTATTTTTGATCTGGGCTTCCTTCTTAGGAGTAAAACCCAATCATAAGTCCCCTCCTAACTTGGGAATCTTCCTTAGGAGTAAGCCCCAAGATTAGAGTATCCAAATCTCCATGAAGTACATATACCTTTATGGACCATGTTCATGGATTGCTTCCCTAAAGTAAATGTTAATCCTCATCTATTTGGTCAGTCATACATACATAAGACCCACATCATTTCATGACACAATTGTCTGGTTTTACCAATACCTCTTGTTTCTCACACCGAGCATGACTCACGTGAGCATAGATTGTAAAATTAATCATGACATCTTCCTTTGATCCATCAATCATGCATACACATCATACTCCCTTACTAGAACTATGTGGGTTCTGATTCCTTTTCCAAAAAAAAGGATACGTAGGTAGCCCATCAGTGGGTACGATCCCAACTCTGAAAAAATCCATGTCCTCCTGAATGACAATAAACTTCAAGTGCCCCACTGAGTGGCTTTAAAACCAGTATGGTCATCATAATGACCAAGAGACTTTTCTGTATTTAAGGATACCATCAAATAAGAATCTCTAACAAATACAGATGATTCTCTATCGATGAAGAACCTCGAATACATATAAAATATTCTCTAAATTTCCTTCATATCAATCATTGATTGTCAGATCTAAAGGAACGCGCATTTTATACTTGGTAATGTAATAAGGATTCTTGAAAATAACTTAAATCTATAAAGAGAGTCCTGGAGTAGACAATAATTCCCCTCAAAAAGGTGTGATTAGTCCAACCTCCCATCCTCTCGACCAATGCAAATTCCTAATCCCCAACAGTCCACAACTAATAAGCACCTACCTTTGGAAAGTAGGTCCAAATGGATATGGAATCATTGGATGTTTCCGGTTCTATGAACAAACCCATTAAAAACCGATTAGAATGTTTGAACCTTCAATCAATGAGGTCATCCCCAATTCCAGAGGCAAAAAAAATGGTGAACCTGACGTGAATCTTTAACCAAGTTAAAATGATATTTTTCTTATTTGTTAGGCCCCTATTTAAACTCAATGAGAGGGACAACAAAAAAACAATCATTGACATATGTTCTCATCCAAAATATGTAGTGACTGAATTTATCTTGATTACGTCTGTTATATCAAACATGCACTCTTTTCCAAGATTTTCTGCATTATAAGAAATGGCTGCTCTCAAGTTCACACCTGTGAATACTGCTGCTGTGAATACCACTACTGCTACTCCTGCTGAATCATTGTCCACTCTGAGGATGACATCACCCACTCAACGTCCTCAATGCTGGGTATCAAATGCACTGGTTAAGGAGTAACATCAACACAGTACCATTCCAACTTTGGAGGCTGATCGACACGCCCTCCAAGTGAACAATTCACCTTGGTTGTCCGGACAACGATGACAAGCGATCAAGAAGCAGGCGGTGCTAACTACCATCTCCAACCGTTTCGGGTCGTTATCCCTGGAATGAAATCACTATTCACTCCCATATTCTGGGGACGTGAATGAGCAGGTCCCTCAGGGCCTTAATTCAAGGAAGAAGGAGTCCTTCCTGAGGGCTCCCATCAAAAATCGCCGCCAGACTCGTGCGGCAGTGCACTCTCAACATGATGAGGGTGTCGACTCCAGGAATTTGGCTCAGGTTCCTCGAACCCAAGCAAGCAAGGAAAATCGCCAGAGGCAAAATCCGGTAAACATTGAGAAGGTTCTCATCTCTTCCATCTCTGGAGAAGTCTACCAACCTAACTTGGTGGCAAACAACGAGCATGCACACACACCTACCCGTTTTAATTCCGTTGTCCAGCAGACTCATTTGTCATCATCACGCCAATCTCACCAGGCAATTTCGGCAGAATACTATAGGCAGGAACCTACACCTGTTTATACATCATCAGCTAGTCAGCAGGCTCGTCTGACTACATATGATGGAGCTCGTCAACCACATTCGGCAAAGTGCATTCAGAAGGCACATACACCTGCTATTATTGATCAAGCCTACCAACAATCTCTCTTGCTAGCATTCAGAGAAGTTAGTCGGAAAGCTCCGGTGAAAAACAGGAGGCAGACTCAACTCTCTTCCCCCACACTTGAGTACTGTCAGGATTCACTGACAGGAATAGGAGGACAGGAGCAGGCACATACACCTACTCCAAGCATGGAATGGATGTATATCGCTATTCCGACAGCTGAAGTCACCAAGAATATTCTATCAATGGTGAAAGAGCAGAAGAAAATCCCTGCTCATATTCTGGATGCCTGCAAGGATATTTTAACAGCTTCAACAATATTTCAGGGAAAGAAACATAAATCTATCCCTACCAATGGAGTGATAAATCAACAGTTCACTCTAGAACAGACACACACATCTGTTCCAGTCTAAGAGGGTTGTGTGGCGTATTCCCCCATATCATACGGACAACCAAGTCAGGCACATACACCTGATTTGAGTAGAGATCGTCAGCCTAACCTGGACATCTCTCCTGATCAGGTACATACACCTGCTCAGATCAACCACTTTCATCAACAAGTGTTTTCTAAGGTGAGTAAGAAGGCGTCTAAGAAAAAGACCCGCCCATCACAGTCAAGAGATCAAGAGACAATCTTAACAAGGCCTTACTCGATGATGAAGTTCTTGAATCCCTCAGACGGTTATCTTTTGGAATGCAAGATTCTACTCCCTCATTTCCCAATAATGGGAACATTAATTCTGAAGGTCTTTCACAGACACTTCCTCATGAAGGCTTGTTTCATGACAATTCAGCCGATCTCGAAGTTTCATCTTCAGATGAGAGCCAGAGGAACCCTCTGTGTGGTCAGAAGACCAAAGAGCAAGAGATCTCATCTTTTGCTTTAACCCACCATGGTGGTCCTCCCCATGATGATTAATTTCACTGAGAAAGTCCTCTCCACAGTAGTGATGCACATTTCTCGGAAAATGCTCTAGTGGAAAATGTAGTGCCAAGAAGTCCCTCTTATCTTGAGGCACTTGGAACTGTGAAACCAGTCATGTCTGATTTTTCATCGCTAGCAGGTGAAATAATTTCTCAATTGGAAGATAGCCCAGGGTGTAGGTCATTCTCCGAACCACCTTTAAGTCATGCATCTTCTAGTTTGATCAGTGAATTCTCTACCAATCTTGTTTAATCTGATGAACCAACAAGGAAGCACCAGCTCTGGTCAAATCAGGTAGAAGAATCTTCATTGAATGATAAGGAGGAAATGCTGAACATGAGAAAACAACTGGCAATAGGTGAAGTGCCGGTCATGTTTTGGCCTCTGGCTGACTATCAGTATGACATTCCAGAGATGTTGAACGAATATGGGATTCATGATATTCGCCTGAACATATAGAAAACTCTTTTTCAGTTGAAAAAGAAAGTATTATCTTATGATGAAAATGAAAACCATGTTAAGATAATAGAAGGGTTACAATGTCAAATTGACTTGGCATCTCTATCAGTCTCTCGATATCCAAAGGCTGAAAAGCAGCAGAGAGCCCTTCAACGTTCATGACTTGGCACACTAAGAAGATATGACCAGTTAATTTCCAATGCCCCATCTGGTATTCATGTCAGAGGATGGGGTGTTCATGGAGCACTACATTTCATGGTGCTCTCCAGTCAGCAAATCCTGCCGAAAATGGTCTCATGCAATGTTATTGCCTATGGCCAGCCACAGTCAATGGGTTTTGTTTGTAATCAAAATCTTTCTCAAGAATAGGCCTCAACCAGTTCTTCTCAAAATCAAGAATACAGAGAACAAGTTGTTGAAATACTCCTGTATCAAGCAAACTAGAATATTGAACATGCCTCTCATATGGAGCAAGCACATCATCAAGTGACAGAAGTTTCAGAAATAATCCAACGGTCTTTTGAACAGGGTGATAAAAGTGGATATAGGTTAATGCATCCAGCTAATTTCCAGACTAAGGTCTACAAGATCAGGAGAGATTTTAAGAAAGTCTCAGACATAACATGTCAAGAGCCACCCCAACTTGCCAGAATGGGGAGTCTTTTAAACCAACCCTCAGAATCAACAAATAGGATTCGAGGAGTTGAATAAAGACAGCAGGAATAGCCCCAGTCCACCGGACTAGGGACTTTTTCAAATCATCAATCCACTCCTCAGATAAATTCGGTCTTTTCTCGATTGGGGAAGAAGCATCAAGAGGAACGAAGAGCCAAATTATCAGGTGACTCTCTCCAAATTACGGTTCACCAAGAAGTTCCTGAGGGATCGAATCAACGAAAGGAAATGTCTCATCAGAGACATGGAAGAAGAAAATATCACAGAAATGATGATAGAATGGATGCAATGTGTTATGCATCAATTAATGTCATCAATGCCATTGTTGCTGATCCACCAGATGAGGCTCACTCAGGGGACTCAGATGAAGAGGTTCCTGCTCAAGAAGTTGTACGCACAGACACTAATGAAGAAGGTGTGCGTGCACGAAATCAAAGGTTTACCCAAAATTTGGGTGTTCCTTCAAATAACCCTCTTCCCCCTCTCCGAAAAGGATCAAACAAGGAGAAGGGAAAGAATTAGGTTACATATCCTTTCTCTGGAGAAGGCCAATTTCTCTCACTAGATCAAAGATTTGCGCAACAGGAGAAATAGATGAAGGAATTAAGGAGGTTGAATGCAAAACTACTTCAGGGTAGTCTTCTTCCTAAACGTGCTGGAGTCAGTCAGCCAAGGGAGTTTGTTGCAGCTACTGAGATGGATCAAGAATATCCTCCTTTATCAGTACACCCTCACAGGTCTAATCCTATGGGTCAAATGCAACAACAATTGGTAGTGCTGCCATCAGTTGCAGTACCAGCTGACATACCTGTCCAGACTCCAGTCATTGCACCTACCCAAGTCCAAGTTCAACCGGATGTTTCTCAAAAGTTAATAACTACCATTGAGTAATTAACAGCTCGGTTAGAGACTATGGAAGGGAAGCGTGCGTAGGTTCAACCAGAAAAGAAATCTTACCCTGAATGGGTAGATTCAATCTCTCCCCCATCAAATCTTGGGAACCCTGTATTCCCAATTTTTAATGGATCAGGAGACCCTGAACAACATTTGATGCATTACATTTTTTGGTGCGATCCTATGATGGGAACTCCGAAGCAGCAAGAAGAAGTGAAACTTAGATGCTTCGTGTGAACCTTGCAAGGACCAACCTTTGTCCGATACACAAGCTTGAAATCTCGATCAATTACTGGATGGGAAGATCTCCGTCAATGATTTCTTCTTCAATTCCGCTTAACATTTCCAAAGACAACAATTTTCGATCTTACAAACTGTAAGCAAAGGGAGAATGAAAGAGTCTCTGATTTCATTTCTCATTGGAAGGGATTAACATATTCCCTGAGCTTAGCACTCCCTCAAGAGGAACTCTTGCCAATCTATGTTGCAAATTTGCGTGACGAATTATGCACGCCGTTGACCCCTGCGAAATACACAGGAGGGTTTCAAGACCTTACTTCAGTCTCCCAACTAATTGAATATTCTCTTATACAGACTAAGGTTAAATCTCGTGTAATTCCATCATCTCTAGGAAAGAGAATGGGTAAAGTAGAAATTGCTACAGTTATGCTTAAACAAGCACCTGTACCTGCTTCTACTTCAAAACCATCATCTTCTCGAAGGGATCCACCTCCTGAGCGCCAACAACAAAGGTTGTTTTGTCAAGACGATCAAAGAGATCAAAGACAAAAAAAATTGATGATCTGAAAAGCAAAACATACTCTTTCTAAAATGAACAAGTTCATGGTTACTTCATTTCGGCTCTGTAAAATAATTTGATTCAGCTGCCATGGCCCAAAAGGCCAAACAAGGAAGGAGATGAAGACCGTCCCAATTATTTCCCCTTTAATAAAATGTTGGGGCATCCCATCCAGGAGTGTTTTGTCTTCAAAGACCTCCTGCAAAAGATGGTCGACTCGGCATTAGTCAAACTGAAAGGCTCTTCAGCCCAGGTAGCATGTGTTACTGCTACATTTCCAAAGGAGGAAGGCGAGTGGAAAGAAGTCAAAAGCAAAAATGCACAAAAATATGATGATTGGATGGTCAGAAAGACAATCAACTGAACTCATGCTATTTTGCGAACGCAATTGAAGAAACAAATTGTACCTTCTTCCACGAATGCCGCAGCAAAACCCTCTTCATAAGAGGGAAAATACTCAAAGAAACGACATGATTCAAAGAAGAAAAAGAATTAGAAGATGATGAGTACGTGTCAAAGCCTAAGCTGTCTTTGAAACTGGAAGACTTCATGCCATCTACTTCAAATCAATGGGCACCGTCCCACCAAACGGCACAGCCTAAACAAGCTAATCAGGAAAAGTCTTCATCATATGAAGAGTTGATTTTCGGTTCTGTTAATATGATTCAATTAACAGATCCATATGCCAGTCACAGTTTCGATTTTGATGAGACTGAATTCCCTGTATCAAATAGAGGAATCAGAGGAAGTTCCAGAGGCTCAGGATATAGGGGAAGACGTGGATCTTTCAGAAGCCACTATTCCAATTCTACCCCTTCTAGAACTGTGTACGCAGTAGAAAAACGTGGTAGATACCTTCAGCGAGCTCAGCAAGAATAAGCATGTTCTTCTACCAATAGAAAATTCTATCCTAGCACAGTTATACTAGAAGACCGGTTGAAGGTTCCATCTTCTACCTCTCAGCAAGTAAATGGATCTAATCGGTCTAATATTCCAAAACTAGGAATATTGCCAACTCCTATCCCAATACAAGATGCATCAACTTCCAAAGCATCTATTTCCAAGTCACCTTCTAAACCACATATTCCTGTTGGGAAACACAGAACTCGGGATCAAAAGTATGATGTATTGAAACACTTGGCCCTAGTACCATTCAAGTTATCAATTCTGGATGCTTTGAATATGTCAAAAGATCTTCGGGAGGCACTCATCGAGGCTTTGTCAAGTCCTCAGGAGTTTGAAACTGAAATTTCTACAGCTGAAGTATATCACATAGAGAATAATCCTAAATAATGCCATGCAATAATATCTTTTACTGATGAATTTGAAGATGATGTTGTGCATGGGAATATTAGACCTTTGTACTTATCTGGAAAGGTCAATGGCGTAGACGTCCGAAGAGCTTTTATTGACAATGGTTCAGGAGTCAACCTCATGCCCATTCGTACACTTCATCGATTGGGCCTCATAGAATCTAATTTATCTCCTTCTACCATGATGTTACAAGGATATGATAAAAATGAACAAGAACCACTGGGTGAAGTTACACTCAGAACTCAGTTTGGAGATCTTGTATCCAATTCAAATTTAATGGTTGTTGATCAAGACTCAGCCTTCAACATCTAGCTTGGAATACCCTGGCTACATCAACATTTAGATATCCCTTCATCATACCATCAATGTCTCAAGTATTGTTTCGATGGTCAAGTTGGGACATTTTATTGTAATAAGGCCCCATTAAAGACAGGTGAGTCTCAATACATTGAGGCGGAATTCTATCACATGAAGGGAATGGAGAAATACAAAGCAAAGTAGATTACCAAAGTTAATGCTCCGTATGGTTTGGAAAAGATTCCAGTAAATCCATTTGTGCATGTCAGTACAGATTATGTATTTCCTATCAGAAAAATTGACAAGATAGACCCAAATCAGAATAATCTTATGGAACGATCCATAATGTCAATTACGACAATCGAGCCAGACAACATGGGATAAATTGGTGATCCTCCAGGCAATGATGAAAGCCCAAATGGTGATGTCTTCATTTCATCTGCTGAAATCCAACAATTCTATACTTCTCCAATTAGGCCAAAAGAAGTTATAGAAACATCGGAAGTGAACAATGATGTAGATTCCCAATCCATCATCTCTTCTTTATTACCCAAAGAAGACCCTTCATCATCAATCGGGTGGGAAATGGAAGCTTCTTCTTCAAGATGTTCAAATTTTGACATCTCTTCTGATTATGAAAATTCTGCTTTATTATCTACTATGCAAGTAGAAATGGAAGAAATAACACATGTTGAATAAGAAGAGGAATATCTCGGAGATGCTCCTCCAGCATTTGAAGAGGGTATCTCTACCACCGTGGATGAACTCAGAGAAATAAATATGGGTAAAAAAGAAGATCCACTCCCCTCTTTAATCAGTGAGGCCATGACTCTTGAAGAACAAGAGATGTATATTTCCTTTTTAAAGAAAAATCGAGACATATTTTCTTGAAACTATACAGAAATGCCCGGGATTGATCCTGATGTTTCTACTCATCATTTGGGTTTACCAGAAGAACATCGAGGATTTAAGCAAGCCGTGAGAAGAACACACCCAACTTATGCTTTCAAAATTGAAGCTGAAGTGGATAATATTATCAAATCTAACTTAGTTAGAGAAGTTCAATATCTCAATTGGTTGGCTAATATTGTCCCTATAAAGAAGAAGAACGAAAAAAATTAGATTTTGCATCGATTTCAGAGACCCTAATTGGCATTGTCCTAAGGATGATTTCCCAGTTCCGATTACAGAACTTTTAATTGATGAAATAGCCGGCTATGAAGCACTTTCCTTCATGGATGGATATTCCGGATATAATCATATCCGAATGGCCCTAGAAAACGAGGAATACACAACCTTCAGAGACCCTCAGGGTGTGTTTTGCTACCGGGTAATTCCCTTTGGCTTAAAGAATGTAGGTGCAACATATCAGCGTGCCATGTATCGTATCTTCAAACCCTTTTTAGGGAAGTTTGTTTAATGCTATGTGGACGATTTGGTGGTTAAATACAAACAACATTCTAATCACTTGGATTATTTGGAAGTCATATTCCGCAAGCTTCGACAATATAATTTGAAGATGAACCCCTTAAAATGTGCTTTTGGGGTAACCTCAGGAAAATTTATTGGCTTTGTTGTATGCCATCGTGGTATTGAAGTTGACCTTGAGAAGAAAAAGTAAATACTTAGTATGTCACCTCCTTGAAATTTGAAATAATTAAGAGTACTTAAAGGACACTTAGCCTATATTCGGCGTTTCATCGCCAATTTGGCAGGAAAAAGTTTACCCTTCACCAAATTGATGAAAAAGGGAGTCACTTACAAGTGGACTGAAGAATGTCAAGAAGCATTCAATATTCTCAAGAAATACCTCTTGAGTCCACTGGTACTCATGCCGCCTGTTTAAGGAAGACCACTTATTCTCTACGTGACAACTCTAGAGCGATCATTGGGTGCCTTTCTTGGTCAGAAGAATGATGCTGGGAATGAAAACATCCTCTATTACCTCAGTCGGACTATGCTTCAAGCAAAAACCCGTTATTCAAGTATTGAGAAGTGCTGCCTGGCATTAATCTTTGCAGTGCAGAAGTTGAGACACTACCTGCAACATCACGAGGTCCAATTGGTATCTCGCAATAACCCACTCAAATTCATCCTTAGTTGTCCAATGCTTACAGGACGTCTGGAAAGTTGGGAAGTTATTTTGCAGCAATTTGACATTCAGTATGTGTCTCAAAAGGAAATAAAGGGCCATGCTCTGGCTGATTTCCTGGCTGAACACCCTACGGTGGAAGACACATCTTCAGATATTGAACTCCCTGATGAGGAAGTCTTCTCTATTCAAGAAAGTACTCATTCATGGGAAATGTATTTTGATGGTTCTTCCAGAAGTCCAACAGGGAGGAAAATAGAAAATCCTATATTCAAAAAAGTTGGCTTAGGAGTTGTGCTTCTTTCTCCAGAAAAGGAAATGTTACCTTATTCCTTCTTATTATGGGAAGGTGGTACCAATAATGAAGCAGAATACCAAGCTTTAATCGCAGGCTTGGAATTGGCACTTCAAGCACAAGTGAATCACTTAAAGGTGAAATGTGATTTAGACCTGGTAATCAAACAAGTCAATGGGTATTATGACATCAGAAAAGAAGAACTAATCCTGTTTTATGATTATGTCAGAGAGTTAATGGCGGAATTCCTTTGGAACTGACATTTTCTTATGTCCCAAGATCACAAAATGCCCAAGCTGATGCACATGCTAATATAGCCACAGCTTTGGCAGATCCAAATTGGGATGAGACAACCATCAGTATTTCCCACCATCGATCAATTTCACCTTATGTTCGAAGCAGAACAGAGGAGATTAATGAAATTAGACCCATTTTAAACCGTATGGTCATACTACAGGATGTATGTCACCTATCAGGTGATACCTTCAAAATGGAACACTTCCACCTGATAGAGTCAGGAATGAACAAATCTGGCGACATGTGGTCAATTTTACTTTTTATGATAACCCAGATCACCTAGAGAAAATTATCTACAAATGTGGTTTTTATGGAGTTCTCTTCAGATGCATTAATGGTGAAGAGGCTGTTATGAAAGAAGTGCATGCAGGAATCTGGGGTGCCCATCAGTCTGGACATAGACTGTCTGATCAGATTCGAAGGCTTGGATACTTTTGGCCTTCAATGATACATGATTGTGTTTATTTCACAAAGTGTCATTCATGCCAAGTACATGCCAACTTCATTCATCAACCTCCAGAGTTTCTTCATACAGCTAAATACTTGTGGCCATTTTCCACATGGAGAATGGATATGGTGGGACCTTACCCTTCAGCTACGACCAAGCAGTTGAGGTATATTCTTACTGCTACTGATTTCTTTTCCAAATGGGCAAATGAAATACCTCTTAAGGAATTATGTTCTAAATTCATTGTTAGCTTCATCAAGTCAAACATCAATACTAGATTTGGTGTCCCTCATACCATATTGACGGACAATGGCACCGACTTCTGTTCATCTAAGGTGAAGAAGTTGTATCAAGAATACAAAATCAAATCCAACCATTCATCTCAGTATCATGTAGCGGCCAAGGATAGAACTCTCAGGGATCTAAAAGAATAATAACGATGAAACAACTTCATGATCATTGATGGTATTCATTGATTCATAAATTGACTAAACTAAAATAAAGAATTGTGAAACTTTGAAACCCAGACCAAGCAGTCAATTTATTCAATTCAAAGAAAAAATTAACCGGACCAAGGGAATCTTGTCATAATCGCGATCCAAAATGTTGAATTATTATGAACAATACAACCTAATAAGCAATCCGCATGAATCTCCATAATCACCATAGCCCCAACACGCTCTTTTTCTGCCAATCTCATTAAAAACCATTGTTGTTTTCTTCTTAATCATTAATCATTACTTTCATGTAATTAAAACAAGTTCCTTAATCTAAAACCAAGAAAATCACACTCTAAATTCAGCATAGTTCACCAAATTAATTCTAATATCAATTGAATTAACACACTCACTAGGTTACATGTGGATAGACCCCACAATTGTGTTATACTAGCTTAAGAGTGAGAAATAAACAATTTCGGACACATATAACGTAAATTTGGTGAAATGACATACCAGATACCTCCTAGGGTTCTATCAAAAACCCACAATAATTCACCAGACACCGTCAATGATTGGGTGATTTGTGTTCAACTTCATAACCGAAACTCACCAAGGCAACACATGAAGAACAGGATGTGCTGTCTCGGTTTGTATGTTATTTCATTATGATACCATGAGAAAAAATGTACTTGTATTTGACAATGCTTATGTGATTTCAATTGACCAATATGAACCACACAAACACCGTTATTGAATGAGGGAATAATAAGGGATAAATGGTGTGCGAAACATCACATGAATGGGTACCCCCAAACATGATCATTTGAGATTGAGTATAACATACCGGTATATAACTCAACTAAATAAAAAGATATGATGAATAAAAACTACATAAAACTAGGAATTAAAAATATCATTCAAAATAATACAAATATGATGCTCGGGATTATATCAGGTTCCTCCCTGGGTGATCACAAGGGGTTTAGAAATCTATGGGAGGGGAGAGAGAAGAATATGTTGAAGTAGAAATTATCATAGCCTACATAACTTCTTGGGATGATGTAAAGATAACTTTGGGACTCCAAAATGGCCGCACCTTTCTTACTAGATGATCTCCAAAATATGGTTCCCAAGGTGATAATTTATAGAAAAAGTGGGAAGTGGTTTTGGGCACTTTGATTTGGAGAATCCTCTTGTTCAATAGTTTTGGACGGTCATACAGTCTTATATAACTTTTGAAAAAACAAAGGATTTGTTGGAAGAAACATTGTATACCTCCATGTCAAATATAGTGGCTAGATTTGATATATAATAAGATATATTACCAAAATGAAGAGGCAATGTTTTGACCCTGTGCAGATTCGTTTTGTTGGATGAATCAGTCCGTACAAGCCTCTTAACGGAAGAATTGGGATTTGGTTCCTTCTGATGAAATATATCTCATTAAATTTTGGATCAGAACACAAAGTGTCTACCCATTTAGATGCACAATTTATTAGAAGTATGTGTTTTAGTCCACTGGTTTGCTTGAATGATGTGAAGATTGGTCCATTTTTCTTGGACTTTATCATGGGTCCTCCAAATCACATCCACCGACAATGTAATTATCAAAACAAGTAAACTTTCCCTTTTTAATAATGTTCAACACAAAATAATTGAATCAAAAATGGATTGCAATTTTTTATTATACTTTTAATTTTCAATACAAAACCAGTTTAATACATTGGTATAGGGGTGAAATAAAACAGTGAATCATGGTATGATCACACCCCCAAACCTAAACATTTGCACTCCTGGGAAAAGTATAATATCCTAATCATGTACCATTCCTAAATCAAAGGTGTGAAAACATACATGATTCTTCTAAAATAAAATTCATCATGTCATGTTTATGGAATCAATATTTCTATCATTTTTCTTTTCTCACATTCAAATTTTTTCAACTTCATTTGTTCACCCATGCAACACGTTGCAACCTAACTCACTTAAACAATTTACCTATTCACTTAAGGAACATATGAAAGTGGATTTATGCTATTTTCCCAGAGTTCATGTGATATTACTATATGCTTTCCATGATTCTCATTTCTCTACTGGCAGAAACTATTTTGCTACTCAATAGGACTTCGAACAGGTTGTTTTGTGGTTCAAGGGTTGGTAGGATTTAATGTTTAGAAATCTGAGGTAGAAGATGAGTTTTTTATTCTCTTGTGTACAAAACATCTCAAAATTCAGCAAGTGTTCACAGTGAATGTACACACAAAACCCCTCAAAATGTGTATCACCTCCAAATCACTCTCCCTATGGTCTATTTTTGTTGGTAACAACCAAGCAGTGAGTAATAATGAGTAAACATAATCTTGTCTCGATTTTTTATTTTGTTCTATTTTTTTCAATGTATAAAACTAATTTTTTTAATGTGTAGTTTTTTTGGAGATAAATAAGGAAACACGTGTAAAAAAGTGATGTAATATGGCTTGTAAACCCATTTCCCAAGGAAAATGTAGGCACCCTTTATATCAACCCATAACATTGATTCTCTTCCCAGAATTCCCATAGAAACACACTCTCCCCCACACTTTCAGAAAATAAAACCAAAATATTCACATGAGATGGGTAGGTAGGAATATATTAGCTTGTAATGTGTCTACCTAACAGGAATTTCATGGTCTCTAAGGCTTAATAAGGATAAAATGTAAAGGTGGGTGAAAATAGAGGATAATTGTACAATGGTATTTTCAATGAACAATTTCCTCTATCATGGATAGAGCGTACTTGAATCTTATCTCTTCAAATAGAATCAAGGAAATTTTTAGTTTCTCTACATGACTTGAGACTCTAAATAAAGTTATTAAAAGTAAGAATATGCAATAAATGTATTAGAATACCTCTTAGGTTAGGGATTAAAATATTGTTCAGTGCTAATGAGGCATGGGGTTAAAAAATCCATTAAACACCTAAGAATGATTTGAAAATAAACATTCTAGAAAAAGATTCAATATCAACATTCATTTGAATTTTTTTTCAAAAAAAATGGAATTTTCCATACAATTGACTAAAGCCTAAAAAATGATTTTGGATATTCATTTTAAGATCAATTTTTATCTAAAACACAAAATAAGGAAAAATAAATAAAAAATGAAAAAACATTTTTTATTTTTTTTTTGTTTTTTTTGTTTTGTTTAATACTAACTATGACATGTCACCCTCCCCCACACCTAAAAGTTACATTATCCTCAAGGAAATAAGTTTAAATGAATAGAAAAGTAAATAAAGGTAGGGAGAATGGAAAACCTACTAAGTGGTGTCATATCTGGCATCTATTAGTCAGATTACCACCACAAGATGCTTTGGAAAATCATCATAGAAGTGTCTGAGCCTCTTCCCATTGAAAGTAATCCACTTCCCACTCTTCTCATGCAAAACTTGTATAGCACCCAAATGGTAAACATTAGTAATGGTATAAGGACCGATCCATCGGGAATGAAGCTTACCTGGGTGGAGCATTAGTATGGAATTGTACATGAGGACCTTCTTACTAATATGGAACTTCTGCTAATGAATCATGCTATCATAGATAGTCTTTGTATTATATTTATAGATTTGGGAGTTCTCACATGCATCTCGTAGAATATCTTCTAACTCTTGAAATTGAAGCTTCACATGCTCACCTAAATCTGAAAGATTCATATTACATTGTTTAATAGCACAATATGTACAATGTTTTACCTCCAACGGGAGGTTACAAGCCTTTCCAAACCCAATACTATATGGTAAAATTCCAATTGGGATTTTAAAAGTGGTATGGTATGCCCAAAGTGCATCATCTAAGCACAAAATCAAATCTTTCCTATTGGGTTATACCATTTTTTCCAAGATTCATTTAACTTACCGATTTGAGATTTTTTCTTTTCCATTAGTTTGGGAGTGATATGATTTGGAGACTTTATGATAAACTCCATACTTACGGAGTAATTTTTTCATGTTGTGATTGAAAAAATGTGAACCCAGACAACTAATTATGAATCTCCACAAACCAAATATACTAAAAATTTGGGACCGCACAAAATCAATAATGACTCAAGAGTCATAGGTCCTAATGGACTTTTGTTCCACCAATTTACATATTAAACAACTAATAAGATGTACAAAAATCCAAATGAATTTAGAAAAGGCCCCATGAATTCAATGCCCCGTGCATCAAAAAATTTCCCAGAATAACATTGGCTATTGGGGCATTTCATTCCTCTTGGAGATATTCCCTGTGAATTGACAATGACTACATAACTTGAAAAATCTATGGGTATAATATATAATGTGGGAAAATAAATACCTGAGTCAAGGACCTTTCGAGCTGTACTATTTTCGAAGCTTTCGCCAGGGCACATGCGTCTGTCTACTTGGGTGCAAAGGGCACAAATTTTGTTACCCATCATTCCCGCTTTCCAAAGGTGGGCGGCATTCGCTCCTTGTTCAGGGGAGTTTTCTCCTTGATCGAAACAGGATGATGGGATGTCGGTTATTCCTTCCATGGATTCCTTCTCAAAACTCATCACCTAGTCCGGGTCTCCCTCATAGATTTAATATGTTGTTCATGAAACTCTTCTCAGAGCCATATTTTCATGGACACCTGTTAATTAAGATGCTTCTGTCAGGACATTCCAGGGGGTCCGGTTAGGGTAGCAACCTTCGGTTAGGACAATAGTCATGTTGGGCCATCCCTGGCGTGTCTGGAAGTTGGGGGATTGGCGTGTTTGTCTTCTGTCCTTTATTATAGGGCTTCTCGAGGGCACGGAAGCCCGAGGCATCCCACATCGATGTGGGAAAATATATTCCATAGGCATGTATCTGAGGATTTCCTTAGCTTCCCATGTTTAAGACAGGTTATGCCGCAAGTTTAATGTCCAGCAAGGACGGATCAGTCTGATCAGAACACTGATTAGAGTGGATCATATTGAGGAACCCCCTTGAGGGAAAGCCGATATTGTGGCCAGCACATGGGAGGCTTACCAAAAGCTTCGAAGGGGAATGGGGTGGTATGGTCTCACCGGGATGTGGAGGCCTGGGTAAGAATCAGTATGGACGATGGTTTTGGGCTTGAGCCTTGAATAGACTTCCTACGTATCCTTGTGAAAGGGAATCAAAGTCCACATAGTTCATCTGGCGATGGATTACTGTGGAATGAGGTTGGAAACAACTTACCACTGAATGGGGTCACAACGGCTTACTACTGGATAACGATGTCGACGGCTTACTGCTAGATGAGGTGACAATGACTTACCGCTGAGGGTGGAACTGGGGTCTAGAGGTTGTTAGGCTTGAACCTCATGAGGCTTCCTACGTACCATGTTGTGACATGGATCAAAGACCATGTAGTTCAGGGTTGTGTTGTGTCGGCAAACTGACGTGAAGATGGATCGGGGGTCCGATGGGTGGAGGTCTTGAACCTCATGGAGGCTTCCTACATACCATGCCTTGACATGGATCAAAGTCCACTTAGTTCGAGACGGTGTGTCGGGGAACCGACGTGAATAAGGACCTTGGTCCAGGTGGGTGTTGGGATTGAACCTCGTGGAGGCTTCCTACGTACCATGCCTTGATATGGATCAAAGTCCTTGTAGTTTAGGTTGGTATGGGGATTACACTCTTGGCTGCCCAAGTGTTGGTGAACCGACGTGAAGGGGGTCGGAGCAACCAATGGGTTGTGGGCATGAACCTTGTGAGGCTTCCTACATACCATGACTTGACATGGATCAAATTCATCATAGTTCGGAATAAGGGCTTGGCACACCGACACAGAGATGGTCGGGGCCAATGGTTGGTGGGCTTGAACCTTGTAGAGGCTTCCTATGTACCATGCCTTGACATGGATCAAAGTCCCAATAGTTAGGGTGTATAGTTTAACATCATGTGGAACAGGGATGGTGTCATGGTTTATGCTTACTCTAAGCCCACATGAGTTGTGATCATTGTGGGAAACAAGAGGTAGCAGAGACCTGACGATCACGTCGAAAAAGGTGAGTTCGTGGGATGTGGAGAGGTGTGGGGTTTACGCTCTGAGGTGGACCAAGGTGCCGGGACATACTCCAGGATGGAGGCTCATGGGCAACAAAGTGCAGCGAGAGAGGGACTTGGGACTGAAGAAAGGAGGAGCTTCATTCCCTATCACGCCCTTCGTTGGCCTTGGCACTGAGTAAGTGAGGAGGGGAAGGGGTGGTGCCTCCCGTAAGAAAATCTAGGGGCTTACACCAAGGTGGATTACCTTCCCCGCAGATAAACTCCACTCCCAAGAGGAATATATCATCCCCTGTGGAGACCAGGGGGCATGGAGAATGCCCAAGGTGGGGGCACCCTGCGTGAGAGGCACGGGGCCAGGTCACAGTTTAACGTCATGTGCTGACGACGATGGTGCTTGGCAGTTTAACGTCTTGTAGCTCGAATGAAGTAGGTTTTCTCCGCACCCCCAGGACTTACATAACCAGTACCCTCTACTCCTTGTGGGAGGGAAGGCATCGATAAGGCCATGACGAGGGGGTGTCGTGAAGCGAACCATCGAGGGGTCCACGTTAGCGTGGCTATGCAAAGAAGCAATAACCATTAGCATGCCTATGAGAATAAGCATTAGGCACAACAACTCTATGGTTGGTATCGTCCAGGGGACTTTGAAGTCACATCATGAAAACCTGGAGGGTCACACAAGAAAAGTATTTTCCAAGCATAGGGGTCCATAGGCAGGGGCCTTGTGGAGCTCTGTTGCTCCGCGTGGTAGAGGGAACTTGCAAAGTGGTGTGCTTAGAGAAGTGGGGTTCCTTATCCTTATCACGGGGTGGAGGGAAAATGGGAGGTGCTTCATGAAGTGGAAGGGAATTCTCAGATCACAGCCTCGTGGAGCAAAGGTGCATTGCAAAGCAAGGTATCGGGAAGTAGTGTGCTTCACAAAGTACAGTGACCCTGCCTTAGCATATGGATCATGTGTACATGAAGGGTGTTTCACAAAGCATAAACATTCTATGATGACCCAGCTCCCCTTGTTGATCCCCTTATTTCACGAAATCCCTTAGGCTTTTCGAAAGGCATACCTCTCGAAAGAGGGGATCAAAACGAGACAATAGGGAGGCACTTCACGAAGTAGAAGTACCCCGTATAGCTCATGGTTCACCGAGTGGAAGAGTGCTTCGCGAATCTAGAGATGGGAATCTGGAAGGTTAGATTTTCCATCTGGAGAGCTCAGGGGATCCCGAAATTTATAGGTAAGAGGCGGCGCAGAGCGGAGCTCATGCGGCGTGAAGAGGGGTGATGGAGCTTTGCGGCGGGCTCGCGAACGTCAAATGGGTTCGTGGAGCATTCCACCTCTCGTGCTTCACGGTGATCTCGCGAATGTCAAATGGGTTCGCAGAGCATCTCATCTTCTTTGCCTTGAAGTGGGTTCACGAACATCAAGTGCTTTCACAGAGCCTTCCGCCTTCTTTACTTCGCGGAGGCCGCGGTGCTGGGGGACTCCGTGAAGGGGCTTCGCGAGGCAGTCCATGGGGCCGTCCTGGGGCCGCTTCTTCGTTCCAAAATTTGGCGCTAACAAAGTCCCCCCCCCCTCATACTTGGAGACATGGAGGGGTCAAGGGTAAAAGTATAAGGGAAATCACCAAAATCCTCAGCCGTTAATAGTGCTAACTCGCGAAGAGGGCTCATGAGGCAGACATGGGCCGCGCAGGCCAGGCACACCGTGGAGCTCCGTGCGACCTGGACGCGTCGTGAAGCTCTGAAGGCCATCACCTATAAATAGGGGGACTGCCATCTCTTTTGTTTTTCCCTTCTCTGGGATCTTGTCTTCTTGATCTCTTGATTCGCAAAGCTCTGCATACTCCGCGAGTGACCTCTGCGAATTGAGCCTTCGCAGCGCACAGTGAGTCCTTGACTCCGCGTTTGTGCTCTGCGTTTCCACTCCGTGATCCGAATTTGAATGCTGAGGTAGCGTTACCATGAATAGTATTCATGAGAGGCCTTCGCGAACTCACTTTGCGAACGATCTTTGTGAACCTGCCAACCAAACGTCTATGTTCCAGAACTGAATGGCCCACCAAGAAGCTGTCCAGGGGGTCCTTGCGGGTGCCGCTCGGAGGGATGAAATGGCGAACAACCTGGGGCTAGGAGAGCTAGTCCGGAGCCACTCGGACCATAGTTCTTTAGTGGAGCTACTGTTAGAGAGCCATAAGAACCATCCGATGTTCATGAGGTTTCCTCTGTATGGCTTCGGGTTGAGGGATGACGTCTTCATCCCTGCAGCAGGTAGGGATGAGCAAACTTACTAGTTCTGGAGCACGTCATGCCAGCACTGATGGTTCAGGGCACCCGATGGTCATACCCGGGAAGATTTCACGCATGTTTTCACCGACTGTCTGTACAATCATCTGAACAATGTCGATATGAGGGAATTGCAGCCAGAGACGTCCCCTCCCCTATACCAAACCATCCTTAAGGTAGCATTGGGGAACCCGAAGAAGGGGTGGTCCAAGGAATGAGACCTGCACTAGGGTGGAAACATTACAGATGATTGGGCTTGGGCCTACTGGGTAGGTGCCTCGTGCGAGTATTTCAGGGTGGAGCTGAGAAGAGTGGGCCTGTATGAGGTAGACTGGGCTTTCCAGTTCTATATCTACCAGTTGAAGCAGTTAATGTCGGAACTACTGAGCCGGTGGTCACCAGGGACCAATACCTTCCATCTGCACCATGGGGAGGTCAGCAACAGCCTATGGGACATGCATTAGATCTCGGGGTTCCCTATACTGGGGGAGATGTATGAAGAATTACTCCCAGCTATGGGTGCATTGGAGGATCCGGAGAAGATTTTGTGTCTGGCGATGGAATTGATGGAGCTCATACCTGGGGAGGATAAGGAGGCAGTGAGGGATGTCCACTTCAAGAACTATTTCAAGAAGTTCTTGAAATTCCTAGAAAACAGGCAGTTCCTGAAGAGGCCTCAGACTTGGCCGAATGGTGCCAGGAGTAAGGAAAACTCATACTGGTGGCTGTTGGAGGATAGCCAGTGGAAGACCTGGGGGTTCAGTGTTAGCACTGAACAACAACCAATAGTCTGGCTAGCCGCATTCATCTAAACCCTCATCTGTGGTTGGATCCTGTCGGTGAGGGATACAAACATGGGAGTGTGGCCAAGAACATTCATCATGGAATCCACTTTTTCGACATGAGGGTGGGTCAACCGGGGGATCCCGATGCTCGCCAAGTTGTACAAAATGTTGTGGCACATCAGCGAGGGGAAGAGGCCACAGAGGGTATGTGGGCCGTTCCACCTCCTGTACGGGTGGATGATGGAGCACATCAGGGGGATCTATGAGTATCCGAACCCCATATCGCCTCCAGGGTCGAACTTTCGTCCCCAAATCTTGAATGTCGTGGGGAGATTTCCGGCCAATCTGAACACACCATCGGTTCTAAACCGGGTGTGGAGGGTAGAGGAATTCAATTTCCACCCATTCCCATTGTCGACGGGGACCTTCACAGATGATGGACAGGGAAAAGAAGAGCACCAGGCCCACCTTCTGGCCTTTCGAGGTGGAGTCCTGGTGGCCAGGGTGGACGACGAGCGTCTTTTCAAGTCATACACCCACACCGGTTCGCCAGAAAATTCCAGTGCCTGTAGTGGATGACCCCATAGGTCTATCTGGGGGTGCAGTACGAGGAGCACCCTTGTGTGATGAGGCAGATGTGGCTCATGTTCACACGGGAAGATAGGAATATGCAGAATGTACTGCCTCTGCCGACCGCTGTTCTTGGGATGATAAAAGAATACACCCAGAGCTGGGAGGCGGCCTATCCAGAAGAGATGCTGAAGCAGCCAACCATCTTGGTCAGCAAGGGTGAGATTCCTCAATCTCAGGGCCAAGGATGGAAGGCGATAAGGGCTTCCTGTAGTGGTGGGGATGCTGTAGAGGCGGCGCCCGCACCAGTTGAGGAGGGAGAATCAGTAGCAGATCCGCCAGTGGCAGTGGAGCTGGTGGTCCAAAGGGAACAAATTCATCCAGAGGGGCGGCCACCGAGAGGGTTCCATAAGATTTCTACACAGGTCCCAGGGAAACGGCTACGCCACATTGACATGCCGGAGAATGCTATCTTTCCGGAGGCCTGGGACATCTTGGAAGTCAACCGACAATTCCTTGGCCTATCCAAATTATGGAAGCACCTTAACCGCCTCAGGATGGACTTACCCGGGATTTTCCCTATTAGAGTCGGCTTTGTAGTATCCCAGGTGGAGGAAGAGCAATACATAGCCTAGCTGGAAGACTTCATCTACTCCCAGGGCACCCTGCACCCGATGACAGAATGGGTCAAGGTGCTGTTGGGTCACACGGTCCCTCCACAGCTGTCAGCCGCTGATCTGAGGGAGCACTTTCCTCTACCAGATGAATCAGACGAGTCCTCCTGGGGAGACAAGGCTGGTAGAGAAAGTCCACTGGAGGAGGGTGAAGCCAGCGACCAGTCCTCGGATCTTGAATATTTCGTGGAGGCTCTCGAGGTGAAATCCCAAGTTCTTTCTTCAGAGTCTACCCTTAGGTTACTCTGGATTCCTTACCAGCATTTCCACTATGCAGGAGGACCTTGTGCATAGACCTCGTTCTCGCCCCTCAGTAGGTGCCGACATGGGACCTTCAGGATCCACGCCCATGGCTGCATCAACTTCCGTGTCTAGCGAGGTTGGGACAACCGAGGCGGCTCCCACAGAGTCTCCGGATCTGCCAACCATATACAGTGGGCCACGTCTCGGGGTTCCGATGACATCAATCCAAGAGCAAGACTAGGGATTTGACCTCTGTAAATCTCCTCCACTGAATTCACAAATACCATCCCCTGACCACATTAAGTGACATTCACATCACCTTCTTGGCATGTACAGTCCTTCAATTTTCCTAGGCTACTACGGCGAAGTTGGTCAGGGATTCTAGTAGCGCCTTTCCTCCGAGCATGCCAGTGGTCGTGGAGGTGGGCATCTGACCTGACCGAACTGCGACACTCATGATCACTGGCGGGGGTGCCAGTGGGACTATTCCTGATATCGTTGAGGTGGGATCTGATGATGAGGATCAACCAGAAGATTCAGGTCCCACCATGCCCAATCCGATCCCTAACATGGACCCGACTGAGGAGTTCCTTGGGGCATTCCCTCCATATGATCCTTCCAATCACGCCGACTGGGACGAGACGACCTCTAACAAGGAGGACAGAAAAATTGTCTATTTCCGATCGTGGAAGTTGATCACGCGCTTCATCAATGACACCCACAAGCGCTATAGTTGAATGAGATGGATAGACTTCACTCGTGACTGCACGAACTGTTCAATGGGGGAGTGGATGCTCGACGTCCACACATGCTCATCTGATATCTTATGGAAGAAACGATTCAGGAGTACGACTGTGGCCTTGGTGTGGGTTGGCAGTGGTGGAAGGAAATAAACATCAAGAGGCTCCATAAGGTCGAAGATGAGGTCCAACGGTTGCAGAATCAGGCGGAAGAGCACTTAACCTCCCTCAATGTGAAATCTGAGCTGATATCATGACTGAAGGCCCAGCTGGCAGAAGCCGAAGAGGGCCTGAGGTGAGCTTCTGGGGAGATGATTGCCATCCGGGCTGATGTGGAGCAGGCCCAGATTGCAGCCAATTAATTTCACCCTCTCGCCACCGAGGAGGAGCAGGAGGTGAACAAGTGGAAGCATCTCCTAGACTCCACCAGCCAAAGGGTGGTGGAGTTGCAACGTTCCTTCTAAGAGGTCAATCCGTCTGTGGGGGGAGTCGACCCCTGGGTACTGTAATGGCTACAAACCCTTTAAACGTACTTTCATGCTTTGATTGATTGAATGTCGTAGTATGCATGAGTTCCATTGTTTACATTGGTTTATTGCACGCTTATGATGTTCGCGGAGCTTCCAACAACTATTCCCTAAGATCACGTGGCTCAAGCCCGATGTGAGAAACAAGGGATGGCTACCTCATCACCCCATCCAAACGTAGGTGTGAAAACCAAGCTTCGGGCATCCGGGGTTTGGACAACCGGTCCGGATTTTTGGGAAATGGGAGAGACCAGGACGGAGAATGAAATTCTCAGAACATCCGAATTACCATTTTTCCAGTGTGCTCTTGTGCACGAATGGTGTAATTCTAGGGGTGCTGAAATTGATCCAAACAGATGGGAATGGGAAGTGTGAATCATGATACCCAAGATTCAGAACATTGTGGGGGCGGCATGACAATAAAGAATGGCTATTGACTGGATTTGAAACACAATATTCTTATTGCGTTATCCCAGAGTTGGGATATAGAATGAGGGTTGACCATTGACCATGTTCAAAACACGGGACCTATTGCAAATGTCATCTATTAGTATTTCGGAACGTTGGCCCCAGACAATAGGTGTGCCATAGGTCAGGCATCCATACTATTAGGGGGTTCCTCTGGAAATGAAAGAGGACGAGGGTCTGAATGAGGGGAATGAAAAGCGTGGAACGTGGAGTGAGGGTCTGTTCAAACAGAATCCAACACTCTTGAAATTACGCCACCATGGTGGGAGAAAATTGGATGGGTGCATCGGTCTGATCATGAATCATTCCTTCATTCAGACAGGGCCTCTCTAGCGAGGGGGTTGTCACTTTCCCAATGCTATCGTGGGGAATCCCGAACTTGTTCAGGGAAAAGTTGAAGTTACACAGTTACCTACAAGGGGTCAGGCCAGGGGGCTGGAAATGGTGAGTAATTGGACTTGTGATTCCTGGGGATGGACCCTAGGCGAAATACCAAGATGTATCTACGTACCCATAAGGATGGGAACCCAGCCCTACGTAGTTCCCGAAGCACAGTTTAGTGTCATGCGAGACGAGGAGAAGCCTGGTTGTGCTGGTACACACCCCACCAAAACTACTAATCCCACATGAGTCATGCTCTATGTGGGAAATAAGATGTAATGGGAGGATTTCCCAACACAGGAAGGGGCATGTTAGGGTAGAGGTACGCTTGGTGAATTCTGGCCCAATGACGCTAACTCGTCCATGTAGCGCACCTAGACGCGTGAAGAGGTAAGTCGAGTATGTCATAATTCCACTTGAACATGTGGAAGTGGAAATGTGTGAATCATGTTGCTCACAATATAGATCACAAAGATGGTGGAGTGGCGATGGAGGATAACTGTTGACCATGGCAGAAACACAGCATCCACATCGTGTTTGCCTAGAATGGGGACATACTAAATAAGGTCAACCATTGACCATGTTCGAAACACGGGTCCTGTCACAAATGTCGTCCGTGATCCTTAGGGTCATTGGCCCGAAATGGTAGGATATCCCTTAGGCCTAGCATCCATGGAGAGCACTTAGGCGTAGAATCCATGTTGTCCGAGGGTTGTGGAAGAGGATGAGGATCCAAATAGATAGATCACAAAGCTTGGAAAAGGAATGAGGGGAATTTCCCCATGAAAATTACACACTTCGGGCTCTGTCAAAATGCATCTGAATACGACAAAAAGATGTATTAGATAGAGGGAGTCAAGTCCCTTAAAATAGGGAGATCTTAGTTTAGGGTCGTAGAACTCGGACCATAGGTGGTAGGAAACACATTAGACTCATGGTGAGTAATTACAAAAAACCCAACGCGAATGGGAACCGGGGGTTTTGATCACCACGTATTCCTTGGAGAGGTTTTAGGTCAAGGGACCAAAAATGAGAGTTGATATGGGCCTAAGGCAAAGTACAAAGGTGTTCTTACGTACCCCATGAGGATGGGGATCAAGCCACACATAGTTCATGAGGGGGGCATAGTGAGGTACCAGTGCCAGGGATAAAAGGGGTATGCGGGCGTGGTCCTCGCACCAAAAGAAGCGGTATTTGTTAAATCTTGTTTGTCCTTTAAGGTGAGTGGTTTTTTTTGTGAAGCGACAGGCCTAGGGTAGCAGGCCCTGTCATCACCACAAGAATCATTCCATAGTAGGCGTTCACAAATGGTATGGCACGTGACCAATACCAAACATGGTGTGCCCTTGGGTGAGGACGTCATGATGCAGTTCTGTTTTTCGTCGGGCAGCCAGGATGATAATATCACATTTTAGGGTCATGTGATGAGACCAAACAAGAATTTTAACGTCATGCGGCATAGATGTAAGAGAGAATATGCTAGGCTGGGAATGTGTATGGTGCAATAAAACATACCTGACATGAATGTGGACATGATTCCATATCACACCATACGCAATTCTTGAGAGGGGAACCTCGGGCCAAGGGGCACAAATAGAGGTAAGAGGGAAAGGGGCAGGAGGAACTAACTCCCAACTGAGCTGGACCTAGAATCAAGATGTCCGAGTGACTCCATGTATCCTATAGGGATGAGGATCGAGCTGCACATAGCCTTTAATGACAATCTTAGTTTATGGTCTTAGAGCTCGGACCGTGGGAGCCCCGAAGGACGCCGTATTGTAGCTTTGTCCCCCTAACGTGAAGAGGTGCACTGAGGGATAGCTCCACAAGTGTTGAGATTCCACCTGGAAATAATGGGGTGGAACATAATGTGAATCATGAAACCAGCATTCAAGGCCTGAAGGGGCTGGCATGATGATGAAGGATTACTACTGAACATGTTCGCAACAAATCATTCTATTGCGTTAGCATGAAATGGGGACAAAAAAATGAGCATCGACCACTGAACATATTCGCAACATAGGATTTGTATCAATTTTTTGTCGGAGCCCCTTAGGGGAGTTGTATCGTGAAGGTAGGAGAGCCCTTAGGCATGGTATCCATGCCGTTTTTTGGGGGTCCCTTCGGGTGTGAAAGATAACAGAGGCCCGTATGAAGGGGAACACAAATCTTGAAAATTGGAAGGAACTTTCCTAAGTTGAATCTAACACTTTTGATCCCAGACCAGAGTACTCTTAACATGTTGGAAAACCACTGCAAGGGGTTAAGGGACTCAACTTTAGTGTGGCCAATAGATGGTGGGTTCTCGGGAGAAGGGAGGCATGGTTCCAAAAACCCAACGCGAAGGAGGGAATAGCCCTATGAGACACTTATATATCACCCCCCCTATAGAGAGGGACAAGCCAAGGGGTCTATGTGACCTTGAGATCAGGAGATCTCTATGAAATGGGGCTGGACCTGAAATCTAAATGTTCAAGTGGTCCTACATATCCCATAAGGATGGGAATCAAGCCACACGTAGTTCTTGATGTCACTCGGGAGTAAGTTACACTATCCAAGGGGGTGTATGGCACGACGAACAACCCGATGTGAATGAGGAAATAATCCTGCACCACACCGTACACTCCAGGAAGAACATGGGATGGTGTCTAAGAAGGCCAAGGCGCCCGAGGCTAGGCCTCAGTCAGGATGTCCTGACCAGTCTGTAGTTTAACGTCTTTCTATGAGGACAGGGGACAGGGACCTGAGAAGGCCAAGGGGCATGAGGCTAGGCCTTGGTCAGGTAGGCATGACCAGTCTTTAGTTTAACGTCTTGCAGTGAGGATGGGGGCCAAGGACTCGAGAAGGCCAAGGGGCCTGAGGCTGGGCCTCAGTCAGGAAGGCATGACCAGTCTATAATTTAACATCTTGTAGTGAGGATGGGGGCCAGGGACCCGAGAAGGCCAAGGGGCCTGAGGTTGGGCCTCTGTTATGAAGGCCTGACCAGTCTGTAGTTTAACGTCTTGTAGTGAGGATGGGGGCCAGGGACCTGAGAAGGCCAAGTGGCCTGAGGCTGGGCCACAGTCAGGAAGGCCTGATCAGTCTATAGTTTAACGTCTTGTAGTGAGGATGGGGGCCATGGACCCGAGAAGGAAAAGGGGCCTGAGGCTGGTCCTCGGTCAGGAATGCCTGACCAGTCTATAGTTTAATGTATTGCAGTGAGGACAAGTACCAGGGAAGGTCTCATCCGAGGATGTGTACGACACGGTGAGTAACTCGACATGAATGAGGACATAACCCCACACCACGTTGTACAATCCTAGAAGAGAGAACCTAGGCCGGATGGAAGGTCATTCACCTTCTTGTACGATTACTGCCTCATCATAGTTCCTAAGCCCACATGAGCGGTGCTCGGTGTGGGAAACAAGGATCTGGTCTTGGCTATCTCTGTCCAACGGTGCCTGATAGGTGACATCGCCAAAAGGGAGTCTGTCGCTTAGATACAACGGGGCATAATGAACCACTATACATGATGTTTGGGACATCTTTGGGTGGTCCTAACGGTTCTGGACAACTGTTGACCATGTTCGAAACACAACGTCCCTATAGTGACCTAAAATGGGAGAAATAAACGAGCATCGACCGCTGACCATATTCGAAATGCGGGACTTGTATCGACTTGTTGCTCGACATCCTCAAGGGCGTTGGCCTGAAGTGGTATGAGAGCCCTTAGGCGTGGTATCCATACCATTCAGGGGCCCTTCCGGACGGGGAAGGTGATGGAATCCCAGTCAAGGATTGGGTGAAGCATAGTTTTTCCCATCTATAAAAGAGGCGAACATCTCCAGGGAGTGGGAAGTATGGCCAGATCAAGGATAGCTCGACATGAATTGGGTTAAAAGTATGCACCCCACCACATATCCTGACCTGGGGGGAAGATTCTGGCGTTTGGGCTAGGCCGACGGATGAAATGTCCAGGCGTTCCGAAATATCCCATGAGTATGAGAATCAAGCCATATGTAGTTCTTGAAGGCCATGCAGTTTTAACATCTTGCGGTGAGGATGTGGGAGGATAGAATAACGGAAGTGGGCACATGGTGTGACCATTATATCCTTTGTACGAGTGGGGATGAGGAAGCCCATATCATGAAAGGATCCTCCGAGAAAACTATACCCAGGTCGGTAGTCGAAGAGAAGAGTTTGAGGCTGGGCTCAGAATGAAGAATCTGAGTGTTATTATGTATCCCATAAGGATGAGAATCAAGCCATACGTAGTTCCCAAGATGTAGTTTAACTTCATGCAGGACGATGCGCAGTTTAAAGTCATGCAGGACTGGACATTTTAAGGTCTTGCGGGACCATCGTGCAGTTTAGGGTCATGCGAGACCGTCCAGTTTAAGGCCATGCAAGACCATGATGGTCAGGCAAAGTATTACTTGAGGAACTTGGCATCGGTGGGAGGAGTTATTCGCTCATCATCCATATTCACCAAGGAGTATGCTCCATTGGGGTAAACCCTATGGACTATGTAAGGTCCTTCCCATTTGGGCTCCAACTTGGGTGGTTTTCTGCCAGGGATCATTGGTGCTCAGATGGCCAATACTAGGTCGCCTTGTAGAAAAGAGCGGAGGTGAACCTTCTTGTTGAAGGCTCTAGCCATCTTATTCTGATGCCTTTCCAGATTGTTCAGGGCACAAAGCCTATTCTCGTTAAGTGCTTCCAATTTAGCTAGATGGATTTCTGCCACCTTATCTAGTGCCTGCTGGTCATAGACTGTAGTGCGTAATAATGGAAGCTGGATCTCGATGGGCAGGATGGCCTCAACCCCATATACCAGGGAATATGGGGTCACCTAGGTGAATTGTGATTCATCATCCGATAAGCCCAAAGGGCATTGAGGAGCTTTTCCGGCCAACTCTTTTTGTTATGTCGAACCATTTTATACAAAATATTAGAGAGGGTTTTGTTGAATGCCTCAATATATCCATTTGCCTACACGTGATAGTGAGAGGTATGGTTCAAACATATACTGTACTTGGCATACAATTTCTTCAGCTTGACTGCTCGGAAGATGGTTCCGTTATTGGTGAGGACAATGTGAGGGACTCCAAACTGATGGATGATGTTGGAGCTCACAAAGTCAACGATAGAACATGACTTGACCTCCCTGAGTGGAACTGCCTTGGCCTTCTTGGAAAAGAAATATTTGGCATTCAGGATGAACCTACATTGGCGAGCTATCGCTGGTGGGTATGGTCCCACGACATCAAGTCCCCACACCGCAAATGTCTAAGAGTACTTGGTGGAGTGGAGAGGTTCTAGCAACCGATGTAGGAAGTTAGCATGAACATGGAACGCATGAAATATCTTAGCGAACTTGTTACACTCATGGATCATAGAGGGCCAAAAGTACCCCAGTCTCTGGATCTGATGGGATAGTTTTGGCCAAGCCTGATGGGCATCGCAGGAACCGGCATGAACCTCTTCATGACCTGAGAAATATTGACTCCTTCAATACAACGGAGGAGAACACCATCGAAATATTTTTTTATATAGGACCTTCTCAAGACTGGGACCACTCTGGAGGGTAAACTGCAGTGCGCGACGTCAAATTCGCTCGCGCTCAGCCCGATCTGCCAGGAGGCAACCATTTTAGAGATACTCGAAAAAAGGGGCTCTCTAGTCGGGAGTCATTTCAACCACTGCATCTAAAGGTCCTAGCGGTCCTGACGTGGAGGATCTGGAGGTAAGGTGTCTTACTTGTAGGCCGTCGTCATCCTCTAGGGTGACGGGTGAAATGACTCTCCGGTGTGCCACATGGATAATCAGATCATCCTACTCAGGCTTGGTAAGTGATGCAGCTAAACCGGCCAAAGCATCCGCTCGATCATTCTGTGACCAAGGGACATGGGTAACCTTCAGTTGAGAAGGGAACTGAGCCATTAGATTGGGGGTGCACTCCAACAATGGTACAAGCTCTATCTTACTGACAACACAATCACCATTTACTTTCTTGATTACTAGCTCAAAATCCCATTTCACATTTAAATGGGGAACATTGATCTTTAGGGACAGCTCGAGGCCAGTAATGAGAGCCTGATACTCTGCCTCGTTGTTGGTACAACCTTCTGACAATAGGAATGAGTACAACAGGATGGCTTGCGCTGGGGTAAAGAATACGATACCCAGGCCCACTCTGTTGAGCCTAGGATCATTGAGCCTCCTACGAGTGGGGATCCGGGTGGCACCATCAAAGTGCATTTTCCAACATGGGACGACATGATCAACCGAGAGGATCGCCTCATTGGGAAAATCCAGGTCCAGGGACTGATCCACATAGGTTTGATTGGCAGCTAGAAAGTCCACCAATTCATGCCCCTTTATAGGATTCTGAGGCATGAATATGATGTCTAACTGTTGGAGAATTACCGCCTACCGTGCTAGACAGCTAGTCAACATGGGGAGGTTCAGAATATACTTCAACAGGCCTACCTGAGAGACCAGATGTACCTCATGGTGCTTCATGTAATGTCGCAACTTCTATAAAGAAAATACGAGCGCAAGGAAGCTATTCTCGATGGGGGAGTATTTGGTCTCTATATTGAGGAGCATGTGGATGAGGTAGTAGAGGTTGTTCTCTATCCCCTCTTTTTTCTTATGGGCAAGAAGGGCAACAAGAGATCGATCCAGGGTAGTGAAATAGAGAATCATCGGCTTTCCAGAGATGGGTGGCATCAGGACCGGAGGCTAGAGCAGGTACTGCTTGATTTCTTCGAAGGAAGCCTGGAACTCTTCGTGCCATTCATAGGCAGAGCCTTTCTTCATTAGCCGAGAAAAGGGCTTACACTTGCCTTCCAGATTCACAATGAATCGGCGTATGTAGGCTATGTGGCCTTGAAAACCCCAAAGCTCCCGAATATTGCTCAGGGGAGGAATCTGGCTGATGGCCCTGATCTTCTCCTGGTCAATCTTAATGCCTTGGTACCTGATAACAAAGCCAAGAAACTTCCAGTAGGTGACCCCAAAGGCACACTTCAATGGGTTCATCTTCAAGTGGAGGGAACAGAGGAAGCTGAACACTTTCTAAAGGTCCTTGAGATGGTCTTGGCACTGGCTAGATTTGACCACCAGATCATCCATATATCATTCCACCAATGTCCCAAGGATCAGGTTGAATATGCGATGCATGGCCCACTGATAGGTGGAACCTGCATTCTTTAGGCTGAAGGGAAAAACCTGGTAATAGAAAGTACCTTGGGGCACCCTGAAGGTCGTGGAATCTTCATCCTAGGGGGACATCCGGATCTGATTAGATCCAGAGTATCCATCCATGAAGGAGAGGGCATGGAACCCCGCTGTATCGTCAATCAACAATTCTGTCATTGAAAGGGGAAAATCATCCTTCAGACAGTGGCAGTTGAGATCCTGGAAGTCGATGCAGACCCTGATCTGTCCATTCTTCTTTCTGACTAGCACAATGTTGGCTAGCCACTTGGGGTACTGGACATCCTTGACAAAGTTGTCTCTGATGAGCTTGTCAACTTCGGCCTCAAACATGGCACTATGAGAAGGGTGCATCTTTCTGGGAGGCTGCTTGAACCCGCGATGGTTTTTCGGGAGACCGAGGAGGTGGACGACTACCTAAGGATCTAGTCCTAGCATCTCGTCATAACTCCAAGAAAACACTGTGACTCCCCAAGATTTATGAACATGACTAAATAAACAATGTTATGTTTTATAATGATGTCTCTGGTTTTACTTGGTTTGTTTTTGGTACCAATAAAGGGATTGAAGCTAAATAAATGAAAAAAAGGAGAATAAAGAGGACTTGTATACGTAAAAAAGGTTACATCTCAAAAATGACCCAAACTAACCAAGAACACCATGTATAAGACTTAACATGGCCACGACAAGGCTTATAAGAACCACAACTCAAGTAATCGGATAATATTCATCTTATGGGTCCGATAGTGTGAAAAAATAATATCCAGAACCAAAACACACATACTCAGCACCAATGGAATGAGGAGAGACATCCTGCTTGGTTCAAGTGTTTTGAAAATGTGAAACACCCACTTTTTTTATAATGGTCCTTTAAGAAATTATGACCGTAATGTTTTTGACCGTTGGGTTTATATTGATAAAGTTTATCTTTTTATAAAAAATTGGTTTTTTATTATGCTCTTATAATCATATGGTATATTTTAAAATTCCCAAAAGATTTTAATTATATCTTAGAGTATCTTAATTTTAAAATAAAAGAATATTCTTGAAAAGGAATCGAATTGATCTTACCAAATCCTGATGGATACCTATATGGTTAAAAACTTAGTATTTTAACAACTACTAAATGTTTAAAAAAATCATGTTTAAAGGGTATCTTATAACCATATACCTTTAATTATTGTTGAAAAATATATTAAAACTTTAAAGCTAGGTATTTTGAATTAGGAAAACTATTGGGCTTTTAAAAAATAATTTTATGAATCAAATTGTGGAGTATGTTATAAATTGGATTTTGGATTTTAAAATTTATAAGTTCCTAATATTTATAAAAGTTTAGAATGTTAATTATGAAATGTATATATTTTTAAAGAGTTATATCCAATTGTATAGTATTTTACATAATCTAGAATGGATTATAAATTTGGGGATTTTAAATTCAATTTATAAATATTCATGTTACTTACTTTTTAGTGAAGTATACCATTTAGTGTACAGTTTCTTTTTTTATATATATACCTGAATATGTTTTTTAATAAAAAATTATAACGGACTCGGCCAGGCGAGTCATTCCCTTGTGGACAAGCCCTCAAGTCCAAGACTGAGCCCCTAGGGACCCGAGGTAGGGACCATTGAGATCCCGAGCATGTGTAGAGGGTGTCAACCAGGTCCGAGCCAAGTAGGGTCTCGGCCAGGTCGCGTGAGGGCCCGTGTCTAAGGCCCGTGGGGCATGATGTGTGAGGGTGGGCCAAGGCCCATAGGGGGCCCATGTATAAGGTCTCATTGTGCATGTGTTTGTGTTATTTCTCTCAGGGTAGAGCGCCCAGGCTTATAAATCATAGCTCTTCTTCTTTTTATTTCGATGTGGGAAACTAACCGTGTGATCTGAGTCGTCCAATCGAATCCTGCATCAATCACGTCTGTCTGATCCCTTAGCCGCGCGATCACCCCGCGTATCCCTGTGTTCGTCTGATCTCTCCCAAGAACTAATCCCGACCATTGGTTTCTTTAAATCACTTAACACATCACCCGCATCCCTCTAGCCGTCTGATCTTGCATAGATCTAATCTGGACCATTTTTTATTTTTCCGGTTTTCCCTTCTTTCGCGTCGTCTTCCTCCTTCGCGCATGAGTTTCACTAGTAACCTATACCTATAACGTGTCTCGTTTTCCTTCCCACCTGACCATAAAGGACCCCCATGTTCTCTCTTACCTTCAACCATGACACCCTCCATTTAATGCAAGTGCAAGTGGGTTCGTTTTGCGTGGGCTTTTGGGTATAAATAAACCGAGACCTCTTGGTTCTTCTCCCTATGCAAGTCTCCTGCAAACCCTAATGGCTTCTTCTTCTCCTTCTCTCCCGCTCGATCTCACCAGCAAGCCTGCAAGCTTTTCCCTAGTCGAGCTCACTCCTCAGTCTTAGTAAGGGTGCTTTCATGATTTGTTTTTGTTTAGAGAAACCTACTCTTTATACACCTGGTATATACAGTTTATATCTGTATATATACATAATACAAACCCCTCAGTTTGTATTGTTTTCAAGGGGTTTTTCCATCGTGTTTTTTGGTAGGGTACATATGAAAGGGTGTTTTATGTTATGCTTACGTTAAGAAAATCCTACTCTTCTATGTTTCTGTATATACAGTTTATATATATACATATATATATATATATGTATAATTCAAACCATCCGGTTTTAAAATGGTTTCAGGGGTGTTTTCCTTCATTTTACTACAATGATTACAAGTGAAAGGGATTGTCTTGCTGTGTTTTAAAAGCAATCCTTTAAAATATAGTTCATGTATATTGGTTATCTATACATATTTTTATAGAGGTTATTTTTCAGCTTTGGATCGACCTACGTCTATTTTAAATATAGGACATTTGGGTTTGATGAGTTTTGATTGTTTTCATTCAGTCTTATTTTACAAAACATATATATATGAATTTTCAAAATATAAAGTTTTGTATAAGTATATAAATATTTATATGACCCAAACCCAAGATATATTTTTTTGATTTCCAAAATGATCCAGTATGTTATACTAGGTATTATATATTTATGAAGGTTGTTTGAAACTATTTTTTACAATGAAAACCCCCTTTTTGTAAACTTTGTATATATATACCTATATAATTATATACTTGTAGTCCAAATACAAATCAAATTTATGATTTTTGTTTTAAAGGATGGATATCAATATTTAAACAATTTCTTATTTGCGAACTATGTTTTAGGTTTAAATGGAATTATGTTTATAAAAACTTAACGTTTATATATTTATGTACATATGTTTATGTGTAGATGTATTCATAGGTATAATTTCCAAAAACCCTATATTTTTGTAGTAATAATTATCAGGACTTAATTTATGCTTTGATACATGTAATATTTTTAATAAAAAGATAATTTTTGTGTTTTCTAAACCAACATGTATTTTTTATACGAGTACACACAAATGAGCATGTTTTATTTAAGAAGTTTATTTGACATTACCCAGGAAGTATTTTTTGATGAAGTGTGTATTTTGTCTTGATTAAAATTTATGAGGATTCAGGATTCATGGGATCATGTTATCATGTTATGTTCATTTTTTTATCTTATTACCACAATGAAGATACTTTAGTGAATGTTATTAGTTAATCTAGTTAGGGTTTAATTTATTTGCAAGTTCAATGACCTGTTTATCAGCAGAACTGATGGAAATTGTTTTATTTAAGTATTTCATTTCCATGAAATTATAATTCTAAAGATTTATCATTTATTGTATCATGTGAAAAACCCTATTCAACTCTCATTTTTATGCTTTAGTAACTATATTGTGTGCAAATAATGTTTACTAAACTATGTATGCCATTGATTAGTTATTGGCATATATTCAATGTTATATGTCATATCATGTATTTGAAAAATGTGTAATTGTTCATTTTTTTTCATTTTATTTATTTTTGTACATAATTCATGCTTATGATATATCACAATAATGAACTAAGAAATTTAATTATCCAAAGTGGTATGGGACACCTTGGGTAATATGAAAAAGAATAAATTATTCAAGGTGGTATGAGACATCTTGAATATAAAATTCCATTGAAGTAAAGTATGATCTATGTGACTCACATGATAATAAAGACTAATTAAGGGTGTGCCCTGATTGCACTCTAATGCATTGGGTAAAGACTTAATCTCTAGATATGAATTTTTAACAATACCTTGGTGAATAACCTTGGTAATTTTATTTTTAATGACACCTTGGGGATGAAACTTGGTGATACGGAAATGATTGTCTAAGTTAAATGTTGATTCCACATAATTCAAGTTATGTTAAAAGTTATTTTTAAGATGATATGCCTATTATTTCATGACCCTTGACTCTATGTTTTTATAAAGTTCTTATTTCGCAAGTATAAGTTTGGAGCATGATTCGTGTTTATCACTCAGTAAAATAGTAAATAGCATATGGAATTTAAGTTGTTTTTTTACGCGCAACTTTGATAAATCATTACGCTTAACTGTTTAAATTGTACTTAAATGTTCACACATCATAATTGTCTAGGAAGCCATTACTTATTACCCTTTGTAAATTTCATAACTGATTCATGTGTTAGTTAAGCACTTTAATGTTATGTTACATGTGTTACAACTTTCCTCAAAAGAATGTTCTATGGATAGTTTTAAAGAATTCTTTCAAAAGTTACTTTGGTTTATTCTTTTTAAAACCCCTTACTGGGAATTATTATGCTCACCCTATGTTTTGATTTAAAATTTTAAGTTAACAACTTTTATCAGATAAAACATCTTGGAATTTTCCAGTTATCCCAGATCCCGAACCACACTCGTTCCTCTATATGGGACATGAAGTGTCTTTATTAGTGCATGTTTTAATTAAAGACACACATCATGTTCAGAAGGCACTGGCTCCTGGGTTTCTGGAGTTGGGTCCCCACAGTTGGTATCAGAGGTTCGGTTTGGATTACTCTGGAAAACCAGAACTGAAACAAGGAAAAATATACATCAGTATTACTAAAATTGAGTTTTCTTAATTTTCAGATGGAAAACGAATGTACTAATCTTTTGTCTCTCCCCACTGAGGCCCTAGAGACCATTTTGTCTTTAGCTAGCCGTGAGGATTTTCTAAACTATGCCCATATCCGCATGACATGCAAACACCCATACAACATGTCAAATTCACCATGGGTGCTCCAGCTACATCGAGGGTTAGGAATAGATTACCTCCTTATGATGATGACCAAGTTTCCCTCCTATGTACATCGGGGAAGGTACCATGAGGGACTTTTCTAGGTGTTCAAAGCAGGTGAGGACTTTGGATTTATGACCCTCGACGCTTTTCAAGGAGCTGCTGCTATCGGTGACCTCCGAGCAGCCTATCTCTGTGAAATCTTGAACTACAGCTTCTAGGGCGAGTTGTTGAACTTCAGAATGTTAGAAGATGAGTCCACCCGAATGTCTTGTAGACAAAAAGTGTATTCTGATGTCACTCGACTCCATAACCCTCATGCTTAACACATGATATGTCACAGGTGCTCCCATGAGTTTAACCCTGAATGCTCAGCCTGTGTTTGGTTTAAGGAGATAGGTAGTTTTTCCTCTTTGTGTGGAGTTCATGTAGTAAGTCATCATGGGAAACTCAAGCACTAATGTTTAATAATAATCTTATGTTTATTGAAATGTTGCCTTTCACTTTCCTGTCTTAGCTTTGTTTATACCATTGAATGGTTTTCAAGTGATTGAACTCTCATCTTAAACTTTCAGATGGAAGGACAAACTCACATGATATCTCTTCCTACTGAGATATTGGAGATCATTGCGATCAAAACCTGTGAAGACAAGTATCGTCCCTTTGCAAACCTGCGAGGAATGTGCAAACAGTTGTTTGAGGTGACAAACGGTCCAGAGATTCTTCACACCTATCAAGGGAATGCTTTTATCTTCTACTGCATATGCTCAGCACAATTGGCCAAGCATGAGCAGAGGGGGAAGTACCACGAAGTGCTCTTTATATGTTTCACCCTAGGCTGGAACTACATGGCCAGAGTAAAATTTCAAGAGGGTGCCTTAGAGGGAAATTTTTGTGCGACCTATATGTACCAACTCCTAAATGATAGCCTATATGACATTTCTATGATTTAGATATTCTTGAATGAGACATAATTCGGAAAGTTCTCCATACGTGGGTCCATATGGACATTTCCAAAAATTGTACTGTTTAAACCTCTCTCTGGAAGCCCAAGTGTTTGGTGCATGAGTTCAACCCCTCCTACCCTAAGTATATTTGTATCAGAGAACTTGAGGAGCTGAGCATCAATGTGGGTCTTCCGATGAGCACAAATGATGATTTCCCATGATGGGGAATATGGTAGAATCAACTGGGAGCTTCCTCTTAGTGAGTTTGTATGAAAGGAATTGCGAGAATGAAATTATTTTAAGAGGGGGATAATGTGACGCCCCGGGATTTATGAACTTGACTAAGTAAACAATGTGATGTTTTATAATGATATCTCTTGTTTTACTAGGTTTGTTTTTGGTACCAATAAAGGGATTGAAACTAAATAAATGAAAAAAAACAAGGAGAATAAAGAGGACTGGTATACATTAAAAATGTTACATCACAACAAAGACCGAAACTAACCAAGAATACCATGTACAAGAATTAACATGGCCACGGCAAGGCTACTAAGAACCAAAACTCGAGTAATTGGATAGTAATCATCTTCTGGGCCCGTCAGTGTGAAAAACATAAAATATAGAACCACATCACATGTACTCCACACCAATGGAATGAGGAGATCCATCCTCCCTGGTTCAAGTGTTTTGAAAATGTAAAACGCCCCTATTTTTATAATGGTCCTTTAAGAAATTATGACCGTTATATTATTGACTGTTGGGTTTAAATTGATAAAGTTTATATTTTTATAAAATTTTGGTTTTTTATAATGATCTTATAATCTTATGGTATATTTTAAAATGTCTAAAATATTTGAATTATATCTTTGAGTAACTTAATTTTAAAATAAAAGAATATTCTTGAAAATGAATCTAATTGATTTTACAAAATCCTGATGGATACCTATATGGTTGAAAACTTAGTATTTTAACAACTTTTAAATGTTTTAAAAAAAATCATGTTTAAAGGGTATCTTCTAACCATATACCTTTAATGATTATTGAAAAATATATTAAAACTTTAAATCTAGGTATTTTGAATTAGGAAAACTATAGGGCTTTCAAAAAAGAATTTTATGAAACAAATAGTAGAGTATGTTATAAATATGATTTTGGATTTTAAAAGTTATAAGTTGCTAATATTTAAAAAAGTTTAGTATGTTAATTATGAATTTTATATCTTTTAAAAGAGTTATATCATATAGTATAGTATTTTACATAATCTAGAATGGATTTTAAATTTGTGAATTTTAAATTCAATTTATAAATATTCATTTTACTTACTTTTCAGTGAAGTATATTGTTTAGTGTATAGTTTTTTTAAATATATACCTGAATAAATTTTTTAATAAAAAATTAGTAGGGAATCAGCTAGATGAGGGAATCCCTTGGGGACAAGTCCTCAAGGCCAAGACCGAGCCCCTAAGGACCCGAGGTACTGACCATTGGGATCACGAGCGTGTGTAGAGGGTGTCAACCATGTCCGAGCCGAGTAGGGTCCCAGCCAGGTCGCGCGTGGGCCCATGTCCAAGGCCTGTGGGGCGCGATTCATGAGGGTGGTCCAAGGCCCGCAGGGGGACCTTGTATAAGGCCCCGATGTGCATGTGTTTGTTTTATTGCTCTGAGGGTAGAGCACCCAGGATTATAAACCACAGCTCTTCTTCTTTTCGTTTCGATGTGGGACGCCAACTGCGTGATCTGAGCCATCCGATCGAATCTTGCATCAATCACATCTGTCCGATCCCTTAGCTGCACGATCTCCTCACGTATCCCTGTGTCCGTCCGATCTCTCCCGAGATCTAATCCTGGCCGTTGGTTTCTTTAAATCGCTCAACACATCTCCCGCGTCCCTCCAGCCATCCGATCTTGCCTAGATCTGATATGGACCGTCCGTTCTTTTTCCGGTTTTCCCTCCTTCCACGTCGTCTTCCTCCTCTCCACATGAGTTGCACCAGTAACCTATACCTATGGATTGTCTCATTTTCCTTCCCACCTGACCGTTGAGGACCCCCCATGTCCTCTCTTCCCTTCAAGCACGACACCCTCTATTTAATGCAAGTGAAAGTGGGTTCGTTTTTCATAGGCTTTTGGGTATAAATAATCCGATAACTCTTGGTTCTTATCCCTGTGCAAGTCTCCTGCAAAACCCGAGGGCTTCTTCTTCTCCTTCTCTCTCACTCGATCTCTCCAGCAAGCCAACAAGCTTCCCCTAGCCGAGCTCCCTCCTCAGTCTCGGTAAGGGTGCTTGCATGCTTGGATTTCATTTGGAGAAACCTACTCTTTATACACCTGGTATATAAAGTTTATACATGTCTATATACATAATAAAAACCCCTTAGTTTGTATTGTTTTAAAGGGGGTTTTCCATCGTGTTTTTTGGTAGGGTACATATGAAAGGGTGTTTTATGTTTCGCTTTCGTTAAGAAAATCCTACTCTTCTAGGTTTTGGTATATACAGTTTATATATATATATATATATATGTATAATGCAACCCATCCAGTTTTAAAATGGTTTCAGGGGTGTTTTCCAACATTTTACTACAATGATTACAAGTGAAGGGGATTATCTTGTTGTGTTTTAAAAGCAATCCTTTAAAATATAGTTCATGTATACGGGTTATATATACATATTTTTATAAAGGTTAATTTTCATATTTGGATCGACCTATGTCTCTTTTAAAGATAGGACATTTGGGTTTGATTAGTTTTGATTGTTTTCATTCAGTCTTATTTTAAAAAACCTATATATATGAATTTTCGAAATATAAATTTTTATATAAGTATATAAATATATATATGACCCAAACCCAAGCTATTTTTTTTCCAGATATCCAAAATGATCCATTATGTTATACTAGGTATTATATATTTATGAAGGTTGTTTGAAACTATTTTTACCATGAAAACCCCCTTTTTGTAAACTTTGTATATATATACCTATATAATTATATACTTGTAGTCCAAATACAAATCAAATTTATTATTTTTGTTTTAAAGGATGGATATCAATATTTAAACAATTTATTATATGCGAACTATGTTTTAGGTCTAAATGGAATTATGTTTATAAAAACTTAACATTTATATATTTATGTACATATGGTTATGAGTAGATGTATTTATAGGTATAATTTCCAAAACTCTATATTATTTTTAGTAATAATTATGAGGAATTAATTTATGCTTTGAAACATGTAATATTTTTAATAAAAAGATAATTTTGGTGTTTGTTAAACCAACATGTATTTTGTATATGAGTATACACAAATTGTCATGTTTTATTTAAGAAGATTATTTGACATTACCCATGATGTATTTTATGATGAAGTGTTTATTTTGGCTTGATTAAAATTTAAGAGGATTCAGGATTCATGGGACCATGTTATCATGTTGTGTTCACCTTTTTATCTTATTACAACAATGAACCTACTTTTGTGAATGTTATTAGTTAATCCAGTTAGGGTTTAATTTATTTTCAAGTTCAATGGCCTATTTTTCACCATACCTGATGGAAAGTGTTTTCTTTAAGTATTTCATTTCCATGAAATAATAATTCTAAAGATTTATCATTTATTGTCTCTTGTGAAAAACACCATTCACCTATCATTTTATATGATTTTGTAATTAGCTTGTGTGAAAAGAATGTTTACTAAACTATGTATTCCATGGATTAGTTATTGTCATATATTCAATGTTATTCGTCATATCATGTATTTTCAAAATGTATAATGGTTCATTTTTTTCATTTTATTTATTTTTTTACATAATGCGTTTTTATGATATATAACGATAATTAACAAAGAAATTTAATTACACAAAGTGGTATGGGACACCTTGGGTAATATGAAAAAGAATGAATTATTCAAGGTGGTGTGGGACATCATGAATATAAAACACCGTTGAAGTAATGTATGATCTATGTGTCTCACATGATAATAAAGAAAAATTAAGGGTGCGCCCTGACAGTGCTCCAATGCATTAGGTAAAGACTTAATCTCTAGAGATTAATTTTTAATGATACCTTGGTGAATAACCTTGGTAATTTTATTTTTAATGACACCTTAGGGATGGACCTTGGTGATATAGAAATGATTGTCTATGTTCAATGTTGATGCCACATAATTCAAGTTATGTTACAATTTCTTTTCAAGATGATATTCCTATTCTTTCACGACCTTTGTCTCGATGTTTTTATAAAGTTCTTATTTCACAAGTATATGTTTAGAGCATGATTCGTGTTTATCACTCAGTAAAATAGTAACCACCATATAGAATTTAAGTTGTTTTTTTGACGTGCAACTTTGATAAATCATTACACTTAACTTTTTAAATATTACTTAAATGTTCACATTCCATACTTGTCTAGGAAGCCATTACTTATTACCCTTTATAAATGTCCTAATTGATTCATGTGTTAGTTAAGCACTTTAATGTTATGTTGCATGTGTTACAGTTTTCCTCAAAAGAATGTTCTATGGATAGTTTTGAAGAATGCTTTCAAAAGTTACTTTGGTTTATCTTTTTAAAACCCCTTACTGGGCATTCTTATGCTCACCCTACGTTTTGATTTAAAATTTTCAGGTAACAGCTTTTATTAGATAAAACATGCTAGAAGTTGCAAGTTTTCCCAGCGCCCGAACCGCACTCGTTCCTCTGTATGGGACATGATGTGTTTTTATCAGTGCATGTTTTTAATTCAAGACACACATAATGTTCAGAAGGCACCAGATCCTAGGTTTCTAGTGTTGGGTCCTCACAAACACGTCATGGTGCTGTTTAAGGAAGTCCACGTACCGCTGCTGCTCCTCAAGGTACATGGTGGCACTGATCAATGTGGGTCTCGGATCTGCCTCGCTACCAAGGTTCACATATACCAGTTCATCGACCATGGAAGAGATGCCTTCTTCAATGGTGGTGGGTGAATCCTTCAGATCCTCTTCTTTTCTTGAGGAGGAGGGATTCCCAGCGGGTGACGCTTCCTCTTGGTCAGAGGAACCTAATGGGAGGCTGGTACTATCCTGGACAGTAGTGGACAACATATCAGGAGATTCACACGCTTCTGAGACCATAGTGATTAAGATAGTCGATCCAATCCCATCTGGCCTTTGGCCCAAGGGGCCATGCTTGATGATATCAAAGCAATAGGGGCACGTCGGCTTGAGCCAGTTAATTCCAGCCCGAAGAAATAGACACGTGTGACGTACTACCATTTCCATGAGGTGGACATCCCGATACTGTACGGGGGTAGGAAGTTTTGGGGTCATCCGAGCCTAGTTTGTGTAGGAGTAGGAGGTGAATTTCCGCCGTCGCTTGAAATTGGGAATATGCCTTTTGTACCTGAAACGACAAAGCACTTCCCCATTTCAGGGGTAGTGGCCTCCAACCGATGGATCATGAAGATGTAGGCATCATCCGGACCTTCCTAGGGGTCAATTGTGACCGGGGCGGGCTCAACCTCACTTTCCAGAATCTACTTATCCTTACTCTTGTAATAGTCAGTGTCCAGATAACAGGCTTCCCAATAGGCAAAAGGAGATGCATCACCTTAGAGTATGCCTACTCGACTAATAAGGGAGTACTTGAGGCACTGGTGATATGATGAGGGAAAAACCGCATGCAGGTGGAGCAATGGCCTACCCATCAATGCATTGTACATGGTGTCCTGGGAGACGACCATAAAATCAGTACTTGAAACTAGGCCACTGAACTAGGTCTTCAAACAGATCTTTCCGACCAGGGTCTGTATTGTCCTTTATTATCTCTGGATCCTTAAATCAGAGGGAGTCAGATCATCTTCAGATAACCCTAGTTTTCGCAGCGTTTGCGTCGGGATAAGGTTGATCCTGAATCTGGTGTCAACGAGACAGTGGCGAACCATAACGCCGTTGAATTGGCCGGTGATGTACAGCGGGCGGATGTGCCCCCATATGGGAGAGACTTCATCTTATCCCAAGAATAAGATGATGTCCTGACATTTGGCATCCACAACTGCTTCAGCATGAAAGGATTCTGTATCTGCTACCTCCGTCTCGAACTGGAGGGGGCTTCTTAATGCCTCAGTGAGGGATTCGCGCATATCTGACTACAGGAAAAGGACTTCAAGGATGGAAGGCCTCGCTGGGATTCTGGAACGGTGCTTGAGTACATCATACTTCCATGCTAGGTGAAAACTTCTCCTTACGAGAGGCCGCTCTACGATTGGAGGCATGGCGGGCCCTACCGGCTGGACCGGCGACTGGCTAGTGTTGGGTATATTCCACTGTTCACTAGTCAAATCCTGAATAGTAGCTTTAGGATGAGGTTCAAATGCTTGAGGTTTGGCTGTAGTGGGGAGAAGCTGGTCACGGTATGGCCGAAGTGGCTCTGCCTGATCTAGTGTCACAAACAGTGGTGGAGGTGGTCTTGATGACACTGGATGAAGAGGCTGCACGTGTTGAGCCCTGCGCTAGGCCTACTTCCTGGTCTCAGCGGCATGCACGGTCTATTTGGAAGTGCCAAATGATGCGCCTCGACGACCCATATAATCGCGGCTCCACTGATGTTGGCGTCGGCTGGGGACATTGGGGAGATTCGGCTGGTGCTCCTCCTCGTCGGGAGTCGTATAGGGGTTTACCAACTCCACAGGGTTAATCGAAGCGTACCCTTGACTGTCTCTTGAAGAGTCATCCACCAATGGGTGGATTCTGGGAGGAATTCCCATATTTGGGGGCATGAAGTCGCCGAGAGTGTGAGACGACGACGACATTGGTGAAGTGTGTTGCTTCTTCTTGCGCTGCCAATGCCTGCTCTTCTAGGAAGAAGCCAGATGAGATGATGACGCAAAATTGCTGGCCACAGCTTTGGAAGGCTCCATCTGATTCAGGATTTCCCAAATGTTGCCATCGGTGTGAGCAAAAATTTTATAAGCCATCCAGTCGTCGTACTTCTGGGATCCGTGGGTGGGAACCTGCTGCCACTCACCTTCACCGCCGCTAACACTTTCTGACCTCACAAAGACACCCGCCACATGTGTTGGGGCCAGGCCTAGCCTGACTATGTTGTTATTGACCTAGTATTGGATCTAGTGCTTAAACACATAGCACTGCTTGAGGGTGTGTTCCAGAATCTGATGATAGGGGAAGTAGTTGGGGCGATCGGTGAGATTCGCCTCTGCCGTCCTTCTACACTCAGGCAAGTGTACAATACCCTGCTCTAGGGAACTATGGAAGTAATCGGGGACCTAATTCTCACTGAATGAGTAAGTCTTGTGTCTTATTTCCGGATAGGGAGCCCTTGGAGCCTGGCCTTTAAGAGGAGCCGTAGGTGCCTGTCGAGGAGGTGGACCCTGATTGTCTCGCCTGGGCAGTGGTGACGCATTACACGGAGGCGCCTGCCGATTCAGAGGACGCTCTGGAGCCGAAGGATGTACCTGAGGTGGAGGGAATCTACGAAGTTGCGGGGACGGTGCTACTGGTAGCTACTCTAGCTGCCTGGGGGCCTCTATCTGGGCCACTACGGCGGGCTCGGCTCTGGCAGCTCTCCTTGCCGGGATTGCTGGGGGAAATAGACGTGCCTACCTAGCCTATTGCAAGGCTTTTTCGAGGTGCTGGGCCTTATCTGAGAAGTCTCAGAACCCTCTGGGATAGTTCTGAGTGATCAGGGAGGGAAGTAGTTCCATCTTGAAATTTCCCATGGACATCATCAGTAATTTCTCCTGAGTTAGTGGCATGTCAAGGGAGTATGTGAGCCCCTTCCACTGGGTGACAAAGTCCACAACTCCCTCATCAGGCCTTTTTTTCACTTGAAGAGGTCTGCGTTACTGGTCTTCCAGGTGGTAGAGCTGAACTGGTAGAGGAACTGCCTGTGAAGGTCGTCCCAACTGGTCACGTATCTGACGGGGAGCTGGCTATACCAGACGAATGCCAGCCCCTCCAATGTCTAAATGAAATAGCAGAGCTTAACGACCTCCTGCTGTGCTGAAGTCCCCAAAATAGGCCCAAACCTTGAGGTGAATTGGGACATATGTTGCGGAGGGTCCCCTGTCCCATTAAAGGTGGATAAGGTGGGATTCCCGAAGCTCGGAGGCACCAGCATATCATCCACCTTGGCCAGGTATGGATTGCCATCTGGTGGGATTTCCACTTGTCGCATTTCCAATGCCTCAAGGAGGGCAACGAGTGCCGCCATAGGATCGTCTAGGTGGGGGTCCCTGTCTTGATTTTGATCCCTAACCACGAGTGCGTTTCCGGGTTCTTCAACACGGTAGATGGGTTCAGCGGCTCGTGGAGCAACTGGTGGGACGACCTGCTGGGAACCTGGTAGAACTCAGGCCAGATTCCTCGGATTGTCGCGCCACTCGGGAGGGTTCGGTGAGACATTTCATTACCTCTTTCCATGAGTTCCTGCTTCAGCCCTGTCAGTGGGAGTGGTATGATCAGGGTTTCCCGGAGGCATCTCGACAGGGGGAAATTGTTCCTGCCCCTGCTACCCTGGCCTAGGATTGCCATAGTCGGGTCGTCACTCTACAACGCGTTCCGCCAGGAGTTCTTCGACCAACATACTTTGCTCAGAAAGTTTCTGGCACAAAACTACCTTCTCGGTGTCCTCCTCCATCTTCAGCACTGAGGTGGATGGGTCAGAGTGCTTAAAAATCTGACATGCTCTTTTCCCTTAAGAGAATTCTGGCTGAGTACCAATACCTCGTTGGGCGCCGGGAGACCTAGGAGGTTCCTCTGCTGATGAGTAATCCTCCCCGATGGGTCCTACTGTGGTGGTACACCTTTAGGGGGTAAGTCTGCATTAAGAAACTCCATCTCATCCTCAATGTTCACTACGTTATCCATGTGGATTGTGACCCTTCTTGGGGACATGTCCTTAATTTCGCAAAGTGAGTCGGGCTGCCCCCGGATAGGACTGAGGAGGAGGGCGATATACTTTCCCCAGCCATAGACTTTCACGTGGGGGGTAACCTCACTAATAATTCTGCGGAGTACCTTGATACTCTAAATGCATTGCTGTTTGAGAGTCTCACGACAACCTGGTGACTCAGGGCGTTGGGCCACAGGGAGTGCAGCCATGTCGACCAGGCAACATTGCTCGCTTTTGTCTTCAAAATGTGCTTGGATCCTTGGATATACCAAGCACTGATGATGGATACTGAAATGCATCACCCAAAGGGTGTAGTGGATACACTCAACCTCTTCTAGGGTGAGGGACTCGGGTATGAAGAAATCCTATGTTTTTGTGGGACAGAACGTCTCAGGGAAGCGGTCCGCTGCAAGAATGATCCAGAATCTCCTCGACTCAAATTCAAGGTCTGGCCCTTGAATTCCCCATTAGCCAACTGGGGGTGGTTGAGGAACTGGAAGCAGTACTAAGGAATACCATTGGGATGGCAGGTTTTCTGGAGGAGAATGCGGTGAACGGGCTGACTGGACACCGATTCTCGGGCTGTCCTCCGAAGAGTGGAGCGACCTGGACGCTACGTCGCAGTAAGAGGAGATGATGACCACCGTTCTTGGTTCTGGGACCAGGGCTATTGGTGGTGGGTCACACTGCTTCTTTCCTATCATTGATCCCCAGAATATATCTCTGTGATCTCTTATGGAGGTAAATAGCACTTCCGGTGATGATGGTGGTGACTGCATGACCATAATCTGTGGGGTTGCAGATTTTCATCCTCCTAGATAAACATGAGGAGGGAAGAGGGAATCCTATGGACCTCGCATCTTGGGAGTACCAGGTTGATGTGCCTCATCCTTGCCTCGGACCTTGACTCAGATGAGCGAGGGGAGGGTTCATGAGATGAGTTTCACTCTGCATCAGAGTATGAGAAGCGGACCAATTTGATCTCTGTCTGGGCCTTCCCAGGATTCTTCTTGTGGCGGCGACGACCCGCCCTCCTGCCCCTGGGTGGCTTTTCGGGACAGGGCTGATTTCCAACATATAGTACTTCGGCCACACTGATGCCAGGGTGGAGAGGGTTTACGCTTGAGACAGCCGAGGTGCGAGGAGCACTGGGGAAGATGCCGAAGGGGACATGGGGAGGTACTCCATGAACAACACTGGAGCATGCAAAACCTCCACTGGAACTGATGGGAGCATGGGGAGGACCTCAATGCTTGGCACGGGTGGAGTGAGGTTGGACTTCACTCCTCTGGTTGCCGGGGTGAGGAGGACCTTCGCCAGCTACAGAGAGAACATAGGGAGGATCCCCACATTGGAGAGGGACCAGATGGGTAATGTTTCCATGTCGACGGTCAAGGGAAGGGGGAAGGGCTCCATACCCGGTGAGATGGGCGCGGGAGATGATTTCACACAGAACATCACTGTCGTGGGGAAGACCTTTATTCGGATTGGGGGTAACACGGGGCAGACATCCATTCCGAGCATCGAAGTGGGAGAACCCACACTCTCTGTGGTAGTGGTACGAGGAGGACCTCCGTACGGGGTGGCATCACTGCGGGTTGGTTCACGGTGACCCCCACTCATGCCTGTGACCCTGAGAGTCAACCCATCCTTCCCATGGGGCGGTTGGGGCCTTGATCCCGGTTGGTCATATAAGCATCCCTACTCATTTTGTGAAGGGACTGGATGATATGCGTTGGTAGTGGCTCGGGCCACAGTAGCCGTCGACGTTGACACCCCTTGGAGAGAATCCTCAGCTCGTGCCCGACTCTGGCATCAGGTCAGACGAGCTGGTGCTGGTGGAGTAGGTGCATAGCTTTCCTGCTCCTCTGGCAAGGCCGGGCGGTGAAGGTGACACGGCCAGGTGGGAGCCCTTGCAGGGATCCCCTGGATTGGGACTCTGACTGGGCTGGTCTGGACATCACCCACCTCATCAGAGTAAGGCAGGGAGTTGTCAAAGCGCTCTAGGGACAGGCTCCCGAAACGATTGAATGTTTGGGTGGGAAGCAGCATCTCCCTGCGCGGCCCTCGGGGGCGGCATTGACGGTGGGTCCTGTATGCCTCCAGTTCTAGGAGAGCCATATCCCAGGTTGGGATTATTCCCTCCTCCTCATAACGACGTACGAGGTTGTTAATCACCCTTCATTGGATGAATTCTGATGGGGAGATAGGGTGTGGGCGTCCCACGGTCGTGGGTGCATATGTCGTTGCAGCAGTAGTGGAGCCACGTGGAGTGACTGTGTTGGCGTTTCCCCTAACCCTGTGTAGGCGGGCATGTGGTGATCACGTTCCCATGGCAGCAACCTGATTCATGGAGGCATGGAGATTAACTCATTAACACTGCTAGGAAATGAAATCGACAACTAGTTCCCCAACGCCATTCCGTCTTCTGTGGCTAGTAATAGGGATCCAAGCTAACAACATCGTAGAACGGGATGCCCAACGTTCTACTATCCCAACTTCTGGTGAGTTTCATGCCAGGCCCGCTATTTTCTTGGCGAGAACCGGCACCGGATGTCTAGATCCGGTGACATGTCAATCTATGGATTCCCCGAGCATTACTAATCTCTATATTAAGGAGAAGATATTCACTTTGGGTTAACCATTTTTATTTCCTAAGCATTCATCGAGGTGCGTGTGTCCTTCTATTGGGGTGCGACGAGCACGACTTTTGTTGCCCCGCATTCCCGCTTTCCAAAGGCATGCGACATTCTCTGCTTGTTCATGGGCGTTTTCTCCTGGATCAAAACGGGATGATGGGATTTCGGTTCTTCCTTCCATGGATTCCTCCTCAGAAGTCATCACCTAGTCTAGGTCTCCCTTATAGATTTAATACGTTGTTCGTGAAAATCTTCCAGGCGCCATATTTTCCTGGACACCATTTAATTATGCTACTTCTGTCTGGACATTCCAAGGGGTCTGGTCAGGGTAGCAACCTTCGGTTAGGAGAGTAGTCGCGTTGGGACATCACTAGCATGTATGGACGCTGGGGGATTGGTTTTCCTGTCTCCTTTCCCTTATTATTGGGCTTCTCGAGGGCACGGAAGCCCGAGGAATCCCACATAGAATGCAAGGAAACATATTCCATAGGCATGTATATGCGTTTTTCCTCAGCTTCCCATGTTTAACATAGGGTATGTTGCAAGTTTAACGTCCAGCGGAGATGGATCAGACTGATCAGAACACTGATTAGAGTGGATCAGATTGAAGAACCCCCTTGAGGGAATGCCGATATTGGGTCTAGCACATGGGAGGCTTCTTGAATGCTGCGGAGGGGAATGGGGTGGAATGGTCTCACAGGGATGTGGCGGCCCGGGTAAGAATCAGGATGGATGATGGTTTTGGGCTTCAGCCTCAAAGAGACATCCTACATATCCCTATGGCAGGGAATCAAAGTCCACATAGTTCATCTGACAACGGATTACTGCCGAATGAGGTTGGCCACAGCTTACCACTGAATGGTGTCACAACGGCTTACCGTTGGATAAGGATGTCAATGGATTACCTCTAGATGAGGTGACAACGGATTACCGCCGAGGGTAGACTTGGGGTCCAGTGGTTGTTAGGCTTGAACCTCATGAGGCTTCCTACGTACCATGCCTTGACATGGATCAAAGACCACATAGTTCAGGGTTGTGTCGTGTCAGAGAACCAACGTGAAGATGGACCAGGGTTCTGATGGGTGGTGGGATTGAACCTCGTAGAGGCTTCCTACGTACCATGCCTTGACATGGATCAAAGTACACATAGTTCGGGATGGTGTGTCGGGGAACCGACATGAATAAGGACTTTGGTCCAGGTTGGTGGTGGGCTTGAACCTTGTGGAGTCTTCCTATGTACGATGTATTGACATGGATCAAAGTCCATGTAGTTCAGGTTTGTGTGGGGCTTACACTCTGGGCTACACAAGTGTTGGTGAATCGACGTGAAGGGGGTCGGAGCGACAAATGGGTGGTGGGCTTGAACCTCGTGAGGCTTCCTACATACCATGCCTTGACATGGATCAAAGTCCTCATAGTTCGGAATAGGGGCTTGGAACACCGACATGGAGATGGTCGGGGCCAATGTTTGGTGGGCTTGAACCTCGTAGAGGCTTCCTACGTACCATGCCTTGACATGGATCAATGTCTCCAGAGTTCGGGTGTACAGTTTAACGTCATGCGGGATGGGAAGGTGTCATGGTCGATGCTTACTCTAAGCCCATGTGAGTCGTGCTCGGTGTGGGAAACAAGAGGTAGTAGAGACCTGACGATCACATTGTGAAAGGTGCGTCCATGGGATGTGGAGAGGTGTGGGGCTTACACTCTAAGGTGGACCTAGGTGTTGGGACTTACTCCAGGATGGAGGCCTGTGGGTGAAAAAGCGTAGCGGGAGAGGGACTTGGGACTGAAGAATGGAGGCGCCTCATTCCCTATCACGCCATCCGCTGGCCTTGGCACCCAGGAAGTGAGGAGGGATAGGGGTGGTGCCTCTTGCAAGAAAATCTTGGGGCTTACACCAAGGTGGCTTCCCTTCCCTCAGACAAACACCACTCCCAGGAGGAAGATATCATCCCCTGTGGAGACCAGGGGGCATATAGAATTTCCAAGGTGGGGGCACCCCGCAGGAGAGGCACGGGGCCGGGTCACAGTTTAACGTCATGTGCTGAGGACAATAGCGCTTGGCAGTTTAACGTTCTGCAGCTCAGACGAGGCGGGTTTGCTCCGCACCCCTAGGACTTAAATAAAGTTACCCTCTTCTCCTTGTGGGAGGGAAGGCATCAGCAAGGTCGTGACAAGGGGGTGTCGCAGAGCGAAACATCAAGGGGTCCACATTAGCATGGATATGCGAAGAAGCAATAGCCATTAGCATGCCTACACAAAGAAGCATTAGGCGCAGCAACGCTACGGGCAATATCGTCCAGGGGACTTTGAAGTCACATCGTGAAAACTTTGATGGTCACACGAGAAAAGGATTTTCCAAGAAGAAGGGTCCATAGGCAGGGGCCTTGTGGAGATCTGTTGCTCCTCGTGGTGAAGGGAACTTGCGAAGGGGTGTGATTTATGAAGTGGGGTTCCTTAGCCTTAGCATGGGGCGGAGGTTCAAATTGGAAGTACTTCACGAAGTGGAAGTGCATTCACGGAGCACATCCTAGAAGAGAAAAGGTGCCTCATAGAGCAAGGTAGCAGGAAGAAATGTGCTTCATAAAGTACAGTGACCCTGCCTTAGCATATGGATCATGTGTACATGAAGGGTGTTTTTTAAATCATAAACGCTCTGCGATGACCCGGGTCCCCTTAGGTATCCCCTTCCTTCGCGAAATCCCTTAGGCTTCACGAAAGGTATCCCTATCGGAAGAGGGGATCAAAATGAGACAATGGGGAGGTACTTCGTGAAGTAGAAGTACCTCACATAGCTCATGGTTCACCGAGCGGAAGAGGGCTTCATGATTAATGAGGGGAGAATCCGGAAGGTCGGATTGTCCATCCGGAGAGTTCAGGGGGAGCCCGATATTTATAGGCAAGAGGCGCCACAGAGTGGAGCTCACGTGGCATGAAGAGGGGTAATGGAGCTTCACAGCGGCCTCACGAACATAAAATGGGTTCGTGGAGCATCCCACCTCCTGTGCTTCTCGGCTGGTTTGCGAACATCAAATGGGTTTGTGGGGCGTCCCACCTTCTTTGTCTCATGGCGGGTTCACGAACCTCAAGTGCGTTCGCGGAGCCTTCCGCCTTTTTTTCTTCACGGTGGCCGTGGTGCTGGGGGGACTCCGTGAAGGGGCTTCACGAGGTAGTCCGTGGGGCTGTCCTGGGGAAACTTCTTCATTCCAAATTTTGGCGTCAACATGTTCGTTGAGAGACAAAATGGCCCCGACAAGATAGAGTGTCATAGAAGGTCAAAACAGAGGTAAACTCATGGTCAGAGACAAACCGACGAAGAACTTGGTCACTATAAATTCTCCAAAAATATGGGTTATCCCAAATGTACCATCGAGAATCATGCTTAAGTATCTGGTATTGTGAAGTGATTAAATCAGTGGGGAACCTATATGTTGCTAGAAAATTCACAATGTCTTCATACCAGGGGTAAGGTCCACAATATCACAAAGGTTCCCATGAGGGAAGAATTCTCCAATGGGGATGGGTGAGTCAACATGATGGTGCAATGGTGGGGAAATCCTAATAATATGGTTAGCTACCACATTTTCCACTTCTCTCTTATCTCTAATCTCAAGGTCAAACTTCTGGAGGAGGAACATCCATGGAATGAGGTAGGGCTTAGCTTCAAGATTCTTTAGGCGGAAACGAAGGGAAGCATGATAAAAAAAGACAATGATTTTTGAGATGATAAGAAATGGATGAAAATTTTCCAAGTCTAACACAATAGAAAGAAGTTCTTTTTCAGTGGGTGTGTAGTTTTCATGGGATGGGTCAAGTGTACAAGGGTCATACACAATGAGACGAGGAGCCAACTGAACACTTTGTGATAAAACTGCCCCAACTACAAAGTTAGAGGAATAACACATAAGCTCAATGGGGAGATCCCAACATGGTGGTTGGATGATGGGAGGTGATGTGATAATCCTTTTTATATAATTGAAATCATCCTAACAATATTTATCCAACACGTACTCAAAATCTTTTTTTAATAACAAAGAGAAGGGAATTGCGATGTTACTGAAGTCTTTAATGAATCGGAGGTAGAAACCAGCTTGACCCAAGAAAGATTGCACCTCACGAACACATTTTGGATATGGAAGGTTTGAAATTAATTAAATTTTTGATTTATCCACTTTAATTACATTATTTGAATTAACATTCCCAAGAAATATCCCCCGTTCAACCATTAAATGACATTTCTCGTAATTTAATAAAATATTTTTACTACGTAACAATGGAGGATAGAACCTAGGTGTGACAAAAAATCATCAAAAGAAGCTTCCTAAACTGTGAAATAATCCATAAAAACTTCCATGAAATTCTCAAGTTACTCAAAAAATATACTCAAAATACAACGCTGAAAAGTACCAGTAGCCTTACAAAGACCAAAGCCATCCATCTGTATGCAAATGTGCCAAATGGACAAATAAATGTTTTATTTTCTTAATCCTTAGGGGCTATATGGATTTGAAAATAACCTGAATAGCCATTAAGGAAACAATACTGGGACTTACCAACCAATCTTTCTAACATTTTTTTAGTGAATGGTAGAGAAATGTGTTTCTTTTGTGTGGATTTATTTAGTCGATGATAGTCAATACAGACTCGCGAAATTTTTTGCACACGTGTTGGAACCAATTCATTCCTTTCATTTGACACAACTGTTATTCCTGTTTTTTAGGAAAAATTTGCACTGGGCTAACCCATTTACTATCATCATCATTATCATATTTTTTATTTTGAAACACTTTTAAAGGGAAGTGAGAACCCTTGCATCAGTATAGATTAATCCCCAAAAGATATGAAATTTTTATTGAAGAACAATTTGATCTGATTAGAATCAAACTCCCTAAACATTATCCAGGGTATAGAACTTACCCGAGTGCTAGGATCAGCCTTTAAGATGTCTTCATAATGTTCCGCCAATATGTCCCAGGACTGCATATATTCCTCCAATTTAATCTTCCCCATGTTGAAACCTCTAATCAAGATGTGCTTCTACCTATCGATCCATTTACCTTGCCCCTTTGTCGTTTCCACTTTAAGCATTTTCCCCACCATTTGGTTGATGACATCCTATAGAGCCTTAATATCTAAGACTTGATCCACCATTTCTTCATCTGAGTGAAGAAGATGGTCCATGTGATTCATCACCGAAGCAATCTGTCTCTGGTAGTCAAAAAGGGTATCCGCCTCTCGTTGAATCCCAAGACTCTGATCAGATCACACATCCTCACCCTGCAGCCCAGGAGGGTGTGCAACCCCTGCCAGGGGAGGTTCATCCACTACAACAACCCTCGCGGGCATGCCAACACCACTACAGCCTCCCTCGCAGGCATATCGCACATCCTCACAATGTAATTTACTGACTTCCAATTTTAACACTTCATGGAGAGTGGTATTCAGCCAACATTGAGATTGTTTCACTGTCTTAGACTCATCATCCAAAAGTATATGGTCTATAAAAATAGATGGGATAATCCCAAGGATATAAGACAATGTCCATCCTATTTCCTTTTTTACACTCTCTTAAAAGGTTGAGCAGTTTTGATTCTTGCTGTGGAGAGAGGTTATTGGAAATAATGATGGGAAATTGGTCAAGACCCTCAAGATACACATATTTTAAATTATAATGAAGTGGTTTAAGTTCCAATATTGATGTTTCTTGGATTGAGGGAGGGGCTTCAGTGGGAGTGAGGTCCATGAAACTGTCTATCTATTCATGTTTATTCTCTATAGATAGAGAATCCATTGAAATGAGATTTGTAGACTCATAGACAGTCATTGGTACCTCAGAATGAACACACTCATCAATTAAAGCACAAAATTTACACTTTTCAGAACCCACAAAACAGTCAAAAAATGAACCAAAACTCAAATCGTCCAAGGATTATGAAGAGGAAAATGAATCAAAGTATGGGTTGAGGAGATAATTTTTTGTGTGTGCATCTTTTGAGATCACTTCCATTGAATCGATAGAAAGAGTGGAGTGCTCTTCAATGGGGTATTTCATAGCCTCAAGGATGGTAAAACTTACCTTTTCTCTACCAAACTCCATGGATAGTGTACCATTGTGAACGTTGATGATCTTTTTTGCTGTTTTAAGTAATGGACACACAATTATGAGAGGTAATGTCCTTGAGTTTTTTTATCTTCCCTATAAAGAATGTAGAAGTCGGCTAGGAAGATGAGATTATTCACTTTTACAAGGATGTCCTTGACCACTCCCGATGGGTGTGTTGTGATCCAGTTGGAAAGTTGTACTATGATTCCTATCGGTTGAAGTTATCAAACCTGTAGAGAAGTGTACACAGAGTAAGGCATTACATTAATTAAAGAACCTAAATCTAACATAGCATATGAAAAGAAAGTCTCCCCTATGGTACAAGGTATTGTGAATGTGACCATATACATGCATTTGGTTGGCATTGCCAGTTGAATCAAGGCCAAGACATTACTCTCTAAGTTGACTCTATCATTCCCCTTCATCCTTCGTCTATGGGTGCAAAGTTCTTTATGAAATTTTTCATAATGTGGAATTTGTTTGACTACATCCAATAAAGGAATATAAACATGAACATTTTTAAATGTATCCATTATTTCATTATCAATATCATTATCAGAATTATACAATGGGGATGGGTGATTCAACATGATGGTCTAATGGTGGAGAAATCATACAAATGTGGTCATTTACCACATTTTCCACTCCTCTCTTATCTTTAATCTCAAGGTTAAACTCCTAGAGGAGGATCATCTACCGAATGAGGTTGGGCTTAGCTTGAAGTTTATTTTGGAGGAAACTAAGGGAAGAATGATCAGAAAAGACAACAATTTTTGACCCAATAAGATATGAATGGAAATTTTCCAAGGCAAACACAATAGAAATAAGTTATTTTTCCATGGTTGTGTAGTTTTCCTAGGACGTTTCAAGGGTATGTGAGGTATACACAATGACACGAGGAGCCTTCTCAACCCTTTGTGATAAAACCTCCCCAACTACAAAGTTAGAGGCATCACACATAATCTCAAATGGGAGATCCCACCATTGTGGTTGGATGTTTGGAGGTGATGTGAGACTGATTTTTAGTAAATTGAAAGAATCCTCACAATTTTTATCAGACAGAAACTCAAAATATTTTTGAAATAACTGGGATAAGGGAAGTGCGATCTTACTGAAATATTTAATGAATCAGCGGTAAAAACCAGCATGACCCAAGAAAGATCGCCCCTCACGAACACATTTTGGATCTAGAAATGTTGAAATTAATTCATTTTTTTATTTATCCACTTGATTTCCCTATTTTGATATAACATTCCCAAGAACTATCCCATATTCAACCATGAAATGAAATTTCTCCTAATTTAATACAAGATCATTTTATATGCAACGACGGAGGATAGAACCCTGGTGTGACAAACAGTCATCAAAAGAAGTTCCATAAACTACGAAATCATCCATAAAAACTTCCATGCAATTATCAAGGTACTCTGAAAATATACTCGAAATACAATGTTGAAAAGTACTAGGACCATTACATAGACCAAAATGCACCCTTCTGTATGAAAATGTTCCAAATTTATAGTTAATGTTGTCCTTTATTGATCCTAAGGGGATATATGGATTTGAAAATAACCCAAATAGCCATCAAGGAAACAATAATGGGACATACCAGCCAATTGTTGATGATCGTATCCACTAAGGATGTTAAAACATAACTTTTCTCCACCAAACTGCATGGACAACTTACCATTGTGAACATTGATGATCATATTTACTATTTTGAGGAATAGACACCCATGTATGAGAGGGGAATTCCCTTGAGTTTGGTTATCCTCTATCTCAATAATATAGAAGTTTGCGGGGAAGATGAGATTATTCACTTTTACAAGAACGTCCTCGACCACTCCCGATGGGTGTGTTGTGCTATGGTTGTCAAGATTACATATGATTATTTTCAATTGAATCTCTCCAAACTATAGATAAGTGTACACATATTAAGGCATTATATTAATTGAAGCAACTAAATCTAACATAGAATATGAAAAAAGGTCCCCCCTGTGGTACAAAGTACTATGAATGTGCCTGGATCCTTGCATTTGGTTGGGATTACTATTTGAATAAAGGCCAAGACATTCCTCCCCAAGTTGACACTCTCATTTCCCTTCAGCCCTAGTTTATGGATGCAAATTTCTTTAAGAAATTTGGCATAACAGGGAATTTTCTTGACTTAATCCAATATAGGAATATTAACTTTATTTTTTAAATGTATCCATTATTTCATTATCAATCTCATTACCAGAATTTTTATTATATTTAGAGAGTCTTTGGGGAAAATGTAGAGGAATGGATTGTTCATTTAAATCATCTATGATAATTTTATTTCCCTTTTTATTTTTTTTCTTCATTGGAGTATTTTATGGGTGGAGAAAGAGTGTTTTCAAGAGGGGGACATACCTATGGTGTAGAATCAGTAGAAGGAGAAACCTCTTTACCACTAAAAAGTGTACTTACACATATATTACCTTTGTCCTTTGGATTAGTAGTTGGTTGGGATGGTAGTTTTCCATAACCTTACATCTTGATCTCACCTATAGTGTTTTCCAATTGCCCCACTTGAGTTCGTTGGTATTGAATTGATGATTGTGTGGTCTGTTGGAACTGGAGGTTCTAGGATTCCATTTTCTTTACCATGTCCGTGAGACTTCGTTCAGATTTGGGAGGAGGAGGATTGTTTTGAGATGTTAAAGGATAAGAAGCTTTCATACCTTGTCCTTGTTGATACCAATTCTGCTTAAGGTAGCCCGGGTTTCCTCCTCGTCGGTACTGGGGTTGTGCTTGCCACCCGAGGTTTGGATTTGGACTTAATTATCCTTCCTTGAATGGAGGTGCTTGTTGTAATGGACACATTGGGAACACAACTGCACAAGACTTAGGTGAATCTTGCAGTTGTGGGCACTGGTCAAAAAAAAAATGATTATTTTCAAAAGAAATACCACAATGTAATGGAACATGATGATATATTGAGTTACCATGTTCTTGAGATAATTTCCTTAGAAGAGTATGCATCTCATCAATTTTGTTATCAACCTTTTATTCTAGGGATTAATGACTTACCTCATGAACTCCTCACGTTGGTACAATAACTCATATACCAAATTATTGTGCATTTTGATCCATGTTGGCTATTAAGTCACGAGCAGTAGAAGGATTTTAATAAACCAAAGAACCACCAGCTACAACATCAATTATTCCATGATCCATGGGGATAAGTCCCTTATAAAAGTATTGGATTAACAGTTGTTCACTAATTTTTTGGTGGGGGAAACTTTAGAAAAGTCTTTTGAATCTCTACCAGTATTCATGAAGGGTCTCTCATTGTGATTGCCTAATTCCACAAATTTATTTTCTAATTGATGTAGTTCGAAAGGTAGGGAAGAACTTCTATGGAAAGAGTCAATTGAGGTCATTCCAGCCCCTAATTTTGGTAGGAAGATAGTATAGCCATAATTTTTCTACACCGTCAAGGGAGAAAGGGAAGGCCCTAAACTTAATTAAGTCCTCAGAGACATTTTGGAGTTTCATGGTGATGAACACTAAGTGAAACTTTTTAAGGTGTTTATGAGGGTCCTCATAGAGAAGACCATGGAATTTGGGAATTAAGTGGATGAGGCCTGATCTATGATCAAAGTTAGTGGCTTCCCTGGGATATTGAATGTGTGTAGGTTGGTACTCCACATCCGAGGTGGTCAATTTTTTTAAGGTCCGATTATTTTCAGCCATGTTTTATTGGTTTTTATTGGGTTTAATTTTTGAGTGGTTTATGACCAATTGAGGTTAAAAAAGGGGTTCCTCAGCGTTATTTGATTGACTTATTCTATATTACTTTATTTTTTATTGATGTGTCTTTTAATTTTCTGAGTCAAATTCAATCATTTTTTCTTTTCCAGATCATATCATAAAAAAATGATGTCCAATTTGATTGATTTATTGAATATTTTTTTGTAATTTTTTTATGTATAATGAATGAAATAAAAACACTTAAGAAATTAAATGATAAAATAAAATATAATGTTATATTATAGAATTAGAGACAGAGAGAGAGAAGAGAAAAAAAAAAGAACACAAAAAACAAACAAAAATAACAAAAAAAACCCAAAATAAAAACAATAAAATGGGGGTGGGATATTGAAAGGAGAACTAATTAATAAAAATAAATAAAAAAATAAATAAAGAAGAAGAAAATGAACTTGTATCCCCGGAAATAGCACCAATATTTGATTTCATTGTCATGTGCATCAAATTAGATGTTTACTTTTAACTAGAATTTTTGCAGTATAGCAACAACCCTAGGTCGTCTTTCGACGGAGCCTTGGATGATAAATTAAAAAATGTGGTTTTGATTATGAATTTAAAAATAGAAATGGGGTTTTATAATACTTGGGTTTGACTATTAAAGATGAAAATAGAAAATGAAATTGATAAAACAAAGTAGAAGTAATCGAGATTAATTAAATGTGATCAACTCAGGGTACTCTCATGATGCTCATCCTTCATAGCTTCATGAGATAGAGTTATGATATTTTAATACCTGGTTTCTAACACATATATCCATAATTTTACTGATTTTATACTAGGATACCTCTTAGGGTTTAGTTGAAAAAACAGAATGATTCACTGGACACTGCTGATGATTGGGTGATTAGTGTTCGACTTCATAACCGAAACTCACCAAGGAAACCAACAAAGAAATCAATGTGCATTCCAGGTTTCTATGTTATTTATATGTGATACCATGTCATAAATGTACATGGAATTTATAGTTATTATGTGAGTTCAATTGAAAAATATGAAAATCACGTTGTCAAGCGCGTCAAATTGGATATTTTTTAACTAGAATTTCTGCAATATTACAACAACCCTAGGTCATCTATCGACAGAGAATTAGATCATTAATTCCAAAATTTGATTCTAATTATGATATTAAAAAGAGAAATGGGGTTTTATAATACTTGGGTTTGATTACTAAAGATGATAATAGAAAATGGAAGAGATAAAAAAAATAGAAGTAAACAAGATTAATTAAACACGATCAACCCGAGGTACTCTAATGATGCTCATCCTTCATCGCTTCATGAGGTAAAGTTATGATCTTTTAATCATTTTTTGTAACAACTAGATAAATAATGTTACTGATTTTATACTAGGATAACTCCTAAAATTTAGTTTAAAACACGCAATGATTCACCAGACACTGTCGATGATTGGGTGATTTGTGTCCGACTTCATAACTGGAACTCACCAAGGAAACACTTGAAGAACTCGATGTGCTGTCCAGGTTTGTATGTTATTTCTTTTTGATACCATGAAATAAATTTACATGGACTTGAAAGTGATTATGTGTGTTCAATTGAACAATATAAACCACACAAACACCACAATTGAATGCGGGAAGAAAAAGGGATGAATGGTGTGTGAAACATCACATTAAAGGGTACTCCCAAACATGATCATTTGAGTTTGAGTATAACACACCGGTATATACATCAATTAAATTAAAATATAGGATGAAGAAAAAAAAAACATAAAACCTGAAATTAAAAATATCATTCAAAATAATACAAATATGAAGCTCAGGATTACATCATGTTCCTCCCCAGGAGATCATAAGGGGTTTAGAAATCTATGGGAAGGGAGGAAGAAGAAGATGTTGAAGTAGAATTTCATATAGCCTCCCGAACATCTATGGATGATGGTAAGAAACCTTTAGGACAACAAAATCTCATCACCATTCCTGCTATCTGAACTCCAAAATTTGCTGCCCAAGGATCCAATTTATAGGTAAATGGGGAAGTGGGTTTGGGCACTCTGATTTCGAGAATCCACTTGGTCCATAGTGTTTTCCAGTTATAAAGTCTTAAATCACATTGAAAAAAAATGAAAGAGTTGTTGAAAGATGCATTTTCTGCCTCTATGTAAAATTTCATGACCCGATCTGATATATATTAAGAGATATTTCCAAAATACAAAGGTGATGTTTTGACCCCGTGCAGATTCGTTTTGTTGGAAAAATCAGTCTGTATAGGCCTCTTAAAGGACAAATTGGGATTCAGTTACTTCAGATGAAATGTATGTCATTCATATTTGGATCGTCACATGATGTGTCAGTCCATTTAGATGCACAATTTAGTAGAAGTATGCGTTTTAGTCCACTGGTCTACTTAGATCCCATGCAGAATAACCCTTTTTTCTTGGAATTCATCATGAGTTCTCTAAATAACCTCCACCTACAATGTAATTATCAAAAAAAGTAACATTTCCATTTTTAACATTGTTTAATAAAAAAATAATTTAATAAAAAATGGAGTTAAATTTTTTATTATACTTGTAATTTTCAATACAAAACTAGTTTAATACATTGGTATAAGGGTGAAATAAAACATCAAATCATGGTACGATAGGATCTATATATTTATTGGTATGGGTTTTAAAGGTTAATATCATGTTTTTACACAATTATTCTCATGTTATTCTTAAATTATCATTGGTATATACCTTTTTTACCAATTATTATCATTTAATCTCACCTTTATTAGGTTTTCTTTTCCCCAGAATATGAAGAAAGTTTTTAAGTATAATATGTATAATAAGGGTGATATTTGTGAAGCACATAATGGGATATGATATATATATTTTATGTACTAGTTTTTTATCTATCAAAGTATCTAAAGACATGAAATATTTATATTTATGTTGTGGATAGTAATGTCATATAATAGATATCCATATAATAAGATGTAATATTTACGTATGAAATATTTATTCCATTATAATATTGAGGGATTTTGTGGCCTTTAATCCTTGTGATCTTCTCCTATGTGGTTCACTTAATATATTGAAATGTCATAGCTCAGTAAATTTCCAATTTCTCAATTCTTATATCCAATATACTCATGTGATATGTCTATTAACTGGAACATGTCAAAATCATTGATATAGGTTTAGAGGGTATTTTTATAGATTTGGTTTCACCTATCCGTCATATGAGAATTAGGAAATTTTGGAGCACTCCTAGGTATCTAGCATAATGAATTGATTTATAAGTTTTGGATTCATTTATTACAGATAGGGAATAAGTAATAAAAATATGTAATTCATGTTATCCTAGGGTTTTTTGTGAGATAGATGTTATATACATGTGGCCATTAAGATACTTAAATACCTCCATATGGGGTTTCAACCCACTCCTTTTGTTATTTATGAGAACAATGTAATGGATCTCACACGATTAAAGGTGGTAAGAATAACCTTGGAGTACCTCTAATCAATTTTTGATGGAGTATTTTAGGAACTGATGAGATAAAAAATAGATAGCTACTTACAGGAGTAGCTAAGGACTCATGAATAAAGAATAAAAATTAGTGTCTTGTGAGACTACCATGAATTTAGAATTGGATACAAAATAAAAAAAGGGTCTTTAATTAGGTTTTATGGAGTATATTTTAATATATAATGTCAAATCACTAAATTTTCTAGTCTGGTAGGGATATATTGACATCAGTATATCCTAGATAGTAGAGCATCTGGTGTTGGGATAATGTCGATCCCAAATCCATTATCCTCTTACCATTAAGGTATAATGGCACATTTCTTCTTGATTAAGACATAGAGGGGACTTATATGTCCATTTATAACTAAGATCACTTCTAACATAGAAATGTAGAAAATAGACTGAAATTATTCATGCTAACATTCTTTTACTTTAAATTACTCTATGGTAGGCACTCTAGTATCAAAATAAAAATGGATCTACATGGACTTAATGAGGGGTTCATTATGTGCCTTCAATAAATAGAGTTATAACAAGGGTCTTGAGAACATAATACTTCTATGAAAATATATATATTTTAATCCTGAAGGGGTTTTCCCTTATCGATAGTGTATTGGGTGTTAAAAAAACCCATTTATGTGTTTTTTGTGTTTTTTATTGACAATGCGTTCGAATACTTCCAGAAGATCTTACAATGTGTTGAATAAGAGTTAGGGAGTTTTTTATGAAGTTATACATAGTTATGTATTTAAGAAATAAATCACACAACAACACCCTAAGTCATGCTATGATAGGAGTTCACTAAAAAATGGAAAATTATTTAATTCATAAGAATCTAATCAGGTAATACAAGAATATACGAGGGAAGGATAATAGCCATGTCACGACACCATTGGTTGCATTGTGACATGGGTATAGTAGATGAGATAGTTATTAAAGGATACCTTTATGTGGATGCTTGCATTATGTCAATATCCCATGAGTTTTAGGTATCAAAATGGGTTGGTGGTTATTTCAATGAAGTTTGTGATGCATCATGAAATGGATTTTGAATGAAAAATAGAAAAAATCTAACCTATATAAGATTTATTGGAGTATTTCATAAGAATATTTAAATGGGTTTTTAGTTTCTATCCTTTACTATTTTAAAGTGATGTGGTATTCACTCCATGAGGAGTAGGATTCATAAGATTCTGTAAAGAAGGATATATTATTTTTTAGTCTTGTAGTCTATATATGTCCACACTATAGTTAATAGTTTTCACAAAAATAGGTTTGTATGTATCTTGTCAAGGAAGTTGTTTCACCGTATATAGGAACCTAAAAACCTTGTGTCTAGTATGATTATTGAGATCTACACTAAGATGGATAAGATCACACCATAACACCTTTTATAATTAAAATAAATTTAGGGTTCATGCCATGAAGTATAAAGTAATTCCAAAAACTTATATTTCCATCTTTATAAAAAAATGTGCAACATGACAAGTTGTTTGTTGATTATAAAAAACTTTAGGAACTTACAAAAATTCTGTAAATAGTAGTTTTCAATTAAAATAAATAAATAATATAAGATTCCTAAAATAGAAAAAATACCTTTCCTGAAAAAAAGGGAAAGATAATGGACCCGATAACAAAATAAAATAAGGTATATGAAGTCTTTCTTGAAAGGATTTTGAAAAAAAAGTATAAAAGGATTTCCAAGTAATGTACTAGATATATGTAAAGAAGTATAATGAATTTATAGAATAGTACCAAAAAGATAAAGGTCAAGAGATTGGTATTCAAGGATGATTTCACACTTAATGTTTATGAATATTATTATGTGGATGAAATTGAAGGAGATGAATAAAATTTTACAAGTGTAATCTTATTATTATTTTTTGAAAGACTAAAAACAATAAAACTTTTAAGAGTAGTTATTTCCCTGAATGTTTGATAAAAATTATCTCTCAATCCTATAAAGGATGTGAACATGGATGTCTATGAAGGATACTATAAATTAAAAAATAAACACACTTAGTGTTTTTATACATCAACATATTTCCAGTGTATTCTCTCTATATTATCCTAGTTTATTATTCGGATGTAAAAATGTTTTTTCCTTTTTTCCCTTTTCATTTTCACTTCATAAAATCTTTTAGGGAGATATTGTTTCTAATAACTTGGAACAAGTTCATTGGTGAGGGTCATTTTAAGAAATATACATACCTTTATTCACCCATATCTTACGATAAAAATTATTTATATGACATGGAGTATCACCACTGATGTTTTTTAAAGATGTTCTCCCTCTTTGAATCCATATAGTTTTCATCAACAATAAAGAGATTTTGATCATTTATTATAATGAATTTCAACTTAGCCAAAATTGGATGAAAAAATATTTATATTAATTTTAATAGATGTTTACATAACTTCTATATATGGGATTTTGACTATCATGGGGAGTGGAGCATTATTAGAGAATGAAAAATGGGTGATTGATACTGACACTTAAAGAGTCAATGCATTGAGACATTATCCAACTCTATATTCATGAAAGTTATATTTTTTAAATCCTCACATTACATGTTTTAAGAGTTTATTAACATATATGATGGTGATTACATGGTATATGAAGCTAAAATAAAGGTTTTATGGAACGATTATGAGGATTTGAGGATACTCTAGAATAATAAAATTGATGAATTATTTTATTACGATATTATTATTATAGATAATATGCATATCCTTTTAGAAACTTTTAATGATATCAAAATGTTAAAGAATATCTTGAGAATATTACCACGACACATCAACCAAAAGGTATTAGTGTTCAAATAAAAGGACCCAAGGGAAGTGATACTAAATTTTATTCATAGTAATTTTTTTACAAACAAGATTAGGAATATTGATATTGAGTCCACAATAAAGGATAATTCTATAGATTTTCTGTTTAAGGTAGTGAAGAAACTCAGTTTGGAAAATAATTCTCAGTGAAAGAGAAGTTTATGAGGTGATATCTTTCCTATACTCAAAATTTAAATTGAGAAAATAATACTAAAATACAATATTCCACTTGTTTTCTTTTCGATGCAGAGAATTTTTTAATCTTTCTACAATATTCCCAAATAAATTATAAGATGATGATGAAGATAAAATATCACTATGAATTATTTTAAGGATTTTAATATTAAAATGACTTCAAATTATAAGTTTTTCAAAAGAAGGCTATATTTGTCAAAGAATATTATATTTTGGAAGAAATATAATTGGAGGATATTGAGGGCTAAAATGACCAGTTCAAGGATGTTATTGTGGCTATAGTATACATTCACAATTAGAGGATAACGATATAAAAAAATGATATTGAGGGAAGAGTTTACCTCATTCATGAAAAAGAGGATACTATAGGAGAAATTTATGTTTGGAAGGAAAACGGAAAATAAATCCAATAGTGTGGTATATGAATTCATATTGTACATGAAATGGTAAGAAAAATAAAATTCTGAGTTGAATGTTTAGATCGAATGGATAAAATCCGAAAATCTAGATAAAGGATATTGAGTATGACCACAAAAATTGATGGGAATACCCAAATCATCGATGGATTGATCGAGCCTATAAAAATTACTTCCAAAAAAATTGAGTACCTAAATTGAGAAGTCATATTGATATGATAAAATCCCGTTGATCAAGATAAAATTGAAACACCCGATAGGTAATTAGGAAGTCAAAGTGTATGGGTTTTTGAAGAAGTTTTGAAAGAACATGGGGTTAAAATAGAAACTCTAGAAAGTCTACTCTATTTAGCGGTTCATAAAAAAATTAAAATATATTAGGGGGTTTGATCTTAAGAAAAATTTCATGGTGAGTGATATGAAACTATAATCCCCACACCCTATAAGAACTTTGATGTGGGTAACAAACAAAAGCCCTAAAAGTCCATAGGTGTATAAAAAAAGACATGAAAAAATACAACATGAATCTGTTTTTTTATTAAGAAAAATAGTTTATACACAATATTTTTGTTCCATAGAAAACATTAATTTCAAGGAATAAGAGAAATAAAAATAGACGAGTACAAAATCATTCACTTAGTATGTTTTTAAGGGATATGGTTTTTACTCTGAAGAATATGGTTAAAAATCCATAAATCTATCATCAAGGGTAAAGAGAGGAATGCCAAGGTAAATCAAGAAATATAGTCCTCATAAGTTTTAAGATTAATCAAGGATGATAAAACCTCAAAAAAAATTCATCCCTACAAGATAAGGATGGTTTAATGAATAAAGAGGTATATTAATCACATTAATCCCATAAAGAAGTGATTCTACTTACATGCACAATGAAAGAAAAGTATACAAAGAATAATTTTATATAAATTGGTTTAATAGAAATAGAATAAGATGGATTATTTTTTCTAGAAAAAATATTTACATCTTACCAAATGGGAAACAAATATCAAATTAGGGCCATTAAATATGACAAGATTGGTGTTGTTCATTCTAAAAATTATAATGTTCTAAATGTAAATCGCTCTGGGAAATAAACAATCAAAGACATAGTGATTATAAATTAAAATATGATAATATTAATTGTTTATATTATAATATTAATGTTATTAAATGAAGTTTCAATGGACTGAAAAACAACTCAGGGGGGGTTGAATCAGTTGTTCTATTTTTATGAGTTTCAAAACATTTATAAAATTAACCCATAAAACTTGTTAAGATTCATTTTATTATGAATTTTAGTAAATAATCATGAATGAAAAATAGGAAAGTAAGTAAAGCACACAATAATTTCAAGGTTTGGACTTAGTGTGAGAACATACATCCTTCCCATAGTCACTCCTGTGGGTCTATATAAATCCACTATTATAAAGATGTGAATATAACTTGTGCCAACTCCCGTTAGACACCTTCTATCTACCGATAGGAAAAATTTTACCAACTAACATCGGTTTACAATATTTTTTTAATAAAAAAATGATCTAAAAAAATAATAAATACTTTGATGAAACTTCTCCACAATTTCTCAGTTTGAAACCTCTATCAGATTTGGCTGGATCTGATTTTTCCAATCCAATGAGTATGGATCTAATTCTATCAATATGTTGAGTTTAGAGCTGATTATATCAATATGATGAGTCTATATCCGATTATCTCAATATGATGAGTCTGGATCTATTTATCTCAATATGATGGACTCAATATCATTTTATAAAACTCAAACTCTGCTAAAATTCTCAATAGGATCTTTCACAATCCAGTAAATAAATATTTAACTATTTGATCCTCCTCACAGGATCTCTGGTCGACAATGAATTTGACTTTATTTCATTAATGCTCCACTATTTTAACTTACATGAAAAGTCCCAAATGAATAAATTATTTGAGAAATGAATTATAGGAAACATAGAAAACAAAATTGAGAAACTTGAAAACTTTCTCTACTTCCTCAAATTTAAAAATCTCTGAAGACCACTCACATTTAAACATCAACTTTTAATTCTTTAGTCTTCCTTAGGTTTATCTATGATTTATGAAAAATTTAATTTCAATTTTTTAACTCCTAAAATATTCATAAAAGTTATAGAATCTTATTTTTTTGGGTTCTTTGTAATCATCTCATTACAAATATGTTTCCTTCTCAGCTCATTAAAATTTTGTTTCCTTCTCGGCTCATTACAATCTGTTTTCTTCTCATCTAATTATGAATTCTATTCCCTTATTTTATCATTATTAATTCAATTTCTTTATTGTCTCATTATGAATTAATTATCCTTATTCTCTCATTATGATTTATATTTCCTTCTCAATTCATTATGATTTCTATTTCTTTCTCTGCTCATTAAGATTTATGTTTCTTTCTCAGATCATTACCAATTATATTTTTTTCTCATATCATTATGATTTTTGTTTCCTTCTCAGCTCATTACAATTTTTGTTTCCACCTTATCTCAGTCTGATAGAATCCTCATAATGATGTAAATTTCATTATGATAGAATTTCCATTATGATGGAATTTTCATTGTGATGGAATTCCCATTACGATAGAATTCCCATTAATATGAAATTCCCATGATGATGAAATTATCATTATAATGGACTATCCATAAATCAACATTTAATTTCATCAAACCTCTATACCATTTCTTTATAATCTTTTATCATGAGAGTTTTAATGACTTGTGAGATTTTTTTTACAAGCAAAGCATCATATGATTTAGTTTAGAAAGTATGAAAATTTTCTAAATCATAACTTCACAATATTCTTTCAAAAATCTTTAGCAATAATAAAACTTCTTCAAACAACAATATTTTACTTTCTAAAAAACACCGAGTCTGATGAATATTAATTATGTTGGATCTGAATTTGATTCCTAAAAAAAAGAATAATTCGTTGAAAAAAGATATGTTTTCAAAAAATCAAAAACATTGTTCTAACAATTAATAACAAAGGTTTTTAAATATCCCCATTTGGTTTTATTTACAACCCACTTTAACAACTTTTCCAACTCTCAGATTTTTTTTCACAATTCAATTTTTTTAAAAAAACATGCTTTTTAATTTTATAAAAACAAGTCCTTTCTCAAAATAGAGTGTCTTGACACCACACTACTAGATAAAGTAATGTTTTTGAAGTAATTATATCCCTCCTTGACAAGAAAATTATGCGTACATATAAAGATAAACTACCCCTCACTTTTATCTTTTACTATCACTTTTATTTTTCTTCCCCATATTTTATGATAATGAAAACTTTAGATTCATAAAAGAATGATAAGTAAAAACTTTTTACAAATTAAAAATTTGTTACTTTCTCTCACCTATTGTCAACATAATCCAAAGAACAGTGGAGGTTATTCCTTATGGGGTTTATAAAGAAATGGTAGGAGGATGAACATGATGTTTCAGCCTTAATTCCACAAACCTTTCTTTCGATATTAATTTTGTAAAGATATGAGCAATCTGATACATTGTTGAAATGTATTCCAGAAAAACAAATCCAACAACATCTTTATCTTTTATAATGTGATACTTTATATAATTTTTTTTTCATCTTGAATATTGGAAAAGATTCTTAGAAAGATCAATTGCACTCTAATTATCACAAAGTATCTTTAATTTTTTAGAAACTTTTAATTTCAAATATTCTAGTTGAACTTTCATCCATAACATTTGAGTACAAGCCTGAGTAGTTGCATCATATTTGGATTCAACTGTGCTCAATGTTACTAAACATTGTTTCTTACTATCCCAATTAACACAACATTTACCCAAGAAAAATGTTCATCCTGAGATTGATTTTCTATCATTACAATCTTCCACCCAATCAGCATCAGTATAACCATGAAACTTTATCTCACTATTTATTTTTTATAACAACACATGTGATGTTTTTCCTTTGAAATATATAGAAATACTCTTTGCTGCCAACATATTTGATTCTTTCTAATTAAATTGATACCTGGAAAACAAAGTCACAACATAAACAATATCAGGCCTTAAGGTTGTAAGGTAAATAAGAATACCTATTAGATTCAGAAATTATTTTTGATTCACACTTAATCTAGATTCATATTTATTCAACTTTTTTCTCACTAGAATGTAAGTTGAAACTTATTTGGAATCTTCCATCCTAAATTTATTTTACAACTTCCTAGAATAATTTTCTTGAATTAAGAATATATATTTTTCCTTTTGTTGAAATTTTAATCCACAGAAGAAAAGTAATTCATGTAGAATATAATTTTCAAAATTATTCTTCATTTCATTAGATATTTTTTCAAAAAAATCTTCTCTATCCCCAGAATAAATTATATAATCCATGTAAACAATTTAAATTAGAGATCCGGATTCAAAACTTTTCACATATAAGTTTCTATCTAAATTTACTTTATAAAAATTTAACATTCTCAAACAATTGTCATGTTTTGAATACCAAGAATGTGGATCTTGTTTCATCCCATACAAATATTTCTTCAATTTGAAAGCTTTGTTTTTATCCTCATCAATTAGAAACCCACAAGGTTGTTCAATCTAAATTTCTTCCTCAATGTCACTATTTAAGAAAGTTAAATTTATATCCATATAATATACATTGTAATTCCAATGTGTGACCAATGAAAGAAAAATTAAAATAGTTTCTAATCATGAAAATGGGGAAAAATATTCTTCAAAATCGACACTTTCCACCTATGAATAGTCTTTACAAGAAAGTCTAACTCTGTTTCTTGAAACTTATCCATGTTTATTTAACTTGTTTCTATAGATCCACTTAGTTACAACAACATTTTTATTTTTTGGCCGTGAAATAATTTCCCAAGTTTCATTCTTATCAATCTAATCCAACTTTTCATTCATAGAATACACCCTTTATTTTTGATAAATAGCTTCTAAAGTAGATTATGGTTAAAATTTTGAGATAAGTGAAGTCTTATTCTCTAATATCAATTTTATTATTGTCTGAACTAGAGCCTTCTAATTTTCAATAATGTTTTCAGATTCAACATGTTTTTGTAAGGTATGAAATTCCAATTTTTAATTTCCATATGAAATTTACTCATCACGCAATTCTTCTAAATATTGATAAGGATATTTTGACTAACTTTTTATATTATTAAAAATATCCAATCTATCCTCTTCACCATTCTGAATAACTTTTGTTAGGTAATTTTTATTTTCAATTAATTTCACAACACATGAGTCCAAATGTTTTTTTAAAAATTTGTTACATCATTTTTAGCTTCTTCCATTTGGTGAATAACCCATAAAAGTTCCTTCTACAGCTGTCTCATAAAACATTCCCAGATCCTGATTTTTGATTTTGAGCAAAGATGGTCTTTTAGAATCTTGGAAGTATTTCAATGAAGGTTTTTTTTGTTATACCAAATTTCATAAAGAGTCATACTGGTTTTCGGTCTCAAAAAACATCTATTCTTAACATGTAGAGAAGTACTAACAAATTATCTCTAACAGATCTTTTAAAGTATGTATTATTCTAACAATGTTCTTTCCATTTCCACCACGCTTATATTATTTATTTTTGCTACTCCATTTTTTTGTGGAGTATAGGGAGAACTATACTGATTTTTGATACTATGATTTCTTAGATATGTTTCAAAATTATTGTTTGTGAATTTAGTACAATTATATGTTCTTAGCTTTTTTATGGAAACCCACTTTTCATTCTCAACATCTTTTCTAAATAATTTGAATATTTCAACAACATATGACTTATGCTTCATAAAAACAATGTTTTTCATTTGAGTGAAATCATCAATAAAATTGATAAAGTATAAATCTCATTTTGTTGATTAATGTCTCATCGACTGAAATAAACTGGAATGAATAAGCTCAAGCTATTTAGTAGATTGAATCTGAATTATCTTATGATTTTTAATAATATTTCCTTTATATTAAGTAATACAAACATATTCATATATTATTTTTAGTTCTATAAAATTCAGGATATCATAAACTTTAGAAATTTTATTCATGTTTTTCTACCCAAGGTGGCCAAGTGTTCAGTGCCATAATTTGTTTTCATCTTTAGCACTCAAGTAATATGAGTTGTTGAATTCTTCTATTTGAAATAGATTCCCACTAGTTATTTATAATTTTGTAATAACTTTTCCATATTTCACAATTTTTATGATACAAAAATATTTTCTGAAAATAACTTATTTTTCATCATCATAAAAGATTACTTATACTATGTAATGTTTTAACCCATCAACAAATAAAACTTCCTTATATTTAATCTTTTCGGCTTCAATATTAGCCACTATGATTCCTCTAATTTTTAAAGAACTATCAATACCAAAGGTAAGTACTCATCCATCATGAATTTAAAAATGATTTAATATTTTTATATCACCTATCATATGTGAAGAACAACCACTATCAAGTTTCCATGGTTGTTTTCCTTATAATTTCTTTCAAAGAAGCCTCAATAACAAAATCTATTTCATTAACATTCATTTTTTAGCTTACTTTTCTTTTCTATTATAAGCAACTTGTTCCAGAAGAAATGTCATAGATTTTATGGAATGATGAAAAGACTTATCACATCTTCTACAAAATTCTTCCATATATTTAAATTGATTTCTTGTTGGAAAATTTCTAACATCTTGAGAATTCACGTTTTTCAACTTTCTATAAGATAGGAAAGTTTCCCATTCTATTTTCACTATTTCATCCAATTTTCTCAAACCTTATTCTAATTAAGGATAATATGTGACAAAAATTATAAGCACTATTTATATAGAATCCATAACACCAACAATAACTATCAAATATTGGTTTTTTATTGAAATAATATCTTTCTCTTTTGAAACATTGTTGAGTTTGGTAACTTCTTTCAGCTCTAACATAATCAGGATGTAGACCATATTTTATTTTGATTGAGTTATTTAATTTTATAGTTTTATAGGTTTATCAAATCCTTTATCCACCCAATATTTCCAAACACCTCTTCTGAAATCGCAATTGTTTGATGAATTAGATGAAATATTAATTTTGGTGAGTGAAAATTTCACATGATTCTCATATTGACCCTTCTCAGCAACATTATATGTCTTATATTTTACTTCCAAATATTTGTTGAAATTTTCATTTACATTACTCAATGTACTTTCAGACTCAAGAAGTTTTTATTGAAACTTGTTAACTTCACCTTCTTTAGATTCTAGCTTCTTACTTAGATATTCAACCATATTTACATATTCAACAATTATATGTTTATAACTTAATATCTACTCCAAATATTATTCCTCCTACTTGATGATGTCATTTATTTAATAAAAAATTCTTCACAATATTTATTTATAAATATATTTTCTTACTTGAGAGTTTTTTTTCTCCAGACATGCAATACATTTTTTTTGAGTTGATACTCTTTATAAGATTATTCACCTACAACTTCACTATATAAGGAATCTTTTGTTTTCTAAACTTTTTCAATGAAGGTTCTGAATTTTTTTGGAACATTCTTATTTATAATAATTTTTTTTTCAGTTGATTCTGATTTAAATTTCTTACTAAAAAATACATCTTATTTTTCTAGTAAGCTTCTTCCTGTATTTATTGGAATACTTTTATTATTTATTATTTTTTATCCAATTCTTCCATCGAGGATTTTCATTGGATTCATCTCGATATTCTCAAACATTTTTCTTGGGGAAATTAAAAGAAATGTGTTTGATTCCACCACACATAAAAAATTTGATAGGATATTTACATCCATATTTTCCTCTTCCTATTTGATAGTTCCTAAATATAAGAGACATGCTTTTTTAATTAAACTCATCACACCCTTTGTCTTCTAACTCACAAGGATAATCTTTTTCAACATCTTGGATTTTCATCATTCTCAGAGATTCAAAATCAATTTAATCATTCTTATTATTTTTAAACATTGGAACTCTCCCCATTGATAACCCAATTGTTTATACATATTTTGATGTTTTTTTATATATGAATTCATTTCATATTAATTGGTTTATTATAATATTTGTTCTTGATAATAATGTTTTCGGAAATCTTATGTAGGATTGTTATTTGGAGAAATGTAAAGGAAAAAATTGGAATTTAGGAAAAAAATGACACTTCATGCCGCTTCACTTTTCTCGTATCGTGACAACAGATTTTGAGAATTATCATAGAGAACTTATAAAGGAATAGAACTGAATAAGTAGTAAAAACATAGATTATGGTTCTAATCTCATTTTACATGTTGTGTAACATCATTACATGATGTGTAGTTTCATTTCACATGTGAAGCAAGCCATAAAAGCATGTCAGGAATCATCATTACATGATTTGACTTCTAGTTACACGATGTGAGTAGGGTCAAATTTAAAAATCTTAGCTGAGATTTGAAAAAGATACATGTAGATTCAAAATACATGAAGAAAATCTTGGATTAGTATTACACAACATGAATACCCATTACCCGTCGTGTAATTCCCCGATGTAGTAAACAAATACTGATTTCCAACAAACCTTCCGACAAGATTTTAAAAAATCATTTGACCCATATCGGCCAATAAAGTTTATTTTTGAATAAATGAGGCATGAAGATGAATTTTCTTATTATAAATACAATGTCCGAACATAGTTTTGATAACCCCTATTCGACGTTGGTGTTGCAACAATGGGGAGGCTACCACAGGGTTTCAACTCATATTTCTTCAAAGATAGGTTTTTTTGTGTTCCTTTCCTGTCTTTTATGTTATTGATTAATGATTTCAATTTTAATTAGAATATCTTTCCTTTGTTCATTCATCTCTTCAACTTAATTTATTAGGATATCTCCTATGTATTTGAGTTTAATCATCATTGGTGATCACTCGATGATGGTTGGCTAAAACCCATATGGGAGAGCCGAATCAGTAAAAGGGGGTGCATACCATCATTGTTTGATTTTTCTCTACTCATAATGACAATTTTATAGAATAGTATAATGTTTTGAATGCATATATATTTTATTCATCATTTATTTATCAACCATATCTTTCAATAATTAATTAAACCCAATATTATTGAGATAATTTGTTTATGAACATTGAATTGAATTACTTTTCTGCTTTTGGTGATCTGAACTAAATGAAATTCAGATATTTTGATCTATATAACCAAGATGTGTTGGTATTCAAGGGTAGTTTTATAGGAAATGACTATTTCTTATATTAATGAATTTGTTTTTTTGCACAACTGTTTGATATAATTATTTTGTGAGTAAAGATAAATTAATTTAGAAAAACCACCCATGGAAATTGATTACCCTATCTTCTGTTTCTCTATTTAAATTAATTTATTTCAATTTCATCATTAGTTTAGTAAAATCAAACTTAAATTTGAACAAACTAACCTTTAGTCTATAGTTTTCATTTACTGTATTCCCTACTCTATGTGGGTTCGATCCTGCACTTCTACTATACTACACCTTTGTAGTTAGTATGGTTTTGGTTAATTTAAATTTCTAATTTAACTCACTCTTAGGGAAATTAAAAACTACTTTAAGGCATTTAAATCATTTCATAATCAATTAGAATGTTATGAAATTAATTAATAGATAAATCATACTTATTTTATAAAGAATAAATTTTATAATCAAACTCATCTGGAAAGTTCTCATAAGTTTCATCACAATTTTAGAGTCTTCTAAGACATCACAAAATCCATTGATGTTGAAAACAATTTCATTTACTCTAGTTAAGTATTCATAAATTTTTTATTCATATTTCATTCTAATTTATTGACACTTACTATGAAAATTTTTTATCTTTTCTTACCTAACATTAGTATTCTCTTCAAAAACATTTTCTAGATTATCCCACATACTTTTTTAAGTATTGATACCCATCACCTTTTGATAAAAAATTTCTAATAAGGACATAAGGATTTAATTTCTATCATTTCCATTAACTTCTATTTTTTTTACTATTAGTAAACATCATAAGAGAACCTTTATCAATAGGTGGAAAACCAATAGTAGTATCATCAACAACTTCTAGGCCAAGAGATAGAAGGCAAGTATTCATCCAATTTTTCCATCCATAATAATTACTTCCATCAAATGTAGGAATTCCTCTACTGTTAACATAATTTATATTATCCATGATAAGTATTCCACAAGGGAACCTTCCTTTGATATAGATTGAAGTTCCAACGGATCGAATGACAACTGAGAAGAAGGTTGAATCAGTTTTTCTCTTTTTATGAGTTTCAAAAAAATCCAAAAACTTAACCCCTACAAACTATTAAAATTAATTTCCTTATTAACTATACACATGCATGAAAAAGTAGGAAAATCCTATAAAGAACATAATATTTATTGGGGTTTTCATTAGTGTGATAATCTATATCCTTTCCATAGCCACTCCAATGCGTATATGAAAATCCAATATTATGAAGAATTAATTAAAACTTGTGCCAAATCTCACTAGAAACCTTCTACCTCCAGATAGTAATGATTATATTGACACCCATCAGTTTACAATTTTTTCTTATAAATCAATTGATCCAAATAAAAGAATAAAGTCCTTATTAATACCACTCCACAATTGCTCAATATGAATCCACATTCTGAGTTTTCTGGATCTGATTGTCTCAATCCAATGAATTTGGATCTAATTCTCTCAATACGATGAGTCTAGATCTAATTATCTCAATACAATGAGTCTGGATCTGATTCTCTCAATGCGATGAGTCTAGATCTGATTCTCTCTGTATGATGGACATAATACGATGAAGCCATTCTCAATCTGAGAAATTCAAACTCTTCTCAAATTCTCAATACAATCTTTCTCAATCCTATAAACAAACATTCAACTATCCGATCCTCCGTACAAGATCTTTATCCAAAAATAAATTTCACATGATTTTTTTAGTGCTCTAACTTTTATGCTTGCGTAAAAATTCCCCAATGAATGAATAATCTTAGAAAGTATTTATAGGAGACTAATAAAAAAAGAGAGAGAAACATGAAAACAATACCCACTTCCTCAAATTTCAAAATCTCAGAAGATCACTCACATTTAAACTTCAAATTTGACTACTTCAATCTGCCTTAGATTTCTCCAATATTTTTGAAAAAATGAATTTCAAGCTTTGAACTCTTCAACTATTCATAAAACTTATATAATATTCTTTTTGAGTCTTCTTTGTAATAAGATCATTACAAATATATTTTTTTCTCATTTAATTATGAATATTTTTCCTTCTCAAATCATTACAATCTATTACATTATCATCTTATTACATATTATATTTTTTTCTTAGCTCATTATGATTTTTTTCCTTCTTGGATCATTGTGATTTCCATTTCCTTATAAACTCATTATGATTTCTATTTCATTCTCAGCTCATTATGATTTATTTTTCTTTATCAGCTCATTATGAATTGTATTTCCTTCTTATATCATTATGATTTATATTTCCTTTTCATCTCATTAAAATTTCTATTTCCTTCTTATCTCAGTCTGACGGTATCCTCAAAATGATGTAATTCTCATCACAATTGAATTCCCATTACGATGTAATTCCTATTATGATGGAATTAGTATTATGATGAAGTTCCCATTACGATGGAATCTCCATATAGTAACTCTGAATTTTTTCAAACCTCTCCACCATTTATTCAAAATATTTTATCATGATATTTTTAATGATTTGTGAGAACTTTATGACCAGAAAATAATCATATAATTTTGTTTTTAAAGTGAAAAAACTTTCTAACTCGTGACTTCATAATAGTCGTTCAAAACTTTTCTACAACAATTCAACTTATTCAAATAGAAATATATGAGTTTCTAACAAATTTTGAGTTTGATGAATCTACATTATTAAGGATCTAAATATGATTCATAAAAAACATTCTCATAAAATTTTAAGTTTTCAGAAAATAAAATAACTTTGTTAAAACAATTTATCATAAAGGTTTTTTAATAAACAATGGTATAAATTCATTTTATAATTTGAACTCCATTCCTCATTATGCTTGCAATTCTATCTGAATATGCACTAATACACAAAACATTTTTCATGAACTTATTGAACATAATATGGATAGAATCTTGATTTGAAATTTCAAGATCTATTTACCGAATTATGTTGATGATTTCATATTTTTGGAGCACTTGAGGATTTACATTAGAAGGCACTCATCATTGGCCTTGAAACTAGAAAATTTTGGGCGAAGTGAACATGATAGTATCCCACTAAAATGATTGTAGAATCTATCATCTAACCCCCATAAAGAACAAATTTATAATATTTATAGAGTAAAACATGGGGAACATTTAATTAAAATATTTTCAAATCTAAATTATATGTTTTAGGTGAGATTTAGGTGGCCCGAGTTGAAGATAAAATTAGAGGCTAGATTCTATGGTCCAGAATGATAGTACACTATTTTGATCATATCTATATACCTAACAAAAAAATTAGGGTGAAATTCAATATGAATTTATATGAAACTTAGGGATTCATTTTTTATACTATGTACCAACCACATTAAGAAATCTAGAAGATATTTTGGGTGCATATTTTGGAGGGATTATAGTTGTCTTCGATTTTAGATCAAGGGTGGAAAAGTCCAAATTCCATAAAATCTCTGCCACCATAAGCCTACCACAATCAAGTGGCATGACTAGGAATATTAGGTTCAAAACCCAAGGATTTATGATTTCCTATTCAAGTTAGTGTGGATAAATTATTTGGGAGGATAGTTTTTTAGTCATTCATTGTAACGACAGACTTTCAATTTTTCCATTATAATGTCTACCATTATCATGTATGTTGTTCTAATTCACTATAATTTATAAATATAATTACTTTATATTATCTAATTATATTATTATTTATACTATGTTGGTTCTATTTTCTTGAGGTTTTAACTTAATTATACTAATAGTAGGAAAATTATTCACAAAACGAGGGATTTATTTTTATTTCATTATTTTTTGCTTCAATTCATCCCTTATAACTCTAATTTTGTATTCCACTAAGATCTTCACATCAATAGAGGGATAAAAATTTTATGGGTTTATACATTGAAGTTTAAAAGGGTCTTATTGGAAATTATTACTCGTTATAATTATTCAAAATCAGTTATTTAAATTGATATGTTTTTTAACAGTTTACCTTCTCATTATAACACACTAATTTCTAGGTTACACATTCTGAGAGCTAGAATGATCCCCTACCATGGAGTTCACATGAAAATGATTATTTAAGTGTATAGATGATTATACTTGGTTTATTAAAAACACTAAATTAGTGAGTTATTAGTGAAGTTCTCATTTCTTTGAATGAAACACTCTTGAATTTAATACACTGAAACCATTTAAAAAAATTCACCCAATAAACCCCTAACAACAACCTAGGATCAAATAATTTTCTCAAATTAAATACACTTAGGCCTCTTAGTGTTAATTTAAACTATAAAAAATCAAACCAAAGCCATCCAAATCATATCCTAATCTCTTAAAATAAAATGTGTGTGTCCTTTTTTTCTTTTTAGGTCTGTAAGGATTTGATAACCCAATATGTACTATAAGCGATTGATTTAACCCTAAAAATGGGTTAATTTGAGAGAGACTATATTTTGTAACTATTTTTGAGAACCCAAGTAAGTCTTGGTGGGAACTAACCTTATATTCTCTCACATTTCTTCTATTACCACCCACATTTCTCTTATCTTCACCCCACCTTTTTTTATTTTCTAGCACATGTCTTCCTACATTCGTGACAACCTAAATATTCTTGTTAGGGTTGATAACATGAGGCGTTAGAAGTCTAGTGATTCTAGGGTTCTTCTTCCATTATATACCAGTCTTCATAATATTTTAGATTATAAATAGTTGTCTAGTCTTATAAAGGTTGTTCTATGAAATTAAATCATAAACCCAGGTGGGAACCAAAAATGGAAACTAAAATGAGAAATCCCCTAAATTGGGGAATGTTTAAGATCAAACCATGAATTAATACCCTACACCTACAAGGACCAATACACCCTCATTAATTATGCATTCCTCCATAGGATATTCCCTCTATATATTCCAACACCATTTCCTATAATACCTTCCAAACTTTAATGGTATGCATTCTATGATGCCTTACCATCAGGTTAAAAGAATTCATGAAATTGTGAAACCATGTGCCAAAAAAATTAACTTTCTTTAGATAAAATGAGGTTTTTTTCCTTTTTTTATGATAGATCGATAAATGAATTGATTATAAAATCCTTGACCAACTTCTATTAAATCATGGGACTAAATAAAAAGTGGATTTTACAATAAATACTTCCCACCCACAAAATAATTACATTGAAAAAGTGAATCAAAAACACTTTTGAAAAAGGGGGAGGAACATTCTCTAAAATATTTTAAAGGTTTAAATACACTCTTAAAATGGTACCAAACCCCCATTATTAAATACTTGAAAGAGTGATGATATTTTAAAATGGTTTTGGGAAAAATAATGAATAGTTTATTAACATTATGTGTAACAGAACTTTAAAAAATGAGGATCCAAATGAGGTTTCTGAGTATATGGACAATATGGACGAATGAAACCAAACATGGAGGATATCACCTTACCATGAGAATCCACCCAAATTTTGAGGAATGAAACTCTTGGGGAAGAATTATGTCTTAGAGAAAAATGTTTTGTACTCACTAGAAGTATGAGGATATGGATCTTAGGATGGTTTATGAAATTCAAACTACTGAACCTACTTGCACAATTTGTAACAAAAATGTCCACAAGACCAAAAATTTCCCAACTATACCTTCTATAAAGTATGTTGTTTTTGGAGGAACACCTAGAGAATGTAATTCCTTAAACTTTAAAAAACCATATTATCAGAACACTTTCAATCGAAGGTATAATAACCATCTAGGCTTCTATTGTAATGATAATCAATAACCTAATCATGAAAAATTCCCAATCCCCAACCCTTAAAAAACTAGGAAACACAAAACCAGTTCCACTCCCAAATGATCTAATACCAACCCTCCCTAGTATAATTCGATAATCCTATTAGGAAACCCATTCAACATCCATCAAACAATCAATGTATCCTCCTCAAATAAACCAGAATTTTATAAGAACCTACCTGATCTATCCCTTTTCCAATCCTTGAAAAGTTGGGTCATAAAATATTAAAAATTAACTTTGAAGTATCATAACTAATCATGAAATAAAAACAGTAATATCTGGAAAAGAAATCATTCATACTTAAGAAGTTCTGTTCCCAACCACGAGGGGAGAATCAAGCTACACACAAACATCACTTGAATAACTAAACATAGTGATATACCTAAGAAGTAAAAAATTCATTGAGAAACCTGATCAAATAATTAAAAAACCCTTAAATTCTACAATATCACATTAAAATGATGAATAAAAATCACATGAAACATAAAAATATGAAGAGAATATGAAAGAACTATCAGCACACTAAATAATCGATCAACATTATCCCTTCACTCAATGCATAAGACTAAAATCATAACCTAAACTGAATGAAAAATTGAGGGATATATTCTCTCATATTAATTTGAACATATCCTTTAATGATACAATCCAAACTATACCTACCTAGTCAAACTACTTTAAGTGATTTTTCACCTATGAAAGAAAATTTTCACAGAAAAAGTCCTTTTCCCTACTAATGTGTGGACCAACATTCAAGGAACCATGTCTCCTAATCTAAAAGAACATGTTTATCTATACGTCCACATTGAATTAAGAGAGTTGAAAGTTTTCAAATACAAATGAGATCTAGGACCCAGTGTGAAACTCATTCCATATTTTGTGTATTATTAGTTAGGTCTCAACGAAATCCACCACACATCTATCACTCTTCAATTTTTTGATCTAGGACCTAGTTTTCAATCGTAATCTCATGGATGTATTAATAAAGGAACTTCCAATGTTTTTAGTTCTTTTATCATATAACATATTGATGAGTGTGAGTGGTTAAGCCTTATCCTAGTGGTCATAAAGATGTCTGGAATTACTGTGATTACCAATGAGGATGGTGATCTTCTCCCTACAAGGGTGAGTAGGGGATATAGAGTGTGAATTTTCTATAAGAAGTTAAACTCTTTCCCTAAGAAATAAAATTTTATATTTACTTTCATTGAACAAGTCCATGATCAAGTGGAGGAACATGAGACCTTCTATTTCATAGATAGATACTTAGGGTATAATTAAATTGAGGTACCCTTAGAAGATAAATGAAAAAAACCTTCACCTGTCCATTTGGAACTGTTTTATCCAAGTGAATGCTCTTTGGGTTATGTAATTCCCCTAGTACCTTCCAACAGTGCATAGTGGGAATCTTCCCTACTATAGTGGGGAATTTTTTAGAGGCATTTATGGATTAATTATCCATATTCAAGGATAAATATTGAGGATTCCTTACAAATTTTTAATAGATTGTTTCTAGATGCGTGTGTAAGAATCATGTTCTGAACTAGAAAAAATTTCATTTCATGGTAAATGATAGTCTATTTTTTGGACATCAACTCTCTAGTAATGGGATTCATGTTGATAAAGCCATGGTTGATATATTTTTTCACCTCCCATCCCTAAAAACTATCAAATAATCTAGGTTCTTCCTTGGACATGCTGGTTTCTATATAAGTTTCATTATGAATATCAACTCCATTTCCTTACCCATTTGTGATATTCTTGTGAAAGATGATCCATTTGTTTGGATAGAGAGTTTTGAGAAATCGTTCTCTACACTATAATCATATCTTATCTATACACCCATCATTCAATATCTGAATTGGAATATTCCTTTCAATTTAATGTATAGTAACACTCCTTTTTCTTAAAGTAATATTACATAATTTTAAAGATAGAAAACATAACAATTATACTTTCAAGGATTCAATGGTTTAGTATCTTGGGAAAATGAGGATCATGCATCACTTATACATAATAAATCATAAAAAGTTATTTAACACCTTATTATTTATCCTTACAAAAACCCATATTCATCTTAGTATATATATTAACCTGAGGATATACATCAAAGAAAGGGGTGATATAAAAGCATGGTAAGAGGGAAAATAAGTGACATGAACCAATACAACATGGGTGAGAATAATCATCATCATCAAATATTAATCATGGTATTATCATAATAATCATGAGGGAAAAATTTGATAAAGGCAAGGAATGTGGAAATGCATAAAAATGAAACATCATGTCATAGTGGTAAAATACAACACATATTTTTGAATAAGCTAGCATCATTTCTACACATAAAACATGTGCATAAATCATAACTTCATCATTGTGAACAAATATAGCATCATGTTCATGCCTAATATGCATAATATCATGAGATACATCACATTACCCTATGCATTAGAGGGATTTATAATTCTAGTCACATCCATCACATCATAATATTTTCATAATCATGTATGCCACATAGAACATATAACAATCATAGTCACGAAATATACCATTTAATGAAATGTGATTCATAAGTATTTAATAAAAAACAATTTCTAGAATAAACTTTGGGTTCCAAAATGAAAAATGGAAAACATATTTGGCATAAACATCATCATTCTTGAGCGAATAATTAACAACTCAAGAGGAGTAAAAGATGGTTTTTAGAAAGAAAAGTATTTTAGGTAAATCATTGAACTTGGAATATAAATCATTGTGGAAAGATGAATATCTATGAAATAAAAGGGAATAATAGTTAAATAATATTTAAGATACATTATTGTATTATCAATACTGAAAATTATGTGAAAGAGGGATAACCCGAAGAAAAGGATTTGGGTTTGAGAATCCCCTAACATTTAATCCAACTTTATTTCATCACTTTTATGACTCCTAAATAATAAAACTAGGATTATTAAAATTTCGTTAAAAAAGTTAATAATGTTTATTTGTTCCAAAATTCATCCAATATAATTATCAAATTCGAATTTATAATAATTTGTTAAATGCGAGTTGTTTTGATATCATGTTTTCATTAAATTTTCCCATTTTGTTTTGATGTCTCTATTTTTGTTTGAGTTCATTTATAGATTAATAAAATTCATTACATAAGCATAAAAAATATATATAACTTTATATATCATAAATATTTTACTGTAACCAACCATAGTTTTGGTGATATGAGAAGGATTAACAATGTCCTCATTGGCGATTAACTGACCGTTGATGGGACATTGTTGAAAAAGCAGGAAAGGGGAGTTTGAAATTTATATATGTAATATTTATGATACTTCTAGTAGGTTAAAATCATTAATATAATTTCAAAATAATGACTAATCAATTTTATAAAAATTGGTATATAAAATAAGTTAAAATAATTTAATAGAAGAATAAAAAGGGAGAAGAGTTGATCGAAACCTACCCTTTCCTCAGTGTAGCTTCTTTTGTATGACACTAAAACTTCGTTAATGTATGGAGTTGGTTTAATCCAGAAAGTCACTAGGAATTATAATGCAATTTAGTGGGAGGAATTGGGAAGATATTTTTCTTTGTAATATGAGGGAGGAGTGGTTTTCTAAGGGGAGGGAGTAGGGTAATGTATACATGAGGTGATGGGTATTTTTATAATAAAATATTGAATAAAATACTATATCCATGAAAAACCTTGTAATAGTATTATATTTAACATTATAAAACATATTTGAGTTAAATAACATGATTTTAAGTCATTAATAACTTTATAATTCAAATTCACTAGTTTTATTAAATGGAAAGGTGGAAAAAAAAAATGAGAAAATACTATTTTAATTTAATACTTTAAATTTTAGACTTCGGAATGTACTTTTTTTGTTTATATTTTTTTATTTTATTTTATTGAAATATTTATGGAAATAAATATATTTTTTCTAATACTCAAGTTCTAAAAAGATTATGTTACTATTACATCATGAATTGTTCAATTTAAGATACACCAGTTACGTGAAAAACTATATTTTTACTGTTCATCTGAAAACTGAAGTATTTTAAAAAATTACCGAAGAATAACCTTTGGAAAATTTGAACATGATGATTTAAAAAATGATATTAGTTTTATCAAAATAAATTTTTATCATAGGAAATTCTAATTATTAATATATATTTTTTATTTTTATGAAATACTATAAAATACAGATTATTAAAAATGTGTCTATATGTTAATTGAGTTTTTTAACCATGATATTTATTTTTCATTATTATAATTTTTATTTTTACTTTAATTAATTGTGATAGATATTATTATATAACATTTCATTATTTTGAAGTTAAATTACTATTCCAATGGTCATGTTAGTATTCCTAATGGTAGGATTACTATTCCCAATGGCCAGGTTATTATTCCAATGTTCACATTACTATTCAAATAGTAACATTACCTTATATAGATACCACTTAATTAATTCTCTAAACATTCACTACAATTCTTCCCAAGGTTATATATTTACATTTTCTAATATTTGGATTGGTTAAATTTTTTTTTTCATTTCTATAGTGTTGGACATAGGGAGGATGATTCTAGAAGATTGGGGCGTCCTTATTTTCCTATTTTAGGTTTTCTATTTTATATTTTTTTCCAATTGTAACATCTATAATTGTAATTAGTTTCATAGATAACTAATGTAATGATCTTTATTAATGAATTAATGTTTTGTTGGTTTCTCTATATACTCTACGTGTATAGTAATTATATAATAAAATATAACATACATTTATTTCTGAAACAATTATCATTTGAAAAGTTTGGGTAATTAAATTCACCTCCTTTAGAAATTTCATCCTCTAAATTTCAACTCATATTATCAATTGATAATAGGTGAGGGTACTTCTATTATATCTTTTCCCTTGGTTCCCACATCGCCTCTTAATACTTATGTGGTTTCTAAATAACATTGACAGGATGAGTTGTCTTGTTGCATAGAAATTTGTCTCTAGGGTCCAAAATCTACACTAGATTATATTCATATGAGAGGTAATACTCTAGTTGTACCACCTTCAGGTTCTATATATGTGAGGGGTGAGTTATGTAATTCCTTTTAAGTGATATGTGAAACACATGTTAAACTTTAGCTATATTAGGTGGAAGTGCATGCCGATAGGCCACTACTCCTATGAGATTAAGGATATCAAAGGGGCTATTTTACCTAGGTTTAAGATTCTCATTCTTTCCAAACCACATAAATCTCTTCCATAGTTATATTAAAAAGAAATTTGTTTATCCAACCTCAAAATCCATGTCTCTTTTATGGTTGTAGGCATAACACTTTTTTTTGAATCTGAGAGGATTTTATCTATTGTTAGATGTCTTGAACCTTCTCTGTCATCACTTGAAAAATATCACCTCTAAGCAGCTTTCATTTTTAAAATTTATCCCAAGAAGTAGGAGTTCTACATCACTTATTATATTGAGCATTATATGGATCCATTTGAATAATCTTGTGGAAGATTTTATTGTATGAGAACTTGACCAATGAGAGATATTGATCCTATCTAGCTTTAAATTAAATTGAGAATGCTCTTAGCATTTCATTGAGTTTCTGAATTTTCCTTTCCATTTTGAAATCAGTTTGGGGGTGATAGGTTGTGATGAAATTCAATTCAGTATTCAAATCATGTTGAAGAATTATCCATAATTTATATGTGAACCTCAGATCACAATAAAAAATGATCAAAAGTGGAACCCCATGCCACCTCAACAATTCCTTCAGATATATCTTGGTATGTTGTTCAAGAGGGAAATATTCATGAACAGTGATGAAGCGGGTGGTCTTGGTGAGTTGATTGACCACAACCCATATCACATCATTTCCTTTGGATTTCTTCCCAAGACTAGTGAAAAATTCTAGGGTGATTTTTTCCCGTTTCCACATGGGTATATGGAATGGTTTCATCATATGCTTGGACTTATTTCACTCTGCTTTAACTTGCTTCCATACTATTCACCTTGATATATACTCAACAATATCCTACTTCATGTTATCCCACTATAAGTTCTCTTAAAGACCACCATACATTTTGATGCTACCTGGATGGATAGAGAAAGGTGATCTATGTGAATTATTCAATAGATAATTCTTTATCACATGAGATTAAGGCACAAAAATCCTAGTTAGAAAATGAATTACACCACCATAATCGATGTGGAAATCATGCAACTTGCATTAATTTATTTATTTTACCTTATTTTGAATCTTCAGATCATCACTTTATGCCTCCTTGATATTCTATTTGATATATGGTTGTGTAATAATTTGGTAAAGGTAGGATGTATTTCCTACCATTATGATTTCTAGATCTATCCTTTTCATATCCACGATGATAGGGTCTTTATTAATCCATAACATGGATAAATTAGAAGGTTATTTTATACTAAGAGCAGTAGCTACCTTGTTCACCATTCCCAGATGGTAATGAATAGAGAAATCATAGTCCTTAATTATCTCTAACCAAATTCTTTTAATCATTTTGATCTCCTTCTATGTGAATATATACTTTAGAATCTTATGATTGGAATATATGTCACAATTCTCTCCATAAAGATAGTGCTACCAAATATTCTAAGTAAATATCACAACTGATAACTCTAGATCATGTGTCATGTTATTTTTCTCAGGGATCTTAAATTTTCATGATTCATAGTTTATCACTTTTTTGTTCTACATCAGTACACAACCCAATCATATCTTTAAAGAATTAATGCATATCACAAAACATTCTACACTTGTTGGAGATGTGAGTACATGTATAATGATTATCTTCCTCTTTAGATCCTCAATGCTTTCCTCACATTCTTCTATCCAGAAATACTTTAAACCATTTCATGTTAACATAGTTAGTGGGATATAAAACCATGATAAATTTATCACAAAAATCGGTAGTACCATGATAATCTAATAAAACTTTGGATTTCAATGAAACTATTTGGTATAAGCCAATCCAAAATTATTTTTATTTGTAGTGTCTACTGAATTTCCCTCACTTGTGATCATATTCCCAAATAATGTGACATTCTACATCCAAAAGTCACACTTATTGAACTTATCATACATTTTATCATTCTTTAATATCATCAGTACAACCCATAGATCCTATTAATGTTCCTATTTTCTCTTGGATTAAATGATAATATCGTCAACAAACACGACCAAAAAATTTTCGAGGTAGTCTCTAAATAATATATTCCCAAAATCTATGAATATTGTTAGGGAATTAGTAAGTCTGATGAAAATAATGATGAAATAATTGTGTATTTACCTTGTATGGAATGATGTCTTATGAATCTCTTACTTATTCACCTTTACTTAATGATATCTAGAATAAACATCCACCTTTGAGACGTACTGATCTCCTCTCAACTGATCGAACAAATCATCCATCCTTGGTAGGAGATATTTTCTCTTTATAGTGATATTGTTAAGCTCTCTTTTATCGATAAACAACCACATTGATCCATATTTTTTTCTTTACAAAGAGCATTGGCACACCCCAAGGTGATGTACTTGGTTGTATGGACCCTTTTCACAAATTCTCTTAGAACTAAATTTTTAACTCCTTTGGTTTTATTAGGGACATATTTTATGAGAATTTAGATATATTAGTGGCTCTAGGTATTTGTTATATTGAGAACTTTACCTCATTATCTGGAGGAAGTCTAAGTAATTCATTGGGAAATAAATCAGTGTATTCCCTCACAATAAGAACTTCCTCTAGGTTGATACCATTATTTATCTCAACTATTTGGGAAAGGTATGATCCTTAATTGGGTATCAACACCCACATTATTGAGGGATTTCCAAATGTGATTTATGATCTTCCTTACATTAGTAGAGGATAAATAGAGGGTACTAAATTTTAAAATAGATTATTTTATTGACATTTGATGTGTCCTATATATAACGGGAGCTAATTCATGCCCATTATATAATTAAATTATACCAAGGGAAGGATTATGATATTTTATGGAAGAATATTCCAACATATTATAATAGGATACGAGTCTAACATTTGGGTTTCAATTGTTTCACCACTATGTGTTTTTAAAGATATATATACTTCAAGGTTTTTGGGCTTCAATTCAATTTTTATAGAAATCTTTCAGGATATAAAATAATGCATAGAACCAGAATAATATAATTTTGGTTTTCATTATTGAGTGAATAGGAAGTGTACATTGTATGATTTTTTTTCATTCTCCACTTTAGTAGTAGTGATGGTATAAGATTTATCTTTCTCAATTTTATTTAGCAATTGCTAAAGTTGATTACCTTGAAGGACCCATAGTTTATTGAACTGGATTTTATAGTACCCTTTCTCCACAGAGTTGAAGTATTGAACCATAGATGGTCCGTTGGGAGTTCCCTTGATTTAGTATATCCTATAGAAGGGATTATTTATGTCTCTTCAACATTAATGTTCTTGGTGGAATTCTCTAACATAATTTATGCATTTCCCCATCCATTTGAGAAAATTAATGTGGCGTTTCTTCCCATAGTTTTGACATGTGGTTGGTTGGATCTCTTTTATTCCTTTTTCATTTGACCAACCATATTGAAACTCTTTTATTCTCTTTTTATCCCCATTTCTAATGGTCCAATATATAAAATCCATCTTCAATTTGAGAGAACATCAAACCACTTATTCATAACTCCCAAATACCAAGATATCTAGAGCCCTTCAAAGTTGTCTTTCTAAACCAATAAAGAATCTATCTATTTTTATACCATTATTGATAACAAAATTCAAGGAATATATTTCAATACTTATGATTTTTTCTTCATAAATCACAATAAACCCACCATCCTTTTGATTCATCATTATGAATTATGTTTCCATATTTTTAAAGGGTTTTAGGGAAATACTCATTATGAAATATCTTATTAATGTATTAACTCTCCATATCTTCCCTTAATAATTTATCATGGTGTTATTTATCAACTCCCAAAATTTATTTCCTTCACTATATAAATGATTGAAAACCAGAGTCACCTTCCCCTTTTCAAAATAGTGAAGAATAGAAATTTTCTTCCCTATTGATTTAAACCACTATTCTTTGAAAAGTGGATTTGAAGTTCCAATAAATGTAAATGTTTGTTGATTTATAAATTATTCAGTATTGAGTTGTACCTTCTTGTGTAAAAGAAGACATTCCACTTGGTTTAGGTAATTTTTCATAGCTTGAGACAGTTGGGTAAGCATCACCATAAAGTTTTGAAATCCATCACCCATAGCATTGGGGATGTCATTTGGAAAATTGTTTCATATTCCCTCACATGTTTTGTTAGTATAGTTTATCTTGGTTCAAACCATTTTCTAAAATAGAAAATGTTTGAATAAAAAAAAATTCAATAAAACATGAATAATTTATTCTTTTGCATAATTAACACTAAAGGCATATATTATGGGATCCTTATGTTTAGTATTTTTCTAAAATTATTATTGTAGGATGTTGTATCAATAAATAGACTTATAATTATGGTTTTAACCAATGTTTTATAATCCTATTTCTCAAATTAACTAAGCCATCCTCTAACTATAACTACAGTGACCCTACTTTTTTTACATGACTATTACATCATTTTAAATATAAAAAACATAATAGTTATACATTCAAGGATCAAAAGGTTTAGTGTCTTGGTAAAATTAGGATTGTGCAACACTTATATATAACAAATCATAAACATTTATTTAAATCTTTATTCTTTATCCTTATAAAATCTCATGTTCTCTTTAATATATGTAGTCACCCGAGGATATATGTCAAAGTAAGGGGTGGGCTAAAATCCCAGCAAAAATAGGAATAAGGGACACGAATCAATATACCATTGGTGATCATAATCATCATCATCACATCATAAACATAATATCATCCTTATAATCATGAGGGAAACATTTGATAAAGTCATGGAATGTGGCACTGAATAAAAATTAAATATCATGTCATAGTGGTCAAATACCACACATAGTTGTGAACAAAACTAGAATCATGTCCACACATAGCATATATTTGTAAATCAAAACATAATCATTGTGAACAAAGATATCATCATGTTCACATAATATAAATTATATCCTGAGATACATTACATTACCTAATGTAATATAGAACATATAAAAAATTATAGTCCTGAAATAACCCATACAAAGGAATAGGTTTTATAAGGATTCAATAAATAATTATTTCATGAATAAAATTGGGTTTACCAAATGAAAATGTAAAACATATTTTTCATAAACATCAAAATTCTTGAGTGAATAAGATTCAACTTAAGAGGAGTAAAATATAAATTTTGGAAAGAAAATTCTGTTTGGAAAATAATTATATTTGGCTTATAAATTAAGTTTGTAACATGTATATACCTAAAAGAAAATAGGATAATAGTGAAAGGATATTTAATGAAAATTATAGGAATATCTGTAAAAAAATGTATGAGTGATAACCCAAAGAAAAATAGTTGGGTTCAAGAATCCCCAAACCATTAATCCCTCTTTATTTCATGGATTTTCTGCCTCCTGAATAATAACCATAGCATTATTAAAAAATAGTTCCAAAAGTTAAATATGTTAATTGTTTCCACTATTTATCTACTATAATTATTTTATTCTAATTTATAAAACTCTTTCTTAAATATGAAATATTTTGATATCATGTTTTCATAAAATTATCTAATTTTGTTTTGATGTCACTATTTTTTAAAAAGTCATTTATACATTAGTATAATTAATTTTGGATGAAAAAACATATATTTATACCTTTATATATCATAAATAATTTATTATGACCAAACATAGGTTTGGTGATAAGAAAAGGATTGATCATGTCATCACTGGTGATTAACTGACTGTTGATGGGACTTTAAGAAAATAGTGGAAAACGAAATTTTGAAATATTTATATCTCATAAATATGATACTTATAGTAGGCTAAAATAATTAACACAAAGTTAAAACACTATCTAATTAATTTTATAATATTTTATTAATGTAATTGGGAATAAATTAAGAGAATAATAAAAGTAGAGAAGAGTTGATAGAGAATTTCTCTTTCCTCAGTGTAGCTTCTCTTGCATGACACTAACATTCCACTAATTGTATAGAGTTGGATTACTCAAGAACATCCCTAAGTATTATAAGGGTCCTGAGAGGGAGTATTTGAGATTTTTTTTTGCTTTTTAAAGTGAGGGACGAGTGGTTTTCCATGGTGAGGGAGAGGGGTCATTTATACTTTAGTAGATGAGTATTTTTAGAATAATATTTCAAAAAAATTATTATATCTATAGTAAACCTTGTTATTGTAATATTTTGGACATTATAGAGCATATTTTAATTATATAACATGATTATAAGACTTTGAATCAATTAATATTTCTAATTGATTAGTTTAATTAAATTTAATGGTGAAAAAACTGGGAAAATATTAATTTAATGTAATACTTTAAATTTTAGACTATCGAATGTACTTTTTTAGGTTTAAAAACTAAGTTTATTTTATTTTAATGACCAATTTATTAAACTGAATATATTTGTCTGAAAACTAAATTTATATAAATTATTAGGTTATTATTACATCATGAATGATGTAATTTAAGATACATTTGTTATGTGAAAAAAATGTATTTTTAATATTCACCTAAAAATTAAAGTATTTATAAAAATTATCAAAAAGATAACCCATTATTTTTTTACATGATGATTAAAAACTTATTTTAATTTTATAGAAATATATTTCTAACACAGGTAATTTTAAATTTTCATATAAATATCATGACTTTTAGAAAATAATTTAAAATATTGTTTATTAAAATTTTCCTTTATTTTCATTGAGTTTTTTTAATCATGATATTTATTTTTTGGAATTATAATTTTTATATTTACTTATATAAATCCTCATTTATATTATTTATATCACACTTTATTATTTTGAGGTTAAATGACTATTCTAGTGATCATGTTACTATTACCAACAATCAGATTACTATTCTCAACGCTCAGAATACTAATCCAACAGTTACATTACTATTCTAATGGTCACATTACCTCATATAAACACCACTTCATTATTTCTCTCAAGATTGAATCAAATTCCTACCAAGGTTATATATTTTCTTTTTATAATATGTTGATTAGTTTACTTATATTTTGTTTCATTTCTATAATGTTGGTTTTGGGGGTGATGATTTTAACAAATTGGGGCAATCCATATTTTAATATTTTATATTTTCAATTTTATATTTTTTTTACAATTGTAATGTTTGTAATTTTAATTAGTTTTTTATGACTAATATAATTATCATTATTAATGAATTAATTTTTTTTAGTTTCTCTATGTTCTCTATGTGTATAAAAATTATATAATATAATATAACAGACATTTATTTATGAAAAAATTATTATTTGAAAATCCTGGTTCAATACATATCATGCGATGAGAGTGAAAATAATGTAGTATACATACTATCAAACTGATACAATGAATCTAAATTTATCATTGAATATGTAATAAATTCATTGTATGATGCACAAATAATCTACATCATCACTAAGAAAGAGTTTCTTATTTTTGCCTTTTCCTAAAGGAATTCCACGCCTTATCTCTTAAGATCCCCCATCAATGTCTTCAAAAATCATTCTTATATGAAATTAATTTTCCAAAAAAATATTCCATGTATATATTGATTATGTGGGTCCTCATATTTCAAGAATTTGACCTTACCATTAAGGATAAAAATTTAATTGAAAATACGGTACATGATAACCTCTCTAGGTTAGAATTTTACGATAATTAATCCCATATTTCTATGTATGAAACATTTATTGATGAGAACCAATACTATAAGAGTGATTTACATGGTATTATCACATATAAAAATAACTAGTTATGGGTTTTATTCAAAAATTATTAAGAACATGAGCAAGTAGAAAATTCCTTTCAAATGTAAAACACCATGTGTTCGATGACCCACTCTTATTCAAGTTTTTTTCCAATAATTCCATTAGGAGATGTGTTCCTAAGTATGAAAAAGATCCCATTCCTAAATTACATCATGGAGAGGCATGGGGAATAAACCTTTAAACTAATAAAACCATTTTAATGGTCCTATATATTGGTTTATTATGGATAACTCTCACTAAGGATTAATTGAAATTCTGCCAGAGTTTTCCTTATCATAAAAAGTCAGGATCCATAAAAAATTCCATTTACTCCAATTATGTTTATAAAAATATTTATTTCTTATGTAATTTATTTATCCAAACTATAGGAGATATATCTACATCCTTTTATCTGTTGATTATATCTCAAAATGGGTTGAGTATATTCCCACTAACTCTAATGTGCATCAGGTTGTCATCTGATTCCTAAAAGAACACGCTTTTCTAGATTTTCAATCACTTGGTATATAATCAATGAATGTGGAACCCATTTTTAAAACCATACATTCTCTAAATTCATGTATAAGTATGGTATCTCTCACAAAGTTTCTACTACCTATCACCCTCAAAAAAATTGTCAAGTTGAGTTGGAGAATATAGATATTAAAGAAATTATTTAAAAACCCGTCAATACCTCTAGGAAAAATTAGTCTGATAAAATAATGTATTCCCTATATCCATATAAATCTATGTACAAATCAATCCTAGACATGTCACCTTATAGGTTAGTTTACAAAAAAATTCTCAATTTACCTATTGAAATTGAGCATAAGAATAATTGTCCAATAAAGGAAATTAATTTCAACATTATTTAGCTAGAAAAAATAAGAAGTCAAACCCAAATGAAATTGAGTAACTTAGAATGGATTATTATGAAAATTAAAGGATCAATAAAGATATATTTCATGAAAATAAATATTGGAATATTAAAGCGAAACACTTTGAACTAGGAAAAGTTGTTTTTTTGTATTTCCAAACTTCATTTGTATCTGGATAACATAAGGTCTAGATGGTCAGGACCCTACATAGAGTGTCATGTGAACCCCCAAGGGGTAGTTGATATTTAACATCCCATCGATGGTCAAATATTTAAATTCAATGGTTATATGATAAAATTATTTATTTAAACATTTCAATGAACCAAACAATAATTGATATATTTATAGTTCAAGTTGAGATAATGATGTTAAACTAAACAATTTTTGGTGGAAACCAATATTATAACTATACCTTGACTCCATGTTTGGTTTTTTAAAATAAATAGGTATGTTTTTTTTCTTTTCTAATTTGTTTTTGTTTTTTTAAGGGAACCTTAAGGGGTTTCCATCATGATACTAATTGTGTTGGGGTGAAATACTCAGGGGTAGATGAGGTTGATGAATTTTTATAAAAATAAAATTTATCCTAGGAGTTAAAACACCATAATTTATCATTGATGATCCGTATACAAGTTACATAATGATAAAATGATCAATTTGATTAAATACATCCTTCTTCAAGATATTATGTGGCACTGTTCTATTTTTTTAAAATTTCATTTATGGAACTCCTATCCACCACTTATACCTCATCTTAATTTTATTTTCTTTAATACCTAAAGATAATGGTATTATAATTTGTGAGCAGGGTGAGAAAAAGGAAAGTAAAATTTCATGTTAAAGAAAAATTATTGTGTGTCTGTTCATTGTGAAAAGAAAAAAAAAGAAAAATCATGTGTGTAAATGGGAAATAAATTTTTTTAACATGACAATATAATTAGAAATATTTGAAACCAGATATAAAATAATTTTTCATGGCTTCATTATAATTTCAATACATTTTTTATTTCAAAATAATAAATTTTGGAAAGTGGTTGTCTAATGTGTTTTTTAATGTATACATTCTCATCTATTTAATCAAAATTTAAGTTTGTATATCCTCTAGATTGTGGGGTATTATTTGATTTATTTTGATCAATAATAAATATCATGGGTTTGGTGATCATTTTAATTTTAATATTATTATTCAAAAAAATATAACAAAAAAACAATAAAATTTTGAGTATAATAATGGATTGATCTAATGTATGGCTTTCCAAACATGGGGATTATGGATCCATAGTTATATAGCATAGATTTGGGAAATCTGTCTTTATTTTTGGTAGTTATATTTTGTTATCAATTTAGTTAACTAAGGATGATGCTCAATTATTTGATCTTAACTTGGTTACATGTGGTCTTTGAACTCGACAGTAATCAGAAAAGTATCTCTACAAGGGATAACATGATTGAGAGAAATAATAATAACCATGGAAACATTTCAATGAATAAAAAATACAGAAAACTAAAAAGAAAAGAAAAAACTAATAAACCTCACCTTAATATTAAAATTTAATTCCACTTATCACTTATATAATTATCCTTGTGAACAAAAATTAACCTGCATATCTATTTTGATTTACAACACATCATCATTCTTAATTTAAATTAGATGAAATGTGGTGATGAATCTGCAAAAAGGAATAGGCCTAGTTTTTGGATATACATGTCAACCTAGCATATGTTAAATTATTTTTCTATGTTTCATGATTTTTTATAATGATGAATTTTTGTGAGAATTATATATAATTTTTTTTTGGAAAAAGGAGATTCAATTTTCATATTTTTAAGATATTTTTTTTCTTAGGAAAAGAAAAAAATAAAGTTGGGGTGTGAATATCCACTGAAAGAGGATAATATTTATTTTATAAATTATAAGATTCAAGTGATTAAAATTTCATAAAATCCTTTAATTTTCTAATTTATAATTCTATCAACATTCTCCATCATGAATACAATTATTTATTAAATTGAGTAAATACTCATCACATTTACCTTTACTTTTTGAAAAAAATATATTTAGAAATTTCTATGAAATTTTAGGATTCTATTAACTCTTTTATGGGGAATAATTCATCTTTTGGGAGAACATTAAGGATTAATAATGGAAGGCACTAATATTCTAACTTAAACCAAAAAAAACATGGGTGAAGTAAACTAGAAAGAAACCCAATCAATTAAATCTATTGAAAATAATACAAGACCAATTAAATTACAATTTGATCTAGAGATAGAGGAAAACTTGGGGGACATTTCATTCAACTATTACCAATCAAAGGATTCAAGGGAGATCCATGTTGTCCATGTTTAAGATGAAATTGCAAGAAATATTATAAGTCTAAGAATAACAGCCCACCAATGCAATCATATCTCTTTGAAAAATCCAATTTAGAATAAATTTGATAGTATGTTATATAAAATCATATGATTTAATTTAATATTATATGGACCACAAAAATTTAGTTATCTAGAATCCCATTTTATAAAAATTATTAGAGGGATTCTATCTAGCTCATATTTTTATTCATGGGTGGAGAAGTCAACATTTCATGAACATTCCAACTCCCTAAGACTACCATAATCAAGTGGTATGACTTATACTATTAGATGAATGATCGAAGGCTTCCAAAATTACTATTTAATGTAGTTTTTGTCAAGTATTTGGGAGGAATGTTTTTTGTGTTTCGTTGTAATATTATGCTTCTACCATGCCTTTATAATTTTTATCTTTATCCTGAAATATGTCCAAATTCACTCTAATTTCTTAATATAATTTCTCCATGTTATCACATTTTATTATTCTTTACATCACATTGAAACTATTTTCTTAAGGTACGATCATATTCACACAATTGTTTTTTGAAATTCTTCACACAATGGTGGAGGGATTTTTATTTAATTGTTTTTAATTTTTTAATTCAACCCATATAAGTCATATACTATCCTCCATTGAGATATTCACATAAATATAGTCATAATACTCTTATGGTTTGATCTATGTAAGTTTAATGGGAATTATTTGAAAAATATTTAACATTCTAATTATTCATAAACAATTCATTTAATTGATATTTTTTCCAATGATCTTCCTTCTCCTTCAACCTCGATAATTTTTAGGTTACACATTATGGGTGTTAGAACTATCCTCTACCTTGGAGTGATCATGAAAATCATACTCTAATTGTACAATTTATTAGGCTTGGGATAGTGGAAAATCTAAATTTTTGAGTGATTTAGGATGTTTTCATATCATGGAGGAAAAAATATTCAAATTTAATACGTTGAAACTATTTTATGAAATTCATCCAATCAACCCCTAGAAAAAACTTAGGATCAAATCATTCTCTCAAATTAAAACCACTTAGGTATCTTAGTGTTCATTCAAACTCTATCAAATGAAACCAAATTTTTCCACTTAATATTAAAATCCCCATATAGAATGTATGTATCTTTTGGTTTCTTCTTATTTCTATGAAGATTTGATAACCCACACTGTACTAAAAGTGACATCTTCAAGCCAAAACATGGGTAAATTTGGGTGAGACCACAATGAATTAAGTATTATGCATATATTTTTGGTTATAATACTTGGTTACAATTTACTACGAATAACTCAACTATGTCAATCAAGACATGTGGTTAATTTTGATAAGAATGGTATCTTTTTCTAAGGAGTAGATAATATAGTTATTATACAAGGAAATATCATAAAGAGTAGAATTAACCTATTTAGTGGGTAAAAAGACATGTATTTCCTAAAAATGGATGAAGAGGGTATGTTGATCCATAAAAGGCTTTCCCATTTGAACCAAAATTCCTTAGGGGATTTGGTGAATAATAAAGGATCCTTTTCTTTCCCTAAACTTAGATGTGATCACATCAACAAATGAGATATTTGTCAAAAGGGGATAACCATTCATAAGACATACATACTGAAAAAAATAAATCATGGATATTACATGAAATTATGGACATTGATGTGTGTGAAATAATATCACCCAGATAAATGGGTGGATAGAGGTATTAAATTATATTCATCGATCATTACAATAGGAAGGTATAGTAGATGGTTATATCCCTCAAATGTGATCTGTTCATGTGTAGTATGTGTTACCAAAGTTTCATAGAAATGGTGCTTGAGATAAAAATTCATAGGTTTAGGACTAATAATATCAAGTAATTTAAAAATAATTAGGTGGAATAATATCTCATGAAACTCTAGATAAGGCACCATGTTTTAGTAGTATTAACTCAGAAATAAAGCTATGTTATGAAAGCCTTAATAAAATAAGTTTATATCTTTACCAGAACCTTATTGGGTCTAGTTAAAGATAATATATCCTAAAAAATGTGAAATGGGTGAAAATATATATTGAGATATTTTTTAGTTTTTATAATTAAATTATTTATTCCCAATAAAGAGAAGAACTATAATTTTATAGATCACAGAGATATAAGAATTTTCATGGGATATTAATCCAAAATAAAAGAATAAATGTTCTATAATAGAAGTCTTGGGAGAATCAATAAAATTTAATATACCACTATTGTAGAGACCAAGCTTAATTAAAAATCCATTGGGTAAATTTTTCAAAAAAAAACAATGATTGATCTTTATAGGAAAGTTCTATTTAGGTGAGTTTCTTGGGGGGAGTACACGGGGTTGTAGAAGACTAAGAAGATAATAAAAATTATGTGGAAAAAATATAAGGTCCCTAAACTATAAAAAGAGAATGTATTAAAGGTAAAATCACCAGTATAATGTCATTGGTGTCCATAAAACTCTGTTAAAAACATAGATATTGAAGACTCTATTAGAAATTCTCCATTAACTCATATAGAACACTAGAGTTTTTAAGAGGTTTCCAAATATGATAATCGGGTTAAGTATATGTATAATAATACTTAAAAATTTGAGAAAAATGAAGCATGGAAATTTTTCTAGGGATAGTGGATAGAAAATAGTATCAAAACTAAATTGGTGTTTTGAAAAAAACTCAATGGAATTGAAAAGGTGAATATAATAAAAGAATATCTGGTTCAAAATAATTATTCCCAAATTGATGGAATTTATTTTTATGAGACATTTTCTCATAAATCCATGTTAGAAGCTACTTAAAATTTCTTATAGATGATGGAGAAAAGGTAGTTCAATGTTTAAAAAATAGATGTTAAATTTTCATTCCTTAATGGTTTTCATAATAAGGAAGTGTATATCAAGCAACAAGATAGTTTTTATAGATAAATATGATAGAATGTTTCTCTAGTAGAAAAAATAATTTAAACAAAAGAATAAAGCAATAGGGGCATATTATTCTTTTCTGGATCAATACCTAAGAAATCATGGAATCATATGATGTAGAGTTAATCAAAATTAGAACATTAAGAATGGGAATGATCAAAGATATTGGTGATCATATATTTTGATGACATAATTACTCGGTGGATTGAATGATGCACAATGTAAGATATTTTTAGAACATACGAGTTGTGTATTTGAGATGTACATTATTAGTAAGGTAACATTTTTCCATTCATTAAAGTTTACTCAATAAAAGAATAGTTCAATCATTTTTCAATAAAAATATGTAAAAGAGGCCCTCAAGATACTTTGAATAGAATATTATAACCATGAAAAAACTATATGCTACCTGAATGATGTTGTGAAAAGGAGATGGTGGTGAAAAGGTCAATGTAACTGAATATAGGAAAATCATTGGGATCCTATTATACATAATAGTGACCTGAATCGACATTGTGTTATCCACATTTCATGTCTCATGGTATTAAAGGTTCCATAAGGAAGGACATATGATTATAGTGAAAGAAATTCTTCATTAAATTAATAGTATAGTGGATTTCAAACTAGTTCATCACCAAATATCACAACATGAGTTATTGGGATACAAAAATATAGATTTATTAGGTTTAGTGGATGATCAGAAGTTGAAATTGGGAATTGTAAGTTATCTTAGAGTTTTGAGAATTTATTTTTTGAGAAAGGAGGAAGAATTCAACTCAATTATCACTTTCAAAATGGAATATATCACAGATAATCAAACATAAAATAAATTATTATAGATAAAACATTTTTTGAGGATTTTAGAGTAGATGTAAAATAATATATTTCAATTAGTCATGATAACTCAAGTTCCATCAGTTTTAATAAGAATCTTACCCATCACTCAGAAAAATCACATAATTATTAAATATCATTTCATTAAGGAGAACTTTGAGAAATAGATGTTGTGGTTGAGGTATGTGTAAATTAATAATGAATTCATAGACTACTTGAAAAAATAACTACCCAAAGATAATTTTTAGATGTATTGGTTTTATCTTAGTGTCCAACAGTATCCCTCGAACTAGGTTGTTTGGATATGTAAACCACTAAACCATTGGGATTTTATATGTGTTGAAATGTTTAGAGACTCGTTAAATTTATTGATTGAATTTACCACCCCCAATTGTAAAAATTAGAAGTAGCTATCTTTAGGTGTTTTAATAAAGCGTGGGGGGATTCTGTCTATAAGTTATAGTGGAGAAATTTTCCATGATTTTACTATGAAATATGGATTTTTATTTTCTACTAGAAAGGGGGATATGTCTTTAATAGTTATTTAGAAAGGGGGGAGAGTGAATGAATAACTATTTATGGGGAGTACTTTGGTTTAAATATATTTAACTAAATGAGGATCGATGAAGTTAATTTTTAAGGGAATCTTCTTTTAACTCTTTTTTTATCAAGATGAGATTTCGTCATTTATATATAAAGATAATGATTAGTGAATTATGGGTTCACTATCATTAGGTGTGTGGGTTTAGAATATGGATTAGTTTAGTTTAAACATTCATATATTAAAACTTTTTTTATTTCATTTTGAATGTGTTATCAACAATCTTAATGGGGGGATCAATAGAAAAAATACACTTGGTTTGTTTTTGGGGTTTTATTCATTGACCATGTGGTTGAAGACATCCTGCGGATATTTAATTGTTTTAAAGAAGGATTAGGTTGTTTTGGAATAATATATAAGGAGTTTTTTCCATAGGATTGAAATTATATCAGGACAACCAAATCACTCAGTGACTGGAGTTCATCAAGAAAAATAAAAGGCATAAATTTATGAGATTACCCATGAGGAATGTAAGAGACTTAATAGTTTTGCATATTATTTTAAATTTTGTTTATTGGAGGTAGTTAGTATCTATGTCGTGAAACAATTAGTTGAACAATGATATGAATATGGTGGAGGATAGAGTTTTGAAAGGATAGATTCATGGAGAGTATTGATTTTCGATTGGATCCTATGAGTTTTATGCTTCAATATGGTTTAGTGGATGGTTTATGGGAGCATACGTCTGGTCATGAAATGATTTTTGAATGAAAAATAAAAAATCCCCTACTTTGATAATAGTATTTGGGGAATTTCATATAAGTATTCAATTATTTCATAATATTTTATCCATTACTATTTTATTGAGGAATGGTATTCACACAACAATAAGTACAAATTATGAGAAAAATAAGGCTATAAAATTTCTATGAGTTTTCTAGTATTAATACATTCACCCTAAGGATCCTAGTTCATGTTGATATATGTGTGTATATGTATTTTCCAAAAACAAATCACATCTCATAGTGGATTTCATGAATCTTATGGGTAGATTTGTTTTGGGAGGTCCATACCATGATAAATAACTTTTCACTATGACACATTTTTAGATCAAAATAAATAGTAGTTCATTCCATCAAGTAGGAATTCAATCTATGAAATTATATTTCCAAATTTAGAAGAGAAAATGTATAGTGAAATGATTCTGGAGATAAATATACCCAACCTGAGAACCCTTCACAAAAAACAAAATCAGTAATTCAGAATGAAAAGTGAGAAAATAAAGGCGTTTAAAAATAGAGGAAATATATTTCCTGAAAATAAGGGGAAGAAAATAAATCAAATAGTAGAGTAAAATAAAAGAGATAAAGTAATTTTATAAAATTATTGGGAAAATAAAGCATACAAGGGACTCTAGGGAAAGCACTATAAGAAATTAAGGTTGTAGAAGGAAGTAATTGACTAGTGTTTGAAACTTTAAAGAGAATGTAAGGGTGTTATTAGATGTTTTCTCCTTGGATGTTTTTATTATTTTTACATTAAATAAGGGGAAGCATAGAAATAAACCAATATAGGAGTAATATTATTTATGGTCTAAAGATCAATGGTGGAAACACTTATATGATTAGTGAGTTCCCTAATTCTTTGATAGAAATGATCTCTCTATCCTATAAAGTTTGTAAAATTGGTGAGTTAGTGAGGCCACATTGAATTATAAAATTATTATGCTTAGTGTTCTGGAAAATCTACACATTATCGATGTATGATTTTGGGATTGGATTGGTTTGGGTGAACCATGTAACCTTATTATTCCTCTATTTAATGCACCTTATCATTTCATATTATCTATAAGGGAGACCGTTTTCCTAATAATAATGGAATAATATTAGTATTAAGGGTCATTAAATGAAATAGAAATAAATTTATTCACACATCCTTGCAAGGTATTTAATTTAATTGGGACCAATTGAGGTATAAAATAACTATGTTAAAGGTGAATAGCTGATACCAACTGAATTATAATGGGATTTGGATGGATATGACTCATCTATATGGTTGAACAACTAAAATGGACACAAATTTGTGCTAGAATTTGTTGATGTAGATGAATTTTTTGGACGATCCTAGGGTAATTTTTTTACTTTTTCATGGAAATATAAAAAAAAAATTTATATATGAAACCCCAAGAAGCACTCTTTCTAGATAATTTTTTTATTTTATTAATATTATTAATGAGTGGATTTAAGTTTCATTTACAATCATGGTTCATCCTTGGGATTTGCAAAAAAGTATAGTAATCTGATTGAAATGAGAAAAGAAAACTATTTTTCCTCATGCACCTAGTAGGATATAAAATTTCCTACCAATATGTGGAAGGGGAACCAAATCTAGGAGAATGTAGATTAGGTTTAGCACTAGAAGAATCTCCTCATCACCCTTGAGATATGAGAATTGATTCCTTTGATTTATTTATGGATATGAAGTTGGTGATATCATGGAAGAGGATGAGTCAGTTGGGTAGGGTTTTGGATGGTTTAACCATGCATGAATTATCCAATGGCCTTGAGTGGTCATCATTCAAGATTCGCTATCATCAAAATTCTATTTTATGCTATTTGAGGTCAATTACCATTTCCTAACATCTTTTTTATCACCCTAGGTGGATGAAACTCAATTAATATGTGGTTGAAAATTTTCCAATTTCATTATTCCACGTTTTAATCTCATCTAGAGCCAATATTTAATTAAGAAATATTCCTGGATTATTTTTCCAAGGAACCCATGGTAGGGTAAACATTTAGGATGGTTCTTTATCACAATAAATTTGGGCATCTTGATGTTTGAGATCTTAAGCATGATATTTTTCAGGGTATATATGGAGATGTATAGAGCCTGATCATCATTGAATGTATACAATCTTTTCTTCTAATCATTGTATTGTCTTATTTTCTATCCATGATGTTAAGCCTAGTAATCATTCCCAAAATGAGAATGTGATTTTCAGTATTTGTTCCATGGGGATACCTAGAACCATATAAGTTGAGATTCAAGAACCTGCATCATAAAATTTTCCCTACTCTTCGATATCTCTATACAAGTAAAGTAGGTGGATTAGAATACATTTTATAAGTACATTACATGACCTCCAATTGACATTGTGACTTGTCAACATACAGTTAAATTCCATTAAAATAATTTCAGGAGAATAGATTTTCCCCTTCCCATAACATTTATTGTTCATATATATCTCTAATAGATACTCCTACGAGATTTAAAAACCCATAGAACAAATAAAAACCTCCCAATAGGTCATCAAATATGTGATATTTTAATTATCTTACTATTTATAATCATAGAGTTCACTGAAACTTGTCCAATATAAGTTGGAGATGAATTGGTAGAGGAACTATCGATGGAAATTCTTCTATCCTATGATGGATTGCAGTTCTAGTCTATTGCATCAGACAATGTAAGGTCCTTCCAATGTATAAAAAATACAATGAAGATTCACATGATCATTCTAATCTTGAGTTCCAAACATTGGTCCAAAATGATAGGAAATTTCTGTGATGTGCTACTCCTGGTCACTCATAACATTAAAACATGTGACACTTAGGTTACTAAAATTCAGCATAGGTGGGAGGGGGATCTAGAAACTCAAGATATGGCTTCCTATTTTTCATTATCAAATCATGAATCATATTATTTTCCTTTATATGAGTGTAAATGGTGTCGATAAACTTATTTTTTTGGAATTCCATATGCATTTGAAAACTCTCTTATTATCTCACATAGGAAGAAAAAGTTCCATTATAATATGAAGGATTTCACATAGATCCACTAGAATGGGATCCATATGGATGGATATAATCTGATTCAGGTTACTGAAGAACCATAGTTCAGTTTTTGTTGATTAACCAAGGATCCTTAGTTAACAAATCTCCATAGGAGGTGTGAAATACTGATCTTGAACCTTATCTAGATTCAAAAAATATCATCTAAGTAGGAAAATATTTAGATATTAATAAGTCCAAATATTCTGGATTAACGTATAAATTTGATCATATATACATATTTCCTCTATGTATTTGGGTGTACAATAATTATGTGCCAAGAATTTTTATTTTTCAATGTTTGAGTGGGTATTAAGGAGTGGTATGATATATACACCCTAATAATCCCTGAATATGCTCTATTACTATATGTGAACACCTTTAGGGGGATTCACCTATCATAGTTGGTCCACCAGGGGAAAGTCCTCCCTACTTACCATATCATCAGTATAATGCTCAGGGTTGTCTGAGTGTTTAACTGTGATAAAATTCACTATAATGGTGGTTAGTTCTATAGATTCACTACGATTTTTAGTGGGAAAATTTTTGGAAACCTCCTAGAAATGTTAAATATGAGTGAAATATTTGGGGAAATAATTCCATAGCCTTCAACATACACATGGTAAGATGCATCCTTGAATATTCAATGGAGTAATATAAAACGTTTAGTCAACACTCACAGGAAGCTCTGATGACATCAACCAAATTCTGGGTGTTGTATTGTAACGTCCCGACCCAGGACACCGCTAAACCAGTTGCTAGGCCGGTCGCCACATGACCTCAACCACATCTCCCCATATGCCAGAGGCTACCGACTAGCAGCGAGGGTCTAAGGATAGTCAGTGGGGAGACGATACCCTCTTAGTAGAGTTGAACGACAGTTTATCAGTGTAGATAACAAATAATAGCAGAAGTAATAACTCATAAATAACAAATAGTGGAAATAATACTCATTTTATTAAACTGGCCAACGCCAATTTATACAAAATATGCATGCATGACATGTTAAAGATACAAATGTAGAAAATAGAGAACAAAACAACATGCTTTACATTCTAATGCAGAAATAAATAAATAATTACTCAAATCCCCAAGGGCAATCTCCTCGAGCATCTCGAGCCTCTGCTCGGTCCTCTTCTCTTAACTCCGATGTAAATGATAACATCATAGTCCTGCAACCAAAAATAATCTACTGCGGTACCCAGCGCAATGGCGGCCCGAGTAGGGTGTGAGATATAAATCTTTGTAGGCCGGGACCACCGGTGTCTACCCCAAATCAAGACATTTAATAAATAATTTAAATCACGGGAAGGCATGCATAAAATAAAGCAAGAAGTTCAACGTAACTATATATCCAAGTACCAACTTCATCCCTCAGCTGGTGTCTGAACCTACACTATTCATTTTTCATGCATACTCAAAAATCATTACATAATCATTTTCAATTTATCAATTACGGAAATATTATTATGAAAGTCTTGAGATTCGTCCTATGCCCGATATCCCCTATATAATTCACTTACCAAGGATGTCTCTAAAGACCATATAAGTAATGAAAGTAAAGACCGAATCCAAGCTTGTGCTTTAGATTGGATAAAGCATCATAAGTTATTCAATTTGATCATTCATATACTAAGTCCGAGCCTATCCACTAAAATAGTGATTCCCTCCTGGGTCTGACCACTAATAGTGGTTCACCCTATTCATTAATAAGCATGAACCCATTCTCATATTGAAATCACAAATCTTCATGTCACAAGAGCCTTCATTAACTATCAACTCATTTCGTGCACAAAAAATTGGAACCTCAGTCCAATGTTAATTAATGGATGTAGAACATCATGTCTATCATCTTCACGAGTATTTGGAGAATCAATCCTTGTCTCACAACCCACGGGTATTTGGAGCATCATTCCCTATCCCATAAAAGATTATTTGCTTGCAAGGGGGGTGTAGAACTCCATGTCTTGCACACCGTGAGTATTTGGAGCATCAGTCCCTGTCTCAAAACCGATTAATCAATCATACATATACATCTATCATTGGTGTAAAACATCATGTATAATACCCTATGAGTATTTGGAGCATCAGTCCCTGTATCACAACCCATTCATCAATCACACATAATCATTTATCATTAGTTTAGAATACCGAGTCTAACACCATAAAACCAACCCATTAATTAATTCAACAATTAATTAACAACACAAATCACTCTTCAGATAAGTCAACACTTAATTAACCATTAAATATCTCATTAATTAATAATTAATTAACAATTAATTATTCTTAGCAACCCAACTGAATAACTAACTCAACACTTATTTATCGAAATTTTTTAACAAGTCTCAACTCATCCATTCAAACAATGGTTCATCCATGACATTAACAATTCAGAAGCACACCATAATCATCTCAAAACATGCTGAACAAGCCAAGATATTTAGAAATCATCTCACACAACACATCATATTTTCAAACGACTCCATCCAAGACAACTTAAGGCATGGAATGATAACACGCATAAAAAGGTACCCTTGGCCAACAATCGTAACAACCAATAAATTCATAATCTTAACTTAATGGTTGCAAATTAATTAATTCACCAATTAATTAATTAAATCATATCCCTTTAACCAATCATCAATTAGTTAATCAGTTACCATTTAACATGTAATAATTAATCCCTCCATTAATTATTACCAGTTTCCAATTATCCCTCAAACATGTCAAATATTCGATATTCCCAATAATCAGTAAAGGCCACAAACTCATTCCAACTCATGACTTGATAATTAATTCCATAATTAATTATCTTATTACTCATTCTTCCCATTAAAATAATTTAAATATTTAATCATATCACTTTAACTAAAATAGCCACTCTTGCTTAAACTCAACACAAGTTCAAGTCCTCATTTATCTCATGTGGGTGGCATTATTTAATAACATCAAAAGTGTGATTCATCGACATATCAAAATAAAAGAAATTGAAATTCTCAATTTATTTAAAGAATCTGTAATTCATAAATAATGTGTTAAATATTTGGGACCCTACCTCGGTTTTTGACAGAAACCACAACGAACGAAGAACCCTTAAGAGAAACGGGTTGATTCTTTGAGAACCCATCTTAGATCACTTCTCCTAGCAGGACCAAGAGCAAAACTCATCAAACTTGGAATTCACACACTTATATCTACACATAACAGGGGTAGATCTAAGAAATCATGAGAAGAGGAGATGTAGATCTAAGTGGATCTAAGAAACCAAACAAGAACGAAGAAGAAAATCTACCTACCTCAAGAAACCAGCTTCGATTCACCAAGAGAAGCCTTCAGATCACCTCCAAAACGCTTGGGAGTGGTTTTACAACCTTCAAGGGAGTGTAATACAGAGTTATGGCTACTTAGAAGAAAAAAGGAGCCATCTAAAGTCAAAAAAGGGTGAGATCCACAATTTAAAGATCTAGTTTAAGTGCCAGCATGGTTAGTTCGCATGGTTTGACAAATTATGCACTAACCATGCGTTAGCCACTACCTGGACCACCCTTCTTGCACGGTTTGGCTGTAAGGTTAGACAAACCATGTGTTAGCCTTGCGGAAGCTGCTACGTCCAAGACCTACTATGCACAGTTTGGCTACACAGTTAGACAAACCATCCGCTGCCCGTATGACTTCCCCTTAACATCAAAACTTCTATCAAAGTTTGAAAAAAACGACATCTTTAGGTGATCCAGCACTCAGAATAAAATTCCAGAGCTCAGTTTAAAAAGAACGAACAATTGATAAACTGAAAAAGAAATTAAAAAACATCCGTAATTTTAACACGGTTCAAAACACTGGATCTTACATTATACCAACCTTAAAAACTTCTCATCCCTGAGAATCCATCGAGAACCACTACAAAAACAACTGACCTACCAAGGTCATTTAATCTTGTTAGAAGTGACATGTTGTGTTCCCAACGCCAAATACACCTTTAACCCTTCTCAAACCTGATGGATAAGCCTTTATAAATAGATCCAAAGAATACTCTAAAGCTTAAATATCAAAACAGATCTTATATCTAAGGTCATTAAAAGTACCTTGTCAACATAAAAGGTTGAACCTGGATCAAACAATGGAACAGGTTTCTCATGCGTCACTCAAAGACATCGTGGGCCCAAAAGCCACTTTCACCATTTATTTGACGACATGCCTTTAAAACTATTACAAAACCATCCACCAGTATAACAAAGTCCTTACCCAACATCTGGTAAAATTTCTAAGTCAAGACATCAAAAGGCTACTTTAAAAACAACTTTTCCCAAACAAAAAAAAGGAATTAGCCCAAAGAATCAACACATCTCACGTACTACCCAGATAACAACTACTCGTCAAGCCCAACAACATTTAAACTCTAGCGTGGCAGAATACTGATGTTATATTAGTTTCTTAATGATGAGGTCAAGATAGGGGACATGCTCATCGTGTCCAGAAAAGGGCACTAAGAGAAAACCGAGGTCTTGAAGAAGATCAGTCAAACCATTACCGGACAAATCTATTCTAAAAGCTCGACATCACCTACCAACACATTCATCATGAAAAAAGTGCCAATACCCACCATAAGATTTCCCATGAAGTCTCAAGAAAAGATCAGCCGCTCACCAGTGTGCTAGATTAACAACAAGATCAGTGTGTCAAAACACCTGGGTCTTTTGAAAACTATTCCATGAATTGAAATGAAACTGATTCTTTGACGCTCAAGTTACTCTACATGGAGTTGACCGAAGACCATAATCAACAGTATAAAAGACTTATTACAGAGTCATTTTTCCTCATATGACCATTTTCATGGATGACGACATAACCAGTCATCCATTACTAAGAAGAAAGGGTCAAACGACCAACAAAGTAGCTGACATTTCCCAAGGTACGTCTAACCAGCTATCAAAGAGCATTACTCGATGATCAAGCCCACAACAAGGTCAAGAACACATCACCACACATTCGAACAAGGGTTTCATTGAAAACTGGAAGTCATACCTAGGAAAAAGGCACCCAACAACTCCAAAAGAGTGAGAAAAGCCATAGCGCTTGCAAGAAATTTAAGTTCTTGGGGCGCTACCGACCATAGCTTATCTACTTACGAAGAAAAAGTGACAACCCTAAACCGGGTCAGTTCAAACAAGTCACTAGGCTCAAAAGTCGAACATTAGGTCATTGCTAAGGAGAAGAATGCCTACGGAAAGTACTCACGCTTCCGTTCCAAGGAAACTCAAGAGAATTTCGAACATCCCTTTACATGAGGGTTCTAAACAGTGGACACCAAAATAGGTTCCATTTCCAAGACTCTTATATTTAATCAATTTTAATCTTTAATTGTGAATTGATTTAATCAAAACATCATAGTACCATTTTCAAAACACCCCAAGGAAAAACAAACAAGTTTCATAAAACTCCCTTTTCAAAACATTTAAATTAATTGACATCCCATCATTTTCAAGAAACTTATCAAAATAAATTCCTTTTTAGAAGATAAGGCGACCTATGAGGATCTAATTTTAACCAACCTGGGTTCTCTATAAAGAAACCCAATAACAAACGCATAGGTATTAAAAAAATTTAAATACCCAAATGGGTTATCCCATAAAACACTCCCCAACTGACCTACTTGGGTCTAGTTGCATTTTCGAAGCTAGCCATTTGATTTCAGATCAACATTAAACATATTTCACATTTATATGCATTTCAGAAGGCATCAAGTCATCACATTTAATATCATTCGTCATTTCCCAATTCATGAAGCACCCATAGACTCCATGGATTGAAAATTGGCTCTCTTTAATCGATAACAATGTCAATTTAGAAATTAACATGATCAACCTAACGGTACAAATTATATAGGTGGACACCACCAATCGATAAGGCGCTCATACACCTTATCGCTGGATATTGGTTCTCATTCAACACAATCAACATTTATTTAAAATTTTAACTTTAGCATCCCTTTCACATATCAAAACATCATTAACTTGTTAGCATAAGCTGTAACACAATAGAATGATACAACACGGAAGCATGGAACAACAACAAAACATGCTAATAACTAAGGTAGTATGGAATATAATCATTCAAGAATGTTAAATCTATCACCGAAACAAGATATCTAGAGAGGCATGCTAAAGAAGATCAAACATGGCATTACACCCAAAGAACACAATCCCAATTTGTAGGCACCCTACTAATGCAACTACATGGCATGTTATATGCATGACATGTGAATTTATAAGTGCCTAAGATGATTCATATATGAAACTTCCTAGCCATATCTGGCCAAGAAAATTATTCTTTTCAAAATACTATAAATAAATAAACAACGGAACATGAAATCATATCAATTGTAACCTCTAATAGTATAAACATCAATTCCCATCCCTGTCCACTTGTTCATTTCCCGTACATGAGGTGATCAGTCCCAAGCACGACTATTAACCCAAGCGCCGCAAAATTTATAGTCTCCTGTCTACCAACCCCCAAAACAGTAAGACAGTGGAAAAGAAATGAAACCTAAACCTTTGATACCACTTTGTAACGTCCCGGCCTGGGTCACCACTAAACTGGTGGCCGGACAGGTCTCCACATGACCTCAAGCACATCTCCGCGTACACCAAAGCCTGCTGACTAGCAGTGAGGGTCTAAGGATAGTCAGTGGGGAGACTATACCCTCTTAGCATAGTTGCAGAGCAGTTTATTAGTGTAGATAACAAACAATAACGAAAGCAATAACTCATAAATAACAAACAATAGATATAATACTCATTTTATAAATGTGACCAATGCCAATTTATACCACAGATTCATGCATGACATGCTAAAGATACCAAAGTAAAAAACAGTGAACAAAATAAAATGCTTTACATTATAATTCAGAAATATATAAATAATGACTCAAAGCCCCAAGGGAGATCTCCTCGAGCATCCTGAGCCTCCGCTCGGTCCTCTGCTCCTAACTCCCAAGTAAATGAAAATAGTCCTGCAACCAAAAAGAATCTACTTAGGTACCCAGTGTAATGGCGGCCCGAGTAGGGTGTGAGATATAAATCTCAAGAGGCCGGGACCACCAGTGTCTACCCCAAATCCAGACATTTAATAAATAATTTAAAACACGTGAAGGCATGCATAAAATAAAGAAAGCAGTACAATGTAACTATATACCCAAGTACCTGCTTCATCCCTCATCTGGTGTCTGAACCTGTACTATTCATTTGTCATGCATACTCAACAATCATTAGATAATCATTTTCAATTTCTCAATTACTGAAATATTATTATAAAAGTCTTGAGATTTAGCCTACTCCCGATATCCCCCATATAAGTCACTTACCACTGATGTCTCTAAAGACAATCTAAGTAATCAAAGTAAAGACCGAATCCAAGCTTGTGCTTGGGCTTGGATAACACGTCATAAGTTATTCAATTCGATCTTTCATATACTAAGTCGGAGCCCGTCCACTAAAATAGTGATTCTCTCCTGGGTCTGTCCACTAACACTGGTTCACCCAATTCATTAATAATCCCAAACCCTTTCTCATATTAAAATCACAAATCTTCATGTCACAACAACCTTCATTAACTATTAACACATTTCATGCATGAACAATTGGAACCTCAGTCCAATGTTAATTAATGGATATAGAACATCATGTCTATCATCCTCATTATTATTTTGAGCATCGGTCGTTATCTCACAACCCATGGGTATTTGGAGCATCAGTCCCTATCCCATAAAATAATATTTGCTTGCAATCTAGATGTAGAATGCCATGTCTAGCACCCCATGAGTATTTGGAGAATCAGTCCCTGTCTCAAAACAGATTTATCAATCATACATATAAATCTATCATTGGTGTAGAACATCATGTCTAATACCCTGTGAGCTTTTGGAGCATCAGTCCCTGTCTCAGAACCCATTCATCAATCACATATAAACATTTATCATTGGGGTAGAATACCAGTTCTAACACCATAAAACCAACCCGTTAATTAATTCAACAATTAATTAACAACAAAAATTGCTCTTTAAATAAGTAAATAGTTAATTAACCATTCAACATCTCATTAATTATTAATTAATTAACAATTAATTATTCTTAGCAAGCCAACTGAATAATTAACTCAACACTTAATTATCCAAATTCTTTATCAAGTCTAAACCCGTCCATTTAAAAAATGGTTAATCCAGGACATTAACAATTCACAAGCACACCATAATCATCTAAAAACATGTTGAACAAGCCAAGATATTTAGAAATCATCTCACACTACATATCATATTTTCAGATGACTCCATCCAAGACAACTTAAGGCATGGAAAGATAACACGAATAAAAATCTACCCTTGGCCAATAATCGTAACAACCAATCAATTTACAATCTTAACTTAATGTTTGCAAATTAATTAATTCAACAATTAATTAATTAAATCATCTCTCTTTAACCAATCATCAATTAGTTAACCAGTTACCATTTAAAATGTAATAATTAATCCCTCCATTAATTATTACCAGTTTCCAATTATCCCCCGAACATGTAAAATATTCGATATTCCCAATAATCAGTAAAGGCCAAAAACTCATTCCAACTCATGACTTGATAATTAATTCAACAATTAATTATCTGATTACTCATTCTTCCCATTAAATTCATTTAACTGTTTAATCATATCAATTTTAATAAAATAGCAACCCATGCTTAAACTCAAAAATAGTTCAAGTCCTCATTTATCTCATGTGGGTGGCATTATTTAATAACATCAAAAGTTTCATTCATCAACATATCAAAATAAAGGAAATTCACATTATCAATTTATTTAAAGAATCTATAATTCATAAATATAGTGTTAAAGATTTGGGAACCTACCTCGGGTTTTGACGGAAACCACAACGAACGAAGAACCCTCAAGAGAAACAGGTTGATTCTTTAATAACCCGCCTTAGATCACTTCTCCAAGCAAGAACAAGATCAGAAATCATCAAAATTGGCATCCAAACACTTATATCTACCCATAATGGGTGTAGATATAAGAAACTGTGAGAAGAGGAGATGTAGATCTAAGTGGATCTAAGAAACCGAAAAAGAACGAAGAAGAACATCTACCTACCTCAAGAAACTGGCTTCAATTCACCAATAGAAGCCTTCAGATCACCTCCAAAATTCTTGGGAGAGGTTTTCCAACCTTCAAGGGAGAGTAATCCCAAGTTATGTCCACTTAGAAGGAAAAACAAGCCATCTAAAGGCAAAAACGAGCGAGATCCACAATTTAAAGATCTCGTTTAAGTGCCTACACAGTTAGTTCACACGGTTTGACAAACTATGCGCTAACCGTGCGGTAGCTACTGCCTTGGCCATCCTTCTCGTGAGGTTTAGTGGCATGGTTAGACAAATAGTGTGTCACCCGTGCGGAGGCTTCTGCCTCCAAGACTAACTACGCACGGTTTGGCCGCACGGTTAGACAAACCCTGCACCGCCCGTGCGACTTCCCCTTAACCTCGAAACTTCTATCAATGTTTGAAAAAAATGACATCTTTAGGTGATCCAACACTCGGAATAAAATTCCAGAGCTCGGTTTAAAAAGAACGACCCGTTGATAAACTAAAAAAGAAATTAAAAAACATTCAACATTTTAACCCGGTTCAAAACACGGGATCTTACATTATACCCACCGTAAAAACTTCTCATCCCTGAGAAGACATCAGGAACCACAACAAAAACAACCGACCTACCAAGGTCATTTAATCTCATTAGAAGTGACATGTTGTGTTCCCAACGCCAAACACACCTTTAACCCTTTTCAAACCTGATGGATAAGCCTTTATAACTAGATCCAAAGAATACTCTAAAGCTTAAACATCAAAACATATATTATATCTAAGGTCATTAGAAGGAACTTGTCAACGTAGAAGTTTGAACCTTGATCAAACAACACAATGGGTTTCTCATGGTTCACTCAAAGACGTCGCTGACCTAAAAGAAACTTTCACCCTTTATCGGACAACGTGCCTTTAAAACTATTCCAAAACCATTCGCCAGTATAACGAAGTACTTACCCAACATCTGGTAAAATTTCTAAGTCAAGCCATCACAAGGATATTTTAAAAACAACCATGCCCAAACATGAAAAAGTATCCCAAAGAATAAACACATCCTATGTATGACAAAGATAACAACTAATCGTCAATCCCAACAACATTTAAACTATAGAATGGTACAAGACCGATGCTATCTTAGTGTCTCAATGATGAGGTCAAGATAGGGGACATGCTCATCATGTCCGGAAGAGCAGACTAAGAGAAAAATGAGGTCATAAAGAAGATCCGTCAAACCATTATCGGATGAATCTGTTCTAAAAGCTCGACATCACCTACCAACACATTCATTGTGAACAAAGTGGCAATACCAACCTTAATATTTCCCATGACGTCTCATGAAAATATCATCCGCTCACCAGCACGCTAGATTAACAACAAGATCAGCGTGTCAAAACATCTGGGTCTTTCGAAAACTATTCCATGAATTGAAATGAAACTAATTCTTTAATGCTCAAGTTACTCTACATGGACTTGACCCGAGACCATACTCAAAAGTATAAAAGACTTATTATGGAGTCGTTTTTCCTCATACGACCATTTTCCTAGACGACGCCATAACCAGTCATCCATTACTAAGATGAAAGGGTCAAACGACCAACAAAGTAGCTGACCATTCCCGAGGCACGTCTAACCTACTAACAAAGAGCATTACTCAATGCTCAAGCCCACAACAAGGTCAAGAACACATCACCACCCATTCGAACAAGGCTTTCATTGAAAACAGGAAGTCCTACCTGGGACAACAACACCCAACAACTCCACAAGAGTGAGATAAGCCATAGCGCTAGCAAGGCATTTAAGTTCTGAGGGTGCTACAGACCACTGGTTATCCCCTTACGAAGAAAAAGTGACAACCCTAAACCGGGTCACTTCAAACAAGTCACTAGGATCAAAATCCGAACATAAGGTCAATGCTAAGAAGAAGAACGCCTATGGAAAGTACTCACGCTTCCGTTCCAAGGTAACTCAAGAGAAGTCCGAACTACCCTTTACATGAGGGTTTTAAATAGTGGACACCACAATAGGTTACATTTCCATACCTCTTATATTTAATCACTTTTAATCTTTAATCATCAAACGATTTAATCAAAACATCATAGTAGCATTTTCAAAACACCCCAAGGTAAAACAGACATGTTTCATAAAAATCAATTTTTAAAACATTTAAGTTAGTTGACATCCCATAATTTTCAAGAAACTTATCAAAATAAATTCCTTTTAAGAAGATAAGGAAACCTACAAGGATCTCATTTTAACCAACCTGAGTTCTCCATAAAGCAACCCAATAGAAAACGCTCAAGTATTAAAAAAATTTAAACACCCAAACGGGTTATCCCATAAAAACACTCCCCAACTGACCTACTTGGGTCCAGTTGCATTTTGGAATCTAGACATTTGATTATAGATCAACATTAAACATCTTCCACATTTATAAGCATTTCAAAAGGCATCAAGTCATCACATTTAATATGAGTTATCATTTCCCAATTCATGAAGCGCCCGTACACTCCATGGATTGAAAATTGGATCTCTTTAATCGATACCAATGTCAATTCAAGAAATTAACATGATCAACCTAACGGTCCAAATTATATGGGTGGCCACCACCAATCGATAAGGTGCTCTTACAACTTATCGCCGGATTTTAGCTCTCATTCAACTCAATCAACATTCATTTAAAATTTTAAATTTAGCATCCCTTTCACATATCAAAAAATCTTTAACATTTTAGAATAAGCAGTTAAACTATTGCATGATACAACACAGAAGCATGGAAAAAAAAACATGCTAATAACTGAGGTAGTGTGGAATATAATTATTCAAGCATGTTAAATCTATCACTAAAAAATGCTATCTAGAGAGGCATGCTGAAGCAGATCAAACATGGCATTGCATCCAAAGATCACAATCCCAATTAGCAGGCACCCTACTAATGCAACTATATGGTATGTTATATGCATGACATGTGAATATATAAGTTCCTAAGATGATGCAAGTATGAAACTTCCTTGCCATATCAGGCCAAGAAAATTATTCTTTTCAAAATTCTCAAAATCAATACACAACAGAAAAATACACCAGTCAATCAAGGTGAAATCATATCAATTGTAACCTCTAATAGTACAAACATCAATTCCCATCCCTGGACACATGGTCATTTCTCGTACTTGAGGTGATCAGTCCCAAGCATGAATATTAACCCAAGCGCCGACACATTCCTCGTCTCCTATGTACCAACCCCAAAATAGTAAGAGAAAGTAAATGAAATGAAACCTAAACCTCTGATACCACTTTGCAACATACCTACCCGGGTCACCGCTAAACCGGTGGCTAGACCGGTCACCACATGACCTCAAGCGCATCTCCCCGTATACCAGAGGCTACCGACTAGAAGCGAGGGTCTAAGGATAGTCAGTGGGGAGACTATACTCTTTTATTAGAGTTGCACAGTGGTTTATCAGTGTAGATAACAAACAATAGTGGAACCAATAACTCATAAATAACAAACAGAAGAAATAATACTCATTTTATAAAAGTGGCCAATGCTAATTTATACAACAGATGCATGAATGACATGCTAAAGATACAAAAGTAGAAAATAGTTATAAAAACAATATGCTTTAAATTCCAATGCAGAAATAAATAAATAATGACTCAAAGCCCAAAGGTAGATATCTTCGAGCATCCCGAGCCTCCGCTCGGTCCTCTGCACCTAACTCCCAAGTAAATGAAAACAAAATAGTTCTATAACCAAAAATAATCTACTCAGGTACCCAGTGCAATGGCAGCCTGAGTAGGGTGTGAGATATAAATCTCAATAGGCCGGGACCACCACTGTGTACCCCAAATCCAGAAATTTAATAAATAATTTAAAACACATGAAGTCATGCAAAAAATAAAGCAAGTAGTACAAAGTAACTATATACCCAAGTACCTGCTTCAGCCCTCAGCTGGTGTCTAAACCTACACTATTCATTTTCCATGCATACTCAATAATCATTTCATAATCATTTTCAATTTATCAATTACTCAAATCTTATTATGAAAGTCTTGAGATTCGGCCTACACCTGATATCCCCCATATAAGTCACTTACCATAGATGTCTCTAAAGACCATCTAAGTAATCAAAGTAAAGACCGAATCCAAGCTTGTACTTTGGCTTGGATAACGCATCACAAGTTATTCAATTTGATCTTTCATATACTAAGTCTGAGCCCGTCCACTAAAATAGTGATTCTCTCCTGGGTCCATCCACTAAAAGTGGTTCACCCAATTCATTAATAAGCTTGAACCCTTTCTCATATAAAAATAACAAATCTTCATGTCACAACAACCTTCATTAACTATTAACTCATTTAATGATGAACCATTGGAACCTCAGTACAATGTTAATTAATGGATGTAGAACAACATTTCTATCATCCGCATGGGTATTTAGAGCATTAGTCCTTGTCTCACAACCCATGGGTATTTGGAGTATCAGAACCTGTCCCATAAAATAATATTTACTTGCAAGATGGATGTAGAACGCCGTGTCTAGAACCCCGTGAGTATTTCGAGCATCAGTCTCTATCTCACAACCCATTTATCAATCATACATATACATCTATCATTGGTGTTAAACATCATGTGTAACACCCTGTGAGTATTTGGAGCATCAGTCCCTGTCTCACAACCCATTCATCAATCACACATAAAAATTTATCATTGGTGTATAATACCAGGTCTAACACCATAAAACCAACATGTTAATTAATTCAACAATTAATTAACAACACAAATTTCTCTACAGATAATTCAATACTTAATTAACCATTTAACATCTCATTAATTAATAATTAATTAACAATTAATTATTCTTATCAAGACAAATGAATAATTAACTCAACACTTAATTATCCAAATTCTTTAACAAGTCTGAACTCTTCCATTCAAACAATGGTTCGTCTGGGACTTTAACCATTCACAAGCACACCATAATCATCTGAAAACAAGCTAAACAAGACAATATATTTAGCAATCATCTCACACAACATATTATATTTTCAAACGACTCCATCCAAGACAACTTAGGGCATAGAAAGATAACACGCATAAAAAGGTACCCTTTCCCAACAATCGTAACAGCCAATCAATTCACAATCTTAAATTAATGTTTGCAAATTAATTAATTCAAAAATTAATTAATTAAATCATCTCTCTTTAACGAATCATCAAATAGTTAACCAGTTACCATTTAACATGTAATAATTAATCCCTCCATTAATTATTACCAGTTTCCAATTATCCCCTGAACATGTCAAATATTCGATATTCCCAATAATCAGTAAAGGCCACAAACTCATTCCAACTCAAGACTTGATAATTAATTCCACAATTAATTATCATATTACTCATTCTTCCCATTCACATCATTTAACTATTTAATAATATCACTTTAACTAATATAGAAACCAATGCTTAAACTCAACACATGTTGAAGTCCTCATTTATCTCATGTGGGTGGCATTATTTAATAATATCAAAAGTTTCATTCATCAACATATCAAAATCAAGGAAATTCACATTCAAAATTTATTTAATGAATCTATAATTCTTAAATAATGTGTTAAAGATTTGGGACCCTACCTCAGTTTTTGACAGAAACCACAACGAACGAAGAACCCTCAAGAGAAATGGGTTGATTATTCAAGAACCTGCCTTAGATCACATCTCCTAGAAATACCAAGACCAAAACTCATTAGACGTGGAATACATACAATTATATCTACCCATAATGGGTGTAGATCTAAGAAACTGTGAGAAGAGGAGATGCAGATCTAAGTGGATCTAAGAAACCGAACAAGAATGAAGAAGAACATTTACCTACCTCAAAAACTGGCTTTGATTCGCTTAGATAAGTATTTAGATCACCTCTAAAACGCTTTGGAGAGGTTTTCTAACCATGAAGGGAGAGTAATCCCATGTTATGGCTACTTAGAAGAAAAAACGAGCCATCTAAATGCAAAAATGTGTGAGATACACAATTTAAATATCTCGTTTTAGTGCCTGCAGGGTTAGTTCACACAGTTTGAAAAACTGTGCGCTAACCGTGCGTTAGCTACTACCTCGACCACCCTTCTCGCATGGTTTGGACGCACTGTTAGACAAACCGTGTGCCGCCCATGTGGAAGCTACTGCCTCCAAGACCAACTACACATGGTTTGGCCGCACGGTTAGACAAACTGTGCGCCGCCCGTGTGACTTCCCCTTAACCTCAAAACTTCTATCAAAGTTTGAAAAAATGACATCATTATGTGATCCAACACTCGGAATAAAATTCTAGAGAATAGTTTAAAAATAACGAACCATTGATAAACCGAAAAAGAAATTCAAAAACATTCATAATTTTAACCCGGTTCAAAACACGAGATCTTACATTATACCCACCTTAAAAACTTCTCATCCCTGAGAAGCCATTGGGAACTACTACCAAAGAAACCGACCTACCAAGGTCATTTAATCTTGTTAGAAGTGACGTGTTGCATTCCCAATAACAAAAACACCTTTAACCCTTCTCAAACCCGATGGATAAGCCTTTATAACTAGATCCAAAGAATATTCTAAAGCTTAAACATTGAAACAGATCTTATATCTACGGTCACTAGAAGGACCTTGTCAACGTAAAAGGTTGAACCTCAATCAAACAACGGAACAATTTTCTCATTCTTCACTCAAAGACGCCACAGACCCAAAATCCACTTTCGCCCTTTATCTGATGATGTGACTTTAAAACTTTTTCAAAACCATCCGCCAGTATAACGATGTCCTTACCCAAAATCTGGTAAAATTTCCAAGTCAATCCATCACAAGGCTATTTTTAAAAACAACCGTGACCAAACATAATAAACGAAGTAGCCCAATGAATCATTGAATCCCGTGTACTACCCAAAAAAACTACTCATCAAGCCCAACAACATTTAACTATAGCATGGAACAAGAACAATGCTATCTTAGAGTCTCAATGACGAGGTCAAGATACGGGACATGCTCGTCATGTCCAGAAGAGAGCACAAAGAGAAAACTGAGGTCATGAAGAAGATCAATCAAACCATTACCGAATAATTATGTTCTAAAATCTCGACATCAGCTACCAACACCTTCATCATGAACAAAGTGGAAATACACAACTTAAGATTTCCCATGAAATCTCAAGAAAATATCAGCCGCTCACCAGCGCACTAGATTAAAAACAAGATCTGCATGTCGAAACACCTGGGTCTTTCGAAAACTATTCCATGAATTGAAATGAAACTGGTTCTTTAACGGTCAAGTTACTTTACATGGAGTTGAAATGAGATCGTAATCAATAGTATAAAAGACTTATTATGGAGTCATTTTGACTCATACGACCATTTTCCTGGACGACGCGATAACCAGTCATCCATTACTAAGAAGAAAGGGTCAAACAACCTACAAAGCAACTGACCATTCCCAAGGCACGTCTAACTAGCTAACAAAGAGAATTACTCGATGCTCAATCTCACAACAAGGTCAAGAACACATCACCACCCATTCGAACAAGGGTTTCATTGAAAACTGGAAGTCTTACTGGGAAAAAGGCACCCAAAAACTCCAAAAGAATGAGAAAATCCATTGCGCTAGCAAGGGATTTAAGTTCTGAGGGTGCTACCAACCACAGGTTAGCCACTTATGAAGAAAAAGTGACAACCCTAAATCGGGTCACTTCAAACAAGTCACTAGGTTCAAAAGCTGAACATAAGGTCCTTGCTAAGGAGAAGAATGCCTACAGAAACTACTCACACTTCCGTTCCAAGGCAACTCAAGAGAAGTCTGAACTACCCTTTACATGAGGGTTCTAAACATTGGACACCAAAATAGGTTCCATTTCCATGCCTCTTATATTTAATCACTTTTAATATTTAATTGTCAAATGCTTTAATCAAAACATCATAGTACCATTTTCAAAACACCCCAAGGAAAAACAAACAAGTTTCATAAAACTCCCTTTTCAAAACATTTAAGTTAGTTGGCATTCCATCATTTTCAAGAAACTTCTAAAAATAAATTCCTTTTAAGAAGATAAGGCAACCTACGAGGATCTCATTTTAACCAACTTGGGTTCTCTATAAATCAACCCAATATCAAACGCATAGGTATTAAAAAAATTTAAACACCCAAATGGGATATCCCATAAAAACACTCCCCAACTGACCTACTTGGGTCCAGTTGCATTTTGGAAGCTGGCCATTTGATTTTAGATCAACATTAAACATCTTTCACATTTATATGCATTTCCCAAGGCATCAAGTCATCACATTTAATATGAGTCGTCATTTCCCAATTCATGAAGCGCCCATATACTCCATGGATTGAAAATTGCACTCTTTAATCGACACCAATGTCAATTTAGAAATTAACTTGATCAACCTAACGGTTCAAATTATATGGGTGGCCACCACCAATCGATAAGGTGCTCATACACCTTATTCCTGGATTTTGGATCTCATTCGACAAAATCAACATTCATTTAACCTTTTAACTTTATCATCCCTTTCACATATCAAAACTTCTTTAACATGTTAGTATAAGCAGTAAAATAATAGCATGATACAATACAGAAGCATGAACAACAACAAAACATACTAATAACTGAGGTTGTATGGAATATAATCATTCAAGCCTGTTAAATATATCACCTAAACATGCTATCTAGAGAGGCATGCTAAAGAAGATCAAACATGGCATTATACCCAAAGAACACAATCGCAATTAGAAGGAACCCTACTAATGCAACTACATGGCATGTTATATGTATGAAATGTGAATCTATAAGTGCCTAAGATAATGAATGTATGAAACTTCCTTGCCATAGCAAGCCAAGAAAATTATTCTTTTCAAAATTATCAAAATCAATAAACAACAAAAAAATACACGAGTCACTCAAGGTGAAATCATATCAACTGTAACATCTAATAGAACAAACATCAATTCCCATCCATGGCCACTTGGTCATTTCCCAAACATGAGGTGATTAGTCCCAAGTATAACTATTAACCCAAGTGCCAACACATTCATAGTCTCATGTCTACCAACCCCTAAAAAAGTAAGAAAAAGGAAAAGAAATGAAACCTAAACCTCTGATACCACTTTGTAACGTCCCAACCCGGGTCACCGCTAAACTGGTGGTTGGACCTATCACCACATGACCCCAAGCACGTCTCCCCATACACCAGTGGTTTCCAACTAGCAGCGATGGTATTAGGATAGTCAGTGGGGAGACTATACCCTCTTATCAGAGTTTCACAACAGTTTATCAGTGTAGATAACAAACAATAGCGGAAGTAATAACTCATAAATAACAAACAAGGAAAATAATACTCATTTTATAAAAGTGTCCAACACCAATTTATACAACAGATGCATGCATGACATGCTAAAGATACAAAAGTATAAAATAGTGAACAAAACATCATGCTTTAAATTACAATGTAGAAATAAATAAATAATGACTCAAAACACCAAGGGAGATCTCCTCGGGCATCCTGATCCTCCGCTCGGTCCTCTGCTCCTAACTCCCAAGTAAATGAAAACAGTATAGTCCTACAACCAAAAAGAATCTACTCGGGTACCCAGTGAAATGGCGGCCTGAGTAGGGTGTGAGATATAAATCTCCATAGGCCGGGACCACCATTGTCTACACCAAATACAGACTTGTAATAAATAATTTAAAACATGTGAAGGCATGAATGAAATAAAGCAAGCAGTACAAAGTAACTATATACCCATGTACCTCCTTCAGTCCTCACCTGGTGTCTGAACCTGCACTATTCATTTGTCATGCATACTCAACAATCATTACATAATCATTTTCAATTTATCAATTACTAAAATCTTATTATAAAAGTCCTGAGATTCATCCTACGCTTGATATCCCTCGTATAAGTCACTTACCACAGATGTCTCTAAAGACCATCTAAGAAATAAAAGTAAAGACAGAATCCAAGCTTGTGGTTTGGCTTAGATAATGCCTCATAAGTTACTCAATTTGATCATTCATATACTAAGTCTGAGCCCATATACTAAAATAGTGACTCGATCCTGGGTGCATCCACTAACAGTGGTTCACCCAATTCATTAATAATCCTGGACCCTTTCTCATATTCAAATCACAAATCTTCATGTCACATCAGCCTTCATTAACTATTAACTCATTTCATGTACGAACAATTGGAACCTCATTCCAAAGTTAATTAATGGATGTAGAACATCTTTTCTATCATCCTCATGAGTATTTGGAGCATCATTCCTTGTCTCACAACCCATGGGTATTTGGAGCATTAGTCTCTATCCCATAAAATAATATTTTCTTGCACGCTGGATGTAGAACGCCATGTCTAGCACGCCGTGTGTATTTAGAGCATCAGTCCCTGTCTCACAACCCATTTATCAATCATACATATACATCTATCATTGGTGCAGAACATCATGTATAACACCCTATGAGTCTTTGGAGCATCAGTCCCTGTCTCACAAGACATTCATCAATCACACATAAACATTTATCATTGGTGTAGAATACCAGGTCTAACACCATAAAACCAACCCATTAATTAATTCAACAATTAATTAACAACACAAATCACTCTTTAGATAAGTCATGACTTAATTAACCATTCAACATATCATTAATTAATAATTAATTAAAAATTAATTATTCTTATCAAGCCAACTGAATAATTAACTCAACAATTAATTATCCAAATTCTTTAACAAGTCTGAACCTATCCATTCAAACAATGGTTCGTCCTTGACTTTAAAGATTCACAAGCACACCATAATCATCTAAAAACATGCTGAACAAGACAATATATTTATCAATCATCTCACACAACATAACATATTTTCAAATGACTCCATCCAAGACAACTTAAGGTATGAAAAGATAACAAGCATAAAAATGTACCCTTGGCCAACAATCGTAACAACCAATCAACTTACAATATTAAATTAATGTTTTAAATTAATTAATTCAAAAATTAATTAATTAAATCATCCCTCTTTAACCAATCATCAATTAGTTAACCAATTACCATTTAACATGTAATAATTAACCCCTCCATTAATTATTACCAGTTTCTAACTATCCCCTGAACATGTCAAATATTCGATATTCCCAATAATCAGTAAAGGCCACAAACTCATTCCAACTCATGAATTGATAATTAATTCCACAATTAAGTATCCAATTTATCATTATTCACATTCAAATCATTTAACTATTTAATCATATCACTTTAACTAAAATAGCAACCCATGCTTAATCTCAACACAAGTTCAAGTCCTCATTTATCTCATGTGGGTGGCATTATTTAATAACATCAAAAGTGTCATTCATCGACATATCAAAATCAAGGAAATTCACATTCTCAATTTATTTAGAGAATATATAATTCTTAAATAAAGTGTTAATGATTTGGGACCCTACCTTGAGTTTTGACGGAAACCACAACGAACGAAGAACCCTTAAGAGAAACGGGTTGATTCTTCAAGAACCCGCCATAGATCACTTCTCCTAGAAATACCATGACCCAAACTCACCAAAAATGGTATCCACACACTTAGATCTACCCATAATAGGTGTATATATAAGAAACCGTGAGAAGAGCAGATGTAGATCTAAGTATATCTAAGAAACCGAACAAGAACGAAGAAGAACATCTACCTACCTCAAGAAACTGGCTTCGATTCGCAAAGAGAAGCCTTCGAATCACCTCCAAAACACATGGGAGAGGTTTTAAAATCTTAAAGGGAGAGTAATCCCATTTTATGGATACATAGAAGGAAAAATGAGCCATCTAAAGGCAAAAACGAGCGAGATCCACAATTTATAGATCTCGTTTAAGCGCTCGCACGGTTAGTTCGCACGGTTTGACAAACCATGTGCTAACCATGCATCAGCTACTACCTCAACCACCCTTCATGCACGGTTTGACTGCACGGTTAGACAAAATTTGCACCTCCCATGCAGAATCTACTGACTCAAAGAGAAACTACGCACGGTTTGGCCGCACGGTTAGACAAACCATGCGCCACCCGTGTGACTTCCCCTTAACCTCAAAACTTCTATCAAAGTTTGAAAAAAATGACATCTTCAGGTGATCCAACACTCGGATTAAAATTCTGGAGCTCGGTTTAAAAAGAACGACACGTTGATAAACCGATAAAGAAATTCAAAAACATTCGTAATTTTAAGCCGGTTCAAAACACAGGATCTTACATGTATCACCAGAAGAGATGTATGTTCACCTAGATTAATGGTTTTCGAAGCTTCTGATATGAACCAAATTTACAATGTTATATAAGTTTAATGTTGCCCAAAAATGCTACTAGATATATATTTTTTAGTTTTTAGTGAGAATCTCTAATATAGAGAAGTATTGAGTAACATGTAGAAACAACATGATTAGGATGTTGTTGGTTACTAGGGCCTCCTAGAGTATCTATTAATACTAACTTTCTTTATCAAATGGAATTTCATGTTGTGATGTAGTAGATGAACTATTGTATGACATTATTATTATGGTCCCACCAATCTTGGTTTCTTTATTAGGTTATTAGGAAGTCATAGGAGGGAGAAATTAGGGAAAAAATTGATGAAAACACCTGAGTATGAGTGATATCATCTGGGAAAACCCACCACTCACTAAATAGTTGTATTTTTATATGATATTAGTCTATAAAAATATAAATTTATTTGATGGGTACCCTATATTATCTTATAAATGGGACATTTTGGTTATCTGTGTCTTCTCTAGATATTGTTCTTTATCTAAAAATGATGGTATGCATCCTGATATCACCCCACCTCTAGTGTAGAGTTAAAGATAAATTAGGATGATGATATTGGGGCTAATTTCACTGAAATTACATGAATTCATGATAAAACATTATCAATACAAATGTAATGGTAGGGGTTCTTCAGGATTATATGCTTGTATGTTTTGGAAATGAACATCATCAACTAATAAGTGCTTTCTTCTAAGGATTTAGTATAAGAAGCATGATCATATTATCCTAGTCCTCTATATCATATAATTTAGAATGAATGAGGGTTATAACCCACTGATACTCCTTCATATCTTTCCATTATTGGTATAAGAGTTCCCTAAGTACGAGATTCTCTACATCACATGGAGCCCGTCCATGGGATTTATTGTTAGTGTTATGGGGAGGACCTCTAGGATGGTCGATAAACACCTCACCTAGAGAAGGATCTTTAGGGTGGTGCATTTTAATTTTATAAAATAAGACCTACATGGTGGAAACTGGTTGTTTTATTGGTAGATAGAGTCATCCCATCATTCTTTATGGGCATCTTGGGTCTCAATACCAGTCTAAAAGAAAACTTCACTCACATAGTGGTTGGAATGTGAGGGGGTAAGACTGTAGTCATGAGAGTGGATAGATCTATGACAGTGGACTCGAATAAGGATTTGGTGGGCCCCAATAGTTGATGTGGGAATTGTTCATCCAAGATTATGTTAGTCTGAATAATAAAAACCTATAACTATTCAACTATAAGGTAGGTGTCCTTAGGTTAGTAGCGACATCAGTTGGAGGGATCCCTCCTTAGAATATTCTATGTTATAGCTGGAGTAGTAACTCCTTGGAGTTTCCCATCATCTGCATCTTAGGGGAAGGTAACATTAGTTTACTAGTGGATAGAATCCTAATCTGGTTGGTAGTGGTGAAACATTCACATTCCCTCTATGTGGGAATTTGTTTTGAGGTTGATAACATGAAAGTATGGCTTTAAGATATTATTGGTTCATCAATCAAGTTAGCATGACACCATTTTTCTTATATTGTTGAACAAGGGAATTTATCACCCAACATTGTATTATCTCAATAAAGGAAAGGGTGTTAGGGTGCCCAAAATCCATCTGAGTGATAACATTGAAAACATGGGAATTTATTTACGAGATCACTAAATGCATACATCTAGTAAAATTAAAAATTATGAGGGAATACCTCAAACCTCCTCATATGTTAGCAGTGGTTGAGGTACTTCATCCAGTATAACTAAAATTTATAATTCTTCATGTAGTTAAATCTAACCAAGAATAGATGTTTGGTACTAGTGATACCCAATATAACTCGTCTACTCACTATTTAAGGAGAAGGGATTCAAATTAGATTTGATAATTTTATTTTCTGATTCTTTACGCTTGATCATTGTTGGATGATTGATAATGATTGTTTTTTAGGTCTAAGGTTTTGGTTTTCCAGAGGTGGGTGACCTTTAACTAATAAGGCGATGATGATGTAAAATTTTATCAAAATGAGAGATTAGAGTTCATATTATCCCACTATGGAGAGTATTTAATTATGTAGGTCTCCCTCATATATTTTTTACCTTTTCATTAACCCTTTCCTGATTACATATTTATAGATATCATTTAACCACAACATTTTCTTCTTAATATAGTAGAGACTATATGGTTAGATGGTTTGGTGTTTTGGGTATTCTATACACTAGTTTTACTTTATTCATTACATAAAATAAAGGTATATTATACATGTCACATAAGGAGAGGTAGGATAATAGGTTTAATATTAGGTAAGAAAGTGATCATGGTTTATTGGATGGTTGTGACACTCGTAGTTTGGTGTCTATTGGGTATGGTCATGGTTTAAAGACCAGTGGGGATGCCCATGGTTTAGAGTATAGTGCGGGATTTTATTGGTCTATAGTTACTTTTAGATGTTCATGGTTTATAATATGTTGTATTTGGACATGGTTTAATGTCCATTAAGGATTATCAACCATTACAATACACTAGATATGATCTATGGAATAAAGAAAAATATGTAAGAAATATGGGAGGTTTAATTATCTCCTAGAAAGTAATCGGTTTTGGGGGATATTTCTTCTCTATGTGGACATGGAAGCTAAGAATGATTGGATTTGATCTCAATGGGGAATCCTATATATCTTGAATAAATAGGAATAAAAAACAATTTAGTTTAACTCACCCTATTTATGGTAATGTGGAAATAACATTCCATATAGTTTTACATCATGTACTCTTATGTCGTTAATGGGACATACACAAGGTATTGAGAACATCATACACATTGGGTAGCCAAAATAATCTTGCAAGTTAGAAAGGAATGTAAAGGGCTTACATAAATTATTTTTGGCCTATATCTAGTGAAACTAACTTAGATTTGGAAGGACTCAAATATGGTTATACATATTCTATTTTGATGAGTGAATCTAGATTAGAAATATTAATTTCCCCATGTGAAATAACTCGTATGGATGTTTTTATCTTGAAGGAGGCATAAAATGGGATATTATAACATATTATCATGTATGATTTAGTGTGTGAGAACTTAGTTTTTGTGAGGGATTATTACTTTGGCTGATAATTGTTCTTTGTAGATGTTGAGTTTCCAAAAAAATCATGTTTATTCAAATACATTAAAGTTCTTGAATGAGGTAATTCACATAAAATTTTCTATATTCAAGGGTCTATGGAAGTTTTTAGGTTGTCTTTCATGATGTGTGAAACCCTATGATTGCATGATCATATATTATTTAACTTATATAGAGGATAAAAAATAGATAAGAGTCCTATAAGTAGAAATTAGGTGTGTATTTATAGGAATCTTATCTCAATAAAGTGAATTTTAGGGAAATATCAACAATCTATGGATTACATAATCATGAAAGTCTTACCTTTCATAACCACTACATATATGGACTTGCCTAAGTCAAGAGTTGTCCTTATATCTTTATTACAACTTGGATGAATTCTTAAGCATCCAAAGCATCTTAGGATTTGGTATGAGACCAATATAGATATTTATCAAAAATTTCATAATAGTTCAACTATTTTGAATCATATAGAAAATATTTCTCTAGTATCATATGATGGGTCCTATAAGGAGAACCATTAGGTAGTAAAAATTATAATGGGATATGAGGTGATAATATTAAAATATGTTATTTTTAATATAACTACCATTAAAATGTGGGGTGAATGAGTTATGACATTTTTCAATATGGGTATAGGGTGGAAGTATTCATAGATAAGGTGTTACAATAGAATATATTACTTGATGATCATGGGTCTAGTATAACAATGGGTATCTTCTCTCTAATAGAACATAATACACAGGGGCCTTCTAATTTTTATATTTCAGATATTTCAAAACTATATAGATATTCATTAATGAAAATTTATTTAATGATTTTAATGAATTTGAGAAATAGAACAATTTATAATAATTAATAATGAATAATATTATGTTTGAGGGTGGTGTTTTGTGATGTTTATTTTTTTACACTTTGTTTTTTATAAATGCATATAGATATTGGTGGTTATTGGGATTTTATAACTTCTTGGGATAAGAATAAGGAGTATTATTGGACATCGTTATATGCACACACATGAATAATTCAGTCTTCATTTATTATAGATCTGAAGATTTAGATTATGGATTAACTAGGATATTTGAGATAGAACTTATTTTTCATAGATTTTTTAACCAGTTTTCATTTTGATGGATATTTTAACTCTCTATGAAATATTACTTAAATAGTTAATGAGTAAGAGATATTTAAAGACATTAAGAAATCCTCCCCATTTTCCAAAGTCTATAGACTTGAGGTGAAAGTCTATAACCAATGTTGGAGAGACTATAATATTAGTATCACAACATGCAATATTAAGTAAATAACTAAACTATAATTTAAAACATTAGAGTGCACACTAAGGATTATTGCTAATAATTTTCTAATAAAAATATATAGATATCAACATGAAATAATAAAGTGGACCCGGGTTGACCAAAAATATATATATATAATATTATCACTATTTAGGACTATTATTTTGAAAAAATATATAAAAAAGTTATAACTAAAAACCCGAGTCACTTCTTAGTATTGTATCAACTAACCATTATGATACTCCTATGTAATAAAATTTTCTTACTATATACAATGTAATCAATTACACACTAGGTTTACACATCCACCTAGAGCCACATGCAGTGTGTGGTTTTAAAATATAGTTAGAGACCATCAATGGGGACCCTAGTATATTCCTAAATATATTTAGTGGTTGTAAGTATGAGAAAATATATATAGATATGAAATTAAATATGCACCCAATCAAGTCATATTGTTATATGATAACTAGCCCAAAATAATACCCGAACCCAAATACTTTGTCTAATGTTTACAATCACGTTTATCATAGTCTTAAAGGATTTGAGGACACAACTTATCTGAGTTAGCTTCTCATAAAAGGTCTACATAAGAGTAATAACCAAACTTATATAGTTCTAGGGAAACTAATTTCTTCTAAGAAAGTTATATCATATATAGTCTTCAAAATATAAGCATTTGGGGGTTATATTGTAAAAAAGTTACACCCCAATAATCCATGAGAATTTGTTAAGTGGATCATAACATTATGATACCCCTATATTCTCTAACTCTCAATTGCATGGGAAAATTTACCCCAAATATTAAATAATAAAAACCAATTTGGATAAAATAAAACAAGGGATGAGATACATATCCCAATACCTATCTACAATCAAGTAATAAATCCTCATCTGGATCTTTTATAAAATAAAACACCCAAACAAAAAATCACGACCCTAACTACTAATCTCAATAATCCCCAAAATGGAATACCAATACAATTATAATAGATTAATAACCATAAAACATACACTTTTGGATGTATATAATAACCCTAAATCACTGATCATATCAAGTTAAAAAAACTCCACATTGATCATATAATAAAATCCACCCCATATAATTCACAAAACCTTCCTCAGGAGCTTTTTACATCCTCAACCGCATGAAAATTCTCTAGGATATTTTTACATCCTCAAAATGAAAAAGGGTATCTTCCTCATGAAATGTTCCAATGACATTTTAAAATTATTTTCATCAATTTTAACATCCTTATAAGATTCCTATGATTTACTAATGTTATAAACTATTGATATCATCCACCATCTTTCTCTGGATGGATTATGGTCATTTTTACTGCGGAAAGTATAAATTTTTTATGCTAGTTCTTCTAACATGGATAGATATTAATTAGTAATACATGTTGATTGTGTTTTACAATTTATTCATATTATTAATGAATTGGGATTATTAAGTGATGGGTGTAGCACAAAATTTCATAGCCCCTTAATGCCCTGGTATGTCTCATGTGAAAAAAGGTTGGGTATTTAGAATATATCTTACCCATTTATATAAGATATCTTGCCATAAGGCCCTGAAGGTATGTTTTAGATGCCCCGTATTATTCATTCTATCCTTATAGAATCATTTATTAATTTCAATGTGATTATTAGAAAAGTTATGACAACCGTAAGTAAGTTACAAGATCATGCGATTACTTATGGAATTATTTGATCATCATTTATTCCTTCCATATTTTTCCTGACTTACTAATTATATGATATCATCCATTATATACATTCCATTACGAATCATATGTGCTCACCTATTTTTTTTATTTTCACCAGGGTATGAAGAATTGTTTTAAGCATGTTATTACAAAGATGAGTATTGTATGTGAAGAACATAGTAGAAGATGTTCCAGTTTGTTTCTGAACTAGTTATTTATGTATCCATGTTTCCAAAGACACTAAACCTCTACAGTTCTAAAATAGATCACAATGATATATTCCTATCAAATAATGTAATATTTATGTATTATATTTTTGGAACATATCAGTTTGTATCAAAGAAATATTTAGTTATATTTTTAAATTAGGATGAGAATTTCTTTGAAACCCCTTCAGATAAGCCTAAGAATAAAAGACTACACTAGGTTATTGTAAATAAAGAAGTGTGGTTTTTGTATAAAATTCATCATAGTCTTAATACTAACAAGTATATGCGGTTTTTTAATAGATACTTATAGGGGTAACTACTCTAAAAAGATGATATTAGAAATTAACTCAATATTCACTAGTGCATGTTGAGTGGGCCTACAACTACACACCAGGATAAAAAATACCATGGGATATACATAGGTTAATTAAATATTTTTAAGAATCATTATGATGGATTTGAATAGACAATGACCATGGATGACCAAGGTTTAATATATGGTTTCATAGAGTAAAAATAATGTTTCATGATTTAGACATATAATGAATGTTTTTTCATGACTATATGGTCTCTCGCTAATCTTATTGTTGCTAAAACAATTTTTTTTGGTCTTGAATGGATAAAAAAGAAGGAATCATGTTAATGCTAATTGTAGTAGAAAATGAAAGGAGTTTCCCCATGAGAGACATAATGAAATAAAATATAGAATGGGAACGATTGTGATTATTTCTAACCATAAATATCATTATATAATTAATAACAGAAACTTCTATGAGTTTTCTAACAATCCTAATAAGATAAAAATAGAGTTTCATAATAGTTCAGTTAATGAAGAAAATAGAGGGAAGAAGATTCATCTTTTAATATGTCTTCTATGTCATAAGAAGTACATAGGGAAATGTATCAAAGGAATTTGATGATGTTTTTGGTGTAGAAAAGAGGGGAATAGAGAAAATATACTCACAAATAAAATAAAGAGTTAAATGGAGTGAAATAAATTACATTTATTGGTACCTTTTATATTAAAATTTCTTATGTGTGGGGTACATGGAAATTATCTGATTCAATAACCTAATACAAGGGTTAACTCATAGAATATGGAAGGGCCTATAATATATCGATCAATTAGAAAAATTATTGAAGTGTTTATATATTAGGATTTGAGAATTATGTAGTAGATGTGATTTATCAATGATATTCCAGTTAAAAAAATAAAAAAACATATCATGCTTTTTTATAGTTGTTTTATTTATCTATTTTCAAATATGTATAATTAATGGAACCGATAACATATATTAGTGATTTTGTGGTAAGTTGATATTTAATTGAAAGTATATGATTAAAGGATAGATAACCCTTAATATGTTTGTGATGTTGAGATAATAATATTTAGTTTGGATAAAGATATGATTGATATTGATCAAGTAAGTTAGATAGTATTAATGGACTTATAATTGATTAGAGATTCAACGATAAAGTGGTTTATGTTATCTTTGTTAAAGGTTACTACATTTTTGGATTTATTTAATATATTAAATAGTATATGATTTTATTTAAAGAATAATGAGAGAGTTAATTATTGTAATCATTAACATTTTCATCGTGGTTTTATGGTGATTCAAGTTATTTTTCAAAAGGATTTGAATGATTTATGAGAATATATAATCCTGATATTCATGTGTTTAGTATGTGAAAATATGAGCTACTTTATCTTCTTTCTCTATTAAACATCTGATTATTTTTTAAAGTTAGAAAACTTATTAAAATTTTGTGCATTGAATTTGGTTAAAAGTATTTTGGAGGAGTCCTAAGGTTAAATACTAATGAAATGATTTGAGTTAATATATTTGTGTTATTGTTTTTATTATAAGGATTAATGTATTATTTCATCATATTATAATTTATCCATATTGGGTAACCAATGAAAACCATTTTTGTTTTGGTAAATATGGAGAGATATTTGGAAACAATCTTCATTATATTATGGATATTATGGTCCATCAAATGTTATTTTTTGTGCTTCAATCATGAAAATATTATCTTAAGTATTCATTTTTTTGAGTAATAAATGAAGTGGAAATTAATCAAAATACAACCAAAGGATGAAATTGTTATTTTGAAATTGAAAGAAATCAAGTGGGTATATTTTCTCATGCTCTCTATCCTTATAGTAAATTAATCCATCAACTTTAGGAAAATGATATTTAAATGAAAATTTATTATTTTACCTGCATTTATGATTAATTGTTTGTCTCTTAACCCCACACTTATGTATGGTTTTTTTGGTCCTTAAACTTCTCATGACCTTATTCTCTATTATTAATTGTGATTAATTAGACATCCTTTTCTCATCCATATCCATAATTTCACTTCTCATAAATGTTCCGCTTAATTGGTAAACTAATTATGTTTTTTTCAAGTAGCCATTATTATTTTTACATTTCATTTTCAAGTGAAGTATTATTATACCTTTTTATGATATGGGTTTTAAACAAAAGTATTTTAAAATATTGAACCTCTGATAAACAAGAAAAATTTGTGAGACTACAATTTATTTAGGTGGAGTATAGAATATAACACCCTAGAATTACAATAGAATAAAATTTTATTAAATATAACATGTGGATTGAAAAAATGATTTTATTTTAGAATTCATGAAAACATGAGTTTATATAGTTTTACATGCAACAATGTGTTTCTTCGATAACTTGTGTAACATGAAAGACTGAGTTTTACCGAACACCAATATACCATTAATATTTTTATTTAATATGATAGTTGTAACCTATCCATTGGAATTTAGGGTATTAATATTATTGAATTAATTCCAATAATGTATATTTTACACACATTTATTGGTCATTAATTTATTACAAATAATAATCATCATCATTTTAAATAAAAATAAATTTTTTCTAAGCAAGTGTATTTTCCTAAAAGATGGTTTAGTCGTGCATAGAACACAAAATTTAAAATTATATTTTACCAATTTTAGAAAATTTATGTCAAAAAAGAATCTTTATTTTGGAAACCAGAATATTTAAATTATATTAGGGTAAATTTTTAGCTTTTTTGAAAATATTTCATTTTCTGATGAATAGCGAAAAATATTGAATTTTAATAGAAAATTTAAAATTTTTAAATAATTTATATTGGTAAACTATATTATTAACTAAGTTTAAATTAAAATTGTTTAAATTTAATATCAATTAATAAAATTTAGGTCATTTTAATAAATTTTATATTCTATTTTATGTATGGACTTTGTAAACATTGGAACATTTTAACTTTAAAAACGCAATTTCTTGTCATGTTCAAAGGATTAATTTTAAATAAAAATTTTCAACATTTTTGAATTGAAATTATAAATTTTTCAATATTTGTAATCATAATAACATATAAGTTATAAAAAGTCCAACTTAATTTTTCCCCAAAGCTATTAGTAAAAATAGTAAAAATTAATTACAGTGATTAAGGTAAAAACGAGTTTACCAAGGGATTAACCACTAAACTTAAGGGTACAAATGTCTGATAAAGTTATAAAAAACAATTTTATGGACATATTTCAACCTTATAACTTATATTATCAATACTATACAATTAATGGGTCCTTTTGACGTGAAAAAAACTTTCTTGTAATTAACTCTTTCAAAACAACTACAAGTGTGCCACTCACCCCACTTATAAAAGGCCACCCCTCTCCTCTTCTCTTCACACATTCAGAACCAATTTTTTAGCCAATAAATTATAAAATAAATTCAAAAATTACATAATCCCATCCTATAACCCTTATTGTGGGTATAAATACAACCTAAGAAGGCTTTAGTGCAAACCTAAGTCGGATACCCAAAGAATACATAATGTTCTTTAACGAGCTTCTTTATTTTACTTATTTATAAAACTCCTTAAATTTTTATTATAAGATTATTATTATATTATAAACATAATATCTACAATATACTGGTATGTTATAATAATTCCATGAATTAAAAACATCTCCATTTCCATCAATTGGATTCTGAAATCATCGTTCATGTGTACGGTGGACTACCACCTCATAAACCGATGTCGTTAATTTTTCTATTTTGACCTCTCAAGGTTGGGTGTGATGATGGATATAAAGTATATTTATATATGATATATATAATATATTTATACATCTATAGACACTATAACACTCACACACATATATATATATTTATCTTCCATTCCATAGGAGAGATGATAACATCACTTATGTGTATGATGAACTACTGCCTCACGAAGCGTTGTGATTCATCTTTCCCAAACACTTCCCATGGAAGTTTATAAAGATTAAGTTAATGAATATATTAGATATAATTAAAAAAATATGATATTCATTAAATATTTAAAATTATTTAAAGATAATATAAACCATTTTATTTCTTTTCATTTCACTCACATAAAGAAGATAACATCATTCATGTACATGTGGACTACCACCTTCACGAAGCGTTGTGACACTATTTTAATAACAAAAAAATGGATGAAATATATAAATATATAATATAGTATTAATGATATTATTTCCATTATTTAATGTTAAAATATTACTTTCCTCCTTTATATAATGATGATTTATAAATGGAAATGTTACTCATGCATATGTACGACCAACTGTCTCCATGATCATAACATACTTCATTTTTCATAAACATAATTAATTATTGGTTTTAAAAGAAAAATGTATTTAAAAATATGATAATTATGTAATTTTATTATTATGGATATTATATAACTATATAATATGAACAAGAATTGGGACATTCATAAAAAAACTGGCATGAGAAAACAAGATAATTAACAACCGAAACAATAAAAATAATGAAAGATTATTAATGAATAGGTAATAAGATGTTATATAAGTATCATATATGATATAATGGATATTAATATGGTCATTTAATAATTTCATAATTTTTTTAAAACAATTATAAATGAGGTTAAATCATGTTCAAACAAAAGGAAACACGAGGTAAGGGTTTCTTGTCTCACTTTGCTTTCATGAGACATATGCCATATTCACCACTTATTTATTTTGTGTGGTTTATATACTTACCATTTTTTATAATATATCATTATTTAATTTATCATCATGAGATTTAATGTTTCATTTTAAATTATTTATTTTATGGCGATTTCAATTCAAAATTAACCAAAGTGGTTAGAGTTTAATTCACAATCTAACTATTATTAGAGATGGTTTATGTTTACACCTACCATGAATGAATTATTTAGTATTTAAATCTTAAAATAGATATATTTTATTATTATCAAGTTATTAATGATATTTTAAAGTAATAATACCATTTTCCCACTCATTTGTACTTAAAATAATTGAGAAAATAGTTTTAAGAGAACCTGACTTCATTTCTCTCTTTATTTGTATATATGTTTTCTTTCAAAACCATGTTTTCTAAAAATGTTATCAAATTTTTTTTAACCTTTTAAAATTTATATATTAAATATTTTTTCCCATTTTAATTTTCCCATGTTTTTTGAAAGCAATTTTATTTTCATTTTCTAATCAAGGAATTTTTCTAACATTATTACAGTTAAAAAGGAACGCTCCTTTTAACTAGTACGACGTATAAAAAATTACCTACCAACATAACCATCAGTTATTTAAAGATTACTTTTAAAATTTATAGGGTTATTTTTAAATTAAATTATTTCCTTATATCATATAAATACTTTGTTTCTTTCAAATAACCAAATTCACAAAAAGTTTTATGTTTTAAAAATTGATTTTTAAAATGAAAAGGATATTCTCCTCAATAATAATTTTAATGATATTTTTATGGTTTTTCTATTCATAAATGAAATAAACCATTACAATTACTAAAGTGTGTTTATATTGTAATTATATCATCCTTATTATTTCCCTAGATGGTTTATGATCTGTTTAATTAAGGATATACTATTTTGATACCATTCACTTTGCTCTGAATGGTTTATGATTATATTTATTTATTAGAGAAGATATTTACATTTAATATGATAATTTTTAATACAAATGATTATATTGAGTATGTTTTACTGATTTCAGAATTATAATGCATTGTATATTATATGTGAAGCAAGGGGCCCACTATAGCCCCTCTATGCATCGATATGTATCATGAGATAAACTAGATATGGTTTTGGATGAGGCATTACCCATTTATTAGATGTATTGGAATGAATCCACAGTATTATTAGATGTACTGGAATGAATCCTAAATGGTATTATATTTCTTGGAATGAATCCTCAAAGATCTGTTTTAGATATCCATGTTTATAAATTCCATCGTTATGAATTAAAATACTGATATTCCATGTGATTATTCAATTGGTTAAAACATCCATGGTTATGGTTCATACTCATGTTATTATTTATATAGAATTATTTTATCATCTTTTATTATATCTTTATTTTGATAAAGTTATTAATTAAATTACATGTGTTTCAGTTAATTACCTTTATATCTTGATTATTCCTTATTTATTCATAGCTTATGTTGTACACTTACCCTTATTAAGCATCTAAGATGACCCATTTATTATGTTATATTTCCCCCAGATATGAAGAAGTATTTTGTGATTTATATTAAGGGATATTTTTAGGGGAATAATGGAATTATCAAAAAAACTCATTGTGTATTTTTTGTTTTAAAATGTAATGTAAATTTCAATTATGTGTCTAGTTTAACAAGAATACTAAACAATTTGGTACTTTGGGATGTGATTCCATATATGTCATGTGAATTTAATGATTTAAAAGACCACATACAGGATACTAGGGTCAAGGTTTCTATAGAGAATCTGACACCCTTAGAATTTAGTTTAAAAGATGAAAAATTGATATTTATATGAATTATGATATATTATAGAAATATAATTACTTTAATGTGACCATTATAAAATAGATTTTAAATTATAAGGTATGAATATTATTAAACACATTATGAAATATATATATAATGGTCCTAATCCATCCAAATTTACTGACTAATTCTTATGAAATAAACACTAAAATTCTACTAAATCCATTTCAGGCTTCAAAATGACTTTTTCTTCAAAAATGGTTTTTATTTTTTATTGGGAGAAAGTATTATAATAAATTTATGAAAATAATATTAATTATATTTTATAATAGTATATTATTTTTGAAATAATCATATTATAATTATCTTATGGTGAATGTTTTGGAATTTTTTGAAAAGTTTAATTTTTCATTGAATAGTGAAAAAAACCAATTATATAGAAAACTATATTTCCCATTAAAGTATTTAAAAAGTCTCAATTTTTAATTGATTTTAAAATTAAATTATTTACTTTTTGATTAATAAAATCCAATTAATTTCCTTAAAATCAACATTATTCTTAATTTCAGAACAAAAATATTTTTATACTTAAAAATGTATTTTTTATGAAAACCATTGTTCATCTAGTTTTTCGGGTTTGTGTCAAAAGTAATTTCTTCAACCTATAGGATTTTACTTTGACAAAAGTTCTTCCATATATAGAATTATAATTTTAAATTTAGGTAAATAGGTCAAATTTTTTTCCTTAATTAATAATAAATATGTTAAAAATCTTGTCATCATAGTGAGATTAAATTGGGTAGAGTGAGTTTAAAACTATGGTATAAGGTTTTGAAATCATCCAAAAAACTTTTTATATTTCATTTTATCTGTATAATTTGACCACCACATTTAAATCTTCAGAAATATGGCATTTTGGTTCCATCGGTATTTGATAAAGGCCATAGTTATATTTTAAGAAATGGAAAATTCCAAAAAAATGTCTCTTTTTTACTTTTAATATCTATAACATTTTTCAATAGGGATAAAAAAGGTGTGAATAGTAAAAAAATATTATTTTGAAGATTTATAAATTTTTATGGTAATTTATTTCAATTTTTTTGAAGGAAATAATTACCTTAAATTCTAACGCCACATCGACACCGTGCATGTGCAAAAAGTAGAAAAATAAAATAAACAATTTTAAAAATATTACATGTAATATAATATGGATGATTTATTTTGTTACAAGAATATTTTAGATACATATAATTTATTATTGATGTTTTAAATTTTTTTATTCAAATTATATTTATATATTATTGTATTTAAAGTCAAACTACGTAAGTAATCACAAAAATGAAATTAATGGTGTGTTATGTAAATTAATATTTTAATAAAGGATTTAATGCTTATGAAAATGAAATATTCATCCAAGTTAATGGGATATGGTATATGATATAAACCGTTATGAATTTATGGGTCACCTATTCTTTTATAATAACATTCTTAATCCCTAATGACTAAAAAACATTCATATCATAGTATCATCAAAATGGTTAATGGGGGAGGGGTGAAATGAAGAAGTCTAGTTTAAAATATTACCTAATTTTTTTTAAATATTACTGGATTAGTGTTTTAATTTTTTTTATAATCCTATATCCAAAATATATCAATTTGGACCCCTAAACATGATAATTAATTTATATTAATTTGTAATATTAAGAAATTCTACGGGTTCCCCTCTCCTCTCTAATTTAAAGTCACCACCTATCCTCTCTTCATCACACTCCATAAGACACCTATTTGAAAAAACATCTAAAAAATATTCTTAACTTATTTATTTACATTTTGGAGGTGTTTTTATTCTTAAAAACATCCTTATAGTGCTCAAGGAGAGATCTAATGAAGGTCTTCAAAAGAGGGGTAATCGTTTTAACCAACCATTTTCATTTTACTTATTCTTTTTCTACCTACTCCATTTTTTCATGAAAAATATGAATATAGTAACATAAGTATCTACCATATATTAAGATGTTATTATTTTAATATAATAACCTTAGTAACCTCATTTTTCCTTAAAATGAGAAATGAAAATATTGCTCGTACATACCTATGGATTATCACCTCCATGAAGTGATATGATTAATTTTCTATTACTTCCTCACATGGATATTTATATTGGTGTATTTGATAAATATATTTGATAAATATGGTATTTTTTAATTTTAATTATCATTTACCTTTATTTTTTTCTATCCATCAAGATGTGGAAACACCGATTGTGTGTATGTGCGGTGTACAATCTCTTTAGAGTGATTTATTTTATTTTTCAACACAGATTAATATGAATGACTATGAAAGTATTTATAATAATTAAATATAATAATTATTACATAATTATTATTCTCTATATGATAAAACAATGATTAATGTAAAATGTTTAGAACTATCAAAATGAAACCTTCCAGAAAAATGAAATAATTAACACCTAGAAATGACGATTTTAATAAATAATTATTAATAAATGGGTGTTTAAATATTTTAAGTGGCTTATATATGATATTACAAGTATTTATGTTATTTTGGAATAAATTTATAATAAATTTATAGTTATTATACAAGATTTTAAAGGAAATTAAGAAGCATGTTGTACATGAGGTAAGGGTTTCACATAAAAGATTTATTTCTATGATACATATACCATATTCACTACTTATTTCATTTATGGGGGGTATATAATGATTATGAATTCATATTATAATTATTTCCATGAAAAAATTGTAATTTATAAACCCATATAAGTTTCTCCCTCTCATGATGTATTTTATTCAAAGATTACCAAAGCTCTAAGGATTCATTACTCAATATTGTCTCATTGAAACATGTTTGATGTTACATGACTATTTATATTGAAGAGGTATATATAATACCATATTGGAATGTTATATCATGAATAATTGTTAATTCATAACATTTAAGCTTATAGTTGATATTATCTTCTCCAAGGTTTTTTTATTTAAAGGTTACCAAATTGGTAATGGTTTACCATCTCAAATTTACTTCTTTGGGACAAATGATATGTTATTCACATATCTTATTTTACAAGGTTAATCTACTACCAATTTGATATATTGTTTCATGAATATACTTATTTTCATGGTATTTAAATTTTCATTTTATGTTTTTACTTCCATGGGAATTATGACTGAAAATTTACCAAAGCACTAAGAGATTTATGTTTCAATCTCATATTTAATCATGATTTTTTAAGATTGAATTTACATTGAGGGAAATACTATGGTTCTTATCTAATAAAAACATTTAATTTTACTCTCCTATAATTTTTTATGGAGATTACATGTTTTAATTTCATTTTTATATCTTTATGTACTCAATATATCGAAGAAATATTTTTAAATAAACCGACTTTATTTTAATCTTCGATTGGGAAAAATTTTCTTCCATGTCTATATTTTCTTTAAATTGTTTTAAAAAATGTATTTAATATTTTAATAAAACTATTTAAATTCATTTTCATACATGTTTTACTTTTTATGAAAAGGTTTAAAAGGAACATTCTTTTCATTTTTGGAATGAGGTAGTTTTTATAAAAGGTGTGAACATAATTATTTTTTAATGTTTAAAAAAAAACAAAGTTTCCTACAATAATAAATATTATTTTCATTGAAGATTACTTTAAAAGTTTCCATGATTCTATTCAAATAATTTTTTTCCCAGTATTTTGGAAATTTTTTGTTTTGAAAAGTATTATTTCAAAATGAAAAGGGTATTTTCCTCAAAAAATGTTCTAGAAATGTTTTAAAATTATTTTCATTTATATCATCATATTTTTATGATTTTTATTATTTAATATGGTTATTAAATTTTTTTTAAAAGGTAAAAGGATCTTTTTTTAATAAAAAGAAGGGTGGGAGAGAAAGAGAGGATTACACAAGTCTGAAGTAGGGGATTTTACAGGCATCCCTAGTATAGATGGGTATGAGATCAGAGGGGAGGTCATCCATCCAAATAAACTCATGGCTAACACCAGTATTTACAAGTGTGTCATCAATACGTTTGGCTTCCCGATATATGTGTGTGGCGATGAAGTTGAGGCCAACCATAGAGTTCAAGCAATCTGTCCATCGGGAAGTAAGAGGCCAAGCGAGCTGAGTGGTGTCGTTCTAGATTGCTTGGATGATTGTCGTAGAATCACTCTCAATCCATTTATTGTTCTAGTTGTGAATTCTAACAAAATATATGGCATGTATAACACTCATTATCTCAGCTTCAAGAGAAGTAGATAGGCCGCATGATCCATAGAAACATCCAAGAACCTGGTCCATGTGATTTCTGAAAATAGCACCATATCTTGTTGGTCCCGGATTGCCTTTAGAAGTGCCATCCACATTAATTTTGATCCAACCTGGAGGAGGGGGGGTCCATAAAACTTCAATGGTAGAATGGGGACGATGGTAATTCCCCTTGACCCCGACACGCCTGAGAATTTCAAAGTCTCTGACCGAAGAACTGCAAGTGTCTTTTTGGATTGAAGCCACTTCTTGAATGGCTATTAAAATTTCCGTTTTACCTACAATGATTTTGAAAGAATTAGTACGAAAAATCAAATCATTTATGCCATACCAGATGATGTCACGAAGTTCTGCAATAGCTGTGAGCCAAAGGTTTTTGATTTTCTTAGAGGTAGTCCACTCTGTGTATTTTTTAATATGCATGTTAATGTTGTCAAAAGAAATCCACCTACACTCAAACATGTTAAGAATATAGTGCTAAAGGGCTGAAGTAGTATCACATGAGAGAAAAATATGGTTAATGTCTTCCCTATGTTGATTGCACATATGAAATTTGGAGCAGATGGAAATCCCAGCTTTTTGCAAACAATTATCAGTGGATATTTTATGATGAGCAATGCGCCAGATAAAAGTAAATCTAGAAGGTTTGATCCAGGATTTATTAAAGTTAGCAACCCAGGTGTAGTGGCTATCAAAATTATGGAAATGGTGTTTATAAAAATCTTTGGAGTTCAATACCCCATTATGAGCAGGTTCCCAAAGAATGCAATCCTTAGTGCAAATATAGTGGTAATTGTCTACAATTTGGGATATATTCTCGAGAAGGGAAATTTTTGAGGATGTATTGATAGGTTTAATAATATCTTGGAGATTCGGAGGGTCATAGTTATTTTCTAACATTGAGATCAAGGGATCACCAGTCCAATTATCAAGCCCAAATTTTAGTTTAGATTCCTTGTTGGCCATCCATCTAGAATTGGCCATGATGGAGATGAAAGAGCTTTTGATGGAGGGCCATATAGATGATTTTAGTGAAAAAGAGTAATTGATTTTGAGTTTTTCCAGGAAGCGCTCCCTTAGGAAATCCATAGAGGTAGAGGTATTATGAATGATGTTCCAAGTAAGTCTAGCTTGAAGAGCCTTGTTGAATTTAGAAATGTTCCTGATGCTAATCCCCCCTTTGTCAACCGGTTTGCAACAAGTGGTCTAAGGAATGGTTACAATATTTCTCTCTGAAATGTTCCCAGTCCAAACAAAGTTTTTAATAGCAGTATTAATGCGATTTAAAAGACTTTTAGGCCATTTATAAACCATCATAGAGTAGACTAGTTTTGAAACGATCATAGATTTGACTAAATAGATCCTTCCAGCCATAGAAAGGGTCTTACCTTTCCAGGAGGATAGGTGACGAAGGGTCTTATCCACATTGTGGGAGAAATGATTGGACTTAGGCCTACCACAGAAAATAGGCACTCCAAGGTATGAAAAGGGAAAAGAGCCCTATTTGATGCTTAGAATATTAGAAATGTAAGTTTTCCTGTCCATGGGGAACTCTTCACTAAAAAGGCTGGAGGATTTATTCCAGTTAATGTGCTGGCTGAAAATTTCTTGGTAGTGTAAAAGAATATCTTTAAGATTAATAATATTCCTTTTGTCACCCTAGGTAAAAAGAATAATTTCATCTTCATAAAGGAGATGTGTGGGAGCATTAACATTCCTAGAGGCTACAATGGATTTAAGAGATCGTTTATTAGCCTCTAGGTATATGAGCCTACTCAAATAGTCTTCCACAATGGAAAAAAGAATCGCAGAGAGAGGGTCCCCTTTCCTGACACCTTTGCTGCACTTAAATTAACCTCTAGGAGAACCATTTAAAAGAAAGGAAATGTGAGCCGAGTTCAATTAAACCTTTATTCTATTTATAAAAATATTATTGAAGCTGAAGTGTAAAAGAACTTTGTATATAAAGTTCCAATCAATGGTATCAAAGGCTTTTGTGATATCCATCTTAATAGCTACATTTCCACCACTACATTTTTTTATTAAGAAGATTTGTGATTTCAGAGGCAGGGAAAATGCAATCTTGTATAGATCCTCTTTTTATGAAGCTAAATTGATTTTAGGAGATTATTTTATTACAGATCGAGTTCATTCGGTTAGATATTAGTTTAGTGATGATTTTAAATAAAGAATTGATGAGAGAAATAGGTCTGATGTTTTGAATCTCATCCACATTATCAAATTTGGGAATTAGCACTAGGAATTGAGAATTTAGACCATGTAGAAGAATGCCTTTGGAGAAGAATGTTTTGACCAAACACCAGACGTATTTCTACAAGATATCCCAATGTTGTTGATAGAAGCCATTTTTAAAATCGTCGGGTCCAGGAGCTCTATCTGGGTTACGGCTGAAAATAGTGTCTTTAATTTCATGGTCAAAGGGTATGCTGTTAAGCATAAAGTTTTATTCCTCAGTAACAAGATTGGGGATGATATTAGGTCTTAAATCTTTATCAATATTATCCCCATTGAAGATATCCTGGAAGTGAGAGATAAGGAAGTTGGCTATGTCTTCCCCATTTTCCATAATTTTATTTCCCTTTCTAAGGAAGGATAGGGGTTTATAGGATTTTATGATCCTATGAAGAGTATTATAGAATTTGGTGTTTCTGTCCCCATCATTGAGCCGATTAGCTTTAAAAATTAGTTTCTTAAGATTATCTTTGAGATTGAGTAAGGAAATGAGCTTAGAAGAGATATTGATTTCATGTTGTGATTTTTGATCAAATCTTGAAGAAGCGTTGTCAATTTGAAGTCGATTCAGATCAGCTTCCAGAAGATTTATGTTGTCATCAATTTCCGAAGATTTGGTTTTGCACCAGCTTTTGAGGGTTTGTTTTAAAATTTTATGCTTCATCAGGCAAGAAAAGGAGTCAGTTTGTCCCAACATCTTTTCCCAAGTGTTCTGAATAACTTTGGTGCATTCAGGATTAGAGGACCAAACGTTGTTATATTTGAAAGGGTCCCTTGTGATTCTCTTATGTAAAGAGAAGGAGAGGAGAATGGGGTGATGATCGGAGGCAATTCTCGCCAAAGTAATACTAGATATGTTATCCCATTTGTCAAGGGAAAGTGAGTTGGAGAAGGATCTATCTAGTTTTCTAGAAACACTTATGTTGTAATGTTTTCTATACCATATAAATTTAGAACCTAAACGATTAACCTCTATAAGGTTGTTATGTTTAATACAGGCCTTAAATTCCCGAGTGGAAATAGAGGTAGGGGTGGGTCCAAGTTTTTCACTGGATGATAGGATAGCATTGAAGTCACATGTGATAAACCACAGATGACTAATATTGTCATTGAGTTGTGAGATATCCTTCCAATGTTCTCTCCTTGCTTGGTACCTGTTACTGGCATAGACAAATGTAGAAGAAACCTGCGTGTTATCAAAGATAAAATTGAAAGTAATAGCTTGACTAGAATAGGAATGTAACGTAACATTCTGTAAGGATAAATGAGAAAGGATCCATAGAGATTCAGTATGTGTGACATTGTTACAGGCTCCAAGGAATGAGTACCCATAAAGGATTTGATGTGATCGAGAATTAAAGTTTATTTTGGGTTCAGCAATGGCAATAATTTTAGGAGAGTGTGTGCTGATAAATCATTTAAGAACATTTAAGAGTGTCAAGGTTGGCAATGCCTTGACAATTCCAGAATAATGTATTCATTTAGACTTTTTTTTGGTGGGGCTGTCCCCTCTCTTTTTGGAGGCTGAGGTTATAGACCTGGTAGCCATTCAAGAAGGATGGTCTTTTTCAGAATTGTCATGCTCGGTATGTGCAGAATTTTGCATGGGTAGTGTGGGGATAGGGACATTGGGAGTTATATCCTGGGTTTGTGAAGGAAGATTGGTAGAAAAGGGGGCCTATTTAAAAATAGTTTCCTTTGTGCAAGCAGATTCATCAATCTGTTTTTGTGTAACAACATTTCATGATAAAGGGTTTTTAACAATACAAACAGGTCCCTTTGTGTGGGCAGCTTCAACAGACTGTTTTTTTGTCTGAGAATCAGTTGGATGGGTAGAAATGGTGTTGGTTGAATCTGTTTGTGTAGATAAGTCATTGTTGTCCATCTTTCCAAATGTTTCCTGGATGGGAGCAGTAGATGTCGCCATCTTCTTCTTTAATTCATCTTGCTCTGTAGAGGTTTTTAAGGTAGTAGGCTTATCATCTTTCTGGAAACTAGTGTTGGAACATGCGGAGGATAGTAAAGCTTCTTTATAGTTAGGTTCTTCCACTGTTTATTTGACAAAAATTTCGGTATGTGACTGTATATCAGGGGCCTTGTATTTGGAATGTGTGTGAGTGGGATTATTATCGATGCTCATACCGTCATGAGTGGAACATGTAATGGGTCTAACAGACGTTGAAGGACCTGTAGTTGTAGGGACAGTAGAGGTGTTTTCAAATGTAAAATTTCCAGGTTCAGTGTCATCCAGCGGATGGGTGAGGATGTCAATGACATCTTCTTCAATTTGCTTCTTATGAATTTGAAGTAGGATTTCTAAATCCTGTTCATCAGTAAGGTCATCCCAGGAATTGTTTTGAATTGGGTCAAGGCAAGCAAAGGGGTTATTTTTAGCAACCCATACTTCATCCTTTTTCTTGGGTGGGTATGATTTGGTGCCAAATTGATCCTTGCCTCTTCTATTTCTCCTAACTTCGTTCTACCCAGAGGTATTAGGTTGTGTAGGCTGGTTATGCACTCTCCTACATTGATGTATAGAATGACCCACTATCTTGCACAATTCACAATATTTAGGAAGTCGCTCATATTCAAATTTTACCACAGTTCTGTGGTCTTGAGCAGTCAAAACTAGGGTTTTTGTAGGTTGATGTTCTAGGTTAATGTCAATTAACACCCTAGCATATATACCCAGGTCACCATTAAGTGTTCATTGATCGATTTTCAGTGGAGTTCCGATACAAACAGTAATGTCATTAAGTATTTTAGGGTGCCAAAAAAACAAATTTAAATCAAAGAACCTAACCCATACCTGAGCATTGCTCTTCTTCTGTGAATTAGGATTAAAGGAAAAATCCCATTCAGATAGCCTTAAAAATCCTGGTCTAAGATTGAGATTTCCCATTTTCTAGGAAAATTCAAGATCAGATTGGGAGGAAAAACTCATATGGAAGAAGCCTTTTCCTAGTGGAACCAATGTCCATCTATAAAACCCCAGCAAGCAGATAATCTATCTTTTAAATCCTCATAAGACCAAGGAGAGTCACCTTTTAAATAAGCAATTCAGCCCAACACAGAGAACTTATATAGCTGTGTGCGCTGTTGAACTACTATTGGGTCCGCTTCAACATGGAAGCTTCCATCAGTTATTTTTTTGATTATGTTTGAATTCAACGCAGGGGGTTTCAAGGAATCAGTACCTGTAAGCTCTTCAATAAAATATATGCTTTTTCCCTTCACGTTGGCGGTTTGCTGGAGTTCATCACTTTCCCAATGATTCGATTCGAAAGTGTGAATCTCTCGGAGGATATTATAAGCCTCCATTGCAAGCGATGGAGTAGAAAGGGTGAAGGATCAGAGATGAAATGAAGATCTAGGGCTTGCGAATCACGTTTTTGAGCAGTTGGGGGAGACCGCAGGCCGAGAACATCGGGGGTTCATCGCGTCTCTCATTATTAATTATTAATTCATGTTGATTAAGTTATATTTTATATTCATAGGATAAATGTATTAGAATTATTAAGTTATAGGTGGGGCCGAGAATCTCATAGCCCCTTCATGTATCAGTAGGTATCATAAGAAAAAATGAGTTTTTATTTTGGAATATTTCTTACCCATTTATATAAGATATCTTGGAATGAGGCCATGATAGTATGTTTAAAATGTCCTAAAATATCAATTCCATCATTACAGAACACGTCAATCATTTCACTGTGATTATTTGAATTGTTTTAATATCCATGGATACGTTTTAATTTCATTAAATTATTTATATGAAATTATTTGATCATTATTTATTTCCTCTATATTATTCATTATATATTTATTTTATGTTATCTTCCACTGTATGAATTTCCTTACTGAGCATATGAGCTCACCCCATTCTTATGTTTTCTACTCCCCAAAATATAATGAATGGTTTTAAGTATTATATTCCTAATAAGGGTATTAGATATAAAGAACCCATTAGGAAATGATGTTAGGACCCAGATGATGAGGAAGGTATTATTTTCAAGTGTTTTATTTTTCAATTAAGGAATGTTTTTTGAAGAAATAAAATTTAATCACTTTATCTTTAGTGGAAATCATACTGATGGATATTTTGAAAAATAATCGGACTCACCTCTGGTATGATATGGTAATATATTGTATTAAGGAATTGATCATTATCTAGAATGAGAGATTCAGCTGCATGGAGAATGTAACTAGATAAAAGTAAATGGTTATAAGATTCAATATGAATTTGATTTGAAATAAGTAGTTTTTTTATGGAGAATAAAATTCCTTATGATTTTGATAGAATAAATGTGAGGACGATTTTTTGTTTTGTATTTCACATAAATCGTAATTTGGTTGGAGAACTTATGATGCAAGCTTGATGAAAGAAAAGGGTAAATAGGTGTTCCCAATCATACGAAGATTTACCATATCTAGGTGGTACAGAAGAAAGTGATATTTCCAATTGAAAAATAATCCTACCCAGTACAATCGTATCCAGGTCATCATAATCAAAAAGATCATGCTTGTGGAAATCAGATTCAGACTAAGAAGGAATGAAAGAAGGTGTTGAAGATCGTAATCAGAATGATCATACATAGAATGATATTTTTTAGGAACTATAGTATCCGACCATCAAACGTATTGAGAGGCACGAAAACTATGTTTGCAGGAAAAGATAATGTGTTTTTAAGTGGAATCATATTTAGAAAAAAAAAGAAGCTACTTATCAGACTTTGTATACCATTGTATTACAGTTAAATTGTTTTATATTTTCAACCGAGTCAAGAGAAGAAGTGAATAAGTAAAAGTGGTTTAAAATAAAATTTTTATGAATTAATTGTCAATGGGTATCTTGGAATTCAAGAGAATGGTTTTATTCAGTATTCCGAGGGGTATCCATCTCGTCATACACTTTCTTACAATTGGTACCAATCTTTGTTTTGAATAAATATGATTCAGAAAATCAAACCCCTGAATTGAAATGGAACTAAAAATTAAAATGAAAGACTATTGAATAATTTAACATTATAGAATAATTTTTAATCTTTGAAAAGAGTTGAAAAATTCAAAATACACCTGAGATTTTAGGGGAAATTGAAATTAAGGTGAATATGATTAAGTGGGAAATTTCTTGAGATACTATCCAAAGACACTCGTGGGTTGCCTATAAAAGTCTGAAAGTACATTGTACTTTTCTAATGAATGGTGCACTATTCATGAACGACAAGCTTTGAGTTTAATATAGAGAAATAAATTTTCTTTAATCACTTGTGTTGAAGAAAATTTTGACGGATTGGAATGAAATGAGAAGAGACATGATCAAAAAGTTGTATTCAGTTAATCATCATACTCAATGTTAATCGTAATCAACCAATTACTATACTAAGATTGTCAATTGTATTCATATGATCATCTTATTAGGCTGGATAATCGGATTTAGTATTTTCATACTGAGATTTTTAGATTGAGGAAGAATCGTACTGAGTTTTAAATACTTTGATTTAAAGTGGTGTTGATTCATCTCTACCATAGTCTATAAAATTCATATTTCTTTTATTAGGTAGAATCATATCTATAATAATTATACTGAGAAGAATCGTATCGAGGAGGATCGTACTCATATTAATTGGATTGGGAAAATGTACTGGGAAAATGAGACTATTTTTCCTTCAAAACGTGCAGAAAGTTCTTACCTTCTTCTAGGTAATAAATTAAAGAAGTGTTTTTAATTGAATACATTTTTGGATTTTAAAATAAGAATAGGTTACATGAGTTGTTACAAAAACATTTTATTACACCCTTTGTACTAAGATGGTGAACACACACTACTTGAAATGTTTACATAGTGCTGCACAAGTGAAAGTGTATATCATACTCCTTGAATCATTAACAGAAGAAAAAATTTGGTTCAAGGAAATATAAAATAAAAATTATCATTGATTCACCCCTCCCCCTCTCATTGACACAATCATACTAATTAGGAACTTTAAACTGGTATCAAAGGTAGGTTTACTTCACTTCATCTTTACTGATGGATAATTTGAATTGTGTGAAAAATAAAGGTACTCTGGTCTTTGATTAAAAGAATTTTTATATCTGGAAAGATAGAATGTTGTGGTATCTTATTTCTATTGTATATGATGTTCTTGAAGCTATAACAAATGTGTTTCCTCCTATTGATTTTAAATCACCTCTTACATTTGTTGATAATAAGAATATGGGGAATGATGGAAGGGACAAGAATGTTATATTATCATCACTTTTTGAAAGTGACTTTTTAAGAGTGAATAGAGTTTCCACAACCAAAGTTATATGAGATAAATTGAGAAACATATACGGAAGTAATAAAAGGGTGAAGAAGGAAAATCTACAAATTTGGATATTGAAATATCTAGATTTGAAGATGGGTGAGCAGAAATATGTTCGGATCTTCTTTACCATAGTAAATGACATTGTGAGTATTATCATATTTCATGGTGAAAAGATAGATGATTTTATAGTTTTTGAAAATATATTGAGAATCCTTATCAAAAATTTGGATGAAAAATTTTCTTTATTCTAAGACAGAGATCCTGAAAAATTGTATCTTGATGATTCTTATAGAACTCCCATCATATATAAAATGAGAATAGAAAATTCTATGAAAAGTAAAAAAATGATATAGAAATTTCCTTCAAGGTTTCTAAGAAAGAAATATCAAATAATATTCTTATTGAAGATGAAGATAGTAATTCTGACTCCAAAACTGAGGTTTATAAAACTCTTAATGATATTTAATCCTTGGTTTTTAAAAATGTTAATATAGGTATAGGTAAATACAAAGGGAAAATTCCCTTGAAATGTTTTAAATTTGGAGGTGTTGGTCACTTTGCAGGTAATTTTCCTCAAAGAAAGAAAGAAGAAGATATTGATGAAGAAGAAACAAAGAAAATAAGATTTTAAAGAAACATGGAGATAAAGGAAAATTTAATTCCATTGTAAAAGAAATAAATATATTCAAATACAAAAGTTCAAGTTTCTTATCTAAAGATAAAGAATAAGAAGGAAATGATACTAAATCCAAAAATCAGTTAAAAATGGTATTGAAAATAATTTTATTGCAATTGTGAATGATGAATAATTATAATGTAATAGTTCTTAAGAAGAATAAACTCAAACCGAATATCATTTGAAAGAAGATTTGATATAATTTATGATAATGATCAGAAGGATTGTAATAAAAAAAAGTTAGAAGATGAATGTTCCTCAACAAGAAATCAAGAATGTTTTTCTGATAAGAAAGTTAGTCTACTAAAAGATATTTATGATTTGAATAATTGTATTAAAGAAGTGAAGAATTGTAATGAGTGTGTTGAGGTTAAATTGAAGGCAAAAGAAGAAGAGTTGGAACTTGTCCAACCAAAACTTTCAAAAGTTGAACAAAGAAATAAAATTTTTAAAAAATATATCTATGAAGTTGGTGAATGTTATTAAAAGAAGAAACCTAAGAATAATATACAAAATATTTTTTAATGGTTGAAAATAATGATGAAATTGTATCTAAAAAGAAGAAATCTAGGAAAGTTGTGTATATGACCAAGATTGACAAAGTAAAGATTTCAGAAGTTATAAAACATCCTAAGTTTGAATATGTTTTATCTGGATTTGGAAAAGTTTCAAAAACATCTGATTCTCTTAAGTTAAGAAATAATAAGAATAATCTTATCGATAATAGAATGTTTTATGGGTTATAAAAGAAAGAAAAAATAGTTGCTGAGAAACATATTAACAATTCCAACCAATATGAAAGTTTATGAGGAAAATACTTATTATATAGATATTGATGGTATTTTGGTGGATTAGGACTCATGGAAAATAAGTGTTGGTTTAACCAAAAATATTATTATTATTCCTTAGTCTATGAAAAGAAAATGTTCAGGGGGAGTCAATTCCATTAGAAGAAGAATTATAAGATGAATGTTTTGATGAAAATCGAGAAAGGTGGAGTAAAAATTGAAAATAGGTTCCAAACTTTGGAAAATATTTGTGAAAGATATGAAAAACCTATACACCTTACAAAATTATGTCCTATATTTTTTCATAAAAAAAATATTCTTAACAATTATCAGAATCAGAAGATGAAGATAGAAAAGGAAGAAGAAAATGTTCCTATTATTGAAATAGATTTGAAAGATTCAGAAGGAGAATGAATTTGGATTATTGATAGTGGGTATTCTTCTCATATTAAAGAATATGTTAAATTGTTGAATAATATGAAATTATTTAAAGAAGGCACAATAACACTGGGTAATGATGAATCCTTGAAAATAAATGGTGTTGGATCAATAATCATTGGGAAAGAAAAGGTGAAATCCGATAATGATTTGTATGGTGATGTGTTGGAACAAAATTTTCTAAGTATTTCACAATTGTGTGATAAGGGTAATGAAGTTATATTCATAAAATATGGTTTTTTTGTGAAAGTAAAGAAGATATAATGATTTTCATTTGAGGCCAATGTAAAAAAGGAAATTTATTTCATGTTGGTGAAATAAAAAACACTTGTAACCTATATATGGTTGACGAGAATTTGTTGTGGAATAAAGGATAGGACACATGTTCCAAGGAAACACGAGAGAGTTATCAATGTTAGAAAGCGTTCGAGTCAATCCTAATTTTTGAAGAATAGATTGGTGTTGCACTCTTTTTCAAAAATGAATGGTTACAAACTCAGTGTATAAGAATGTTGATATTTATTCACGATAACCCCTAGAGTTGATTCATTCCAATATTTGTGGGCTAGTGATAAAACTTTAAAAAATAGAGATAAGTACTTCATCACTTTCATTGATGATTTTACTCGCATTACTTGGGTTGTGTATATGAAAGATAAATCTGAAGGAAGGCTTATCAAGAATGTGAGTTTTCGGTGAAGAAGTTAAGAACAAACAATATCAGTGAATACAGAAGTGAATAATTTAAAATTTATCTTTAGAGGAATAAAATTCACCAATAGTATATTTCCCTATACAGTCCTCAACAAAATTAGGCTATTGAAAGAAAGAATATATGTTTGGTGGAAATGGGAAGGACCATGTTACTTAAACATGGACTTTATCATTACTTTTGGTGGCAAGCCATGAGTACTGCTTTTATATCAAGAACCATTATTTATATAGGCCCCAATCAAATATGACTCCATATGAATTTTTTTCTTCCAAAACTAAAAGTTTGAAACACTTAATAGTTTTCGGGAGTCCATTTATTATAATGAAGGTCTAGATGTGGAAACTAAGTAGAGTCTGAGCACATAGAAGAAGTATTTCTTTGCTATACTCCCAAAGTAAGTGGATATAAATGCTTCAAAAAAACTCGAAGAATTATTGATTCCATTTATTTCAAATTGATTGAAAAAGAAAAGGAATATAAACATACTGAATCATATGATCATGTTGAGAACGATTATTTTGAAAATAGTTATTGTAAGGATACATACAATTGTATTCCTACTCAAGAAGAAGAATCAGACTTGGATAATTCCAGTGATGAGGAATATACTCAAAAATCACATTCTAGGATGAGGAACAGAAGGAAACAAAAATATAATTGGGGATGAACATCATAAGGTTCAAACAATAATAATAATAAATGATATTACACATAGTTCTTTGTATTCAAAAGTGGAACTGAATGATGTGGAAAAACTTTTGAGCATTTAAAATTGGTTCAGCCCATGAATGAAGAGTTGAATAAAATTGAAAAGAGAGATAAATGGGAACTTATATCCAAGACAGAAAAGAAAACATTATTGACACAAAATGGTTTTTCCAGAATAAGATAAATGAAGAAGGTAAGGTGGTAAAAAACAAATAAATTTTTGTTTACAAGGTGTATTTACAAATCAAAGGTATTAATTTTGATGAAACCTTTTCTCAAGTGGAAATACTTGAAACAATAAGAATCTTTATTTCTATTGCGTCAAATTGGGGCTACAAAGATCATTCAAATGGATGTTAAATCCACATTCCTGAATAGATATCTTGATGAGGAAGTTTATATTAAACAACTATGTGGCTTTATTATTGGGAAATATTAAAGTTATGTGTGAGGATTTAAAGAGGCTTTGTATGGACTAAAACAAGCTATGAGGGCATGTTATTCCAAATTGGATACATGATTATGGAATATGAATTTCAAAAAATAAGAGAGGATAATAATATCTATTTCAAACAAAATCAAGAGTATTCTATCATTGTTATTGTTTATATTGATGATATTATCTTTTTTTGAAATGATGAAAGATGTTGTGAATGTTTTTCTGAAGAAATTAAAATGGTATTTGAAACTTCCAAGGGAAGGAATAAATTTTTCTTTCTTAATTAAATTATGAAAAGGAACTTCTTAATAGTTTTGACATGGAAAACTCCAAACCCATTTCTACATCAATATTAGTGGGAACAGATTTTTCTAATGATGGAGAAGGAAAATAAGTTGATCAGAAAGAGTTTCAAAGGTTTATTGGAAGTTTTGTGTATTTGACTGCCTCAAGACCTGAGATAGTTTATGATGTTACCTAATGTGAAAGATTTAAGATTACTCTAAAAGAATCATATTTAATTGTGGGAAAAATAATTCTTAGATACATAAAAGGAACAATGGAATATGGAATCATGTATGGTAGCTCAAATATTATTTAATTTTTTAGATATTCAGATGATGGTTGGGAAGGAAATGTGGATGATAGAAGACCAACATCTGGTGGTGTATTCTTTATGATATATAATTGTGTTAGTTAGAATTCAAATAAATAGAATTCAGTAACTCTTAGTATAGATAAAGATGAGTACCTTTTACCTCCCAATCCACTACTCAACTTTTTCAGATGAAAACTCAATTGTATGATTTACATATTGAAGTTAAGTAACCCTTCCACTTGGGTTGTGACAATCAAAGCACAATAAATATCACTAGGAATTAGGTTTATCATTATAATTCATAACATATTGATATCAAATATCATTTCATCAAAGATCATGTAGATAATAATGAATTAAAACAAGAGTATGTTCCAACATTTGAACAAGTTGCTTACATATTCACAAAACCTTTATCGAAGGAATCATTTTCTAAATTGAGGTTGAACATGGGTGTCCAACCTCTTTGTCATCAAGTTTAATGTATGTGTTTCTATCAACTCTATCATATTACCTTTGGATTGTATTTTCAAGTGGGAGAAGTGTTTCATAAATCCATTTATTTAATATAAAAAGGAGGAGTTGTGGGTAAGCTATGAATTCAACATTGTTTTTTGAGTGAACTATTCTAACTATTTGTTAGATTAGTTATAGGAAGAGAAATTGTTTTGTATTACATGAAGGATGAAGAAAATATGAGTTTGAAAAATATGTTTGGAAGTAAAAATAAAAAGGTTTTCACTATAATTACCTAGAATTAAAACATTATGAAATCTTATGTTTTATACAAGAAGATATATTATTACACATTGCGGATCTTTCCAGGTTCAGAGTTTTAGATAAATTAGGACATAAAACATACATAACATCCCATAACCATACATGAAGATACTACTAAAATAGTATCCACTTTTTTTAAAAATATAAAACATAAATAAAAATATAATTTCTTTGAAAAATATTCATAACATTTAAATTTTATTCCTTCTTTCTCTTATACATCCTTATAACCAGTGGAAAACATTTAAAAAATTTAGAAGATCACAAAAATCTCAGTAATGGATATAAGGAAATAAGTCATTAGTCAAGTGATAATATAAAAACCAATAAATCCCATTCCATAAAAACTTTTTAACATTCATCGAAACATCATATAGTTTCCTTGGGAAATATTTACAATATCACTCTTACAATCACCCTTACACATGGAATAACAATTTGGTCAAATTCCATATCTAGAGAACCCAATGCATTACAGAGCTATAATGGGGATCACCTATCATATATTGATATATAATGGGATAAAACCAGCATAACTATGTCCAAGGAACATATCAGGGTAAAACCGTATCATGAAATCATGAGAAACCACTCATTCTATATGTATATATAAAATAATCTTTCTGAATTTTATTAAGTAGTCTTTTTAAAAAAAATTAAAAGGAAATTCCCTTACAAATATAATTGGAGTAATAATTAATTGAATGGATTAAATATGTGTATGAACTATAAATACACATAATATAAACAAAAATTCATCATAAAAATAATATTAATACCACATAATGAATAAAGTAGAAGGATAACCCAAAGATTAGAAATTGGGTTAATAATTCCCTTATCTTGGGTTAGTATTTGTATAATGGTTAAAAGAGTGTTATTAATATCTTACAGAAACATATTCATGTTTATAACACCTTATATTATCATGTCATAACATCATTTTCCCTTTAATTATTAATATTTTGTTCCTTCAATTGTTTCGGGTGCATCCTTTACATGATTTCTATGGCCGATTTGTATTTGATTTTCTTGTTGTATAGAAATGAAATTATAGAATTGAATGAAATGGTATTCATATGTTTCAATAATATTTAATGATACCATAAATAATTTTCTTATCATTTATGATGATGAGTCATTAGATAAAATATTAATGATATTTGTTTAGATCATTTTTGGTAGTTCCTCAATAATCATGAACTTGTTTCCTTATATATATGATTTTTATGCATATAAGTTCATTCGAAAACATAAAGGATGTAAAATTATACAAATTAAATTCTTTTTCAACCCCCAAAATGGTTTTAAAAATAGTTTTTAAGGATTTAATGGAAATTTCAAATACATCATCCATGATTTTGGAAAATGACACATCACGAACAATGTCTTTATAAGAGGGGGAGGAGACGAAGTCAGTTGAGTAATGTTTTCCATAAACATGAAAAAATATTAAATATATAAGATTCTAGATCTTTTATTCATCTTTTATAATGTGAATAGAAGAGAGTATAAGAAAAAAAGTAATTGAAAAGAAAACACAAGAATAAGGAAGAGGATGTTTACCTCTTGACCTTTTCTCCTTAAGATCCTCCTCAAGGCCTTTGTTTTGGTTCTTTTAGTGATACCACTAGGTCTTTGACTTGGGGAAGATCATTGGGAAAGAGATTGGAAAAAACCTAGACAATTATCGAAGTTTTAGTGGTGTGAGAGGAAAGAGGGAAGGGGGGGTGAGTGTGGTATTTATAGTGGTGGTGGTGGTGGGGAGGGGTTACATTATTTTAATCTTTAATTTAATATTTTACCCAAGGCTATGAATAATATTGATTCATGTGACCCCAAATAGTAATACGTGCATGTGAGTTCAAACCATGCTTGCTTACATCAGCCTTTTATAACCCATGATGTAGTAAAACAAGTATTTTGCATTTATTATGTTTTTCTATTCATAAAAAATTCTAGAATTTCAGAAAAATACCAAACATTTACCCTAACCATTTTTTGATGTGTATAATTAAAAAATGAATTATATTTTTTGAAAATAATTTTATAAATATGTTTAATTAAATTTTTAAATAAAATCATAGTATATTCAAAAAATAACAATTTTAAAACTATAACTTGTTTTATGTCTTCTTGAAAAATTAATCAAGATCTCATTATCTTATAACCATAAGAAAATAAAATAATAATTCAATTTTCTATTCATATGGGAAACATTACTATTCATAATACTATTCAAAATGGTATATTACCTATTCAGCCAAAAAATGTTATTTCTATGAGAATCCAAATTACTTACTAATCACAACCACAAATGCCCATTTTTCAAAATTCAAAACACATAAGCATAAAAATTTATGATTAATAGCTATTTTGTAACTATATTCTTAAAATAATGTTTTATATATTTTATTTTATTTTTAAATCCTTAGGTTGTTACATCCCCCCCCCCACCTTTTGGAAATTGTGTCCTCACAATTTTATTTACTTATTAAACAAATGGTGGTACTTTTCCTTCATAGGATTTTCAGATTCCCAGGTTGCTTCTTCTACCATGTGGTTTCTCCACAAAACCTTTACCTGATGGATTACCTTATTTTTCAATATTTTCTCTCTACAATAAATAATAAAAATTGGTCTCTCTTCGTAATTATGTTTCTATTCTAGCTGAAATGATTATGGGCTCAGAACATGAGATGAATCTGGCACATACATTCTCAACATCAAAACATGAAAAACATTGTGTACCTAAGATAAACTCAAAGGAAATTCTACTTGGTAGGAAACTGGTCCAAATTTCTCTTAGATTTCGTAAGGTCCAATGAACTATGAACCCAACTCCCCTTTCTTAGCAAAACACATAACACTTTTCCATTGTGAGATTATAAGAAAAACATGATCACTTAACTTAAAAGAAAATACTTTCCTCCTATTATCTATATAACATTTTTTCTGCTCTGAGCTGTCCTCATGTGTTGCGGGATTATCTTCACTTTCTCAACCACTTCCTCTACTAATTCTAGTCTAATCAACTTTGATTTCCCAAATTCTTCCAAAAAAGCTGGAATTCGACACTGATTCCCATAAAATGCCTCAAAAAGATCCATATGTACACAGGAATGAAAAGTTTTATGATAAGAAAACTCAACTAAAGAAAGATATTGATCCCAACTGCCCTGGTAGTCCATTGAACAAGCTTGAAACATATCCTCTAATTTATGAATCATTAGTTTTGACTGCCCATCTAATTAAGGATGAAAAGATGTATTGAAATATAATTATGTTCCCAAAAACTACTAAAGGCCCTTCCAAAAAGTATAATTGTACCTGTGATCTTGGTAAAAAACAATGGAAAGAGGAACTCCATGTAACCAGACAATCTCTTTGAGGTATAGTTGAGAAAGCTGATCCAAAGACATTGTATCTTGAATTGAAAGGAAATGTGTAAATTTATCCAGCCAATCATTAATAAACAATATTGCACTGCTACCTTGATAGGTCTTTGGTAGTCCTATAATGAAGTACATGGATATATTTTCTCATTTCCACTCTAGCACTATTAATGTATGAATCATACCCTTCAGTAACTACCTCTATACTTTAACCTATTGACATGTCAAAAATTTCATAGTAAAATCATCAATATATCTTTTCATTCCATCCCAACAGTAATACTCATGAATGTATATGTACATCTCGGTACTCCCAAGATGAACTAAGAATTGAGAACTATAAGATTCATTCAATAAATATTTCTTCAACTCAGAATGAAAAGTTACACACAATATTTTTCTAACTCTCAAAACACAATCTTTATCAAGGTTAAATTTTAGAAACTTAACCATTTTAAAAAAATTTACCTTTTTTCTATAGCTCAGGGTCTTCCTTCAGCACTTGAATAATTCTGCCTAAAAAATATTACTGCATTGAAACCTGAATAAAATAGATGAATTTCATACCCCAACAACTTTCAAGCTAAAATTTGTCAAATCATTAATCAAGGGGCCATGCCCCAAATTTAAGATATATAATTATGCATGATGTTTTGACTCAAGGAATCCCACCACTTTTTTTGTTTTTATTAGATGGTAATTGGTCATGAAATATTAACATTTTATCTGTTAAAGACATCTTCTCTACCTCATGTTTAATTACTTTTGAGTGAATATATACTTTAGACTTTTATGGTCAGTATATATTTGACATTTGGCTCCATATAAATGATGTCTCCAAATTTTTAATGAAAAACCACGTCTTCCAATTCCAACTCATGTTTGGGATAATTTAACTCATGTGGTTTTAGTTTTCTTGAAGCATAAGAAATTACCAATTCATTCTGCATCAAAATACAACCAGGTCCCTTTAAATAAGCATAACTATTGCGGGCAAACTGGCTGTTTTTTGAAGGCAAGGACAACACTAGAGAATTCACTATTATCTTATCCAGTTCCTAAAAATAAACATCACATTCTTCTGTCCAAAAAAATTTAACCCCTTTTTGTGTTAACATACTTAGTGGGCTAGATAACCATGTAATGTTTTTAACAAACCATTAGAAATAACGTAGTAATCCAAGAAAACTAATTTTTTATGTTATTTTTTTAGGTCTTGGAATTTAATCAACCACTTTTGTTTTGGTAGGATAAACTCTTATTCCATACTTTTTTAAAATGTTCCCAAGAAAAGAAATCGGTTGCAACTAAAAAATCACACTTTCTAAAATTTCCATAAAGTTTCATTTCTTTTAAGGTTTGAAAAACAACCATTAGATGTTTTTCATGGTCCTCTTTACTTATAGAATATACCAAAATGTCATCTAGAAATAAAACTAGAAACTTATATAGGAACACATAAAATATTATATTCATAATATCCAGGAATATAGAAGGTGAATTAGTTAACCCAAAAGGTACAACAAAAAATTCAAAATGACCGTATTTAGTATGGGGCATAGTCTTTGGGTTGTTTTTATCCTTTACTTTCAAATGATGGTACCCCGAACTTAGGTCTACCTTCAAAAAATAATGTGATCCCTAAACATGATAAAAAATCATCAATATAAGGCGAATGATACTTTTTTTAACAGTAATATTATTAAAGCCTCTATAATCAATGAAAAGTCTCATGAAACTATCTTCATTTGAACGAACAAAATAGGAGAACCCCATAGTGATGTGCTAGGTCGGATGAAGCCTTTATCTAATAATTAATGTAACTTTATTTTTAATGAAAGAAGATCCATTTGATATGGGGTTCTAGAAATTTTCTTAGCATCAGGATCTAATTCAATAGTAAACTCAACCTATCGGTCAAGAATAACACCTGGAAAATCATTAGGAAAAACATCCTGGTATTCATTTACCAATGGTACATCATTAATCTGGATAGTTCGTTTATCTTCAAAAATATGAGCAACATAACTTTCATTTCCATCATTTATCATTTTTTAGCTTCCTAATATGTTATCAATAGTATGGATTCATTCTTGTACACAAACTAAAACTATTTCTGAAAAAAAATTCTTTTTCCCTGCAATCTATCTAATCATGATAAAAATAAATCCAGTTCATATCTAGAATAACATCAAACTCCAATTGGGTAAATAAAAAGGGGTTTTGATAAAACACAATATAATTGAATATTTTATTGATAATAAATGGTATAATTTCCTCACATTTTCGTAAATATGTTCATTTATGGAATATTTGGGATTAGATCATTCATTTTCAAATTTGATTAGAATTCAAGATTTACTCTTTTAAAATTTACTATAGTATTTCAAACATAAATATTTTAATATGACTTATTTTGAATTATAATTTTGTAACATTGTTCCTCACTTAAATGATATACAACTTTTATTCAGGACACTGGATCTAGATTGTGCATTTGATTGGACTAAATGGACCATGAAGTCAAATATGGGTTGGACCCGTGAGATTGGATATCACTATAGTGTTTGGGAAATAACATCTTCATCCATGCTTAGATTAAGACCCAATTTTTAGAGTAGATAGAAAAATAAAATTTGAACAAATCACCCTTCTGGAAGGATAGCTAATTCACATGTTTTGTGGTCAAGAAGGTGGTGAAAGTTGGATTAATTTGTTTGGACGAATTTCCCCATTAAAATTTAAAACCTCTTTAAACCTAGCCTCCCCTCCACTCTATAAATATTGATTTTTATCATTTGGAGGGGTTCAGATGTGAATTAGGAAGTTTAGGTAAAAGGATAATTGGTTAAACTCAAATTATCCCACCATTTTAATAGGGGTATCTCTTGAAGCAAGGATCCCCCCATCAAATCCTTCTTCTTCTCTATGTTGTAATATTTGTGTCTGCGTAATAAAATTCATAGTTCCTCTTCAATTTATTCTGTTTTCTTCTATTTTATTATGTTTTTATTCTTAATTCATCTTAGTCTTTGGGATAAAACTCAAGAGTATAAGCGTGATTGGGTTATACCCATTCTAAAACCTTTTCACACCCAATTCACTTTTACGATGACTACACCACCCATGAAAGAGTAGTTTTCTTAGTAATCGATATACCTCTTACCTTTTTCATACATTTATTTTTAATCAATAAGATACTATAATTAAATTAATATGATCCTTGAATTGAGTTTTTAAATTATAAAAAACTAATTAAGAAAATGAAAAATTAACACAAAAACACGCGTGGTCGAGAATTTGTGTAAATTGTGAGAGCAGACACATAATCAGTAAAACAATAACACACGTGATAAATTTATAGAGTTAAAATGCAATAAATAATCTCAATTAATCCTCATTTCTAGAGTGTGTATGTTCCCTAATTCACCACTGACCATAAACTATCCTTAGAATGACAATCAAAGCAGGGTGTTGTGATTGCATGTTCTAAAGATGGATAAGTGTTTAACTCTTTCTATCTTTATGGTTAAGTAAACTCCCATAGGGTTTTTCGTTTAGAAAAATAGGGGATTATAATTAAATGTGGATTAGTTTAAAAGATAATGATTAATATGTAATTGAAGAGGTATATTTAGATTGATTAGGAATTTAATAATATTTTCTAAAAAATATCTTCTTATTGTGTCTTTTTAATAGAACTTCATTTCAAAATTTAAAACAAAAAAATGCAATCTTATTCTAGAAAATCTCTTTTAGTTTTATAAGAAATAAAAAACCACTATTTTTTCAAGAAGTGTGTTTAAGTTATTTAATTTTATTTTCAAAATACCTTCAATATGTTGTCTTAAATTACTTACTCCTTCGAGAGATGACTTTGGTCAGCCACTTTGCTGCACCTACATAACATGAAACTGAATATCATTTGATAGCACCCATGACAGTTTCGTTCAAATTGGATCCATTCCGGAGGGTAAAGTAATTATTTCAACAAATTAAGGGTATTCCGTTTTTTATTTTATTCTCTCATTCTCTTCTTTCTACATTCTTTACCAAATCTAAATTTTTCTTCTTCTTCTTTTTTCTTATTCTTCTTTTTTTAGACCATGAACTCAAATTTTTCATTTTTATTTTATTATGGTCAAATTTTATTATTTTTATTTTTATTTGATTTTTGAAATTAACTAATCTCAAGGATCTCTTAGATCTTTCCCCTGATATTGAACACAACCTTAGGGATTGAATTAGACATTCTTAGTCTACAGGAAGTTTCAAAATTCAACGAGTTGGAGAATTTCTCCATTATGGGAACATGGAAGTTGGAAAAAATTATAAATCAATATTAAAACAAGAACCAACTGAAAACAATAACAATGAACTTAATAGAACTGTTCGATAGATGGATGCAACATACATTAATTATAAACCAAATTGTATTGGATACCAAAATCTCAAATCAGTTTCTGAACTGAAATCTAGGTTAATTCACATTCTTCCAAATTTTCATGACATATCTGATGAGGAACCAAAAAACATATTAAATAATTTAATGTGTTTTTTTCAACCCTGAAACCATGAAATGTATCTGAAGATCCAATCAAACTAAGAGCATTCCAATTATCATTTTATAGAGCTAGAAAAGATTAGATGTATTATTTAAAACCTGAAGATGTAACTTGTTGGAAATATTTGAAATGTCTTTTATTGGAGAGATTTTTTATAGCATCAAGGACAACATCCATTAGAAAAGAGATCTCTAGGATCAAGAAAACACATGGAGAGTCAATTTATGAGTACTGAGAGTGATTCAAGAAGTTGTGTGCAAGATGCCCACATGTAACACCCCAAACTTCCATGGTACGTTTCCCTTCGAATAATCGATAGCGTGTGTTGTACGCAACCTCGAGTTCTAACACACACCACAACTAATTAAACTAGCCGTTGTGAATAGTAATACCTATTTTTTGAATTCATATATATTTTATATTTCAAAATGGACTTCATTTTTGGATTCGGAATATCGAAATTATCCTAGGGTGAAATTTTGGTACTTTTCGGATAACTTTTATATTTTGATGAATAGTGAAAATTACTAAATTTTAATTAAAAACAACTTTTTTAATCAAAATAAGTAATAGTGATAAAATATGAATTTGAGTGGTTTTAAAGTATATTTAGAATATATTTTTACCATTTAATATAATGTTGGTCATTTGACATAATTTTACAATTAAACCGAACATAAACAAGTGTCAATCTTTTGGTAGTTATTATCTCTTAAAAACACGCTTTTTGTTTTGACAGCGGGAATTAATTTTAAATTAATTTCTGCCACTTCTGTGTTTTGAATTTATAAAAATGGATTCCATATTTGGAATCAGGATGTTCAAATTTTGTAAATAGGTAACTTTTATTTTTAGACATTTTGAATAATTACTGCGGTAAATATTTTATTTACCATGGTTAAGGGTAAATCCGGTAAATAAGGGTTAAAAAAATAATATTATAATAATACAAAATTACCCTAAAACGTGTCCTAACCTTATTGGTGTACACATACCCGACCATGGGCATCCTTGGGTCAATTTGGGGACCCCTTGGAGCCACTTGTAAGTGATAATGACGCATTATATTAATAAAGTTAAAATAAAAATAAAAATGGCATAAGATTACATCTTTTAGAAGAACAATTTTTACATAGGGTTATAAATGTTGGATTTTCGATTATAAATATTAATTAGAAAGATAAAAAGATTTCCTACATAATGATATTTTATTTATAATTTTTAGACATTAAATAAGGTATTTTATTTACGACACAATGATGATGAAGTAATTACTATAATAGTGAAAAATTAAAATAATTGATATTATAAATACCCAAATAAATATAATATGAAACTTTTAATGAATTAAACTAATTTTCTAGGCTAATATGATATATTAGGATTGAGTTAATGGACTTTGTTCGAAGTAATCAATCTGTTATGAGTTTCACAAAAATCAACTATTGAATAGTGTCAAAATTGACATAAAAGAGTTCTTAAAACAAATATTATATTATTAATTGATATTAAATTCCTAAAAATCTAAGGTTCGGCCAAGAGACTTATATTATGATAGTTTAATCATTAATGGACCACTTGGGGGTCGCTTGGATGTATATAGTAAGTTTATTAACCATAATATATAAAAATACAAAGAGACATTGTAAAAGTGAAACTAATTAACTTAGAGTTAATACTTAAAGATAAGGTTAATATAAGTACCCAAACCTGTCTAAATTCTATTGGATGAGTTGTTTTCGACCTATCCCCACCTCATCCTTTGAATAGTCAACTTTGGATCCTTTAGAAACCGAATATGAATTTATTATAAATTAATATTTCTAGCTTTTCCAAAGGTGCCCCTCACCCCTCTTATAAAAGGGCACTCCTCCTTCTCTTTTCTTCACACCTTCAAAGCCTTTTGGTTCGGCCAAACTCTGCCCAAATAATCTCCCAACATCCCTCACTACAACCTAGGGGCCTTAGTTTGATCAGAAAGCCAACCTAAGGAGCCCTTTTGATCAAATCAAAAGGAAGAACCCGAAGAAGAGGTAATGATTTCACCACCTTTTTCTAAGTTCATTTCTTCTTCCACTTCTTCTTCCTTTGTTCTTACCATTCTAAAATAATAACTCCAGTATCTCACATATACTGTGATGTTATTATAAGTATGGTACAACCATATTCAGTATTCTATCCACCCTTTGAATAACATGTCACCATACGTGCGTACGTACGGCTTACCGTCTCCACGTCGTGGTGTAATTGTTATTCAATATAATATTATTTGCATGGGTATAATAATGATGTTTAACTCATGTAAATAATAAATATAACATGTTAATTATTCTGTATATATGATATACCATTCATTTATATATTATTTTAATATCAAAAGAATGATATTGTCGCTCGTGCGTACGTACGGACTGCCGTCTCCACGAACGCGATGAGATTCATTCTCCATCGTAACCATTCAAGTATAATTATCATTTGATGATTTAAAAATGATGTTTAAGGACTAGATATCATTCTGGATATGAATAAGATACAACAACCATGGCTTATGTAACAAAACATATAAAAGAAAATGAGTAAGTTAACACCCGAAACGACGATAATTCTAAGATATTATTAACAAATCAATGTTAAAAGATAATATATGATATCATATTAATATATATGATTCTTGTATAATTTAATAACAATTATTTCACCATTATACAGGAGGTTAACCTACCCCAACAAAGGAAAAGTACAAGGTAAGGGTTATTTCACAATCTCTTCTTTATCCGAGGTTGTTTATACGTAATAATCTACTGGGATCTCGTTATCATCCACATCCATGTTTCTTCAAAATGTATTTCAAAACATTTTTACTATTTACAAGAATATGGGTTAAAGTCATTTATACCCTTGTTTGACTTTTTATAAGAGGTTTATAAAGGAATCTTTCCGTCGTTTTCAAAACAAGGTCCTTTTTAACCTTTTCGACAGAATTGAGGTAAGAATGTTTTTTTTAACTTATACGGCGGGTGCGGTTATTTTACGCCGTTATAAAATCTTCAAAGATTTCCTTACAAGCTTATAAGAATATTTTCAAAGAAAATGTTTTATTTTATATGGATCTTAAATGGTTTCAAAATGAAAGGAGATATTTCTTTAAAAAGAATTTTGATTTCATCTATGTCAACATCCTTTGATGGATTTTAAGATTATTTGAAGTTGATTTATTATGATACAAAACTTCTATATTGTATTGAAGGTTTTTTGATATGTTTGACTATGGATGTGCTATTTTTATACCATTCATAGTTTATGGTGAAATTATTGACATTTCGTATGCTAGTTTTAATACGAATGTTTATGATATGTTTAAACCTTTTCATATGGGAATGCATTGGACTTAATAAGTGACGGGTGGAGCCCGCTATAGCTCCTCGATGCATCGGTAGGTCTCATGAGACAAAATAGTGTCTTGGCACAAGGCCTTGACAAAATCTTATTTGTAGTCTTGGCACGAGGCCTTGGCTATGTGGTTATGATAGTCTGGCATTATGCATTCCAACATTATGAAAGTGGTTATTTATTTTTGCATGTGATTATTCGATTAGTGGAATATCCATGTGAATAAGTAAATGGCATTATTTCATTTTATTTATGCCATACCATGTTGAAAGTTCATGTTTAAAAGGCTTTTGTTTTAGTTATACATTGCCTTAAATGTTTATTCTTATTGATGAAAGTTTCCGCTATATTGTTATCCTTACTGGGCATTTGAGCTCACCCCTTTTCTATGTTTTATTTTTCCCAGGTAGTGAAGAAGTAAATTATGAGTGACTTGCAGGGATATTATGAGGGGTTAATAGTGTGGATATGAAGACTTTGTTGTTGTAGTAGTTTTTCACTTTGAAATGTAATGTAAAACTTTATGATTATATCTAGTGTTTCCAAGGCTACTAAACCAATCGGTCTTTCGAGATTTGATCTTTCTTGTGATCATGCCAATGTTATGTAATAATGCACCTACTCTAGGAAACTAGGGTCGGGGCGTTACAGTTGGTATCAGAGGAAGTTTAGTACAAACCTTGGAAGCTAGATTTAGATAAACTCTGATTAGAGCACATAGACCTAAGATGAACTTTGAGGATTAGTATAGAAGAACTTCCTAGAATTTTGGTATTGTAGAGACTTTGTGAGTTTTCCGAGCAATACATCCCTGTCTGGATACGAGCAGGTAGAGGCGGCTCTGGCACAGATGTACCTAGGGGTAAAACCCGAAAACACCGCTTTGAGCTAGACTCGAACGGGAACTGGTGCACGACAACGGGCCTTGCTGCACTCTTGGTTACGACACTCCCGGGGGATATGCTTAGGATAACTCTCACTTTCTTTAAAAATCATTATGAAGGGTTTATGAGTATATACTTCCTCAAAGAAAACATATTTATGATTATGGATTATATCCATAGATAGTTCAATTTATGTTAAGTGTTTTATAAGTATGGGATTATGTATTTTGATTCATAAACTGATCTAGTTTATGCCATTGTTTAGAAATGGCGCCTAGTGGAAGAAATGGAAACCGTATCAATGCACGCACTCCATGTAGGGATTGCCCACCTGCTCAAGATAATTATAGTGGGGCTGGTGATGCAACTGGTGCTGATCAGCTAATCACCGTACTGGGACAACTTACTCAGGTTATGAATAATAACCTTACCCGTATGGAGCACCCTGATCCGCAGCGTGGAGGATCAATGTTAGATCTATTCATGAGACAACAACCACCAATGTTCAATGGGAGTAAAAATCCCTTAGTAGCTGAGCAATGGATATTTTCCCTAGAGAAAATATTTCAGGCTTTGGGGAGTAGTGAAAGGGAAAAAGTTACCATGGCAGTTTACCGCCTCACTGGAGATGCTGATCAATGGTGGTCATTGATTCAAAACATGAAGGAAGATGATGAAGTATCAAACATGGAATGGAGGGAGTTCAAAGATCTGTTTTTAGAAAAATACTTTCCTTGCGACCATCGAGCAGATATGGAAAGGCAATTTCTGAGTCTGAGACAAAAGGAGGATGATAATGTCACAAAGTATGAGGCTAACTTTACAAGGTTAGCGAGGTATGCTGGAGATTATATTCGCAACCCAAGAAGTAAGATTGATCGTTTCTTTGATGGGTTAAAACCATTTCTCCGTCGAGCATTAGTCTCACAATCCTTTTCATCGTACGAAGACATTGTCTCATGTGCTATCAAGACCGAAAAGGAATTCTCTAAGTCTTATGACTTTAAAGCAAAGCAAGAGAAGAAGAGACCTGCTGATCAATCTGGGAATGGAAATAAGGGAAAGAAGGGAAAGGTTGAATATCCATCTTGTGGTAAGTGCGGGAAGAAACACCCCGGTGCTTGCCTGAAGGGAATGGGAGTCTGTTACAAGTGTGGTGAAAAAGGCCACCAAGCTCATGATTGCAAGGGGAAGAAGGAAGCTACCAACGTTCAGTGCTACAATTGCAGGGAGATGGGGCATTATGCAAATGCATGTCCTAAGCGTCAGGAGAACTTACCTCAGAAAAGGCCAAGGGATCAAGGCCAGGCTTATGCTATCACTACTGCTGAGGTAGAAGCTCCGAAAGACGTGGTGGCAGGTAATTTAATGGTTTCCTCAAGTTTAGCAAATGCATTATTTGATTCTGGATCATCACATTGTTTCATATCTTCCCAGTTTGCTAAGAAAATTAGATATTTCCAATTTGATTTAATAAGGGAGTTGTCAGTTAAAACTCCTAAGGGAAGTATCGTTGCAACAAAGTTTTGTGAATCAGTCCCCATTAGAGCACATAAATTTTCTTTATCTGCTGATTTCATCGTCATACCTATGATTGAGTTTGATATAATCCTCGGTATGGACTGGCTTTCAGACTATGATGCGAAGATTTATTGTAAGAAGAAAGAGGTTACGATTCTTGATGATAATGATAAGGAGCACCTTATTTTTAGAGCAGAATCGTCACCACCTAATTCTTATTTAGATTCACCCCTGTAGCTCAACTTAATTCAATTATCGGGGAGGAAGAGAATAAAATAACTGTCGGTGAGGAAAGGAATGTTCAAATAGAGGATGTACCTATTGTGAAAGAGTTTGTAGATGTATTTCCAGAAGATTTACCTGGACATCCTCCAGAACGAGAAGTAGAGTTTTCCATTGATTTAATTCCTGGATCAAGGCCTATATCGAAGACCCCTTATAGAATGGCCACTGTAGAGCTAGTCGAACTAAAGAAACAACTAGAGGAATTGAGTAATAAGGGATTTATTCGCCCTAGTGTTTCTCCATGGGGAGCCCCTGTTCTTTTTGTTAAAAAGAAAGATGGATCTATGAGGTTATGTATCGACTACAGGGAGATCAATGCTATAACGATAAAGAACAAGTATCCCCTACCTCGTATTGATGATTTATTTGACCAACTGCATGGAGCTCAATACTTTTCAAATATTGACCTTCGATCTGGATACCATCAGTTGTGTGTGAAGAAGGAAGACATTCCGAAAACAGCATTTCGAACCAGGTACGGGCATTACGAGTTTACTGTAATGCCGTTTGGATTGACTAATGCACCCTCTGTATTCATGGATCTGTTGAATAGAGTTTTCAAGGAGTATCTCGATGAATTTGTGGTGGTATTTATTGATGATATCTTGGTATACTCCAAAACCTACAAAGATCATGAAAATCACTTGCGCATTATCTTGAAGACTCTGAGGAGGCATGAATTATATGGAAAGTTTAGCAAGTGTGAATTCTGGCTTCAGGAGATTTCTTTTCTTGGCCATATTGTCTCTAAAGATGGAATCTATGTTGATCCTTCTAAGACCAAGGCAATCCAAGAATGGCCAGCACCTACGAGTATAACTGAGGTACGTAGTTTTATTGGTTTGGCAGGTTATTATCGACGTTTCGTCCAGAATTTTGCCCGATTGGCTAACCCATTAACGAAGCTCACACGTAAAGGGGTTAAATTTGTTTGGACAAAAGAGTGTGAAGAATGTTTCGAAGAACTAAAGAGAAGATTAGTCAATGCTCCTATATTGACTCTACCATCGGGGAATGATGGGTTCGTTATTTATAGTGATGCATCGAAGAAAGGACTTGGCTGTGTCCTTATGCAGAATGATAGAGTTATTGCCTATGCATCACGACAGTTGAAAATTAATGAACAAAACTATCCTACTCATGATCTTGAGTTAGCAGCTATGATCTTTGCTTTGAAGATATGGAGGCACTACCTCTATGGTGAAAAATGTGAGATTTATACTGATCACAAGAGTTTGAAGTATATTTTCTCACAAAAAGAACTCAACATGAGGCAAAGGAGATGGCTTTAATTACTCAAGGATTATGATTGCACGATACACTACCACCCGGGGAAGGAAAACAAAGTAGTAGATGCTTTGAGCAGAAAAGACCATGGAGTTCTGAACATGATGAGAATTTAAAGGGATCCAATTTTCATGGATCTAGAGAAGATGGACATGGGAATAACCAGGGAAGGTGAGACATCATTGATTTTTCAAATGGTTGCCAAACCATCTTTACTAGAAAGGATTAAGAGTTCTCAGACTGATGATGAAGAATTCCAAAAGAAGATTAAAGCTGTGAAGGATGGGAGATTGAGAGACTTTGCGTATGAAGGTGGAATTTTGAAATTCGGGAAGAGACTTTGTGTTCCCAATATACCTAATCTAAAAAGGGAATTGCTGGATGATGCTCATAGTTCCAATTTCTCTATACACCCTGGGAGCACCAAAATGTATAGAGATTTGAAGGAACATTTTTGGTGGGACAACATGAAGAGGGAGATTACTGATTTTGTGTCAAGATGTATGGTTTGTCAACAAGTGAAAGCTGGAAGGCAACAGCCTGGAGGAGTCATGCAACCTCTTCCCATACCGGAGTGGAAATGGGACAATATTACAATGGACTTTGTCATGGGGCTACCAAAGACTCCTAGAAGGAACGATGCAATATGGGTTATTGTTGATCGTCTTACCAAGTCAGCACATTTTATTGCTATAAGAGAAGATCTACCCCTGGAACGTCTAGCAAGACTATATATTAATGAAGTTGTGAGACTTCATGGAGTACCCTTATCAATTGTTTCTGATCGTGATCCCCGTTTTACTTCAAGATTTTGGAAAAGTCTTCAGAAATCCCTGGATACTGAACTTCATTTGAGCACTGCTTACCACCCTCAGACAGATGGACAATCAGAACGGACTATTCAAACCTTAGAAGACATGTTGAGATCTTGCTCACTTGATTTTCAGGGTATGTGGGATCAATATTTACCACTGGTAGAATTTTCCTATAACAATAGCTTCCATACGAGTATTCAGATGGCACCATATGAAGCGTTATACGGAAAGAGATGTCGTACACCAACCTGTTGGGATGACGTTGGTGAAAGAAAACTTGTAGGCCCAGAACTGGTGGAGGAAACGGTGGAAAAGGTGAAGGTAATCCAAAATCACATCAAAGCAGCTCAAAGTAGGCAGAAGAGCTATGCCGATAATCGAAGGAAGGATTTGGAATTTCAAGTCGGTGATCATGTTTTCCTGAAGGTATCTCCGTGGAAGGGAGTCATACGTTTTGGAAAGAAAGGTAAATTGAGTCCTAGGTACATCGTACCTTTCAAAATTCTAGAACGAATTGGGGCTGTAGCTTACCGATTGGCAATGCCGCCAAGTCTCTCCAAAGTTCACGATGTGTTCCACGTATCTCTGTTGAGGAAATACATTCCTGACCCAACGCATGTACTCACCTATTAGGAATTAGAACTGGAACCCGATCTTTCTTATTGCGAAGAGCCCATCAAGATTCTTGATACAAGAGAACAAGTGCTGAGAAACCGGACGACGCGTCTGGTAAAAGTTTTGTGGAGAAATCATAAGATGGAAGAGGCAACGTGGGAACCCGAGGAACTTATGATGAAGAACCACCCAAGTCTTTTTATGTAGTAATACCCTAGAAATTGCGAGGACGCAATTATTTGAAGGAGGGGAGAATGTAACACCCCAAACTTCCACGGTACGTTTCCCTTCGAATAATCGATAGCGTGTGTTGTACGCAACCTCGAGTTCTAACACACACCACAACTAATTAAACTAGCCATTGTGAATAGTAATACCTACTTTTTGAATTCATATATATTTTATATTTCAAAATGGACTTCATTTTTGGATTCGGAATATCGAAATTATCCTAGGGTGAAATTTTGGTACTTTTCGGATAACTTTTATATTTTGATGAATAGTGAAAATTACTAAATTTTAATTAAAAACAACTTTTTTAATCAAAATAAGTAATAGTGATAAAATATGAATTTGAGTGGTTTTAAAGTATATTTAGAATATATTTTTACCATTTAATATAATGTTGGTCATTTGACATAATTTTACAATTAAACCGAACATAAACAAGTGTCAATCTTTTGGTAGTTATTATCTCTTAAAAACACGCTTTTTGTTTTGACAGCGGGAATTAATTTTAAATTAATTTCTGCCACTTCTGTGTTTTGAATTTATAAAAATGGATTCCATATTTGGAATCAGGATGTTCAAATTGTGTAAATAGGTAACTTTTATTTTTAGACATTTTGAATAATTACTGCGGTAAATATTTTATTTACCATGGTTAAGGGTAAATCCGGTAAATAAGGGTTAAAAAAATAATATTATAATAATACAAAATTACCCTAAAACGTGTCCTAACCTTATTGGTGTACACATACCCGACCATGGGCATCCTTGGGTCAATTTGGGGACCCCTTGGAGCCACTTGTAAGTGATAATGACACATTATATTAATAAAGTTAAAATAAAAATAAAAATGGCATAAGATTACATCTTTTAGAAGAACAATTTTTACATAGGGTTATAAATGTTGGATTTTCGATTATAAATATTAATTAGAAAGATAAAAAGATTTCCTACATAATGATATTTTATTTATAATTTTTAGACATTAAATAAGGTATTTTATTTATGACACAATGATGATGCAGTAATTACTATAATAGTGAAAAATTAAAATAATTGATATTATAAATACCCAAATAAATATAATATGAAACTTTTAATGAATTAAACTAATTTTCTAGGCTAATATGATATATTAGGATTGATTTAATGGACTTTGTTCGAAGTAATCAATCTGTTATGAGTTTCACAAAAATCAACTATTGAATAGTGTCAAAATTGACATAAAAGAGTTCTTAAAACAAATATTATATTATTAATTGATATTAAATTCCTCAAAATCTAAGGTTCGGCCAAGAGACTTATATTATGATAGGTTAATCATTAATGGACCACTTGGGGGTCGCTTGGATGTATATAGTAAGTTTATTAACCATAATATATAAAAATACAAAGAGACATTGTAAAAGTGAAACTAATTAACTTAGAGTTAATACTTAAAGATAAGGTTAATATAAGTACCCAAACCTGTCTAAATTCTATTGGATGAGTTGTTTTTGACCTATCCCCACCTCATCCTTTGAATAGTCAACTTTGGAGCCTTTAGAAACCGAATATGAATTTATTATAAATTAATATTTCTAGCTTTTCCAAAGGTGCCCCTCACCCCTCTTATAAAAGGGCACTCCTCCTTCTCTTTTCTTCACACCTTCAAAGCCTTTTGGTTCGGCCAAACTCTGCCCAAATAATCTCCCAACATCCCTCACTACAACCTAGGGGCCTTAGTTTGATCAGAAAGCCAACCTAAGGAGCCCTTTTGATCAAATCAAAAGGAAGAACCTGAAGAAGAGGTAATGATTTCACCACCTTTTTCTAAGTTCATTTCTTCTTCCACTTCTTCTTCCTTTGTTCTTACCATTCTAAAATAATAACTCCAGTATCTCACATATACTGTGATGTTATTATAAGTATGGTACAACCATATTCAGTATTCTATCCACCCTTTGAATAACATGTCACCATACGTGCGTACGTACGGCTTACCGTCTCCACGTCGTGGTGTAATTGTTATTCAATATAATATTATTTGCATGGGTATAATAATGATGTTTAACTCATGTAAATAATAAATATAACATGTTAATTATTCTGTATATATGATATACCATTCATTTATATATTATTTTAATATCAAAAGAATGATATTGTCGCTCGTGCGTACGTACGGACTACCGTCTCCACGAACGCGATGAGATTCATTCTCCATCGTAACCATTCAAGTATAATTATCATTTGATGATTTAAAAATTATGTTTAAGGACTAGATATCATTCTGGATATGAATAAGATACAACAACCATGGCTTATGTAACAAAACATATAAAAGAAAATGAGTAAGTTAACACCCGAAACTACGATAATTCTAAGATATTATTAACAAATCAATGTTAAAAGATCATATATGATATCATATTAATATATATGATTCTTGTATAATTTAATAACAATTATTTCACCATTATACAGGAGGTTAACCTACCCCAACAAAGGAAAAGTACAAGGTAAGGGTTATTTCACAATCTCTTCTTTATCCGAGGTTGTTTATACGTAATAATCTACTGGGATCTCGTTATCATCCACATCCATGTTTCTTCAAAATGTATTTCAAAACATTTTTACTATTTACAAGAATATGGGTTAAAGTCATTTATACCCTTGTTTGACTTTTTATAAGAGGTTTATAAAGGAATCTTTCCGTCGTTTTCAAAACAAGGTCCTTTTTAACCTTTTCGACAGAATTGAGGTAAGAATGTTTTTTTTAACTTATACGGCGGGTGCGGTTATTTTACGCCGTTATAAAATCTTCAAAGATTTCCTTACAAGCTTATAAGAATATTTTCAAAGAAAATGTTTTATTTTATATGGATCTTAAATGGTTTCAAAATGAAAGGAGATATTTCTTTAAAAAGAATTTTGATTTCATCTATGTCAACATCCTTTGATGGATTTTAAGATTATTTGAAGTTGATTTATTATGATACAAAACTTCTATATTGTATTGAAGGTTTTTTGATATGTTTGACTATGGATGTGCTATTTTTATACCATTCATAGTTTATGGTGAAATTATTGACATTTCGTATGCTAGTTTTAATACGAATGTTTATGTTATGTTTAAACCTTTTCATATGGGAATGCATTGGACTTAATAAGTGACGGGTGGAGCCCGCTATAGCTCCTCGATGCATAGGTAGGTCTCATGAGACAAACTAGTGTCTTGGCACAAGGCCTTGACAAAATATTATTTGTAGTCTTGGCACGAGACCTTGGCTATGTGGTTATGATAGTCTGGCATTATACATTCCAACATTATGAAAGTGGTTATTTATTTTTGCATGTGATTATTCGATTAGTGGAATATCCATGTGAATAAGTAAATGGCATTATTTCATTTTATTTATGCCATACCATGTTGAAAGTTCATGTTTAAAAGGCTTTTGTTTTAGTTATACATTGCCTTAAATGTTTATTCTTATTGATGAAAGTTTCCGCTATATTGTTATCCTTACTGGGCATTTGAGCTCACCCCTTTTCTATGTTTTATTTTTCCCAGGTAGTGAAGAAGTAAATTATGAATGACTTGCAGGGATATTATGAGGGGTTAATAGTGTGGATATGAAGACTTTTTTGTTGTAGTAGTTTTTCACTTTGAAATGTAATGTAAAACTTTATGATTATATCTAGTGTTTCCAAGGCTACTAAACCAATCGGTCTTTCGAGATTTGATCTTTCTTGTGATCATGCCAATGTTATGTAATAATGCACCGACTCTAGGCAACTAGGGTCGGGGCGTTACACCACATCACCAAATCAATGGGAAACTCCTCATATAATACTTCTATAAAGGACTCACACCTATGGATAGGATCATGGTTGATTCTACGGCTAGAGGGGAATTAGTCAACAAGACACCAGTTGCTGCATGTGTGTTGATTGAAAGGATGGCACAAAACTTCCAACAATTTGTTGATTGAGGTACACCACATGTTAGAGGAGTATATCAGGTAAGTAATTACTCTCTTGAAAATAATTTTATTGATAGTAAGTTGGAAGAATTGACAACTATGGTGTGGATGATTTCTTTGGCTCAAAATACATTCCAACCTACGCCTATGAGCCTATGTGACATTTTCATCGAAACAGTCCACCCACCTGACTATTACACCAAATTACAAGTGTTAGAAGATTGTAAAGCAGTATTCCCTAAGAGACCATATTAGTAGCAATAATAGACACCTACCTAGAAGAAGTATGATTCTTTTTCTCCAACAAACAACCAATGGTGGATGGATCAATCAAATATAAGGTATGGCTCTAGACAACAACAAAGGCCCCCTTTTCAATAAATTTTCTAGCAACCTCCACCTTACAAACAGGGTTTCCGACAACCCCAAAGGTGATTTGAAGCTCAAGTATCAATAGGTAAACAATAAGGAAATTATAAACCGAAGGTATGTCCTAATATCGACGATCTTTTGATAATAATTTTTCTTAATCAATAGAATTAGTTGAAGAGTCAAGGTTTGAAGTTGACAGAATTGAAGACATAAATGAGCCAGATTGCTACTACCCCACATGAACAAGTACGTAAGAACTCTAGAATTTTTATATCCCAACATACTCCAAATACCAAGGGGAATTTTATTTCTATAACATTAAGAAATGGGAAGGAATAAACTTATACTTATGCACCTTCCATTACAATGTGATTCACCTCAACTCCGGAGAGGCCCCATTCAAGATCCATTGATTCGCAACCCAATGAGAATGACAAAGGTAAGAAAAAGATTTATGTTCTTCCTCTAAAACCCTTTCCATTTTCAAATAGAGTTTTAAAAACCAATAATATGGCTGAAGTGGTGATGAAAAATTACATTTTTGATATATTCAAGCATGTTTAGATCGACACCCCTCTAGTTGAAGCAATAAAGAAAATCCCAAGGTATGCCAAATTTTTAAAAGAACTTTATTCCAATTGAAGATAGCTCAAGGTAAATGAGATGATCAATATTTGAAGAAATTTGTTAGAACTCATTACTCCAACTCTAGTAATTCCAATAAAGTGTAAGGATCCCAAGACATTCACCATCCCATGCAACATAGGGGAGTTACACTTTTTTTATGCTCTTTGTGATTTTGGAGCTTCCATAAATGTGATGGATCACTCTTTATTCTATTATTTACAGGTTGGTGAGGTGAATTCTATGAGAGTAGTGGTGTAGTTGGATAATAGAGCTAATACATATCCAATGGGATTCCCTGAGGGTGTACTTGTTCGGGTAAGAGAAATGATATTTCTAGAAGATTTCAATGTAATTAACATGGAGGATGATCAAGTAAGTTCTGATGTTCCCATTTTGGTAGTTAGTCCCATCCTCAAAACTAGAAAAACTATCATTAATGTTCATGAGGGAACACTATCCAAGGAGTTTTGACATGAAGTTGTGATATTTAATTTTATGGACTCCTTGAAGTACCCCTCAGATGACCATTCTTATTTTTTATCTCCCATTTTGAATGACCATAAAAAAACCCCATGGAGTTTTATTTTCCTATTCTTATGGATATTATGATCATTTGTTCTAGTATTATGTCTAATAGCACTTCCACACTGGTTTCTAATGCACAAACCTCTCTTATATTTGATTTTAAAATGGATTCATATTCTGATTTTGATCACGTGAACTCTGATTATGACATGGCTATTGAGTATGCTGATGGGTTTGTGTCTTTATTCTCTGATTTAGATGATGTATATTCTAACACTAATGTTAATTGTGCACATATTTCTGTTCCTTCAATTTCCCCATCCTCACATCACCCCCTAAATTGGTACTCAAGCCATTTCCACCTAATCTAAAATACTCATACTTGTTATGTGGTAATAAATTACCTGTTGTCATTTCTAACAATACCCCTTTGGAATATGAATAAAAACTTTGGAATATTTTGAGGGAGAACATTAGGGAAATCAGGTGGACCTAAGACGATATATCTGGTATCAACCCCTCCATTAACATGCAGAGGATTTTTTAGGAGGATGGGACTAAACTGGTTAAGAAGCCACAAAGGAGACTTAATCCAACCCTTTTGGAAGTTGTTAAAATAGAGGTTGGAAAACTGCTTAAGGTAGGTATAATTTATCCCATTTCAGATTTTCAGTGGGTGAGTCCTATTCAGGTTGTGCCTAAGAAAAGTGTTGTTACTATTGTTAAAAATGATAGAGGATTTAGTTCCAATAAGGGTGAAAAATAGTTAGTTTGTGTGTATGGATTATAGGAAAATAAATCAGTCCACTCACAAGGACCATTTACCCCTCCCATTTATTGATCAAATTCTTGAGAGACTAGTTGGGAAAACACAATATTGTTTCTCGGATGGATTTTTTTGGATATTTTCAGGTTCCTATTACTCTTTATGACTAGGATAAGACAAAATTCACTTGTCCATTTTGTATGTTTTCCTACCGAAGGATGCCATTTGGACAATGTAATGCCCCAGGTACCTTCTAGAGATGCATGGTGAGTATTTTTGTAATTTTTTTTGAGACCAGCATAGAGGTATTTAGGGATCATTTTATAGTGAATGGGTCTTCATTTGATGATTATATCTCTAGTTTGGTAATGGTGTTGAATCTTTTTATTGAAAAGAATCTTGTCTAAAACATTGAAAAGTATAATTTCATGGTAGTTCATGGGATTGTCTTAGGGAATATAGTGTCAAAACATGGGATATAGGTTGATATATCTAAGGTAGATGTTTTTTCATCCTTACCCTTTACTTCATGTGTGTGTAACATTATATCTTTCCTAGGGCATGCAAGATTTTATCATCACTTCATCGAATATTTTAGTAAGATTTCTCTTCTTATGTCGTAATTACTTCTAAAGGATTCTAATTTTTTGTTTGGTGATTTTTGTAGGACTTCCTTGCTAAGATAAATAAGTTTCTGACCACTCCACCGATCATACAACCCCAATGGTGGGAGATTCCTTTTGAGATTATGTGTGATGCCTCCAATTTTTCTATTATAGTTATCTTATCTAAGAGGGTGGAGGGACGTTCACATGTGATTGCTTATGCATCGAGGGCACTAGATTCACCCTAATCAAACTACACAACCACAAAAAATGAGTTTCATTCCATCGTATTTTCTTTAGATAAATTCTATTCTTATTTTTTTGGGCTCTAAACTAGTTTTTTTCTGAACATGTAGCTCTGAGGTACCTCTTGTAGGAGCCAAATGCAAAGACTAGGATAATCCAATGTATTCACCTTCTTAAGGAATTTGATATTGAGATAAAGGAAAAGAAGGGGTCAAAAAACCTAGTGGCGAACCACATTATTAATCTTACTCACACACTTGGGGATAACACCTTGGACAAGGTACCACTTCGGGACACTTTCCCAAATGAGAATCTTTATTCCATCTCAGGTATTAATCCTTGGTATGATTATTTAGTTAACTACCCTGTTGCGTCTAAAATTCAAATAAATTTAAAGAAAAATCAAGTCCAATAATTAATGAGTGGGTCAAGATTTTATGTTTGGGATGATCTATACCTCTGGAGAATATGTAGTAATAAAGTTATTAGGAGGTGGGTTCTTGATCATGAGTTTGAGTATGTTCTATATTTATTCCATACATAGTTACATGGAGAAAAATTTGGATGCCAACAGACAGCTAAGAATGTCTTAGACTTTGGATTATATTGGTGTAGCTCATTCCATGATGCTCATGTTTTTTGTAAGTCATGATCACGTTGCCAAAACATTGGTAACATTTCTAAGAGACACGAGATACCCCAATAACCCATATTATTTTGTGATATTTTTTCTATATGGGGAATTCATTTTATGGGTCCTTTTCAAAGTTCTTATAGTTTCTTGTACATTTTGGTTTCTGTTGATTATGTGAGAAAATGGGTGGAGGCTAAGGCCACAGAGACTAATAATTATCATGTTGTGGTCGACATTTACAAAGCACAAATTTTTTGTAGGTTTGGAGTACCAAAGACCATCATTAGTGACCAAGGGACACACTTATGCAATTGGAATTCGACTTCCCTCCTTTATAATTATGGGGGGACACACAAAACATCAACACCATACCACCCCCCAAAAAATGTCTAGGATGAGGTTTCAAATTGTGAGTTGAAAAAAATTTCATAGAAAACCATGCAACCGAATATGAAGTATTATAGAAAGAGATTGGATGATGTGCTATGGGATTATTGGATAACATACAATACACCCATCAGTATGTCCCCATTTCCGATTGTTGTTGGGAAATCATGCCATCTCCCTATGGATGTTGAGCATCAGGAATATTAGGCTATAAAGAAATGAAATATGGATTTGGGGCAAGTTGGAATTCCAAGGAAGATTCAAATTCAGGAGATTGAGGATATTCGGTTGTCATCATATGAGAACTGAAGGCTCTACAAGGAAAGATCAAAAGAAACTCATGACAAAATGATCCGATAAAGGGAGTTTTGTGTTAGAGAGAAAGACATACTCTATAGTTCACAACATAAGCTGATGTATGGTAAGTTGTGTTCTAGATGGTTATATCCTTATATTATATCTAATTTTCTTTCCATATGGTGATGTTTAAATCACACAAAAGTACACTAGAATAAATTTTACAGTCAATGAGAAACATTTGATACAATACATTGAGGTAATTTTTACCGATGCAGTGGATTTTATCACTCTGCATGACCCCATCATCACATGAGAATATCAAGCTATTCCTAACCCTTTCAATATTATATTATTTTTCCTTTTTTAATTTTTTATCTCATGTGAACATATCATCTCATGGATTCACATCGAGGAAAATGTAGTATTTTATGTGTGGGGGAGGGAACCTTTTAGTTTAGTAATATCAATTGTTTTTAGTTTTTTTACAAAAAGTGTTTTTTAAATTGTTGCGTGTTTTTGAAAATTTTGTGAAAAAATGATTCTCATAACCATTTTTAAAACCATATCAATGAGTGATACAATTTATCCCATGAAACTAAACTTAAATTATTGTAAAAAAATGGCATTGTTTCAAGTTCAAATATTTAGGAATTTCATGAAAAGTACTCTGAATTTTGAATCCCATACCACATCTCACTGTCATTATATTTGAAATCACTTTTCTATGAGAATTATGAGACATGTTTTTAATATTCATTACATTCACCTCACTTCTTGAGAGAACCAAATCATACTTTATTTAACCGGAATTTGATTTATTCCTATCAAAACATGAGGGTTTGAGGTACTTGTGTTTTAAATGACTTTCATGTTTCTTTGGTTTTGAAGCCCCCTTTTCCAATAAAACATTTTTAATGGACTACCAAGAACATTCAATCCTTGTTCCCCACAGAATCCATGAACAACCAGTTAGGTTATCCACATTACAAGGAAAATTTCAATATCCAACCAACACTTGAAGTGAAATTTCATAATATAGTTGAACATAAGTGTGGTAGAAGATATCTTACATTGTGATATCACATTTTGTGATAATTTGGGAGGAAAATTAAATTTTGAAGAGATTTTTTTCTGCTAGAAAATCATTCTGTTAAAATCTGTCCCTTTCTGGAGCTTTTATGATAAATGAAGTTGTGCCTTTCTTGAACTTCCAATGAAGAAAGAAAGATGTGAATATTCGAAGATTTCATGAAAAACTAAATTTTAGAAGAATTACATTTTTATATCTAAAATGTTGAATGGTGTAAACATTCCATGAGTTTTCATGATGATGGAGCCGAATTGATACTAAGGGGAGTGAGGACAAGACCATACTTCAGAGAAAAATAGATTAATGAAAATTTTAATTAATAAGAGTCAACCCCTCCTCATTCAGCCAAAAAAAATTTCACATCTAAATCCTACTAACTGAAATCCACAGAATAACCCTAAAAATTTCTCATGATAAACATATTTCTTTGACTCACATCGGGTGGAAATTTAGGAATTTATCATACCTGAAGTTACTCTTTCATGAGTTTGTATGAGAAAGACATTACTGAAAAATTTATATTTGTGTGATAAGAGAAAATTCAATTGGGTTAAGTGTTTTATGTGTATGGGTGGATAAATGAAGTGGAAATATATTGAATGGTATAAACAGAGAACTTGAAATAATGGTTTTTTATGAGTCATGTTATCTTATATTTCTTGGTGTGGAATTTTTGTATATCAAGGATATGTTTTTCTATTTTTTTTGATTTGATATTGATGTTTACTTTCCACAATTATTTTGAATACATGATTTGAGGTTTTTAAAGGGAATTAAAAAGGGTAAGTGTTGGGGAGTTGATGAAACAAAATTTTGTTATTGATAATAAATGATATAATTTCCTCACATTGTGGTAAATATGTTCATTTATGAAATATTTGTGTTTAGATTATTCATTTGAAAATTTGATGAAAATTCAAGTTTTACACTTTTAAAAGTAATTGTATTATTTTGAACTTAAATATTTTAATATGAACTATTTAAACACAAAATTTTGTAACATTTTTTTCCACTTAATGGAATATAACTTTCATTCAGGAAACTAGAGCTACATCGTGCATTTGATTGGACTAAATGGACTATGAAGTCAAAGATGGGTGGGAATCACCAGTTTGGATATCACTGTAGTGTTTGTACCATATATTATTCATCGTTGCTTTAATAGAGCCCAACTATTTATAGGATTTCGAAACCCCAATTTCTCACAAATCATCTTTTTGTAAGGATAGAAAGTTCATGCGTTTAAGTGGTCATGAAGTCGGTTAATTTGGATTAATTTATTTGGCCGAATTTCCCCATTTACACTTGAAACCTCTTTAAACTAAGCCTCCCCTACACTATATAAATATCTATTTTTATTATTCGGATGGTTTGGGACGTGAATTAGGAAGTTTAGGTCGGGAAATAATTTGTTTCACTTAAATTATCCAAACATTGTAATATGGGTAGCTCTTGAAGCAATGATCCCCTCATTGAAGCCTTCTTCTTATTCTCCACATTGTAATATTTGTGTTTGCATAATAAAATTCTTAGTTACAATTCTATTTATTATATTTTCTTCTATTTTATTATTTCTTATTCTTCTTTGATCTTACCATTTGATCTGAAACTCAATAGTAAAAGTGTGATTGGGTTATACCCATTCTAAACCTTTGCATATACAATTCGTTTCTACGATGACTACACTGCCAATAAAAGAGTAGTTTTCTTAGTAATCGATCTACCTATTACATTATTAATTTATTTATTTTTATTCAATGATCTACAATAATTAAATTAATATGATCCATGAATTGATTTTTTAAATTAGAGGAAACTAATTAATCAATTGAACAATTTACACAAAAACACACGAGGTTGAGAATTTGTGTAAATTGTGGGAGTGAAAATTTAATCGGTAAAACCAGACCACACGGGATAAATTTGTAGAGTTAAAATAAAATCCTTAATATCAATTCATTCTCATTTATATAATGGGTATGTTCCCTAATTCAACACTTAACATTTTTCTATGCTTAGAGTGACAATCAAAGCAGGGTGTTGTGATTGCATGTTTCAAATCTAGCCAAGGGTTTAACTCTTTTCATCTTTGTGGTTAAGTTAACTCTCATAGGGTTTGAGGGTTTGTAAATTATGGGATTATAATTAATTGGTGATTAATTAAAATGATAGTTATTAATAAGTAAGTGAATAGGTAGAGTTATATTGATTACAACTTTTGGAACATTTTGTAAAAAGCATCTTCTTGTTGTGACTTTTTAATCGAACTTCATTTAAAAAAATTCAATATTCTTATAGAAAACATATTATAGTTTTATAAATGATAAAAAACCACCCCATACATTCAAGTAATGTTTTTATGTTATTTAATTTAACTTTCAAAGTACCTTCGATATTTTTTCTTAAATTACTTCCTCCTGTGAGAGACAACATTGGTCAGCCACTCTGCTGCACCTAAATAACCTGAAACTGAACATCATTTGAAAGCACCCATGATGGAACCATTTAGATTTGTAGGTAAACCCTATCCATTGAAATGGATGGGTAGATTAGTATAATTTCTCCTTTCCACAGTATTTCCTCTAGGTGTTTTTACCAAGAGTTCTCTTTTCATTTCATGTTCTAGAATTCCCAATTTTTATGAAAATTTCTAAAAAATGAATGAATGTGTAGATTCTTAATCAAACAACACATTTGAGAAATATGTAAAAACAAGAAATTTACCTGATAAAAAATCATTTTACGGATAAACATCTGCTAAAGTGTAAGTAATTGATTTTACCACACCCTACTACTTACAATCTTGCTGATTCCCTACCTGGGTGACTAGCTTCAGACAAACATGAGAAAAATGACCCAATTCCTTATAGTTAAAGAATATCACCATCAGATTATCATTAATTTTTGGATCATTTTCTTTTCACTCATGAGACATGGTTCCAAAAATTCCACATCAGTAACTTTTCCTAGAATTTACAAGACATTCACCAGGATGCTTTTTACCACACTTTTCACAAGAAGGGAAACTGATTTTCTTACCTCTATATTTCTTTGACGAATTATTCCCCAATGATTTCCAATATGCCCGCTTATTATTATTTTCATCATGATGAACATACATGTCCACAAATTCCATATCAACCTTTTCAGCACAATGGAAATGATTCTCATATCTTTTAAACTCTCATGAATCCAAATCTCTTAGTAACAATGGTATAAAACCAGAGTAAAATCCGTTATGTACAAGGGAAATCTTATAAAATCGTCTTCATATGTTACCAAAGAATCATAATTTTTTTAATTTTGTTCCAAGAATTGTTTCTCCATTCAGAGTCATGTTTTTTTAGGAAAATATTTTTCCTAAAAAAGTTGCTTAAAATCATCCCATTCCAGACTATCAAGATCATCTCTTTCTATAATATTCTTAACCAGATACCACCACTGATCGGCTTCACCTTCCAAATCATAAATGGATAATATTATCTTTTGACGTTCCAAAAATACCACGACAACAAATATCTTTTCTATATCATTGATCCATCCTTCAGCTATCACTATATCTATGGTTCTACTAAATGTTGGTGGATGTAGCATCATAAATCATCCAAAAAAGACATGTTTCTTCATGGTAGATCATGTTCCTTTCTATCCTAGATACCACCACCATTTTTTTATTGAGTCAACTGATCCATTACAATAAAAAACTACTCGGTTCCAATTCCGACCATTCCAGGCTATAGATTCGGACATACATCATCCTCTTAATGACTTCCTACTCTAGCATCCCTATTTATTATATAGAAAACCATTCGGAACAGACATATCTTAGATGAAGCAACATGGTAATCTTTAAATTCTATAACATTTCAAATTAATCATAGAGTAAAAAATAATTGTGGAATTATTTTTACTCCATCCTAACCCCTAAAGTTATCTAAACCATCCTATGATACCAACTTTAATAACCCATCCTTAAAAAATTACATAATCTATAGTTTTATACATTACATTCTTATACATTGAGGTTATTTTTAGGTTTAGAGTTTTAGATAAATCATGATATAAAACATACATAACATCCCATAATCATACATGAGGATACTACTAAAATAGTGTCCACTTTTTACAAAATATAAAGCTAAAATAAAAAAAATATTTTTCTTGAAAAATCATAATAACATTTAAATTGTCTTCCTTCTTTCTCTTACAAATCCTTATAAATTATGAAAAACATTTAAAACTTGGGGTGAGCACAAAAAGTTCACTAAGGGATAAAAGGAAAGAAATTGATAGTCAAGTGATAACATAAAAATCAATAAAACCAATTTCATAAAAACTCATCAACATACATAGAATCAAAATTTAGTTTCCTTAAGAAATATTTACCATATCATTCTTATAATCACCCTTACACATGCAATAACCATCTGGTCAAATTCCATCTCAAGAGTACCCAATGCATTAGAGAGTTATAATGGGGCTCACCTGTAATATGTTCAGCTATAATGGGATCAAAACAACATAACTATGCCCAAGGAACATATCAAGGTAATAAATTATCATGAAATCAAGAGAAACCACTCATTCCATATATTTATATATAACATTCTTTCTGAATTTTATTAAAGATACTTTTAAAAGGATTTTAAAAGTAGAGTCACCTAGAAATATAATTGGAGTTAGAATTAATGCAATGGAATGGATATGTGTATGAAATATAAATACAAAAAATACAATATAATATAAAAAAATAATCACAAAAATAATATTAATACCACATAATGAAAAAAGTAAAAGGTTAACCCAAAGATTGGAAATTGCATTAACAATTCCCTTACTTCGGGTTCAACTTACTTAAAATATGTTTAAACCTAATATATAATGGTTAAAACAATATTATTAATATATTATTGAAACATATTTATGTTTATAACACCTTATATGATTATTTCATAACATCATTTTACCCTTTAATTATTAGTATTTTGTTCCTTCCATTGTTTCAGGTGCGTTCTTTACATGATTTCCATGGACGGTTTGTATTTGATTTCCTTGTCATACAGAATTGTAATTCAAGAAGTGGAATAAAATGGTATTCATATGTTTTCAGAATATTTAATTAAACCATAAATCATTTTTTGTCATATATGATGATGATTCATTAGATAAAACATTAATGATATTTATTTAGATCATTTTCAGCGGTTCCTCGATAATCATGAACTTGTTTCAATATATAAATTAATGTTATGCATAGAAGTTCATTGTAGAACATAAAAGAAGTTAAATATTACTATTTATATTCTATTTCAACCATCAAAATGATTGTACAAACATTTTTTAAGGAAGTAAAAGAAATTGCAAACACATCATCCATGATTTTGGTAAATAACACATCGCGAAAAATTTCTTTATAAGAGGGGGAGGATATGAAGTTAGTTGAGTAATTTTTTCAATAAAAATGATAAAATAAATAACTTATTAGATTATTTATTTTCATGCATCTTTGATAATGGGAATAGAGGATACTATAATAAAATAAAATGAATTGAAAAGAAAACATGAGAATAAGAAATATGATTTTTACCTTTGGATCTCTTCTCCTTGAGATCCTCATTAAGGCCTTTGGTTTTGGCCTTTGGGTGAGACCAGAAGGTCTTGGATGTCGGGAAGATCCTTGAGAAGGATATTTCATTGAAATTAGAAAATTATAAAATTTTGAGAGGTGTGAGAGGAAAAGGGGGTGAGGTGGGTTTTTATAGTAGAGTAGAGGATCCGTTTTACATTATTTTAATCATTAGTTTAATATTTTTGATCAAGACTATGAATATTATTGATTAATGTGACCCAAAATAGTAATACGTTCATGTGTGTTAGAACCAATTGTTCTTACATCATCCTTGAATCACCTATTATGCATTAAAACAAGAATTTATCATTTATCATAATTTATTGTATTTTACTATTCATAAAAATTCACGAATTTCAAAAAATACCAAATAACCACCCTAAACTTTTTTAACATGTAGAATTGAAAAATGAACTCTATTTTTGGAAAATAATTTTTAAATATGATTAGTTTAATTTTTAAATAAAATCATAATATATTCGACAAATAATAATTTTAAAACTATAATTAGTTTTATATCCCCTTGAAAAATTAATCAAGATATCATTATCCTACAACCACAAGAAAATAAAATAATAACGCAATTTACTATTCATAAGCGTCATATTACTATTCATAATATTATTCATAAGGGTATGTTACTATTCACGAAAAAATAAGTTGGTTCTTTCAGACTCCAAATTACAAACTGATCGCAACAACATATGTCTGTTTTTGAAAATTCAAATCATAGAAGTAGAAAAATTTATGTTTAACATCAAGTTTATAACTATCTACTTAAAAAAAGTTTCATACATTTCAATTTATTTTTAAAACCTTGGGGTGTTATAGTCATAATCACAACTTTGGGAAAACACGGTGTTGCTATTAATGATTCTAATTTACTATAATAAGCTAACTCATATAGTCTTAGAATTACTGATAAGTAATCCATTGTTTGAGAATACAAAGATAAATGATTTATGAAACTTGGTTGAAAAAAATCCAGGGGGGGTCTGTTTGGACCAAGATGATGAGGAAGGTATTTATTCTCATGTTTTGGATTTTTTTGTCAAGGAAAGTTTTTTGAAGAATGAAATTCACCTCACTTTGTATTGGTGAAAATTGTATTCATGGTTGTTTTTTAAAATAATTGGACTCACCTTGGATCTGATATGTGAAAATATTTTAAGGAGTAATTGATCATTATCTAGAATGAGATAATAAAATGGATGGAAAATTATCTTACTGAAATTAAATAGTCATCAGACTCACTCTAAATTCATTGTGAATGAAGTGGTTGTATTGATGGAGAATTAGAGTCTCTATGACTATGATAAAATAAATATGATGATGCTTTTCTGATTTGTATTTCACATAAATCATAAATTTATTAGAGAAATTATGATGCAAGATTGATGGAAGAAAAGTGAAAAAGGCGTTACCAATTGTACCCAGACGTATCGTATCCGGGTGTAAGGGAAGAAAGAGATTATGCCAATTGAAAAAGAATCATACCAAGTAAAATCATATACATGAGAATCATATTCAGAAAGATCATACTCATGGAAATTGGTTTCAAGCTGAGAAGGAAAGAAAGAAGGCATTGAAGATCATAATCTAAATGATCATACCCAGAATGATCATTGTCAAACACTATAACATCGGACCATCAAACATATTCAGAGGTACGAAAATGAAGTTGATAGGAAAATAGAATGGTGTTTTAAGTGGTATTATATTTAGAAAATAATGATGTTTCATATTAGACTCAGTATTCTATTATATTAGAGTTAAATTATTTTATATTTCAAACTTGGTTAAGAGAAGAAGTGATGAATTAAAAGTGGACTGAATAGGATATTGCCAAATAAATTGTCAAGGGGGGCTTGGAATATGATAGAATGATGGTTTTCATCATTTAGAGTGGTATCCATCTATTTATACACTCTCTTACAATTGGTATAAAGCTTTGTTTTTAAGAAATTAGATTCTGAAAATTGGACCCATAAATTTTAATTGGACTAGAAATTGAAATGAAAGTCTAAAGAAGTGAAGATTTTATAAGAATTGAGAATATTCGAGTAGCGTTGACGAAGTCAACATACACCTAAGATTTTAGGGAAAATTGCGATTAGGGTGAACTTGATTAAGCAGGATTTTTTTGGGATTCCCACCAAAGACACTTGAGGGTCAGCTATAAAAGGATAATATTACATTTTACTTTTCTAATAACCAATGAACTATTCATGAGAGAGAAGATTATAATTTAAGAGAGAGAAAGAAATTTTTGTAATCACATGTATTGAATAAATTTTGAAAGATTAGAGAAAAAGGATAAGATACAATATCACAACGTTGTATGCAGCTGATCTTCGTACTCAGTGTTAATCACAATCAACTGATTATCATACATGGATTTTCAATCATATTTAGATGATCATTATATCGAGATGGATAATTAGATTCAGGATTTTCATACTGATTTTTTTTTGTAATGATCAAGAATCGTATTGGGAAAATCATAATGTGTTTTCCATACTCATAATTGAAGTGGTGCCGATTAATATCTTCCATATTCTGTCACAGTCATAATTTTCATATTAGGGAGAATCATATCTGGGTGAATTAAAATTGGAAGAATCATATTGAGGAGGATCGTACTCGGAAGAATCAAACTAAGAAAACGTGCTAAGAAACCTTAACAAATTCCAGGAATCTCTTACCTTATTTTGGGTAAGAAATAAAATAAGTTTTTTCAATTGAATATATTTGTGGAATTAAAAATAAGTATAGGTAACATGAGTTGTTAAAAAAACATTATGCTACCCTATTTGTGCTAAGAGGGTTTGCACGCACTATTGTAACTGTTTACATAGTGCTACATGAGTGAAATGGTATATCCTATTCATTATAATCCAAGGATTGTTTTCTAGTGGATTGGGTGGTATTTGATTACTTCCAAACCATATGAAGGGCGTATCTATTATTATTGAATTGTGAACATCATAAATACTTGTGTGGATTACGATGCATGGTTGAATTATTTCTAGCAGGTAATTTAATCTTTAATAGGAGGTGAAGGTTTCTTCAAGGAAACATTAAATAAAAAATTTCACTGATTCTCCCCTCCTCCACTTATTGATACAATTATCCTGAATGGACACTTTCAAATGATGTAAAATTTCCTTGTGAACTAGTATTATATATATATATATGCTTCTAAAGACACTAATCCTATATGGTTTTGGCCAAGATCACAATTATATAGTCATAAAAATGATTTAATATTTATGTATGAAATGTTTTTTTCATATCATTGATGATATAGGGAATCAATATTTGAATGATAACTTGGGGGAATCAAATTTTATTAATAGGTTCCAACCCAAATAGGTAAGCAGATATGTGGATCGATATAAAACCATAATGTATGAGATTATCCTTGTCACATAAAATATCAATCATTCACTCATCACTATGAATTACAGTGTTTTCATCCACTCATGTACCCCCAAGAAATGTGACACCTAGATTATCTAACACATTTTTGACCCCAAATATTCTCTAAAATGTAGGTTCCTGGCGCAGCAGAAGCACATTTGGTGGTTGTACCCAACTTTTGTTTTTCTCATTAATGACAATCAATCTGAGATCCATCACGATAAAAAAATGCCATATCTTTGGAATAGAACGAAGAACAAAAGAAAAGAGGGGAGTCCCGAAACAATAGAGAGGATCATCATATGTTGGTTATAATTAATTTAATTAAAATACAAGAATTACCTTGATGAAATTCTCTCTCCATTGATGTTTTTGGTCACAATATGATGTGATCTGTCATTCTGTCATAGAATCAAAGTGTAGAATTTCTGTAGTGGTGATCCACACATGCTCCACGTATCTATGGATGTCATCGAAGGGATCTTCAGATGATAGCACAAATGATCCTTTGCTTATGATGTCTGCCTTCGATCACCTTGAGAGCTACTTACAAAGCGCTCTCATTGATCCGGTTGAGGAAGATCTCCCTCATAACATGAGATCATTCTTAGAGGAAAAGAATTATCTCTTGGCTTGAGAGCCTTTTATAAATCTGTTGTTCACAACCACAAAGAATGTCTAGGATAATGATAATAATATAATTTGTATTTTAGTTACTCAGAATAATAAAATAAATTACTTACCCAAAATCATTTATTCATTTCACTTAATTCGGAGTAAAACTCCATGTCTAATAATAATTGATGATTATTATTATTACTGGACATACTCCCAGTGAATTACACATAATATTATTAAATTAAACAAATAATATTATTTCCCACAAATTCCCTAAAAAATACACAGTGTGTATATTAATATACATGGAATGCACATTTGTTTTTCCATTCTCTTTATTTCCTCCACCACATTCATTAGAACTTGAATAATGACTGTTTGTTTCTTAAATAAATATCACTACATTACTCACTAATAAATATACTATTTTTCCCACAATATATTCTCTCTAATAACTAGTGTCAAAATAAATGGGACCATAATTCCTTGAATAATTATAAAACCATAGTTGGGAATAATATTTATTCAACATGTTAAAACAATATTTAATTGAGATACTTGGACATAATTAGTGTGTGACCCTCTAGGCCTCTTTCTCAGTGGCATTAGGCAGATCCTACCTAAAGTCCAAGGTTAGTGTCTAAAAACACACCAAGGCACCCATAAAGAAAGAAATTAATGCTGCAATGATGTGTCACCTCCTAGGAATGCTTACCATGTAATGTAATCCCTTTGTCTCGATATCTCTAGTAATGGGGGTTTCATGCTAGTGCCATCAACCCATGTGCTCGATTATTCTATCTATGACTTCTAGGAATTAAACTTTCCCATTCCTCACTATGTCCATAGATATATTTAGGCTACATCAATTCCATCAAAGGTCTTAATATATCAACTCCCTTTATGAAATAGAAGGGAAAAATCCTTTCTTGTACTATCTATTAATACAGTATTACTCGTTATGCACCCAACATATCCCACCTCGCTACAAATAGTATGTCATCACAGTTTTTTTCAATACAACTAAGTTCATGAGTTGTAATACCCATTAATAAAAATTGTAAAGTCTAAGGACCAATACACACGTCTGCAGATAGGAAAAACCAATTACTCTATGAAATGTGGATTTCCTACTGGTGGGTATCATTCTCATTATATCCTCCTGGATATTACCAATGGAACACACCATGAGAAGGTGCCTCAAATTTTTATGAGTCCTCACCCCTAAAGGAATGTATTATTTGTGTACCTCAAATAACATCATATGACCATAGAACATATATTTAAGAACAGTGTTATGAAACTTCTGGGTTCTCATCATAGTAGGGATCCACTATGGCCCTTTAGTGAAACAATTATCCTTAGGACATTTTGAAATGCATTCACATGCAGACAAACAATCAAGATGTGTAATGGTATTTGTTAATGAATAAAGTACAAAGTAGTTGGCTCTAGGATGACAACTCCCACAGACTCCCACTTGGACTAGTTCCAACTGCTAACAACCTTTAACCTGCTAGCTCTCATATGATATTCATACTTCTAATAAGATAGGCCTTTAGTCATGGGGACTACCAAGTTCTCTTCCGTGGATACCTTACTCACTAAAACATCACCCCTATTTGATATAAATCACTAAAGAGGTGATACTTTTGGAGAATGTGCTTTACTCTTTGATGTGACCTTGGTTATTTTGCAAGATCCATCACTGTAGTATTATAACAATACAACGTGATAGGGTCTCTACTACTAGGCACCACTATAAGCTCCTAGATAATGTTTCGAATATAGAAGACTTCCTTGGATACATCTGAAGCTAATATATATTCGTACTCTGCTGTAGAACCAATGGAAATTGACAACTTTGAACTCTTCTAGCTCATAGCTCCTCTATTGAGATATAAAACACATTCAGATTGAAACTTTAGATTGTTTTGATTGGTATGAAAACTAGCATCAGTATACTCTCTGACGACGATCTTCTCGTCTCATCCAACCAGGAACATATCCTTAGTTCTTGTAAGATACTTAAGGATAGTCTTAAAAGCAATCGAATGTTGTTCTCTAGATCTTCTTGATATATACCTACCATGCTCAGTGCATAAGCAACATCACGCCTGGTACATAACATGGCATACATGATGGATCCTATAGCTGAAGCGTATGTGATCTTACTCATTATTTATTTGTCTTATTGTGTATGAGGACACATTTTCTTAGAAAGATGTAGGCCATGTATCACTGGAACGAATCCCATCTTAGATTGTTCTATACTAAATCTCTTTAGTATCTGGTTAGTTTTTGTACCCTGAAATAGTCTAAGAAGCCTCTCGGATCTATCATAAAATATCTTGATCCTGAGAATGTAAGATTCTTCACCCATGTTCTTCATGGAGAAACACTTTTTCAACCAGTCCTTAACTGACAGTGAGACTGGTATTTCGTTTCCAATAAATAACATGTCTTCAACATATACTACTCGGATAATGACCGCATTCCCATTAAACCACTTATAAAAACTTGACTCAAATTCCTTCTTAATGAAACCAAATTATATTATGGATTCATCAAATCAATTTTCCATGACCAGTATTCTTACATTAATCCATAGATGGATTTCTGCAACTTGCAAACCCATTTGGATTCACCTAGTGTCACAAACCCTTCGGGTTGTGTCATATAGACATATTCTTAAATATTCCCCTCACGGAATGCTATTTTCACATCTATCTTACAAATATCATAGTTGTGGGAAGATTATATGGAAAGTATGATTCTTATGGATTTAAACATGGAAACTGGTGAGAAGGATTCATCATAATAAATTCCTTGACATTGTATAGATCCTTTAGCCACCAACCTTGCTTTAAAGGTGCTAACTTGAACTTCAATTTCTAGATTTATCTTGAATAAAAATATATATTTAACATGCTTTACATCAACTGGCTCATCGACCAGAACCCAGACTTGGTTCTAATATATGGAATCCATCTCTGATTTCATAGCTTCTAGCCATCATACAGCTTATGAGATATCTACTGCTTACCTATATGAGATAGGTTCATCATTGTCTAACAATAATGATTCACAATCCTTGGTAACTAAAAAAACCAAATCTCTCTGGTTTACTTACATCTCTTGAGCTCCTACTCAGTACTAGTGTTTCTGGAACCTCTTCCAAGGGGACATGTAGAACTTGTTCCTGTACCAAGTCCTACACATCTTGATAATTAACTTCCTCAAATTCAATATTTCTCCCACAATCCTTTTGGAGGATGTTCTCCCACTAATGAAATACATCTTGTCTGGTGACAGTCACTTTATTTTCTGAAGAGTTATATAGGTAATATCCTTTCGTTTCCTTGGTATATCCTATAAAGATACACCTCCTTCCCTGGGGTTCTAGTTTGTTTCATTAGAAGGCTTTAACAAACGCCTTGCATCCCCATACATATGTGTGTGAAAAATGGGTTTCTTTCCATTCCATAACTCAGAGGGAATTACATTTTCCGCCTTATTTGGTACTCAGTTTAATGTGTATGTTGTAGTTTGTAATGAATATCTCCAAAAGAATAATGGAATATCAACATGACTCATCATCGACCTCACCACGTCCAAAAAGGTGTAGTTCCTCCTTTCACTAACACCATTCCAATATGGTGTATAAGGAGGAGTGTGTTGATATATAATCCCAAACTCCTGTAAAAGGTTGATGAATTATTGGTTAAGATATACTCCACCTCAATCCGATAGAAGCTTCTTGTTCTTATTACTAAGTTGATTCTCTACTTTATTCTTGAATTCCATAAATTTATACAAGGCCTCTGGCTTACACCGCATTATGTAGATATTTTTATATCTACTCAAATCATTAATAAATGTAATGAAGTAAGAATATCCACCTCTATCTTCTTCAAGAAATGGTCCTCACACATCCGTGTGCACCAATCATAAAAGCCCTGTGACCCTTTCACAATGTCCACATAAATGTAGCTTGTTCATTTTACCTTATAAACAAGAGTGACATCTATCAAGTGGTTTTATCTCAATAGAGTCTAAATAACAATCTTGGTAGTGCTTTGTCAAGTGCTTCTCGTATACATAACCAAGACGGTGATGCCACAACTGGGTGTTGTATGAGTCATCTATGCTTATTTCATTATCGATTGCCAATACTTGGTTTTAGTAATTTAATACATAAAAACCATTATTTAAATACACTATATCATAACATACGTTGTTCTTATAAAACAAACATCCCTTATTTCCAAACATGAGAATAAATCCATCCATATCCAAAAATGATACAGAAATTATGTTTTTGGTAACACTTGGCACATAATAACGGTTATGTTAAACTAAAATCATCCCAGTTGGCAATGAGAAGTGGTAATCACTAATGGATAACACAACGATCCTTTCACCATTAGCCACTCAAAGATCTACCTCTCCTCTAGAAATATTTCCAAATATAATTGGTTCGTGAATTTGAATATAGATGTGAGCCCCACAAGCTATATCTAATACCCAATGTGTATAAATGGAAAGAATACACTTGATAACAAATTCAACTTTAGCCTCCCCATGCTTTTGGGTGAAGTTCCTCTACCAGTAGCCTGGCTTCCCACATGCAAAACACACTACCCCCCAATCCTTGCCCTACCTTTGGATCTTCCCCTTCATGGAGGGATGGTGCTCAAGGGATTCATACCATTTATAAGTCCTTGGCCCCTTGTCCTTGGACTTCCTTTTCTTATTCACCATAAGGACTGAAAGTTTATCACATCCCATGTCCTTATCTACTTGTTGAATTATGTTCTGAAGTTCCAATAGACTATTCTCATTGTTTCTCATGTTATAGTTGAAAATAAATCTAGAGAAGGTCTTGGGCAGTAATGATAAGATGATATCTAAATGCAATTCATCCGGGAACATAATCCCTAATATGTCCAAGCATTCAATATATCCAATAATCTTGACTAGATGAGGCCCAGATGGCATAGAATCTCCATGGTTATTTGTAAAAAAATAATTTGAGATCTCATATATCTGCTATCTCACCTTATCTTGATAGAGATCCCTAAGGTGAGACATCGTGCTATACGCGTCTATGTTTTCATGTTGCTTCAAGAGATCATTAGACATGGACGATAGAATAAATCATTGGACATATGTGGCATCATCCAAATGTTTCATATAGGGAGATAGTTCCTCATCACTGGCCTCTTTTCTAGGAACAACTGGAATAGGATCCTCCAACACAAACAATTTCCTCTCATGGTGAAGGATGACGCATAAACGCCTCTGCCACTCCTAGAAATTACTGCTGGTGAGAAGATTTTCCTTCTGAAGTATGGTTCAAAATGATATGTTTGATGTCATTTTTCTTTCCATTTTTACAAATCAAGATGAGAAAAGGTTTAGTACTTTTCATGATAAAACTGAGATAAATAAATAAATTAAAACTTATTAGTCTCTCACTATTTTATCGAAATCCAATAGCCCTCAACATTGACTTCAGAATATTCTATTGCCTGAATATTCTAGTGGAAAGGTTCCATATTTCCCTTCACATTACCCAAAATAGGGTTGGTCAAGCAACTTGAAGGGATTTAGGTAGGCATTCTAAATGCCAACTGCATTATCTTGCAGCTCCTTAATCCGCTGAGTGGACTCCCCAATCCTGAAATCCATTTATTTTGGATTTACTCAACCTTTGCCTCTTGGTCACACCAAGTCTTGATATGGCAGTGAACCCTTAATGTGAACTAAGTCAAGTCAACCCAAAACCATGGATTAGAATTCCTCAATAATTGAAAGCAACCCAACAAGGGTTCATCAAGCACTCTGAACTATGGTTTGATTCTAACCAAGATTATGGAAGGATATACCAACTTAATATTTCTTTGAGGGATTTTATCATTATACATAAATTTCTATTTTATTATATTTTATACATGCTTGTTAATATTAAGTGAGTGATAATTATGGGATTAACCATGTCTAAGATAATATTTACGCATAAGACGGTCTTATTATAGTTCTATCTTACATGCTTTTTTAATTCATTAATTGTGTGATCGTGAAAACAAACCCACAATAAATAAACCATGAAACTGACAAAAATAAAATTAATGGTATGATCATGAGCTTGTTCTATTGGTGATTTTATCTAATGATAGATAAACTAAACCAAGACCTAGGTTAGAAACACCTTGAACCTTTTGGGTTCATGTTTACAACATTCCACCTGTCCACCTTGGTATCTCCATGGATTGGTTTCACCTTGGCTCCCAACTTGAGCTGCCTCCACTTGTTTGGGAGCTCCATCCATTACATATGATTGTATCTCATTCATAGGCGAGGGGTAAAATGGGGTTTACATAAAATAATCCTTGGCCACGCAGGCCCTACATATTAATGAGGAGAAGGCCTGCATTCCAACGAATTTAATTTAAATAAATAAATTAAAAGAAACCATTCACCAATAAAGGTCTCGGTCCATCTCAAGATCATCTATACATGAGATGATATTTACACATAAATAAAACTAGCACTAAATTATTTAATTATTCTTGTTGAAGTAATCATTCTCAAATCAATTATTTATATTTAATTAATCCATCCTTTTATCTTAAACACTTTTATGAATTTCCTTGATATTATCATCCATCATAATTTTAAAAAAATAAATTCATTGAAAATTATCTTTGTACGTAACTTGTACCTTGGTGGAAACCTGGTGAATTCTCATTCATAACTACCTAATGAGTAGAAATGAACATTACACAGATGTTAAATGAAGCAAACACACACACACACACATATATATAACACCTATCTTGTGTGGTACCTCAAATTTACACCCACACTTTTGGTACATGTATCAAGGGTTTGTATAATATAATAATAAATTTTAATAAATATGCATAATTTGGATGAGTACACGGTGTGTAGTTCTGACAACATGGTGTGTACTTTCGTTCAACCTCTATACGAAGTACACGCCTGAGGACATGGCATGTAGATGCACTTCCTAAATATTTGGAGTACATGGCGTGTTCAGTCAGCCACACACCGTGTAGTATCCACGTTACATGGTTTCCAGCTAGTAAAGTCATGTATGTTGTACACGGTCTAATCCTAACCTGAAGAGACTTCATGCTGTTTGTAGTGGACCACACTACATGTAATACAAAAAATCGTGTGCCATCTGTTCCTAGTCCACACACAGAGTCATTTAAGACTTAGAAAGACTTCAACATACTGAATGTTTTGGTGGACCATCCTGGTGCATGGAACCTATACTACACAACATGTACAACCGCATACACACCATGTGTTCTATTATTGTATGACCAAGAAGCTTTGGATCATCCGGATGAGATCCTCTATTTAATTTTAATCAAAATTAAAATAAAATATTGTTTCTTTGAGGTGAACAAGAAACGAAAGAGGAGGAACGGATCTCGAGATAGATATTTTATGAAATATTAACTATAATTGAAAAAACTAAATTATTAAATGTGTTAATCATTAAAGAAAAAACTAAATAATTATAATCAATGATATTACCGCACTGATACCACTTGTAGGTTCTGAGCACAACAAAAGTGCATTTGGTGGGTGTACCCAACATTAATTTTTCCCATTAATGACGATCAATTTGAGATCCGCAATAATAATAAAATGTTAGATCTTCAGAATAAAACATAGAAAAAAAAGAAAATATGGGAGTCTTAGAACCATATAGAGGATCATCATATGTCTGTTATAATTAAATTAATTAAAAGAAAATAATTAACATGATGGAATTCTTTCTCTGTTAATTTTTTCGGTCACAATCTGATGTGATCCATCACTACGTCATAGAATCCTTGTGTAGGATTCCTCTAATAGATATCCTCGTGTGCTATCACATAAGAGCATTCCTTTGTGATATCCACCTTCGATCGCCTTTAGATCCTCTTCCAAAGATCTATCCTTGATCCGATGGAGGAAGATCTCTCGTAACTTGAGGGCGTTATTAGAGGAAAAGAATTCTCTCTTATCTTGAGAGCCTTTTCCAAATCCATTGTGCAGAACCACAAATAATGGACTGGCTAACAAGAATAATATAATTCAGAATTTAAATACGTAGAATAATAAAATGAATTAATTAATCGAAAGCATTTATTCATTTCATTTAATTTTTAGTAAAATCCCATGTCTAATAATAACAAATGAATATTATTATTACTTAACACGAACCCAACAAATTACACCTAATATTGTTTAATTAAATAAATAATAATATTTCTCACAAATTCCAAAAAAAAAATACATTGCATTTTTATTAATATACACATCATGTAATTTTGTTTTTTCATTCTCATTATTTCCTACACCACATTCATTAGACCTTGAATAATGACAATTTATTTATTAAATAAATATCACTGCATTACTCTCTAATAAATATATTATATCACACAAAATATATTCTATTGAATAACTAGTGTCAAAATAAATACGATCACACTTCCTCGAATAATTATTAAACAACAGTCGGGAATAATCTTTTTTCAACTTGTTAAATGAAAATTTAACTGAGATACTTGGACATAGTTAGTGTGTGACCCTCTAGACCTTTTTCTTAGTGGAATTAGGCGGATCCTGCCCAAAGTCCAAGGTTTTCGTATAACAACACCCCAAGGAACCAATAGAGAAAGACGTTAACACTGCAATGACATGTCACCTCCTATGAACGCTTACCTTGTAATGTAATCCCTTTATCTCGATATCTCGAATCAAGAAGGATTCATGCTAGTGCAATCAACCCATGTACTCAATTATTATTTTATTGACTTCCTAGAATTGAACTTTCCCATTTCTCACTATGGCCATGGATTTATTTAGGCTATATCAATTCCATCAAAGGGTCTGAGATATCAACTCCCATTATGGAAATGAAGGGACAAATCCTTTCTTGCGTTATCTATTAATGCAGTATTACTCGTGACACACCAAACATAACCGACTCACTGCAAACAGTGTTTCATCACAAATTTCAACAATACATATAAGTGCATGAGTTTTAATTCCCATTTATAATAATATTAATGTTTAAGGACCAATACACACATCCACAGATAGGAACATCCAATCACACTATGAAATGTGGATTTCCTACTAGGGGGTCTCAATCTCATAATATCCTTTTGGATATTACCAAGGGATCACACCATGAGAAGGTGCCTCAATGTTTTATGAGTCCTCACCCCTAATGGCTTGTATTATTTGTGTCCCTAAAATAACATCATTTGGACTTAAAATATATATTCAAGAATAGTGTTATGGAACTTCCGGGTTCTCATCATAGTAGGGATCTGCTATAACCCTTTAGTGCAACAGATATTATTAAGAAACTATCACATGAATTTTCATGCATAAGAATAATCAAGATGTGATAAGGTATTTATTAATGAATAATGTTCAATGTAGTTATTTTTAGGCCACCAACTCCAACATAAAACTCAGTTGATATATTCCAAGACTTCCTAATATAGTATCATGTATTTCAAATATATTCTAATCCCCTGATGTAGACCATTGATTTTCCAGTGTATTTAAAACCTTTAATATAATATTATATTGTGTCAAGGAAATAGAGAAAAACTTTAGGGAATTATAATCTAGTTCCAATATAACAAGAATCAATATCCTTGATTTTGTAGATAATAATATATATTGAATGAAATTCTAACATAGGTTAAGATCTTCCTTCAATATAATTTCATCATACAACGGATGATCTATCATCATTGTATCAACCCAACCTAAGAAATCCTAGAGATGGTGTTGTGATACCAATATATTAGCATACGATACTAGTAAATTATGTCCCAAAGGACCAAAGAATTTAGTAGTATTGGAAAACCAGACACAGACATTGGTATTTTTTTCAAATGAATTCACTAATTACTATATATATATATTTCATTTGAGGATAATAACTTTATTCCATCTAGTATATCCTTACATAACTTTCTTAGTACACTTCAAGGAATCTTGTGGAAAGAAAATATAATAATTGAGTGCTCAAATTCTCATTAAGGGAAATTATAGTAGAAGTAATAGTGAATCAATGAGAATAGTCAATATAGAAATTTAATAACTGAAGACACATGCCATGTAATCACTAAATTAAAAATTGTGTAAAAAATATGGAAAGGTAAATAACTTAAAAAACATGAACACTAATAAATAAACAAAGAATGAAATGTATCCATATATTTTTTCATAGTGAATGTCTTATGTAAGATAAATAACTAAATCTAAATAGAGTAAATTCATAATTATTAGATGTAATGTATGAGGAACATGAATACCTATACCATCAAGACCTTTCACATGATCTTTTAAAACTACAGGTAAAAACCTATTTATTTTTCACAAATAATTTTCCGTATGAGAACCTATAAATGCATCAAGGGGACATAAAAATTATAATCCCCACCCATCATTACTAGTCCAAAGAATTACTCATATCAGATAATTGAAATAAATAATTAATAATATACCTTATCAAATACTAGTATTGAATAAATAATACAAATTTATCAATATTTCCCCAGTTAATCAAATAACTATAAATGTAAATAACATTTGTCGAAATGGTATAAAGTTTAGGAAATAAAAATATCGATGATAAATAATATGGACTATTAGAGGAAATTTGATGTCTAATGATCATAAGAAACTAAATATTTCAAGGCAAATAATAAAGGAATCAAGGAATTGAATTTCAACACTATCCTTGGCCAAATAAATCATAAACCATAGAAATAAATAATAAAGATAATATCAATAAAACATATCCCTAGTGGAGTAAAAATAAAGGGTTGTTCTGATTGATGAATAGAAATACTATAAAAATATCCTTTAAATACATTCTTGAGGAAAATGTCATTTGTTTTTAAAAAAACTTTTAAAAACAGTTTATATTAAAATCACTTTTGAAAATATTTTATTCAAAAATTATCCTTTTTAACATGAAAACGAAGCTTCAAAGAAATTATGGTAGGTAAATCTATACATGACATACAATGTAACAAGAACAATCCTTCTTCACAGAAAAAAGGATAAAAAATTCCTTATTTGGAATGATACAAGAAGATTCATTTTAATTTTTTAAAAATAAAAAAATGGTAAAATTACTTTAATATAATATTTTGAAAAGATTAAAAACATTTTTGAAAACATTTTTAAAAAACAATTTTTTTTAAGAGAACAGTTTCTCCGACTAAAGAGATAAATGAAGTTGGGTTTTCTTAAAAATATTTTCTAAAACTTATTGAGTACCAAAGAGTGAAAAAATGGTAATATTACTTGGAAAATGTAATTAATAACCTGAGGATAAGAAAATTATAGGATTTAATGAATAATGAACTGATAATTTCCTATGATGAAAATTCAATTATAAACAATCCCAAACAAAATTAAACTAAGAAGTAAACTATTGAAAATTCCATAACGTTGATGTGAGAATCAATCATTAAATAGATTATGTGTGTCAAACAAAAATAAATATAATTTTTTTAATATGAAAATAGATAGTAAAAATTCTATTACACCCATAATCTTAGAATATTATTGGCAACGAAGAAGTAATATAATACAATGAATATAATTTGGGTTACGAATTTCTTTTCCACTTGGTAGCAATAATTCAAATCCTCTTTGATGAAATAATTCAATTTGAAACACAAAATACCATGAATAATTGACTATTCATGATATTATATGTCAAAGTGGAAGTGTGTACATCATATAAAATATATTATTTTCATAATAATAAAACATGCCTCAAGGAATAAAAATTCCGACGAAGTCTCTAACTACTTGGTAACTTTTGAATTATAATCACAATGGAATAAATAATTAAAAATGAAAATATAATTAAAAAAGAAAATATAAATACCACGAAGGTAAATTTACGTATGATACAAAATACAATAGGTTTAGCATATAAACCACAGAAATTAAATAAGTGGTAAAAATGTCCTATTCCTCATGGAAAGAAAAGTGAAACAAGAATCCCTTATATTGTGTTTACTTTCAGGTAAACATAATTTAAATTTATGTATAATTGTTTCAAACATGTTAATAACTTATTATAGAACCATATTAATATTTATGATATCATATATGTTCTTCCTATAATATACTATTACTTATTTGTTTGTAACCTTTCATTATTTTCACTATTTTGGGTGTTAATTGCCTAGTTTCTCAAGGTTGTTTTGACTTATTAATTTTTTTCCTATCATGGTTTTATTATCTCCATAATTTAATCCATGATTTAAATATAAAATATATTAATTACAAATGTATTGATAATAATCCATAATATTTGGATATATGAAATGGAATGAACCGTTCATGGAGACGATAAGCCATACATACGCATAAACACTACTTTCATTTCTTTTTCTAATTAAATGAATGAAAAGTAAATTAAACATATGTATATTATAATTCCAGTTTCATATATATGTTATATATTTTATATAGATTTATTAAAAACATACTTTATACATTCCATGTATAGTATGAATGAATCACATCGCTTTGAAGAGGTGGTAGTCCACACGTCCACAAACAATGTTTTCATATTTACACAAAATAGAAAGCATATAGTTATGTTTTATATAAAAAATACAGAGCTATAAATAGATTTTGAAAATAATATATGTCATATAAAAAAATCTGATTCATCATAATTCCTAACCATGAGAAGTGGTAAATGAAAAATGAATAATCATCATTTTGCAAGGTGGTAGTTCGTTGTATAGGAATGGTAAGTTCTTACCCATTATATGGAAGTGTGTGTTAGTGTATCTTGAAAAATTAACATAAAAATATATTATTATACTTAGTATAATTATTTTATTATTTAATAAGGGAATATTAAGGGTTTAGGGGGTGGATAATGAAAATAAAATAAAATATCTTGAAGAATGATGTTACATCTTCATTGGGTAACTCCTTTTGGTTTGCACAAAAAGGATTACTTGGATGAATTTATGCACAAAGGGAATTTATGAACAAAGGGAAGATTCTTGGATGAGGATATGTATTTTTATAATCTATTTGGAATGATATTTTTTTTGATAAAAAGTGACTTTAGATGTGTGAATAAGTGGGAGGGGTGAGTGCCTTTTTATAGTGGAGGAGTAGTGGCATTATAGTAAATTTTTGAAAAGGGAATTCCACCAACATGTTTCCTAGGAAAAGTATACAACATAATGAACCAAATTTAATAAATGGAATTATAGGGTATTAATATAGATATAAAATGAAATTTTGAAAAGTGTATAGGTCATTTTGACTCTTACGTTTAAGGTTTAGTCCCTTTTTAAGCTAATTTTTCACCTAATTGCTGTAATTAATTTTAATCATTTTCACTATCTTTATTTAAATAATACTATGAATTTATTATAATTTATAAACTATTTTTCTTAAAAATATGTAATCCATTTTTTTTATTTTAAAATCATAGAATTGGTAGAAATTAATTTAAATTTAATCTCATAAACGGGACGATAAAGAGGGTTTTTTAATGTAAAATGTTCAAAACTTTGATCTGTTATTTATATTCAATTTTTAAGTGAAATTGATTCTAATGAAAAAAATTGGATTAATTGATGTATAATTTATATAATTAAACTTTAAAATAAATCCTGAATATAATTTAACCCTATAAATAAATTATATAGAAAAGCAATTTTAAATTAAATTCTGTATTTTTCAATATTCCTCAAAAAATGAAAAATTCAATGAAAAATACCTAAAATCCACCCTAAAATAATTTTTATGTCTAGATTTCAAAAATTAATCTTATTTTTACTTATAAAATTTATAAAATTTCCAAAAATTGAATTTAAAATAGTCTCTCTATTAAAAGGTGGAAAAATTGAATTTATTAAAAAAATTGATTTTTATATGAAAAATTAGCCTCTTATCTTGTCATGTGACTATCAAATATATTGGATGAATTTAAAAAATATTTTTTTAAATGTGTAATATATATATTTCATTAATATTTCTCACTAATTGTAATCAATTTAATTTACTAGTATAAAATAACTTTGTGGCTATAAAAACAACTTTCTATAAAAACATTCCCTTTATATTCAATTAGTTTTATATTAATTTATAATCAATTTGTAACCAATGAATTTAGACATATATTTTCATATCATAGTTAATAATATTAATAACAACTTATTTAATGGAAATGTTATATCTTATTTTATTAAATAATAATATTTTAATTACATATTTTTGTTTAGTAAAACTCGGTCTTGCCTGTAACATAGGCCATTGAAGATGCTCATTGTTGCGTGTGATACACACTAACTCAGTATCAAATACATTGAAAGATATAAAATATATTAAATTTATTTAAAATAGTAATTATATTTTAATGTATTGGGATATTATACTCCCTTACACTCTTGTTGTTGTGTGTTATACACACTATCAAAATAAAATATTCTTACCATAGAATCTTAGGGAATCACATTCTCCCCACACTAAATAAATTGTGTCCTCACAATTTAAACTCGATCATGGTAATAGACTGTTTCATATTTCCTTTTTTGAAATCTCACATCATGATAAGGGTTATTAAAACATCCTATATAAAATAGATAATGGGAAGTACAAAGATTGCATTGACAAACATATACCTAGGTCTCTAAGTAGGAGAAAATTAGTGGAATGTGAAAATATGGACTTAGAGGAAAAGAGTAAAAATTTATAGAAATTGATCGTGGTCATAAATCAAAGAAAATTGAATGATTTATGGAAAGTTGAGGGTGTAAAATTCATAAATTTGTAGTCATTTAAAGGACCACTAGTTAAAAAAAGGTATTATGACAACATTTGTTTTGATCATATTACTAATGTTGGTTAAATATATTACTTATTTAGAAAATAAGTAAATATTATTACTTGATATGTTTAAATTTAATATAGAAAATTACATTTTTCCGTTTCTATTATATCAAATTCTAATTAATCCAAACATTAATTTTGATATCTGATGCACTGAAATACACTTTTAAAGTATCATAAGGTCCATAAAAGAGTTAAAAGTCTAACAATTATTCTCTAACTATTCTATAATGTTAATATGGTTAATAAATTAATCTATAAACCAAAAGAGTAATCCTATTTTTTAGTCATTAATATTTATTTTTCAAACTGTTTAACTAAACATTGTGACATATTTACCAGGATTTTGTGTAGGTCAGTGGTTGAAATTAAACATTTATCGTCATTTGGTCATGGGTTTAAGTCTCATGACCTTGATAGTTCTGATGGGTTATCACAAAGTATACATTTTTTTCCTTTTTCAGAGACCATATTAATATAATTTACAAAATTAATATGATGGAAATACTTGACATTCAGTCATTAAATACCCTTTTAACTAAGGATTTCAATACATCTCAATGCATGAATAATTATTCCATTTATTTATTTACAAGTACTTTTTGGTCTAGATTTTATCCTTTTGAAGAGATAATTTACTCAGGTAATTCCTAGGCTCTCAAAATTTATGGAAATGAACCAAAAATGTATCCTTAGGATGAGATTTATTTCCTTCAATCGTACTCTTAATTTTCCCCCTAAAAAGATTTTCTTTATGTATTTATTTACCACAAATAAGGAATTTCTCTGTTCCATTGATGCATTTTCGTGGATTCCTCATTCTAAATTCCTTGCATGATGGAAATTGACGTTTATTATATCTATGGTATCCCCCAATTGAGCTCTTAAAAACTTGATCATTCTCTTCTTTAGTGAGTTTGGAAGTTGGTTAAGGTATATGTTGTTAATAATATTTTATAAAACTAATTAGGGATAATAACAATATATTTCACCTCTATCAACAACTCATTTGGTTTCTCATTGTCACCAAATTTCCCTTCATGTTCAATGTTAAGGTGACCCATTTAGGTTCCAACTATTGAATAATACCTGAAAGAATTATGTGAGCAACAACAGTCATAGTGAGAAAAGTGTACGACCATTTATAGGATACCAGAATCCTGAAACCTTATTTTCAATCTAAAAGACCTTATGTTTAATATAGTTTATTAATTTCCATCACATATTCAAATCTTTCATAATGGTTTGTAAATAAAATATGAATTATCTTAAGAGTATTCCATAGAAGTCTCAAACCAGGGGTCCAGTAAGGTCCATTGTCATGTTTTAGGTTATACTCTAGTCATGCCTGATGTTCCCTATCCGAGTTGTTACCCCAAGGTACATCTGGGCTAGTTACACTTCCTCTTATAGTATCCAGACAATGTTTTATTTTTAGGAAGACCTACATAATCTATACCTTACTAATTTCTAGGATTTTATTATATACTTATCTTCAAATTATATCGTAGGGTGATGTTCCCTAATATATTTTTTCCTAAATATAGTTCCCAGGGTTTCTACTAAAATTGATATGATACCAACTATAAAGACCAAACCAAATAAATCATAGATCCATAGTCATGATACTATTTCATTGGCATAATATACAAGTAAACCACATCCTAATGTAATGAACATTTTAGTAATCTTGTTAAATCATATACATAAATGAATCTTACTTTAAAATTGAATTCACTAATTAAAACACAATTTTTTTTTCATTCAAGGATAATAAATTTATTACATCTAGCATATCCTTACATAACATTCTCAGTTAACTTCAAGGAATCCTAGTGAAAGGAAACATAATAAGGGTCATATCAATTTCTAAAAAAGGGTAATGTACAATATAATAAATAATGAATCAATGTGAATAGTCAATATGTAAAGGTAGTAACTCAAAACACATGCCATGTAACCAATAAACCAAGAAGGAAGTGTGTAAGAAATATTGAAAGGTAAATTACTGAAAGCACATTAAATTAAATCAATAAACTAATAATGAAATTCATCTATATATATTTTCATAGTGAAAATATCATGGATAATAAATAACTAAATCTAAATTAAGGGAATGATAAATTATTGTACATCATTTCTTAGGCATAGGAAAACCTATACCGTTAATACCTTTCACAAGATGCATTAAAACTACAGGCAGAAACCCATTTCATATGTTCAATTAATTTGTCTCATGAGAACCTATTGGTGCGTCGAGGGGTTATATAAAGTTCAAGACTCACCCATAATTTCCAGTCCAAATAATTCCTCATACTAAATAATCCAAATAAACAATAAAAATCATTCCTTATCAAAAATCCGTATTGAATAAAGAATATTTATTTATCAATATTTCCCCAGTTAATCAAATAACTATTAGAGTAAATACCATATGTAGAAATTGTGTTTTTTTAGGCAATAAACATATCTATGATAAATGATATGAATAATTAGGGTAAATTCAATGTCTAAGGGTCATAGGAAATAAAATATTTCATGGTGACTAACAAAGGAATCGAGGAAGTGAATTTTAATACTATCCATCACCAATTCAATTATAAACCACCCAGAGGAAGAATAAATACGGTATCAATATACTATATCCAAATTCGAGTAAAAATAAAGGGTTTTCATTAATGAATATTAATACTATAAATATATCTTTTAAAAAGTTTCTTGTGAAAAACATCCTTTTTTTTTGAAAAAAAATCTTTGAAAATCACTTTTGAAAACATTTTTTATTTAAAATTAACCTTTTAAACATTAAAAGTAATATTGAAAGAAATTATGTTAGGTAAATCCATATAGCTCGTACAAGGTAAAAAAGAACATTCCTTTTCCATTGTAAAAATGGTTTAAAAATTTATTATTCATAAAGTGATAAGAAGATTACTTTGAAAACATTTTTAAAATAAAAAGGGTAAAAATATATTTAATAAATATTTTTGGAAATTTTTTTTAAAAAAATTGAATTTTTTTTAGAAAATAGGTTCTCTAACTAAATGGAGAAAGGATGACATGTTTTCATAAAATAAATTTTAAAAACATTTTGACTACCAAAGAGTGAAAAATGGTACTATTACTTGAAAATGTTCATGAATAACCATATGAGAATAAAATTAAGTGGTTTACTAAATAATGATGCAATAATTTTCTTTGATGGAAATTCATGTATAAATAACCCTGAATAAGATGAGATTGTGAAATAAACCCTTGCAAAGACAATAACGTTGATGTGAGAATCAATCAATAAATTAATTGTGTGTGCAAAATGAAAATCCCAAAAAAAAAGTGGAAATAAAACAATAGATATTAAAAAAATTATCACACACACAATCTTATAACATTAATGACATTTTGAAAGTAATATAACTCAAAGAAACAATTTTGGGTAATGAAATTCTTTTCCACTTAGTAATGCTCAATTCAAATACACTTTGATTAAATAATTAAATTTTAAAATAAAATTATCATGAAGAATGAATGAATTATTATATTATATGTTAAATTTGTAGTATCTACACCATATATAAGATATTAGATAGACAATAATAAAATATGTCTCAATGAATTGAAATTAAGATGAAATCCCTTACTACTAGGTAACTTTTTCATTATAATACCCATGGAAGAAATAATTTCAAATGAAACTCTAAAACCAATGAATATAAATTTAATTATTATATAAAATAAAATAGAGGTAGTATATACCCCACACAAAATAAATATGCCGTGATAATGGCATATACCTCACATAAAGAAAACTGAGACAAGAATCTCTTACCTTGCGTTTCCTTTCAGGTGAAAATCATTTAAATTATATTATAATGGTTTTAAAATTGTTTATAAATCATTAAATAACCATATTAATATTTATTATATCATATATTGTCTTCTTATAAAATATTATTAATCGCTCTTTTGTAATCTTTCAATACTTTCACTATTTTAGGTGTTAATTACATAGTTTCTCTTGTATATTTTGACTTATTACTTGCTGTTCTTATCATAGTTTAAAAATATAAATAACTCAAACCATTATTTAAAGATCATATGTATTGAGTATATATGTATTTAGAATAGTCCAAAATATTTGGAGATATGAAATGGAATGAACCGTTAATGGAGATAGTAGGTCGTACGTACACATCAATGTTACTTTCATTTCAATTTGGTACTAAAAGATTTAAAATTAAATTAAATATATGTAAATTTTAATTCTAGTATCATATATATGTTATATATGTTACATAGGTTTATTAAAATGAACTTTTATACATTATATGTATATCGTGCATGAATCACATCGCTCTGAGGAGGCGGTAGTCCACACGTCCACAAACGATGTTATCGTATTTACAAAAATTGAAACGAATAAAGGTATGTGTTATATAAAAATTAAATAAGTATAAATAATTTATAAATATAATATATAAAATATAAAAATATCATGTTCATTATAATTTCCAACCATGAGAGGTGGTAAAGTAAAAAAAAGAATTATTGTTCTGCGAGGCAGTAGTTCACTGTACATGAATAGTATGTTCATTACCCGATATATGGAAGTGTGTGTTATTGTAGGTCTAAACTTTAAAATAAAAATATTATTATATTTATGATACTTATTTTATTATGTAATAATGTAAAAATAATATTTTAGTGGTTATAGAATGAAAATAATACAAAAGATCTTGAGGAAGGATATTACCTCTTCTCTGTGTAACTCCTTTTAGTTTGTACCAAAGAGATTACATAGAAGGATTTATGAAAAAATTTAGGATTATAGTATTAGGGGAGGTATTTTTATAAGTTATTTTTTTTGATATTTTTGGATCTATAATGTATTGATAGCTGTGAATAAGTGGGAGGGGTGAGTGCCTTTTTATAGTGGACGAGTGAAATTCTTGTAAATTGCCTGAAAATGAAATTATTACACCCACATTTTTCATATGAAACATGGATCAAATAATGTAAATAATTAGATATAAGGGATTATAGTTTCTATATATTTCTATAATATTGATGTTTTAGAAGTTTATAGGTCATTTTGCTACTTAAGTTTGTGGTTTAGTCCCTTGTTAAGCTAATTTTTCTCCTAATCGTTGTAATTAATTTTAATCATTTTCAATAATTTTTTTGTCAAAACAATAATTTGAACTTATTATAAATTATATATTTTAATGATTCTAAATATGGAATCCATTTTTAAAAATTCCAATCCCATAAATTTCAAAAATTAATTTAAATTTAATCCCGTAGATGGGATGACAAAGCAGGTTTTTAAAGTAAAGTGTTCAAAAGGTTGTTGTGTCTTTCTATTGCATCTCAAAGTGAAATTGATTAAAATGAACAAAATTATATTAATTGAGTTAAAATTTATATATTTAAAATTTAAAACCTATAAAAAATATAATTTAACCTTATAAATAATTTAGATAAAAAACTATTTTGAATTAAATTTCAGTATTTTCACTATTCATTCGAAAAAAAACTTCACAGAAAAATACAAAAAATTCACCCTAACAAAATTCTGATGTTTTAATTAAAAAAGGATGTTTATTTTTAAAAATTAAATTTAAAAATGTTCCAAAATTTGGATTTAAAATAGGTTCTCCATTAAAATTTGGGAAAAGTGCATTTATAAATAATAGGGAATGTTTTGTGAAATATTGGTTTTATTCTTATCTCATGACTATAGAATCTATTGGATGAATTTAAAAGGTATTTAATTCAATATATATATATATATATATTTGATTAATATAACTCACAAATTTTATTGAAATTAATTTATTAGGATAAAATATCTTTATGGGCATAAAATAGCTCTATATAAATACGTTCTCTTTAATTGAATTGGTTATTATATTCATTTATAATTAATTTTTAACCAATTAATTAAACCATATATTTTAATAAGTTAGTTTATACTATTCATAAAAAGTAATTTAATGGATAGGTTATATCATATTATACTAAATAATAACATTTAAATAACATACTATTGTTTGGTAAAATAAGGTCTTGCATGTTTAGCAAGCCATTTAATAAGATCGTTGTTGTGTACGATTCACAATAAATCAGTATATCATGAATTGAAAGATATAAAATACATTAAATTTATTTAAAATATTAATTATATTATAAAGTCTTGAGATATTATTCTCCTTTATACACTTTGTGTCCTGTGTGAAACACAATATCAAATTCAATGTTCTTACTATATAATTTGAAGGTATCACAATCCTGTAATTTAATGTTAAACTCTGACACATGATTTGAATGCATTAAATATACTCTTAAATTCCAATGGAGAATACATTATTATCCCAACACCCTTAACACATCCAAATGTATAATATATTATTTCCCAATACATTCTTATGTTTTTTCACCCACCTAGGACAAATTCTAGATGATAAACCAAGGTTTTTCATCGCATCAAGATTCTACATGCCATAAATTCCTGAGAAGAGAAACCTATATTCACTCTAGTGTAACCAAGTCATAATTTTTTTTATCATATTTCTATATATAATCCATCAAAGATAAAAATATTATTTTGGATTATATGGGATTAATGTTACGACTACTTGATGTTATGTAGACTCTATCCAAGATGAAAAGAGAATTATATACTTATAATGATTTTAAATATAGTCCATGGAAAATTGTAAAAGTATTATAATTTCTTACTTCCATTTATCAGAAACATAATAATAATTTTTTATTATATTTTTTTTTGTTTCACTAGAGAAACCCTTACATTTAATACACAAATATTATATCGTTTCTGATGAATATTCAATAAATTTCATAAAAATAAATGGGAAAGGACTATAAGGGTTTTGTTTATTTATAAACATGGATTTGTAAAAAATAATACATAAAAACTATACATTATTTCACATTTATTTCCTCAGAACTATCAACCTTCTTAGACATAAAATATTTAAAACCATTCTCCATAACCTGTAGAAGGGAAACTTAAGAAATGGAGAGATCAGATACTCAGTAAGGGTAAACATAAGAGATATCAATAAATGACCATAATTGATCATAATATAACTATTACTATAAGATAACATGAGATAAACTTTGAAATTAATATCCATAAATTCGTATATCATAATCCTGAAATAGAGAATAATGTTTGATCAATTGAAAGACATAAGTGATGAGAGTATGGAATTAGTAATAATCAATAATGAGCCTTGTAAATATATCACAAGCATAATATACTGGTTTATCAGGTAAAACCATATAAAATAAATTCCATAGTTAAGGATCACTGCCAATACAATCACAGTGGATTGGGTTTACTCCCTATTCCAACATTTCCTTAGCCACGATGCACTCCCAAGCCTGTATTATTAGAAAAAGTATATTACTAAACTGAATTCACTCCCAATTGTAGTCCTTATTATCTCATGAGATATACATTTTTCCCAATGCATTGGAGGGTTAAATAATTCCAATCCAACCCATCACATATTGATAACCATATATATGTGTTCCATAAGATCATAAAAAAACTCATCATATCATCAAATCATAACCAATATAAAGGACACAAGATTAATTAAAATTTCATTATCATAATCATAAACCATATACAGAATGAATAATGATGGTAACATTGGATCATAAACCTAGTAAATCATAAGAAAGATCAAATCATGATGTTATCGAAAAAATATCATGGAAAAAATTTCCCTAAAAAGAAATATGGAAAATTTTAAATTAACATCAAAGAAAAGGGTATTCATGATGGTGAATAAATCCATTGTTTCAGTGTATTTTAAAAAAAATCCTTTCTCTTTATCAATAAAATTTCAAAATCACATTGTTCAGGAAATGAAAAGAAGATTACGTTAAATTTTTTTATAAAAATTAAAACATGGGTAAAAATGAATTTAATAAAACTTTTTATAATTTCAAATAATTATTGAAAATAGTTTAAATAATATATGAATATGGAAGAAAAGATTCTTGACTGATGACAAAAACATGGTCTATTTTCCTTAAAACCATTCTTTCACTCTCTCGAGTACTTAAATACAAGAAAATGTAATGATAGAATAAAATATAAATAAAATAACCTAAGCATAAGAAAATAAATTATTATTGAGAGATATATATCATATAATTTATTCATTAATAAATTTAATCATAAATAGTATTTCTAAAAATGAGGTTTCAAAAGAAAACCCTTTCCTCTCATTCTTGTTTCTTTGTAAGAACTATAACTTCCTGTATATTAATTTTAAATTTATTCTAAATCTATAATTCAACCATAATCATATCCAAAATAATATAAATGGTTTAATTATAATATCCTATCACCCATTCACTTATAATCATTCAATATCCTCATCATTTCATGTGTCAACTACTCTATTTTTCATGTAGGTTTTGGTTTGATAGTTATGGTCCTTGAAGTTTTATCATGTTTTCTTTATCTATAGAATTTTAATCAGGATATAAATATAATATATATTCATTATATATATATATATAACCATTAATATAAATAAGTGATGAAAAATGAATTACATCCCAATGTGGTGATGATAGTCCATATGTACGCACAAGTGAAAATTCTGTTTTTCAATGGATGGAATTAAATAATGGTAAATATTAATTCATCCTTCTAGTATCATTATTATATCATTAATATAATATATAAAAATTTAATCTATTATAATAACAATACATGAATGCTAATGGTGGAAAATTATTCATATCGCTACGTAGATGTGGTAGCCCACACATATGCATGAGAAATATTTTCTTTTACCATTGTATTTATATGTGGTTTTAAATTTTTTCTATATCATTATAATAGTATCTTAGTATATTGATGATACTAGAGTTATCATGTTTTGATGGATACATCATGTTTCGTGTAAATATAGGAAAAAATAAAATTGAAAGAGATTAGATAAAATATAAAACATTTATTTGAGATACATCCTTTAGATTACTCGTTAGTCCTTAAAGGATTGGTTTTAAGAGAATACGATATGCTCTAGGAAGAAGGAAATGATTTTAGGAAGGATTCAGATCAATTATTTTCCAATATAGATAGCTCTAATGGTTTGAATAAGTGAGAATAATAAGTTTCATTTTATAAGTGAGGGGATAAGATATGGTTAAAATATAATCAACTAATAAGAATTTGAAAGGTGTTTGTGGTAATATAACCCTTTTCTCATGGATTAACCCCCTAATAAATCTGTTTAAACCTTACCCTGGTTAACAAAGTTTTACTATTTTTACTATAAAATATGACTCAAAATGATGTAAACCATATAAAATTATATTGACTATGTTGATTCAAAATATAGAAACCATTTTACTATATTAAATTTATATTAGTGGAAGAATTTAATTTTAATTAATCATACAAACCATAATGCAAAACTATTTTTAAGAAATAACTTTTCAATCATAAAACATAATTCAATTCAATTTGTTTCCTTTTAAAATCAATCAAATGATTGTTAAAATATTATATTGTATATATAATTTTTTAATTTCATTAAAACCTTTAATCTATTGAGATTAAATAAATTTATTAAGATAAAAATACATTAAATGAATAAAAAAAGTTCTTTAAAAAAATGTGTTTTAAGGTAAAAAATTATCTTTTACCAAATAAATAATAATGATTATTACAATGCAATTAATGATATTATTTATAATTAAATGTTATTTAGATTACATTAAGAAAAAATTCAAAATATAATCATACATTTATTTAAAATAAATGACAATTTTTACAGAAAATACTAATTTTTTTACTATTCACTGAAAAGTAAATCATATAAATAAATGATAAAAATTCACACTAAGAGAATATTGACATGATGATTTTGAAAATAATATATTCATTATTCAATTTTTTTACTAAAATGGTAGAAATTAATTATATGGATTGTGTGAAAAAATGTGATTAAAACTATTTTTGAAGCATAAAACGACTTTACTAGAAATTTTGTAATTATTTATTATGCACTAATTAATTTATTTTAATTAATAAAAAACTTTATATAAATTTTTCATAAAGGTTTTTTATTACTATTAATAACTTTCAGTTTAATATCTTGGTTATAACAATTTTCTATATTATGGTTTATAAAGTCTCGATGTTGTGTGAAAGGAAAGATATCCAATTATTGATGTATTATGTCAAAGGAAATACATGTAAAATCCTATGGTATTACATTCAAACCACATTAAAAAGAATTTCTCCATTGAAATTAAATCACTATTGTACAAAAAATTAGTATATCTATACTTCATCACATCCTCATGTTTCCATGTAGATTCCTCAAATTTATGATTCCTCAAAAGGACATTATCCAAAATGAGTAGTCCTATTCCATAAAAAATTATCTATGTATACCACGATTTATAATGGTTATTATTCATATGAATTATCAAAATCTAGTGGTGTAGCCTTTGAGTGCAGTACATATGAGGTATCAAGTACGTACTTTCTTAGGAAAGATACACGGAACTGGTCGGGAACGTGAGAGTGGTTTTGTGGGAGTGAAAAGTGATAAGAAGTAGTACATAATCAATTAATAATATTGAATAGAACAATATACATAGAGATTAACTTATCCTTCTCTTGGAATATCATAACCTTCTTCTATTGTGAAATTTAAAGGAAAATCTTATCAAAAACCACAAATTCTTGATCCCACTAATGATTGTCTTCACATATCTTTTTTAGACTCTGAGAATATTTGATATAATAATGAATACCCATAAAGTTATCTGATATTTCCTCATTAATATTAGGTCCCAATATACTTATTTCTCCGAATTTATCCTAGTATGTCATATTTCATCACTTATTTTTAAGAGGGATTCATAATGATCCATATGAATGCTTGAGTGAAAGATATTTTTCTAAGAAAAATTAACTAGAGGATGGTGTTGATCTCAACCACCTTTGAAATCTAGAGAAAATGATCTCAACATATCCTCTATGGTTTTAATGGTTCTCTCTGCCAGACCATATATTTCAGGATGATAACCAGTACTGAAACACAACTATGTATCTATAAATTTCTGAATACTTCTCCATAACATCGACGTAAACCTCAGATCCCGATCAGATAGTATAGAATGTGGTAACCTATGTAACATTACCAATTACTTAATGTGTATCATGGAAATATAATCAAGAGATAAATATTATCTAATAGTAATTAAGTGTGATAAAATTTTAAGAAAATCGACTACAACCCTAATAGCATTAAAAAATTTAGATGTTTTGGGGAGTCCAATGATGAAATACATTGTGAGGTTTTCCAATTTCCATTCTGGTATTAGTAATGGTTGTAACATCCCTTTAGACTTATATCTATTAGTCTTAACTTGTTGGCATACCAAGAATCTAGATACATACTCCACAATGTCTCTCTTTATGTTGTCCTGTTTAAAATACAATTTTATATCATTCTTCAATATTTCATGATGAATAGAGAATGATAAAATTTTAGATTCTTCTAATAATTTATTATTATGGTCCAGTTTTGATTTTGGGGAATACTCAGTTTCAAAACCTAATCATTCCATAATAATCAATATTTAACTTAGTATCATTTTTCACCTTGTTTTATATCTCTACATCGTTCATCTATGTGTTGGTAATATTTACATGGGTAGATGTTGGAACACTAATTTGAGAAAGATAATAATTTTTCCTTTACTTCAGGAATTCAAGTTTTTTCCTTTGAAAATCCATTAATTTTTATTCTTTTGTGATCCTCATCATATATAATTTAGCACGATCCTTTCAACTCCAAGAATCATCCATCTTGTTTTCTTTCCATGGGTGGTAGTGTGTTGATAAGACATAATCTTTAATCAAATACAACCATTTTCCTAGGTGTATATTCACCCCTTTTTAAGAGAATATATACATTAAAATTTTATAGTTAGTGTATATATCACACCTTTCTCTATAAATATAATTCCCCTTCATTATTAATCCCAAGATTACCATAACTAACTCCAAATAATGAGCCGGGTAATTTTTCTCATGAACCTTCAGTTGGCATGAGACATCAGATAACACAATATAATTATTAATTAGAACACACCCCATCCCCATTTTTATACATTAATATTTATCAAAAACCCATCTACACTATAGGGTAGTGTGAGAAGAGCTGTACTTACATACTTTCTCTTCAGTTACTTGAAATTTTATTCACAATTATCTGTCTAAAAGAAATTAACTCCCTTACATGTTAACATGGTGATTAGATTATATATCCATGATAAATACTTCATAAATATTTGATAACATATATCAAATCTATGAAAACTACAGATTTTATTCAAATTGGTTGGTATGGGCCTATTTTAAGAACTTCTTTCATTAATAGATCCACCGATATACCCTTTCTTGAGGATATGTTACACAAAATGAATCCTTTTATAGACAAAATTCATTCTTCATAAATTTATAATACAACTTATCCTTCCATAGGTACTTTTGTATAATCCTAAAGTAATACTAATTCTATTACTTCCTCTTAGAATATATAAGAATATAATCTATAAATACTAATATAAACTGATCAAGGTGATTTATAAATACTTTTGTTCATTACATATATGATGATAGAGGAGGAATTATTAATCACAAATTTTATCACTATAAATTCATAGAGACCATACCATGAATGGAAATCTATATTGTATATGTATTTAGTATTGACCCCCCAACTGATAGTATCTAAGTTAAAGATCAATTGTGGAAAAACATTTATCTCTTAATAATTTATCAAAAAAACCACCAATATGATGTAGAAGAAACTTATTCATCAGCATGATCTTATTATGTACTCAACAATCAATTCAAAGTGCATTGATCCATCTTTATTATTAAGAAATAGTATAGGTGTACTCCATGGAGACACACTTTTCCAAATGAATCCCTTATAATGATTCTCCCAGAGCTTCTACCTCTATTCTTATTACTCAATCAAAGTCATTCTATATAAAGTGTGAAATAATTGAAGCACCGGGTTTGAGTTATATTCAAGATGAAACTTCAAAATTTAGGTGAATACTAATAAACTCTTCAAAAAATACATCAATAATATCCTATATAATAGGAATATCTTCAATATTTACTTTCTTCCCAACCACCTGAGATAAATAACACTTTTGAATAGGAATCATAACACATGAAATGGATGTACTTTCAATTAGATATTCTTATTTATCCCCATACTAATTTATGATCATAGGTTGTTTCAGAATATCGAATCTTACTTTACTTATTTAGAAATTGATATAGGGTTTAGGTAAATAAATCCAATCCATGACCAAAATCACATCAAATTCAACTATTGGAAGAATAACAAGATTTTCATGAAGCATGTTCTAAAAACATTCAATTGGGGAACATTCCTTAAACATGAGGTATGATAATCATAACATCAAGTGTTTTTAACCCTATGTAATAACCTAATCATTGAGTATGTGATAAAAATTACTTGAGTATTTTCATGATATATTTTAATTTATATGAATAAGATAAAATACGATACTTCATTATTTGAGAATACCAGCCACCACCTCAACTTCATTATTTTATCTTAATTACATTACTAAAAATAAAAAAGTTCAAATAACCATAAAAAATTATTAATTACGGTGATTATTCTTGTAAAATAATTTACAGGTGGTCTAAAACTCAACAATTTATTCTTAATTTATGAAATCAGGTTTAACCTAGTTCATACATGGTCATTATCTATTCAAATCCTTTATAATGTCTCTTAAATAAAATGTGAATTGACCTAAGAATATCCCATAAGAGTGTTAAAATAGGTGTACAATAAGGCACATTTAAGATGCACAAATATGATGGATGAGATATACTAAACCATTATTTAGGGGTTTATCACCCCTAAATGCATATTTTTCAAAACCACATCCACTTGTAGTATCCCGATAGGGATGTATTTTCTAATGGAAATAACACTTCGTTATTTTACATAACATATGATGTTAACCTATTCTAAGGATTATTGTAAGGGTTCTCACAAATGTTTACTCATCCTAGTTTCCAAAATATACAAAACATTTCCTTTGAAAACAACAATTCAGAACCATACATTTCATACATAACTTGTACATCATTTTAGATGAATATTCAATATATATTAAAATTATATAAACCCGAGGATCAGATAAGTTTAATGTATTTGAAAACTTGGTTATATAAACAATTGTTACATAAACAATCTATACCATTTCTCATTTAGTCTTCACAACTATCTCCCTTCTTAGACATAACATAATTGAAAGCTATCTATATAACTTGGGGAAGGAAAAAAATAAGAATTTATGAGATTAAATTCTCAGTAATGGTAAACATAAGAGATAAACATTATAAAATCATACTCATCAATTCATATATCATAATCAATAAACAATCATGATCCATGAAAAAATATCGTAGTCATAAGAAATAAGTTTTCATCATGTAAAAAAGAATATAAAATTATTCTATTATCAAGAATCACTTCCAAGACTATCATAGTAGAACGAGTTCACTCACAATTACATCATTTACTTAGTCAAGATTCACTCTAACATTATCTTATTTGAGAAAGTCCCTTAATAACCTAGATTCAATCCCAATTATAGTACTTATTATATCATGAGATATCATTCATTACCCTATGAATTAGAGGGCTATATAATTCTGGGAACACCCATCACATAATTAAAACCATACACATGTGTGCTATAAGATCATAAAATATGCATAATATCATCAAATATTAACATGTGGAAAATAAATGAGTTTAATAAAAAATTTATCATAATAATAATAAACCATTTATATAAAGAATAAACATGGAATCATTGGATTATATTTCCAGTAAATCATAATAAACATTAATAAATGTTGTTATACATAAAAATACCTTTAAAATATCACTATAATGTATTTTGAGGAAATACCTATTTTATTTGAAATCACTTATTTAGAATATAGATGTTTATAAATTATTGAGGAAAATAATTTATTTTAAAATGACCAATGAGAATTATAAATTAAAAAACATGAAAAAATTATTTATGATGGAAAATAAAGTTGTTGATGTGGTGTACATTAGAACAAAAAATACTTTTATATTATCAGCAAAAATTCATATCCACCTTGTTCAAAAAATGATACTAATATTTGCATAATTTTTTCATATAGAAGGTAAAAAATGCGTAAAAATGACTTTAATAAATAATTTTATAATAATAAAAACATCCCTATAAACATTTTAAAGAAAATATGGTCAAGAAATAAAAAATTCTCAACCGAAGAGAAAAACATGGTTGGTTTTTTGTAAAAATATTCTTTTACACTATTGAGTACAAAAAGAGAGGAAAATGAATGGAAAAAATTAAATATAAACAAATAACCAGATTAGAATAAATTAAATAATATTTTTGATATATTTAATATATAATTTCATCATTGTAAAATTTAATCATAAAAAATCATCGAAAAAATTAAATATAACGTAAAATCCTTACCTCAAGTATATCCTGATTTATAAGAACTATACCATCATATATAATGAATTAAAATTTATTATAAATATCTATGGGAACAATAATAATACTTATACCAAAAGAAGTTTATTTATAACATCTTATCACCAATTCATTAACAATCTCTCATTATTATCATTATTCTGGGTGTTAACCTTTCAATTTTCATGTATGTTTTGGTTCAAAGGTTATGGTCCTTTAACATTAATCATATTACATTAATTTATAAATATTAATAATGGAATAAATGTTATATATATTTATTATATACATATTGATATATATTAATATAATGGGGTGATGAAAAATTAATTATGTCACCATGTAGTGATAGTAGTATGTATATATGCATGAGTGACCTTTCCAATTTTTCATGGATGAAAAAATAAGATAAAAAATAACTACCCTTTACAGAATAATTATCATAACATAAATATCATATATAAACATTATTTAGATCATAATAACCAACCATTAATGATGATGGTGTAAAATGATTCGCATCACAACGTTGATGCGACAGTTCACAAGTACACACGAGTGATACTTTTATATCTAATTTGGTTGAGAAAAGGAGATAAAAACATAAGAATTTAATTCAAAAATAAGGGGTAAAAATGATAAGGGGTGTCTAATGTAATGAAACCCAAAGGTGTATTCCCTAACATGATCAACACACCATGGATGAGGCATCCTATGCTAGTTAAAGAGGAGAAAAAAGAATCTTACATGGTCTGTGATGCAAGGATGTTGGTAACTTTGTTTTCATCAAGGAAAGTGTGGAGAAGTTCGATCTAGTTATCAATGAGGATCTTTAATATCAATATTTGATAAAAATGAATAATTTTTTATGGGTGGGGTGGGGTGTGGAACTCTTGGAGAGTTTTTAGAAAGATGAAAGAGCCCATTTCAACCTAGGATTGATCAATACCATTAGAATGGAATTGTTGAATCCCATTAAGCATGGAGCGGTCTTATGTAAGAAAGAGGTATCCACTTCCATATAAGGAACTAAATGTAAATATTATCAATCATTTGGGATCATAGACAACCCTTACCCCTTCACGAGACTAAGATTTTATGACCCATCAATATTAAGTTTCTATTCTCTATTACGTGGGTTCAAATGAATCCAACGACCTTGGTATAGAGTATTATGAATGGATGTGTAAGAGAGTATTATATAGCTTATCATACACCAGGTGGGGGTATCCTACCATATTTTCAGGAGATATACTAGATCCTCCACTAATATTCTAGACTTGAACACCCAATTGACAGTCGTACTGAGGGATACTTTGTGCTGAGAATTATTCCACGTTCTCCTGATGAACAAAAAACCAACCTCCAAGAGTATTTACCACACATTATTCCGAAATGTTTTGGTTCTAGTTTCATAGAACTCGATATTTGGGAACTCATTTCTTGAAAAATCATGGAATCCAAGTCCCATGATCTCACTAAAGAAAAACAAAATTGAATATCCTCACTCTCGTTCAAAGAATAGGTGTGAAATAGTTTATTACCTAGGGTTCTAGACATAAATAAACATAGATTCATGGGGGGTCCCTTTATGCCTGACCTCCTCATACATGAATATAGAATTCTTTCGTATACACCAAATAATAATTTTTTAATTTGAGGGGATATATTTTGACTAGAGAGCACAAACCCATCCATTATGATACTAGTTTACATGATGCACTTGGGGGTAATCATTAAATGAAAATATCCTCAATGTGGAGTCTATAAAGATGAATTTGTATATCTAATATATCATATATATATATTATTATTGATCGAATCTTTGTACTGTTTCAAAATTACATCAATGAGGGTTGGATGTGTGGTTTCTTTCTTGAACATAAGACCAGGAGTCGGGCGCCCCAGGAAGTTGATCATTAATCCCATTTCTTTATAATTTCAGAAATTAATATACCATTATCCTATGATCCAATGAGAGTGTATTTGGAGGAATACGATGTATTATTTTAGTGAAATATGTAAACATGACAATATACCTTTCATCGGATTCAAGTCACACCCATATTTCTTCAAAATAAATTTTCCCCTGAGACTCATTCCTTCCAAAAACTCCCACCTCATATTAGTTTACAAATGGTTCATGGAATCCAATATGTTTATCATGTTAAACCTAACTTCCTTAATCAGTTTGGTCATCCTCAGCCAAGAGGCCCAGTGGAATATTCCATTAAAGTGTGTATCCCAAATAAATAAAGATATATTTTTTTGAATTTTTTAGAACTATATTTGGTACCATAAGAACAGATAACACAAGTATGCAGATTGTGGTGAGAAAACAATTGATAAAGTTGATTTTACTACCAAAGTATATTAATTGATTATTCCAGTTAAGGATATGATTTGAGATCATTTAAACCACCCCATCAAAGTGGTGAATTCAAAATCTACCTGAATATATCAAAATTCTCTAGTAGTCTATGGGGAATCCCTAAACCATAATAGAAACACTGGGCGAAAATAGATCTCCACTACTCAACCCCCCCCCCCCCCAAATTCAACTTTAGGAAACCAATATTTTTACCTATAAAATATATAGAGAAATAAGGGGAGAATTTTAATATGAAGAACATGTCAATCACCTAGGTGAAAAACTAATGCATGCCATCATGTTGAGAATGAAACCCCGCATTAGTATATTGTATTCCTTTACCATGTCAACCATTATGGAAATGTTTTATCCATGGGTTTTTCTTATTTTGATTTCACCAATTATATCATGGGATATAACAGTGACAAACAGGGTGGATCATCTTTTGATTAATCCATGTTACTCCTTAAAAAACCTGTTATGGGGATGTGTGGAGAAACACTTGTTAATTATAATTGAAATAAGTTTATATGGGAAATTTCAAATGCTTATGGGCATGTATTTCTTCAGAATAGAGAGGTATTTCACCTTATGAATGAGGATAACAATTGTAGAGTTGGACACCCAAGGGATACCTCCTGTTAGGAAGTAGTTCAGGATTTCCTCCATGATTTCACCCCTCAAAAGGTCGAAAATAGCCCAAAAACCACACTCCTGTATCTAATGTTGAAATAATAAACATTAAATTTCTATATTTGATACCAATTATGGTGATCCAATTTTCACTATAAAAAATTGCAACATCAAAAGTAAAATATTGGTATACTTTCATTCTGAGAAACCTTTTTAGGTTTAATGTTTTATATAATTTGGAGAAACCCTTAACATCATGAATTATAAACAATTAGTTAACAAAGATGAACATTATCTCCCCCTATACTAATATTTTTATATACCACATTAAGTCATCTTAATAATCCATGTAAAAAACCTTCTATACATAATTCATTCAACCTAAATATTTAAAACCCGAGGAAACTAAAACATAGTAAGTGTGAGGAAAAATACCCTATAAGGGTAAATTTAAAAATTATTAATTTAATCTCATCAAGAAGAATAAAAAGAGAATAAGGTTAAGATGTCATAATCTAAGTTCATGAGTATAATATAAGAATATTCGTACCCATCAATACCTGGATATTAAAAATAGAAAACAAAGAATAAATCTTTAACAAAGGTAAGAGTCATCAAAATCAATAATCATGATCCATGTGATATCAATATTTATTATAAGAAACATTATAAACTAATAGAAAGAATTGATAAAACATATTAGTATCTTGGAAGCATTATAATCATATCACTCATAGAAATTGAATACCCATTCTAACCAACTTCCATCTCTAGAGTACCCAATATATTAAAGACCTATGACACACCCAACCATCCTTTGATTATCACAGAACCACCCATCCTTGGTTAATATTGTAACTACCCATACTTGGTTTATAATATGACCACCCTTCCTTGGTTTATAATAGAACCACCAATAATTATAAACAATGCCGAAGAACCATATCATGAATAATGTATATAGAGAATTAATTACATCATAAACTCATTGATACAACATTTATTATTTTTAAAACATTATTAACTCATGGAAAATAAATAGGTTCTATAATAATATCAATGAAACATGATTAAACTATGGAAAATAAACCTGAACCATTTAATTAAAAAATATATAACTTGTGGAAATAAAATTAATTATATGAAAATATCATTGAAACATGATTAGACTATAGAAAAAAAGGGTTCCATAAAAATCTCTTTGAATCATGATTAACTCATGGGAAATAAACATGATCCATCTCTTTGAAACATTATTAATCCATTGGAAATAAATAGGAACCATATTTTTGAAACATGATTAACCTGTGGAAAATAATTGAGTTCTATAAAAATATATTTTAAACATGATTAACCAAATATTAATGGAATTATTTCCATAAATATCCATTTGAAACATAATTAATCCATATAAAAGAAATGGGTTACAAAAAAATATCTTGGAAACATGATTAACCCATGGAAAAGAAATGGGTTCCATAATAATATATCTGAAACAATCATAATATATATAGAGAAAAAATGATGAGGTTATCATGAAAAAATATTCTCATTAGATTATATATATTAATAATGGTTGTTGATGTTGATGAATGTAAATATAATTAAAATATCATTTAAAACATTATTGAAGAAAATAACCTTTTCCTTTTGAAAATAACTTTTAAAAACTAGAAATTCCAAAAATATTGTGAAAATAATTTTCTTTGAAAATAATATTGGAATCAGTTAAAGGACGTTTAAATGAAAATAATGTTCTTGATGGTTAGACAATACATTCATGTTGTAAATTTTATATATAAAAATTCATTTTAGAACTCTTTGTAAAATAGAGTAAAAAGTGACTCATTTGGAAAAAAATTAGTAAATTTACTTCCAAAAGCTTTTAAAATATGGTCAAATATAAGGTAAAATATATTTATTAAATAATTTTTTTTATAAAAAACATTTTTGAAAACATTTTAGAAGAAATGTATATAGAATAAAAAGATACTAAATCTAAAAAGAACACAAGATTGGTATAACTTAAAAATGTCTTCCATGATGTTGATTAAATTAATAATGGTTGAAATGGAAATTAAACATGTGAACGACATTCATAAAATGTTGAGAATAAAATATACATGGTTTATGAAACTAATATCATATTATTTCCTCCAAAATAAACTTAAATATAAACAATCCTAAAAAATGATATTGTAACTTAAAGCCTTTTACACTTTTGTAACTCTTTAATCGTAAGAACCTTGAAATAATAACAAAAAATTACACCTAAAATATCTTGAACATAAGGATTTTAGATTTATAACATATAAAAGGGTAGTATATACACCTCAAAAATTAATATAGGTTAATATCATTGACATATTCCCAAATAATGGAATTTGGGATGATTAACCTTTACCAGATCATATACCTAAATTAAGATTTAAAAAATGGATAGATTATGTCTAAAAAATTTAAATCCTTTAAAAAAAAGTTTAAATACAGAATAAATCAATTTATAGATCAATTCACATATAATCATTTTATAATTAAGCTAATGCAAAGGTTTTATAACCCAATGAAAGGAAATTGAGTTAATAAACTCTTTACCACTTTGTAACATTCAAGACAATCCACTTAGATAAAGTAATTAAAATTGAAACATAAAATACCATAATGTTTAAAGGATTCATGATATTAAATGAAAAATGTATTTTATATACACCACATAATAAAAACAATTGGTGAATATGGAATTTGTCTCACAGAATGAAAAGCAAGACAAGAAACCCTTACATCGAGTTCATAATTTCCTTGTATTTTATTTAAGTCCCATTTAATAATATTACATACATTATTTTTTTTCCTAAGAACTTTTCCAGGATTTTCAAATTATATATAAATTATTTATTTTATTTCTTTATAATGACACATTTAAAAGTCTAATTAGTTAAGTCCATGTGGGTTGTTTTGAGGACGTTCAGTTCAATATTTCCAAACGGGTTTGGTGTGTTGATCGTGATAACAGAGGTCATTATTTCAACACTTAGAGAATAATAATCATGAAATAATTATCAATTTTTCTCATCAATTACACTTTTTAAAATAATCACAAAAAATGGTTAGAAAAAATTAACTATGTTATGATCTGGGAGACAATATGCCATATATACACGTGAGTAGCGTTCCCATTTTTCAATTAACATTATGGACAAAAGTTATGTATTATTTTTTATTTAAATAATGATAATAATAACATAAATAAAATATCATTTCTTTAAATATAATTATAAATATCATTTTTTTGATGTGGTATTGAAAAAATAATCACATCGCTACGTTGATGCGGTAGTCAACACGTACACAAACGACATTATCATTTTTAAGTTTAAGAAATAAAATGTTATATTATCATTTAAGAATGAAAAATATTTCATTATTATCATTATTATTTCACTTATAAAACATATATTCACTAACAGTATCATTATTACCTTCCATGTAAAGCATTTCTGAAAAATGATTCACATCTCTTCATGAGGCGGTAGTGCGCTGTACACAGGAGAAACATTATCATTTCCCCACAGAATGGATAGTAAAAATTTATATTTGATGTAATGAAACAATAAATATAAATATTTTACAAATATCATATATATACATTAAATCCACAATTACAACCAGATTTGAGAGAAAATGATGGAAAACAAATGACATCAGTTTATGAGGTAGTCTTCCAATGTAAACAAGAATGATGATTTCATATCACATTTGATGGAATTTTAGATGGATTTTGGATATTAAATAAATATAATTATATCTTAGTGAATATTATATTTAGGTGTTATCATATGATAGTATTTGAAAAATATTTTAAGTATGTGGAAGAAGAAATAAAAAATATATTGTTATGAATTTTACCTCTTCTCTGACCACCACTTTAGGATTTTACCTAAATTATTACCAAAATAGATTTATGACCAAAAAGGGTTTTAGTATGAGGTGATAGAATATGGGAATTTATTTTTGCAGGTATTTTATGAACCAAAAGTGTTTTATTGTGTGATTTATATGTGAGGTGAATGACACATTTGTAGTTTTTGAAAATAAAAAGGCGTACCCACATTTTCCATGTTAAAAAAGGGTAAAAATGGATAATTCTATAGAACTAGAAAATATAATTTCTAAATATGTCATAAAATATGTTATATAAAATTATTTAGGTTATTTTAAGCCTTATATATTTATTTTAACAAACAATAAACGGATTTTTACCTTAACCGTGGCAATTAATTTTTACTATTTTGACTATTAATTATGGTCAAAATTTATTTGAACATATTATAAAATATAAATTATTATTATTAAAAATATGGATTCTATTTTAAATAATTTAATTGATATAATTGAAAAATCATAATTTATAATTAAATTATTAGGTGTGATAAAAAAGTGGGGTTTTAAGAAGTGTATTTTTCAATGAAAAGATGATCTTATTTTAACTACAGGACTGATAATAGTTTTTGTATGAATTGACATTAATATTTATTTATTTATAATATATAAATTTCATTTAAGACTTTAATAATTATGTTTTATTTTAATTAATTAAAATGGATAAACATTATGCGTTTTAAAATAACTTTTAGAAAAATCCCATTCTTAAACCCAAAGACAAACTTATACAAAATCCAATATGAATTTGATTCAAAATCAATTAAGGGGATTAATTATAAATAAATTATAACTATAATAAGTTAAATAACATTCAAAACATAATTTAACTTTTAAATTACTTAAATTATTGAAAATAAATGACATTTTTACAAAAATCTGTATTTTTAACTATTCATCGAAAAATCAATATTTCGGAAAAAATTAATTTATTTTGAAAAGGGAAAAAATTTGATCAAAATTAAATTTTAATATTAATATTTTAAAAATGAGGATCATTTTGTTTAATACATTTTATAAAATTTTAAAAAACTAATTATAATATTTTTCATGAAAATCAATGAAAATCATTTTTGAAGACAACATAATTTTGAAGAGTAAAATTAAATTACTAAAAACATTATTTGATTATTTACTATATATGTCAACAATTTATTTTTATTAGGAAATTATATATATATATATATATTTACATATATATATATATATTTCATAAATTAGTTAATACTATTCATACCCACCAATTTAATGGCAAGGGTAGATTATATATTTTATGGGTCCTTTAAGCTAGGTGTTGTGTTTGAAATATGCTATCAAACATAGTTTGTTATAAAATATCAGGGTGTTACATCCTCACCCCATTAAAAAATTTAATCCTCTCAATTTTAACTTTATCTCTCTAAACAAATATTGAATATTTGAAAATAATTTTATTGTAAAAAAACATTATAAAAAGGGTCAATAAAACATCCTATTGATAAAAGATAAAAGGAATTATAAAGTTCATATATAATAAAAAAATTACTGGTTTAAAAATAGGAGAGCATATGTGGTAATTAATGATTTAGAGTTGGTAGAAAATAATAATACCCAAATATTGATATGGAGTGACATAGATCATTAATCACAAGAATGTGAATGATCAAGAGAAAGTTAACCAGAAAACCGTAAACCAATGAGGTGTGAAAAGGAAATTAATTTCATCATAAATTTTGGTAATAGGGTTTTTTTTTCTGTTTCAATATCCTTTCATGATAATTACATAATTATTTTTCTATATATACTAAGAGAATAAGGAAATATATTTACTTGATGGGCCAATTTTGACCAAAATCTCTTCTTTTTCTCCAAACAATGAGTATTCAAGATGAATTATTCATTCTTGAAGCACTTAAATAAAATGTTATAGAAAACATAAGTATAAATGGGATAATAAATCTATTCTAGTAGTATTTATGAATTAAAAAAAACCCAAATGGTTTTTACATGGTAAGATAATTCCAAAAATGAACAAAACTTCATATTATTAGTCTATAAAATTTAACATTAGTACCCAAAGTTCAAACTGAAATATTACTAAATAACCTCAACATTAAATAGTGTTTTATCCTAAAATTTCATCGTATAAATTTCACATTTCAACAAAAAATGTATATTGATATTTAATTTTGAAATAAAATTAATCTTTTAGTCACCAAATAACTTTTCATTATCATTAATATCTATAAGATAAAAAATGTTTTCCCATAATTAAAATAATATCCAAGAACATACAAAATAGAAATGTTATAAATACCTTAATTATTATTTCCAAAAAATCTAATGGAATACTTCACATTATACATATGCATTACATATAAATCAACCCAATAAAAAATTTCCTAAAGTTTCATTAATAACTTTAAAATATCATCACTTAAAACCTAAAAAGGGTGTTAATGACTTTTAACTTATGATCATACTTAATATTATATACCTATGATGTTATACATAATTCTTAACATAACTTTACGTGAAAAAATTCATAATCTCCAAAGTTATATAAAACTTTCCCCTAATACCAAATATAATATCCCCTAAATCGCACTCTCGGTTATAAGATTAAAAACATAAAAATTATATTTCCATCTTTGACATTGATGATGGGGGCCTAATTTTTTATATCCCTAACTTATGTCATAAATATGAAAATATTGTATCACTTACATTATCAAGGATATTTTAGGTTTAAAGTTTTATATAAATAGAAAAAACTCTTAACATCATGGATTCATAAACAACTAGTTCATAATGATGAACATCATATCCCACTATAACCAACATTTCATATTCCACATTAGGTCATCATCATTATCTATATAAAATCATTATAAAAATAATTCATTCAACATTAATCATTTTGAATTGGGAAAAATGATACATAAGTAGGGTGAGCTCTAATTCTCAATAAGGGTAAATGTAGGAATTTACAATTGATTTTCTATACTAATAAAGAAGCAAATAAGGGTATGGTGACATAATCAATGCGCATGAGGATAAAATAATAATATTAATTACCATCAATACTTGGATAAAAAAAATTAAAAATATGACATAGGAATTTAACAAAGGTAAGAGTCATCATAATAAATAATCATCATCCAGATAATATCTATATTGATCATAAGAAACATTATAAAACCATATAAATCATAGATAAAACGTTTTGGTATCTTGGGAACATTATCATCACATCAATATAATAAATGGAATAAACAATATGGATAAATTATATCTCCTGAATACCCAATGCATTGGAGGGATATAACAAACCCCATCATCCATGGTTTATTGAGAAACCACCCATATTTGGTTAATAATGTTACCACCCATCCTCGGTTTATAACAGAACCACCCATCCTTGGTTAATAATTTAACCAACCATCACTGTAAATAAATTATGATAACTATTTCATGAATAAAGTATATTGAGAAATAATTTCATTATAAACTCATTGGAAGAAAATATATTCTTTTTAGAACTTGATTAACCTAGAGAAAATAAATGGTTTCCATAAAAATCTCTTTGAAATATGATTAACCAATAGAAAAGAAACAGGGAATGTTTATTTAAAAAATTATTACCCTCTGGAAATGAACTTTTTTCCATAAAATATCTTTGAAACATGATTAACTCATGAAAAAAAACCGGTTTCATAAAAATCTCTTTGAAACATTATTAACCCTTGGGAATGAAATAGGAACCATCTCTTTGAAACATTATTAACCCATAGAAAAGAAACAGAAACCATCTCTTTGAAACATGATTAACCAATGAAAAATAAAAAGGTTCCATAACAATTTCATTAAAACATTATTACCTCATAGAAATTTTATTAGTTCTAAAAATATTTCTTTGAGACATGATTTACCCATAGAAAAAAAACGAGTTAGAGAATAATCCCTTTGAAACATGATTAACCAGTGGAAAAGAAAGGAGTTACACAAATATCTCTTTGAAAAATTCATAATCTATCTAGGAAAATAATTAGTACGATATCATTAAAAAATATCCTCATTAGAACATCATTAAGAACAATGGTTTTTGACATTGATGAATGGAAATACTATTAAAATAACGTTAAAAACAATTTTGAGGAAAATAACCTTTTCATTTTGAAAATAACTTTAAAAAACAAAAAAAATCTTAACATACTACAGAAACCCTTTTATATGAAAAAAAACCATGGAAAATATAATGTAACTTTTGAATTAAATAATTTTCATGATGGTTTGAAAAGTCATTCATGTTGTAAATGTAAAAACTAATCATTACTTTCAAAACATTTTATAAAAGGGAGTCAAAAGTGAATCATTTGGAAAATAATAAGAAATTTCCTTTCAGAAACTTTTAAAATAAAGTCAAATACCATGTCAAAGATATTTTGGAAAAAAATTATTATTATAAATAATTTTTTGAAAATATTACAGAAAATATAGATATTAAGGAGAAAGATAACTGATCTAAAAAAATACAAGAATAGTATAACTTAAAAACGACTTTCATGATGTTTTTTAAATAAATAATGGATGAGATGGTAACTAAACACGTAAAAAATATCATAAAAAGGTTTAATAAAAGATATTTGGTTCAAGAAAATAATAGCATCTTATTTCCCCCAAAAGAAACATGAATATAAATAATCCCAAAAGAAAGGAGAATGTAACATACAACCATGGCCACTTTTATAACTTTATAACTTTAAACCCATAAAATAATAAACAAAAATGTTTCTCTGAATGTCATGAAAAGGTTTTTCATTATAAAACATGTCAAATGATGTTATATACCCCTCACAATGAATATAAGAGCATACCATAGACTTATGTTCCCAAGAATGAAATTTGGGATGGTTAACCCATATAAAGGAGATATCGTAGAATTTAGAGTTAATCAATGGGGGGATTATGTGAAAAAATATAAATAAACTAATTTTTTTTAATTATATAATAAAAGAATTGATAAAAAAATTTACACATAATAATATCATAACAATGTTAATGGAGAAGTTTTATAACCCAACGAAAGGAAATTGCGTTAAGAAACTCTTTACCACTTGGTAACTTTTAAGTCAGTCCCATTGAATAAATAAATTAAAATTTAAAATTAATATACCATTATGCGGGAATTATTATTGGTATTTCATGTAAAAATAATATTATGTACAACACACAATAAAAAAAAGTGTAATATGGAATATGTCTTAGTAAAACTAAGAATAGAATCCCTTACCTCGTGTCCACACATACCTTTTATTTCCTTTAAATATTGTATAATAAGATTACTTAAATTGTTTGATTTCATATTATAATTTTCCAAGGTTAACAAATTTTACTCAAATAATTTTTTATTTATTTATAATGACATATTTAAATATTTAATCAGTTAAGTCCACATTGGGTGTTTTGAGTATGTTCAATTCATTGTTTTAGAACTGATTTGGTGTGTTGAACATGGTCAAAGTGGTCATTGTTTCATCAACTATAGAATAATAATAATGAAATAATAATCAGATTTATTCATAAATTTTAATTTAAAATTGATCAGGAAAAGTGGTTATGAAAAATGATCTATGATGTGATCATGGTGACAGCAGGTCATACATACACCTGAGTAAAGTTTCAACTTTTAAATGATCACTATGGAAAGAAGATATAGATTATTTTATCTTTATATAATGATAATAATATCATAAATATTATATTATTTCTTTAAATATACTTATATATATCATTCTTGTGACGTGGGGATGAAAAATAATTACATCGCTTCATGGAGGCGGTAATATACTTATACATGAACAACATTATCATTTTCCATTATAAGGAAAAATGATATATTATGTTTTTATAAATATAAATATGTTATTAATAGAGTTATTGTTTAATTTATATCTCATATATTCAATAAAATTTATCTTATTACCTTCTATTCAAAGTATTAGTGGAAAAAATCACATCACTTCACGTGGTGGTAGTCCGTTGTACACACAAACGACATTATCGTATCCCCCAAAAATGGAAAGTGAAATGGTATATGTGATATCATAAATAAATAAGTATAAATATATTAAAAATATCACATATATAATTTTAATCAATCATTACAATAATCCTTGAGTGGCTATGATGGAAAACAAATGACATCAGTTTGTGAGGCGGTAATTCACCATACACACAAATGATGATTTCATATCCCATTTGATGGAAGATGAGATGAATATAGTTTATTATATAAATAAAATAATATCCATGAATGTATAAAATACCTATGTTATCATATGATTATATTTTAAGAATATATAAAGGAGGTGGAAAAAGAAATAAAATAAAGACGCATAGTTATGAATTTTACCTCTTCTCAGATAACCTCTTAAAGATTATACCTAAATTATTAATAGAATAAATTTATGAAAATACAAGGCTTTTAATGTGAGATAATTTATTTTGGGAAATTACTTGTTTAGGTATTGGTTGAACCAAAAGGGTTTTATATTGTGAATAATAGAAGAGAGGGGGCGGTCTTTTATAGGTGAGGTCAGTGGAACACTTGTAATTTTTAAAATAGAAAGATATACCCATGTTTTCCACATGAATAAAAGGTAAATATGAATAATTATATAGAATTGGATATTATAATGTCTAAATATATCCATAAAATATGTTTTAGATAAGTTTTTAGAGCATTTTAAGCCTTATCTTTTTAGCTTAACCCCCAGCAAACCCATTTTTACCATAACCATGGAAATTAATTTTTACTATTTTCACTAATAATTATATGAAAATATTATGTTTAAATTATTATAAAATATAAATTATTATTATTCGGAATATGGAATTCATTTAAAAAATTCAATTCAATGAATTGGAAAAAATTAAATTCAAAACTAAACCCAAAGAGATGATGAAAAAAGAGAGTTTTCAAGAAGTGAATATATCAATGAAAAGATGATTTTAGATTAGATCTATGACAAATAATAATTATTATAGAAATTAAAATTAAAATTTATTAATTTATAATATATAAATTTTATTTAAAACATTCAAAATTTTGTATTATCTGAATTAAATAAAAATTAATCACATTATTTATTTTAAAACAGTTTTTATAAAAATCTTATTTTTTAAACACAAAAACAAACTTATAATAAAATACCATATTATGTTGATTCAAAATAAATAAATTATATTAAATACAAATAAATAATAACTATATTAATTTATAGATTAATTAAAACATAATGGGACTTTTAAATTTCTTAATTTATGGGAAATAAATGTCATTTTTACAAAAAAATAAGTACTTTTCAATATTCAATGAAAAATCAATATTTTTCGAAAAAATCACAAAATTCCACCAAAATTAAATTTTTATATTAAAATTTTAAAAAGAAATTTAATTTTATCAAATAAATTTTCTAAAAGTTCCAACAATTAATTATAGTATTTTTTCATGAAAAGAAATAAAAATAATTTTTTGAAGAAAACATATTTTTAAAGAATAACATTAATTTAATAAAAAAATGATTGATTGTCTACTAATAATTTATAACTAATTTATATTTATTTGTAAATTTATAAATATATATTTAATAAATTATTTAAAATTATTCATACCTTCAAATTTAAGAGCTAGGTTATAATGGTTATATATTTTGTGTGTTGTTTAAGCTCAGTGTAGCTTGTCAATTATTCTATCAAATGTAGTTTTATTTAATAAAATATTGGGGTGATAGAAGATCCCATTAATCTATTTAGAATGATCTTAGAATGATTTTAGGGCTAGGATATCTATCAAAGTTTAGAGATAGAATGTTTTCAAATATTTTCTTTTCCTCTGAAATAGTCTGAAAATATTGGTTGATGTGATCAGACACCACATGAGGAAGGGAATATAAGAAGATTGCAAGGAACCTTGGGTATCCATCATACATGAAAGTGTTAGAGCTAGCAGTATAGATTTTAAATGACATATGGTTATAATTGTCACCACCTTGGTTTCATTTGTGAATGGGCTTCCTTCCATATGAATGTTTGGGATGTGGTTCAAGTTCCCCTCCTTAATGCATGTTTCAAAATAAGTGGAATTAATATATCATTCTATAATGAAAATTCCCCTAGAAAAATCATGGACAATAATTTTCTATTCCAAGAGAATATTTGGATGTTTATTTTTTTATAGAAAAGGGCACTATAGATCACATTCTACCACCCCTAATACTATATCGTTTCATCTTTTTTGATATAAGATTTAATGTAGTCGAGTTCATGAAAGTGTAGGGATCAGTTGGAGTTATAGGACATATGTCCCCCTTTCAAATTCCATAGTTTTTGATAAAAAAATATCACATATTATATATTTCATGGCGTTGATATAGAATTTTCACACCACTTGGTGGTAATTGGGATAAAAAGTCCACCAATTAAAAAAATAAAAGGTTTAACCTAATATCGTGTAATTGAAATTGGTTTATAAGGATTGAAGAGTAACATGAAAGGGCTAAAAAATGTGTAAATTCCATATATTTAGATAGGTTGATAAGACATGAAGTTTTGTGAAGCAGTAACCCTGATGACACCGGGTGCAGTTACTCCCCTTTTGGTTGTTTCATTATTTTAATTTATCACCTAATAAACCCATATCTAGTTACCCATTGTGGGATAGGGAGTAAAAGTCTTATTTAGACTTCCCAGGGTAATATCCTTCACCTTTATTCTTTTATGATTCTAATAAATTTTTTAAATCACCTCTAAAAGACATTGGAGAATTCATTTTATTATAGGAACCAAGTTTGAACCACAAAGATTCTATAGCCACCTCATCAAACTTTTCATAAACAAAAACTATTAAACAAATAAGAGATCCAGAAATAACCTTGTGGGTAATTTATTGATTGGATACCTAAGGTTTCTCTACTATGACATTGTTTTCACATAAAATCCAAATGTGTTAGCTGGAGGGATCATCATGTATACATTTATGTTGCCCTATTCTGTGAGTGATGTTAAATATTTGGGAAGGGTGCGGATTAGGTTCCAGCATCTTCTTGAGGGAGGCATAATTATTAAAACAATGGTTGTTAAATTATCATAATTATATATAAATATATTTATGTTACTTTATTCATCATGTATTTATGGAAAACAATGTTTAGGTAAAGAAGGTGATGATATAAAATTGAAAGAGAAAGGTTCTAATTTTTATCTCTTCTTTTAGAGAGCTCCTTTGGATTACCTCTTAGTCCTCAAAGGATTGGTATTATGTGAATACCAAAATCTCTTAGATGAAGTGGAGTTTTATATAATGGTTTTGAAGTTTGTATTTTCTAACCGAGAATGCTTAAATTAATTGAATAAGGTTGGATAATAAGTTCCCTTTATAAGTTAGGGGAGGGACACACATGGAATTTCTTAAAATATATCAATGATTTAAGTTTATTTTCATGGAAATGTGGATCAAAATGGGAAAGTATTTTAATTTAGGATAAGATAATTTTGAAATATATTCAAATAATAAAACATTTACAGGTTTGGGTTGCACTCCTACCATAATATAATGGTTTACCCCCCCTCCCCCATTAAAAATGAGTTAACCATAACCATGGTAAAATATTTTACTGGTTTTAAAATTCACTATGAAAAAATTTATGTTGACACAATTTTCATAGATCCTAAACCTATTAGGCCATATCTAGTGGTTAACTTATTTGGTTTTAAATATATACAATTGATCATATCTCAAAGAACTGAATGTTTTAGAAGTCTTGGTAATCTAGATACATACTTAAATCCAACATTTCATTTGATAACATAAAATAAAAAATATAATTTTCCTTGATAAAAAATTTATTACCTATTGAATTTACCTACATATCTATAATAGTACACATTCTCTCATATTAGGGAATGGAATCATAAGAAATGGGTGAGTTTTGATGCTCAGTAAGGGTATTCACACAAAGAAAGCTAATAAGGAATATATAATATGAAAAAAATAATGAAAAATAAGTCCATATAAATAATCACATGAGCTGTATAATTATACCTCGATATAATAACTATTTAAATAATCAAATGGTCATCAATAATAGATTTCATAATTATTGAACACATAATTATGAATATTTGAAACTTACTGGTGAGGCCTCATGCCAAGACATCTAAAACGAACTAATAGGTCCTAGTTCTGAGACATCTTTCCTAAATAGTTGGGGCAAAAGACAATTAAGTAATCTAGTTTTCCTAATTATAACTACTAATTAATCAAGGGGATGTATAATTCTAGGCTCCACTCAGCACTTAATAAGTCCAATGTATTCATCATATGAATAAACAATATACCTTAATCAACATGCCTTAAGAATAAATAACAGTTGTATTAGAAGAACTAGAATAAACAATATAAATACTATCTCTAGTAAAAATAACCAAAAACCATCCAAATAAATATTTTAGATAGTATTTTTACAGTATATCATCATTAAATAATAATATTCAACAAAGGTTGTTGGCATAGAAGATAAAGCATTCAAAAGATAATTGAAAAATTTCTTGAGGAAAATTCTATTTTCACTTTGAAATAAATTATTTTAATTATAAATATTTTTAAAATATATATGAAAAACTTTTCCTTGAAAATAAACATTCATACATTTAAAGGAAACTTTAATTTATCGAGTGGTCAAGATGGGAACTTTTTTTTCATGTCGTATATGTTATAATAATGTTTGTTTAAAATGTTTTGGTAAAAGGTAAAAAGTACATCATTCAAAAAAAATTAGTATATTAATTTTAAAATATTTTTTAAAAAATAAAAAATGGGTAAAAATTTCCTTAATAAATATCTTTAAAAATTTTAAGAAAAAATTATTCTGTACGTTTTAAGGAAAATTATTACATAGAAGAGAATGATTAATGATTGGGTAGAAAAAACTATGTTGGATTTACTTAAACACATTATTTCCACATGCTGGGTACTTAATGATAGGAAAATGAAACAAAAAATTTCAATTGATATAAATAAGGAGAATAAAATCAATTCATTTTAAGATATAAATATCATATAATTACACAAATGAACACTCAAACAAAAACATTGTCGAATAATGATAATATTGTGAAGTTGACCAATACCGCATGTCGGAATTCCATTGTAAATGTCCATTACTATTGTATAACAAATATAGAGTTTTTATAAAAATATTAAAAATACATAAAAATAAATATAAAACAATATATGATTTAATTATAATATTTTATTACCAATCTATTAACAATTATTTGTTAAAATCAATATTCTGGGTAATAAGTTATTTTTTTCAAGAATGTTTTGGTCCGATAGTTTCAATCCTTGTACTTTTATCATCATTGAATTATCTAATTTTTTTTAATAAGGATATAAATATAAAAAATATTAATTATATATGTTGTTAGAGTAATCCATAAAAGTTAGATATATAATAATCAATTTCACTATTAATGGAGATGGTAGGTCGTACGTATGCATGAACGTTGTTTTCACTTTTAAATAGATGGAAAGAAAGAAAATTAAATAATAATTAACCTTTATAGATTAATTATATTATCATATATATAATATATAATTAACAAATATACCTTTATTACCATCCATGTAAATAGGAAATAAAAAATGGTTCACATCGCTTTGAGGAGGTGGTAGTCTACACATACGCAAGACCGAAAAAATCATTTTCCATCATATTGGAAGGTAAGAAGTTAGATATGATATTATAATTACATAAGAATAATTATATAATAAATATCATATATAATCATTAAACCCATTATAATTCAAATCTATACAGTATCGTGTTGAAAAAATAATTGTATCATAACGTGGAGGCAGTAAGCCATATATAAAAACAAGTGATACTTTCACTTCAATTTTTATAGGGATAATGGTGGTTCAATAATAATTATAAAAGTTTATAATAAATAGTATAATTAATAAATTACATTATGATAAATACCATAAGTTTATAGGATATAAAATAATAAATAAAAATAAAGTAATCGATTTAGGCGATGACCAATTTTATGAAAGAAATAAATTAGATCTCCTCTTAAGGACCCTGAGGTTGGAATTTTCATAAGACTATAAATAATATAAATGGATAATAATGTTTATATTATAAATGGATATGGATTGGTAGAAAATATTTTCTCAATGTGGTGTAAAGAAGAGAGAGAAGGGGTGTCCTTTTTATCAGGGAGGGAAAGGACACACTTGGAATTACAAAAATATTAAAACATAACAAAGTCATTCTCAATACAATATAATTTTCCAATATTTTGGTATCATTTTCATCCCTATCTTTTGATTAAACCCCTTGGTTACCCAATTTTAATTTTATCTATGGTAATAAATTTTTCATTCATAAAGTGTTATATTTGTATCTATAAGGTAAGAATTTGGCCATAAATTGAAAATGGAGGAAATTTTAGACCATATGTTATCACTAAATAATATTTTAATATTTTTATGTTTTTTAGATAATTTAATAATAGATTGTTTTTATAAAATATCATTATATTCTTTTATGAAATTATTTATTTTAATTTTACATTAAAGACATCAATAAAGAGATTAAATTAATATATAATCTATTTAAAAATACAAAATATGATATATTAATCAATAAAATAATTAGAATTGAATAATTATTCCAAATTGTATTACTTTTAACATTTTTAAAATCATTTATTTTATTTTTACATTAATTGAATAAATATTGTGTCGACATTGTTCAAATGTTTAATGTAATTATATAATCACCAAAATTTATAAATAAAATACCATGCTAAAAATAATTTCAGTATGAAAAAAATAACTTTTAATATTCCTAAAAAACTTATTTCTTCCCAATTAAAAAAAAAGATGTTTAAAGTCAATAAAGGTACATTTTATTTTTTTATTTTATTACAATATAATATATCAAAGAAAAATGGAACCAAATGGCCATATTTTCAAGAAATGAATGGATTGGAAGAATTCTGCTTAGGCAATAGCATAAAGTAAACTGTTAGAGAAATTTTAAATTATTATCACAATGTTTTAACACTATATTACACATTTTATTATTCTTGAGGGGACACAAATTTACTAAAGTTACTATTTATAATGGAAAAAATAAGAGGGAATTATTTATCAAATTTGACACTCTTGATAATAAATATGGAATTAATTTATAAGGATTCAATTTCTATAATTGGAATAAATTAATTTTAAAGTAAGTGTGAATAATTCCGAGAAAATCACCGTTTAGAAAAATATAGTTTTAAGCATAAAAATGGTTTTATTCTTACCCTATATCTAAACAAATATTATAATGACGTTAAAAAATTTGATTGAATATATAATTTATAAATTTCATCAAAAAAATTCACCAAAAGTGATAAATTTATTTTATTAATATTAAAACATATTATGATCATAAAATAGATTTTCATAAAACATCAATTTTACACTGAAATGATTATTATTTTAATTTCTATGAAATTGATAACTAATGAATTCGAGTATAAAACATACTTTTTTGATAATTTACTTAATCATATTTCTACCAACCAATCTAATGGCTAGGTGATCATAGTCCCATTAAATAGTTATATTACAATAGTAAATCAATGTTCATTTCAACTTAGTGTTGCATGTAATATAATATATCAATGAAATAAAATTATTCATAGAGAACTATATAATCTCATCATGTTACATTATATCACATTAAAATTAAATTCCCGTTGAATTTATATTACTTTGATAGAATCAATTGAGGATGCTTCTACCAAATAAAATCTTTATTTTCCCATATATCTTCTTAATATTTATGGATTCACCAAAAAACATTGACCAGGTGAGTAGTCTTATTTCATAGAACTTTATATATATGATCTAGAATATCCACCAACCATTCCTCATAAGAGATAGGTTTCTCCAGTGGTATTACTTTTGAGTTCTATTGAAGTGAATTATAAGGTATATAATTCCTCAAAAAATATATATAGAACACATTTTTAATTGAGGGAGATTTTGTGGAATCACCAAGAAGTGAGATAACATCTTAATAAGATCTAAAATATTGAAGTTTCTATATACCTAGGGCTCTAATTTCCCTTATTTCTAAATAATATTACCTTATTCTAGGAAGATATGCATAAAAACCTTTTCCATGACTTCATACTCCATATCTCATCAATGATTTTCAACGTGACTTTTTTTCAACTCTAAGATTCCCTTATGTGATGTTGAATAATTATATCATTCTCTATAATTTCCTTATTTTTCTTAGATCCCAATACATTTATTTCTCTAACACCATTCAAGCATGTTATATTTATATGTTCTTATCGTAGCGGTATTTAGAAAGTGCCATCTTATTACACCTGTGAATGTTATTGTTGTAAAAAAATTACTCCAAAGGAAGGTGTTGATCACAACCAATCTTGAAATGCATAAATAAATATCTCAACATATTTCTAGAGTTTTAATGGTCCTATCATATTGGTTATATTTCTGTGGATTATAAGAAGTGATAAAACTCAACTTTCTATCAAGATCTTGCTAAAGACTTTTCTAAAACTTCATGGTAAACCTCCGATCTCAATCAGATACAACAGAATATGATACTCAATAAAACCTTAACACTTACATAATGTATATTTTGTTCAAATGATAAATATTATTTGATAGTAATTAAATGTTTTGATTTTATAAGGTGATCAACTACAATATATTTTGAAAATTTCCCTTTAGATGTTTTGTGTATTCTGATGACGAATTCCATAGTGATGTTTTCCCATTTCTAGTATAGTATGGGTAATTTTTGTAATATCCCTTTAGAATTATTTCTCTATGTCTTAACTTCTGGACAGTACCAGACACTAGGATATGCACAATATGTTATCTATTTTCCTATTATCCTACTAGAAATACTATTCCAGATGTCTATACATATTCATACTTCAAGGATGAAATGAAAATAATGAACTATGAGATTCATCAAACAAATCATTTTTCAAATATGGTATAGAATAAAAACATAGTTATTAGACCTTATAATTGTAGAATGATAATGGTTTAAATTAGGAATATTTATATGCTTATTATATAATCTCACCTCTTCCTTCTGCACCTTCTTATTCCTCCCATGGATGGATAGTTGAAAATTAATCTAAGAAAGATAATATCATTCCCCATTTATCATGATTTCAGAATCCATATTCTAAAAATCCATAAATATTAGATATCTATAAATCATTATAATAGACGAACAAGTATTTTCATTCTAATAAAGAGCATTATCCAGCTTTTTCACCTTCCCTTGGTGGTAATTTATTTAGAAATCATAGTCATTGATTAACTCTAAACATATTATATAGTACATATTCAAATATTTCTTTTTAAATATATACTTCATGATTTTATAATCAATACATATACCACACCTTTCACTATTAAAATAATTCCTAAACATCTTCAATGTAAAAATTATGAATTCTATCTCCAAATTAAGAATTAGGTAATTTTTCTCATGAATTGTCGATTAGTGAAAGGGATATTCTATTACAATGCCATTTTACTGGATTACACATCAAAATCCTAACATTATTTCAACATTATAGATATAAATTGTTATCCAGGGTAGGGTAGTGATAGAACATACACACTAACCAAACTTATATTCAGTTATTTGAAACTATATTCAAATTAATTTATCTTAAATAACATAACTCGCTTATATGTCAACTAGGTGGGTGGATTAGATAATCATTAAAAATATCTCATAATGCTTTGGTAGTATATATCCAACCCATGAAAACTCTATATTTATGTTATAATTATTGGTCTAGGATTTTTTTGAATAACATTTATCTTTGAAGGATCTATCGATATACCCCCACAAGGTATTATATGAATGATGAATGAATGTTTTGGTAAAAAATATTTACATATGGTAAATTTAGAATATTAATTATCCTTTATCATGGTCTTTATAAAAATTCTCAAATGTTCTTATGATTTTTCTTCTCTTCCAATATATTTGAATATAGTCTAAAAATACTGTCGTAAACTGATTGACGTACTCTCTAAAGGATTTATTCCTTAAATCCATGAAGAGGGAAGGGACATTGGTAAGTAAAAAAGGAATTAATATAAATTAATATTGAATATACCTTGTATGGAAGGATATATTTGGTATATCCTCTTTCTTTATCATTATATGATGATACCGAGAGATAAGATCAATATTGGAAAAATATAGGGCTCTTATAATTTGATCAAGCATGTTATCAATACATAGTAAATGATACTTTTTCTTTATAGTGATCTTATTATATTCCTGAAAATCAATGAAAACACGAATTGATCTACATTTATTCTTGAAAAAATTAAAAGGTAAACCCTATCACAAAGAACTAGGCTGAATGAATCCCTTATATGGATTCTCCTATAGTTGTGTCTTCAATTCATGTAATTGAATTAGGGCTATTATATATGGATTATTTGAAAAAGGCATAACACCAAGTATGAGTAGTATTAAAATATCAACATCGTGATCCAGAGGAATACTAGGAAATTACATAGAAAAAACATTATCTTATTTCCAAAATTTTGGAACATTTTTAATTTTAAGTATCTCTTAAACCATTTTAAATAAATATCCTTCATGAATAGGTAGAAAACACCATATAATGGAAGTAGTTTCTTTTATTTATTTAGGTATATCCCCACATTTACAGATAGTCAAATGTTGACTCATAATATCAAATATAACTCCCCTTACTTCATAATTGATATGTAATATATGTTAAGGAATCTGAACCATATAAAACATAATGTCAAAATCATATAGGGGAAGAATAAAAAGATTCACAAGAATAACATTCAGACAATATTATATTAGAGAGGAGTTATATACTTAATATGTCGTCATTCTACCATTAGGATTTTTCACAACCAAATCAATATCTAATCCTTGAGGTGGTGATCTTATACCCTTAGAAAATTATCTAGATATAAAAGAGTGGGTATAACCAGAATCAAATAAAACATCTTAAATCTTGGAGTAAATGATAAGTGTTCCTTTCATCATGTTTATAGGAACATCAAATTCAGCTATAGTAATTAAATATTCTTAACCTTCTCCCCTTGGATTATATTGTTGTAATTTCCCTTTTCATTTGGGGTGTTGGTTGGAATAGTTTCCCATATCCTCACCATTAATGAACTATTGTTTGATGGATCCTCCCTTTCCCTTTCATTCATTAGCATTGTTTTTTTTCTCTACACCTGAAATAAAATCCTTTTCCTTTTAAACATTTATCAATGTGTTTCCTACAAAAATATCACATGTTGTAAAATTCGACTTTCACTTCTTCCCCTTATCCATTATTCCTTTGTCTCCAATTACTTATATTTATTTCCTTCATTCCATAATACTTGGAAAATTATTTCACTATCACGATATCACATGATACTATATCCTCATATGATGAGAATGTTTCAGAGAAAAAATCCCTTTAAAGGATTTGCTTGAACCCATTTAATGAAATGACCAATATTTTACTTTATATCACGCACACAGTCTGAAATATTCCTTACTAACCTTGTGATGTTTATTTCAAACAAAGAATCATTTTCCTCTTACCTTTTTCATAGAAATGATAATTGAATTTATCTATTATCTTGTAGTTTATGAGGAAAGTATTTTTCCACGAATATATCCTTCAAATAATTCCATTATTTACTCATTACTTCAACATCATCCTTAGTGTTCTGAATTAATGAACTCCTTTGATCTGCATCCCTTGAGAGATGATAAGATCCCATGACAACCATCTCCCCTTCATTACTTCCCAACCCAAGAAATACCTTGTTTGAAGAACTTATCCATTGAATAACATCAAATTTATGGTTCCATTTAATGATGGAGGTTTTTGCCTCATAAAATAGTCTATCATTGTTATACCTAGTTTCATATCATTAGGGTTCTCTATACGGGAAAGGTTATTGGTCATAACATGATCCCACTGCCCTAATATTGTTATAAGTTTTTCATCTTCAGCTTCAGCTCCAGCTCCAACTCCTGCTTCATTTTCTTTCCTAGGAGGGGAATCCCTACATAGATTACATGCATTGATAAGGCTTACTTTACTTCCTCTATGAGAATTAAAAAAAGGAATAAACTAGATTAGATCATAAAATTATGAATAATAATGTATAATTTCGAAACTAGTTAAATAGTTAACATAAATTAAAAAATTAATGCATAACTAATATTAGAATAAAAAATATTATTTCTTTGGTAATATTCTAAAATTGTAGAAATAATTTAAAATATTTCACTATGATTTTTAATGAAAATTTTAATTAACCTTGGAATATCATTCCATAGTATCAAACTATGTTTTATATATGGGTACACTCATCATTCATTAGAATGAAACTTGAGATATACTTGAACAAAATATTTTTGGGGTTATTAACCCTAATATATATGTATAAAAACCATATCAAATTTTCGTATCAAGATAGGTATGTATTACTATAAAGACCACATAATATCTACCTTACCAAAATATTAGGATATTGTCCTATAAATAGAATTATCCTCAATATTGGTCGTAGGGATATGTTCCCTAATATGTGTTTTCCTAAACATAGTTCCCAAGGATTATAATAAAAATTTATGAAAACCAATTGTAAAAAACCTAAACAAGTAACCTAGAGTCAGTGGTTACTTTATTATATTGGTATTAGATATAAAAATCACATCTTAATGGATTTAATTGTTTAGTAGTCTTGGAAATATTTATGCGTTCTTTAATCCCACATTATATATGAGAAAATAATATATAACATAGTATGTTATTAAAAACATCATTATTCCCTTTAGAATATCACTTCATATGAATCTTAATAAACATATTGGTATCTAGGGGAAATGGATCATAAGGAAGGGGTGAGATCATATGCTTATTACGGGTATTCATACAACTGAATCCAAGAAGTCATGATTAATATGTAAAGAATAATTGATGACCAAATAATAACATGAGATACAAACTTATACATTGATACCATGACTATTCAAATAATCAAATGATCATTAATACCTAATTTAATAATGTTAGAATTCATAATTCCAGATATCTAAAACATATCATCACAGCCTCATGCCAAGACATCAAAAATATATCGTGATGGTCTCATGCTAAGACATCTTACACATACGGGTAAGGCATCGGTAAAATACCAAATCTATATTTTCTCTTAGGACCTACTGATACATCAAGGGTTTTATTAATTCTAGAACCCATCCATTATATAATATTTCTAATTCATTCATAATATGAATAAAAAATAAAACATAATCACTGTGTAATAAAAATTGATAACTATACATATTGGAATAAATATCATATGAAATATCAATACTTTCCCAGGTCAAACTAATCACAAACCTACCATATAAATAAGTTGGATGGTATAATTAGATTATAACCTCTGAAAAGAATATTATTTAATGAATGATTTTGACATAGATGAAAATACATTCAAATTAACATTTTAAAACTTCTTACTGAAAATACCCTTATCACATTGAAATAATTAATTTAAAATAAAAAACTGTCAAAAATATATTAAAAATATTTTATTTGAAAAGATCCATGGATAATTGTAAGATTAACTCCACAACATTGAACAATCATGATGTTGAGAAATTCCATTCACGTTGTATACATTAAAAAAAGACACTTTTCATGTTTTTAATAAAAAGTCAACAATACAACATTCAAAAAATGAAAATAGGATTAGATTTCAATAATTTGGTAAGAATTAAACCATAGGTATAAATTTTCTTAATAAATCATTTTAGAATATTGAAAACATTCATATAGACATTTTATGTAAAATATAGATAAGGAAGAGAAAGATTCCTAGCCAAGTAGAAAAATAAGGCCAGTTTTCTATAAAACATTATTTTAGTATGTCGACTAATTAAAAAGAGGAAAATGAGTGGAAAACAAGTAATTTATATAAATTAAGTGAAAAAATATATTGGTTTTAATATAGAATGACCATATAATTCCCCCAATAAAAACTTAAAAATAAAAAATCCTTAATAATGATGAGATTGTGAAATAAACCCTTAAATCAGGTCTCAATTACATAATACATGTTTGAACCTATGTTATAATAAATATTTTATAGAACCATAATAATATATATTATACAATATATGATTTATTTTTAATCTTATATCACAAATTTTTTAACAATTCCTTGTTATAATCACTGTTCTGGGTAATAACTACTTTGTTTTTCATGTATATCTTCATTTTATAGTTTCATTAATTGTATATTTATCTTGATTACATCATTTATATAATGTTAAATATGATATAAATATCATATATATTAATTATATAATTATTTAGGGTAATCTATGAAAGGTAGTGATAGAAACATTAATTACACCATTTATGGAGATTTTAGCACTACTAGAAATGTTTGATATAACCATGACCCTATCAAAATGGTTTGGACTAACCATTGGGATAAGGAATTTTAGTTTATTCTATAAAAATATTTTTTTAAAAAAACATAGTTATAGATTACCTATTCCAATATTTCATTAAAACTATTGGCATATGTGTTCCCCAAATTCACCGCACGGGCGCCCATCCCCTCTTCCCATCTAGATGAGATCTTGAGTACTCCCCTCCTCCCATCCCAAGACCTAGAAGGACTCCTATCTTAATCCCTATCATCACTACCATCCATATATAATCCAAATCTTTCAACAACATGCATCCCTCCCCTCCTCCAGTTAAGATATAATCCCGATCCCCTACAGCAACGATGTTCAGCTGTCTTCCCAACCGACAAAGTGATGACCTCTATTCTTGATTTCATTTCATTATTCTTCAATATTAAATTAGTGGGTTTTAAATAAGTGAGTTATTCTATCAACTATCCATTTTATTTTTATTTTTGGTCAAAAACACCACCAAAGAATTTTTTTGTGGGATTTTAGTTTATTTTAATCTCGTGGATTGATTTAGGGTTTCTTATATTCATTTGATGTCTTTTTGGGTTATTTTTGGATAGTTTTGTTATATTTTGGATTTTTTCTATTAAATTTTGATTTGAGCCATTATTTTTTGTTCTGCTTCATTTTGGTTTTAGTTAATTTAGTCAAACCTCTATATTTCTATATTAAATTCATATATCTACAATATTATTAGGTATGGAACATCTAATGACAACATGAAATCATAAAAAAAATGAATAAAGAAATGTTTAATTTCTTACTAGTTATGAATGGATTATGATTTATCATTATTATTTATCTTGAAAGTGATCCCTATGAGTGCTTCCATCTTCTTCCCCAACCACAACGACCCATCCTCAAGCTTCTCTTTGCATCCATTTTTTCTTCAACATAAAATTGGTGAGTTCAAGATCCATCTTTTTGTATTCCCCTTCTTTAGTTTCAATAGATATTTTGGTGGTTTCTTTAAAAATATAGATCTATATGTGTAGAGTGGAGATGACAAAATATATTTCCCTAATTTCTTGTGAAAGGGTCATACTCCCACTAACATAATAATGATTTAGATTAATAGATTTTAATATATATTTTTAATTAAGATTTTATGATTTGAGTTTGGGTCTATAATTGATAAGTGACATGGATTTTATTTGTTAGAGTGTTTTGGATTATTTGACTTCCCATTTTGTAATTTCATTATGTAATGACATTAGTTTTAGTATTTTATTTTTTTGTTCTTCCTTACTGGCTAATTTTATTCATTATTTTAGTGATTTTTTTAATCTTCATTCCACCTTGATGAATAATTTATATAATCCAAATTCCACTCAACATGTTAAATATTATTCTAATGGAATTAATCTCTCTTGTCCCAAACTTACACAATAATATCCCATAACACTATCAGTGCCCAAGAAATAAACCAAATACAATGATAATTACATAAGATATTGACCTCCCAATGCATGGTTTTATTTTTATCAACATTGAGTTTATTATTAATAATAATAGGTTCCGGTGAGTTTGAATCATGCATAGAATTTTTATACTCTAATGCAAGACTAGTTATCATATTTTCTCTTCCTTTACGGTGTATCAAATCATCAAGAACTCCAGATTATTATTACATTAAAAATTTTATAGTGTAACATATACACTTATGATGTTTTATCTCTAAAAGTAATCTTATATAGAAAATGGATACTATTATGTGATATTTTTTTATTCTTTTGAATAACTTAATGTAGTGTGACAACAAGCCGTATGGTGAAATACATCCTCCACCACTAAAATTTTAATGCTTACATAACAACCAGCATGGAATGATAATAAATGTTTCAATATGTTGTGATGTTTCGTTACCATTATTACCAACATACTTTTCAAAAAAAATTGTGAGAGAATATTATATAATAGCATCACCTTGTAAATTATATAAAGGTTACAAGATATATGATTTAACTTGAGATCATTTAAATATGGTATTTATTGACTTTATTATCCCAAATTTATGAATGTTTCCATGTTTGATTGAAAGAATAATTTAGATTATAGTGAGGATATTATCAAGATATATAGTTGAATTAGTTTCTGAATGATAAACTAACCTTAGGGTGGATGTGATAGATATGAATCACTTGTTATCCTAGGTTCTCTCCTATAAACCTTCATGTATTTATTACGCTCGATTCAAATGAGACGTAAAACCTCAAGTGTACGTCTAATAGAAATTTCTACAACATTTTCACTATTCATAAACAAACAAAGCTGACCAAATTGAATAGAACCATGATGTGCCAATTTGAACGAAACCATATCAAACAACACCGAACCAAATCCAATAGAATTGATTTGAGCTGAAGTAAATAGAACATATTTGAACCAAAATAGACCACTTTTAATGAAACTATTCTGAATTGAAAGAAATGAAATTAAATAAATCCATACGTAGTTGAAATAAATATATACAACCCCAACTGAATGAATCTTGACCAAATCAATAAAAACATACCTAACCAAACCCGACTAAAACCAAATGTAAGGAACCTAATTAAATTTAATTAACAAAAACAACTAAACAAAATCAATTGAACCTAAAAAAAGACTAATTTGAAGGGGATGGTCACTAAGGAACCTATCTGAATGTCCTTTAGGCCTCATCAACTTATTCACTAAATTATATCTCATTTAAATAACATTCCTAGGTATTTGTATTCCGTAAGAGAGATTTACATAATTAAATCCTTGACCCTCAATGGATTTGGCATATTATTACTAATTGATAAAATAGAATTCAATATCATGGTTTTATATTTATAGTATTTTGTTATATATATAGTATTTGTTTTTTATATTATATTTCTCATATTGACAGGTGTGTTAGTCATGGTTTCATATAAATTGAATAGTTCTCATTTCCTTAAATATATTTTCAATTAAAATTAAATATTATTTATGTGATTTTAATAAATCAAATATAAATATTTTTACAAAATGGATAGAAGTTGGACGTATGAAATCAAACATATCTCAAGATTTCTTTAAAACTAGCTAGAGAGCTTTTTAGATTTTTCATTTAACAATGCTTGAGATAGTGGTAACACACACTACCCATGTTATAATTGTATTGTAATACCTTGGTTGAGTTTTGAATAAGTTATCTACCATATAACGAAATATTATTTTCAAACAAACTACTATATGTGGTATCACAATAGGGAGAAAATGTAATCTCAAAATCTTCATGATCCAAATGAGAGGACTGAATTGGAGAATTTGTTAGATGACCATTTTCCATTTATTTATCATCATAATAAGTAAAGGATTCTGACCCAAGAAGAATTAAATACGAGCACACATGATGTATGTAATGAAATTAATGGTGTTTAAAGACTGAAAAAATTGAACGATTCTACCACAACTCAAGTATATCGGTAATGTGGTAAAATAAAGAAGCTAGAAATTTTAATCCAACTATTTTATAGGAAACAATGTATGAGATTTATAATACTTCCATTAATTACATTCTTAACTTTTTTGAAGGACTTCTTATAGATGATGTACATATTTTCTCAAACCATTATATATAATGGATGTTGTTTGAGGATCATGGATTTTCAAAAAAAATCTTGGTTGCATGAATGAGTTTATCTTATTTTGGGAGGAAACTGCAGAATGTAATGATTGTATAAAATACGGGACATCCTAATGGAAGCCAAAAGCTGATGGAACACCATATAATGTTTCACATAAAGTAATGTGGAACTTTCCATTTATCTCCATACTCTATAATCAGTTCATATATTATGAAATATCAATAAAAAATTCTGGAATGATAATAAGAGAATGAAAAATAATGATGAGTTGGTTCACCCTATAGAAGGATCTTCATGGAATATATTTGATGAATTAAATCCTGATTTTGTAATTGACATGCGTAATGTGAGTCTAGGTCTTTCATTTGATCGTTTTATTTCGTTTGGTCAAATGATTACTTCGCACACCACATGGCCAATTTTTATAAAAATTTATAACGTTCCACTATGGATGTGTATGAAAAAACCTTTAACTGTCATGATTATACTATTATATAGAATTTATGATCCCAAAAATGATATATATGTATATATACAAACTTTAATATAAGATTTGAAACATATTTGTAATGTGGGGGTTCAGATATATTATGCATGTTAGAAATATATATTTTGGATATGTGTTGGGTTTATGTGGATGATCAATGATTTTTATGCTTATGTAGTGATGTCTGGATAGAGAATGAAGGGAAAACTATCATGTCATATTCTTATGAAGACTAGACTGTCCATAAGATTAAAATATCACCATTGTTTCAGTTTTGTGGGATATATATGATTATTTTCAATGGAAAATCCATATTGGATAATCGTCAAAGATTTGAAAATGTCACAAAGACAAAAAATCCATCTCATCCTATGTTTAGAACTAATGTTCTTAATGAATGCAGAGATTTTAGTTTTTTCATTCGGGAAGGGTCTGATGAAATCTATAAAGAGGAAGAGTGTTTCCACTGAAACATGTTACAATTTGAAGAAGAGAAGTAACTTCTCTAAATTTCCCTATTGGTTACACAATTTGTTACATCATTTCATGGACATAATACCCATTGAAAAGAATATATATGAAATGATTCATTGAATTCCTCTAAATGTCAAGCTGAAGATAAAATATGATTTACGATCTCATCGTGACTTGGTGGATTATGGAATCTGACCAGAATTTCATCCTTTGTGAATCATTGAAAATAAATGTAAAGTTCTGTTTTATTCTTATGTGATGACACCTGATGAAAAAATAAATTTTTTTAAGTACTGGAGATTATTAAAGTTCCTGAGGGATATTCAAACACATATCAAAATGAGAAAATAGAAGAGAGTTGAAGATAAAATATTTGAAGACTCATGATTATCACATCCTTATGCATGAGTTGATTCTAATAGAAATCCTCAATATTCTATCTAATAATGTAAGGGTGTCAATTATTTATTAGTTCCATTCATTTAGATATCTTTGGGAAAATAATTTGTCAAATTATTTCTTAGAAAAAATGTTGGAAGAGGCACCTATAAGTTTATGTGAGTTAGGGAAAATATTTCCTCCACCATTTTTTACATGCATGTTTTATATAACAATCTATATTCCAATTGAAATACTTTTTAGAGGACCTATTTTTTATCATTTGATGTATCCAAATGAAATAAACATGATTACACTGATATATTATATATGGAATATAAATAATCATGATGGTTTTATCATGAATGGTTACTTGGATAGAGAATATATATATTTCAATTCAATATATTTATCTGATCTAATTACATGAAATAAAAAACCAATGAGAAATAAAGAATTAAAATATGAGAAAATTGAACCAAGTTATCCATCACTTCCCCAAATAGGGGGAATTCTTTGATCATATGCATTGATGTCATTAATCCTTGAAAATTGAGAGATGATACATCAAATATTTTATTTTAACAATGATTTGATCATTGAATATATCATGTAAGTAAACTGAACATGTATATATAATGTTATCTCATGTAATTTTACATATCTATTAAACTATTTCTATTTTTTTGGTAGGGAACACAAACAAATTTTAAATGAAAAGAATCATTCTTTATCTTTGAGAAGGAGAGATAATTTTCCTAGGAAAGAGTTTTCTGCTTGGTTAAAATTGAAGGTAGAAATATTACTGTAATAAATTAAAAAAAAATAAAAAACCTAATTAAGTTTAAAATTCATTTATATTTCAGGTATTGATTTTTCTAGATGACTTTGTCTTTGAAGAAATGATCACTTTGGATTTTGTTCCTAATTCCATGGTCTATGAATGAAAATCAATTATGATCGATGGGTAAATATTTATTATCATCGAACGAGAAAATAATGTGATAACACAACATTAATGTGTTATAGTAACTTCCAAAATAGACTATTATGCCAATGCATCAGATAGTAGACCTCAATTTAAAAATATATATTATTTTGAGTTGAAATTTTTAATATTAAATTGAACAGTATTCAAACCTAACAAACCAAACTAAACTAAAACCCTAATTTAATTGGAAATGTTAAACTAATTGATGTAAAAATCAAGACCCATGACAATAATGACATACCAAAAAATGAAAAAATGACCTAACCCAAAATGTGAACCAAATGACATAAGACAAATAAATGGGGGCAAATGAAATAATTAGTTGAAAAAAAATAAATAAAATAAATAAGATTAATAAAAACAGACAAATGACACAATCAATTGACCAGAATGAACAAAATGACCAATCCAAAATTGAATTAGATCAAATTGAAAATAGAAGAAAACCAGATCATTCCCATGGTAAACATGAAAATATAAACGTATTGTTTTTTCAATTAATTGTATTATGTTTTTTATATTATTACTGTTAGATATAAATGTTTATTTATATCACTATGTATCCTGTATTTTTTTAAAAGTGGTATTATTTAATTAAGTCATTTCTTCGCTTCATTATTATTTGAGATACACATTAGTTATGAATTTCTAATTAATTCCATATTGGTTTTCAAATGTATGAGATGAAACAAATTGAGGAGATATGAAGAAAAATGATGACATACAACAATTTCTGAATGAGTGAGATATGAATCCCTCATTTGGTTTCTGCTGTGAGTATTTTATTTCAAAAATATATATCAATAACATATAATTCCATGTGATTAATTTTGTTTTTAACATTTATTCAGGATCCACCACCCAAAAACTAGTTATACTCTATCCAACCTAGTAGTTTTAGAGCTCTGGATGATGATATGAGGGGGGGGGGGGTACTAGAGTTAGGTGATCTAGTCAGTATGCCTGAACAAAACCCATCCCTTCCCATGATATACCATCTACCACACCTTATGATCCCATAGTGTCATTAAAAACACTCGATATATTTAGTTTGCCCATGTTTTCCCCACCATTTTTATATTATCCACCTTTACTATCATTCTTGTATCCGACAGGGATTCTTACTCCTTATCTATATTATGCATTTTCAAAACCATCTATATCATCTTCTTTTCCTTATACTTCCTTCTCCAAGATCTTCTACATTCATTCTTCTTCAACTGTTACTTCGACACATTCTAAGTCTATGGAGAATACACTATGACCCACAACATTTATATAGGTTGATCTTCCTTCATTGCATGAGGATCCAAAAATTCATACTAATCATTCCATCTCAGGTATATTTATATAACCCTAGTAATTTTTTAGTATAATTTATTTTCATTATAAAATGTATTGATATAATACTTGTTTTTATTTTTTAACAACTAGATAATAAAATAATAATAATGTGTTTACACGTATGCATTCAGTGTGAAACTACCTCACATAGATGATGGTGGTGTACAATGAATAAAACCAAATGATTAAAAAAATAGGGTGGAAATGTAGAAGTTTTTTAGCAAGGCTTTACAAATACTCTGATATAATTCCGATTCATCCACTCTCCTAGAGACATCTTCCAAATGAAGTAAAGGATAACTCTTGGGAACAAATATTGGTAAATTTTGTTTTTTGGATTTAATGTTATATTATTATTGTATTTATATGAATTTATATTTTGGTTCTAGCTTTGTTTTAATTTTCTCAATGGTGAGGCTGTGAGGCTAGCACACCTTATGGAATTAGGTGAATGGTGGAGAGGCAATAATCATGATTTGTATAGTGGATGGACTGATAGATTTTTCATGGATATAAAGTCCACATTTTTCATGGATGAATGTATGGTAGAATATTATAAGGAAATTATTACTTAATGGATGAGTACCTAGTTCCAGGTATTAAAATAATTTGAGTGTTTTAAATGGAAATTACAATTATTTTCATTAATAATTTCTTTTTTTTATTGAAAATTGTACTTTAGGTATCATGAAGAAAAAATTAAAAAATAGATGCTATGAAATACTTCCACACTTTGGGAAAAACTACGATGTCGAACCATGAGAGGAAGAAGGTATGATACACATTTATAATATTTCTTTAGGACTTGCACTTTATTTTTTTCCTCCATATTTCTATCCATTTCTAATTGGACTAGATAAAGGATCATGTATTAGTTAGTTTATTATTTAAAGTATTTCGTGTTTATTGAAATTTTAGGATTAGTAGTGTTATGTTTGTGAGAATGTCATGAACCTATACAACCACTGATCATTTTTTTAAATGTAAATTCTTTTAATAAGTTGCAATACTGAGGCCACTTCCTATTAAAATGTTTCGGGATAGGATCATTAATCACCTATGATATGAAAGAAAAGTCATGAAAGTATACTAACATATTATCTCATGATATTGAAACCATGATCTATGTACTCTAGACCAATTGGATCATAGAATTGGTCATATGTTATTGTAAAGCACACATTTTCACACTTGAATATATGATAATTTTGAACAAAATATACCTAAAATATTATATATTTTTTGATATAATTCAGACCTATACATAAGTCACTTCCCAGGATAATAATCCTAGATCCACAATACCCATGGTAGAGGAACACTCACCCCACACACTAATAATAATTGAATGATCCTATAAAGTGAATCAAGATTCTATATATCCCACCCGTTAAAATAATTATATATATCTTCTTTTAATTTAAGGTTATATATATCATTCCTTGTTTTACCCTTTCTCAATGCTAGTTTACCCTTACATAACATTATTTTCCCCTTAAATATATTTATTTTACAATTACTTTTCTTTATTTTTAACTTTATATAACATTATTTTACCCTCACATAACTTTGTTTCACACTTACTTAACTTTAGATTACCAATAATTAACTTTAGGTTTCCCTTACATAATAATAGTTTAGCTTAACATTGTTTTACCCTTAATTAAATTTGTTTTACCCCTTAATTACCTTTATTTTAACCTTACATACCTTATTTTACCATTACATATCCTTAGTTTAACCTTACTTATCTTTAGTTTTCCATTACCTACATTTTTTTCTATTATTTAACATTGTTTTACCATTACTTAACTTTAGTTGATCCTTACATAACTTTAGTTTACCCTTAATTATACTAAATTTACCCATAAATAACATTAGTTTACCCATTTTTTATTTTACTTTACCCTTAATTATCTTTATTTTACCCTTATATTTGTTTACACTTACCTACCTTTAGTTTACTCGTACTTAATTTTAGTTTACAATTACATAGATTTTGTTTACCCTTACTTATCTCTATTAGTCCCTCACTTAACAATTTTTATCTTATTTATTAACTTTGTTTCACCTCTAATTAACTTTATTTACCCTTAATTAACATTATTTCACCATTAATTAACTTTATTCCATCCTTAACTAACTTAAACTTACCCCTTACTTTTCTTTAGTTTACCCTTATTTAACTTTATTTTACCCTTACATAACTTTATTTAACCCTTAATTAACATTATTTTTACACTTAACATTTATTTTCCATTACCTATCATTACGTAACTTTTTTATCCTTAGTTTTCATTATTAATGAATAAATAATATAATATAATATAATATAAAATTTCACGCTATTTTAGACGTTAATTAATTAAAAATGCATATTATTTGATTATTATTTTTCTAATTTTTCTTTATTTTGGTAAGGAAGTTGAGAACTATTATTGTAATGTAATATATGTGTTATATATTGTGTTCATAATGTTATGATTTTGATTATTTAATATCATTAGGTTATTTTTTATATTTTCTTGTGTAAACATGCATGTTTTTATGTTGTTATAATTTTTCAAACAGTATACTTATTATAAATCTTTTTTTAAGTCATGGTTATAGTGTTGATAACCAATTCATGAATATTCCTTAATTTTATAGTAATAACTATTCATATTATCATTAATTATGGTGATCACACACTATGATGGTCTATTCACTTATATACATGTTATATCTATTGATAACCAATTCATTTATACTCAGTTATAATTCATATACTATATGTTTTTTCTTTTTCAGCTTTATTTAGAATTTATATCCATTTGATTTTAGTTATGAAATTAATTATTTCTAACCTATATTCAATTATAGTTTTTTATAGTCAATGCCCTTGAGAGGGAGGTTTTTGAATATTGAAGGATGTGTGCCTTGAGAGAAATTTTTTTACTCAATAAGAAATAAAAAAGATGGAAGAATGGTATATGAACCAACACATCATCAGAATCTAGGTTTTAATTTGTTGATTTTCAATTTTTATTACAATTTTTAAATTAATATTATATTTATATATTTAATAGTGTTCTTTTGAGGCCCTTTATTCCTAGGAAGCTAATAAATTTGGGTTAAACGATCACTTATATCAGGTTTTGGGAGATCAGTACTATGATAGAGTACGTTGTCGACCAGGGAAGTTTTTTGTTCCAAAGAGATATCACCCCACTTATGATGTGAGTTCTAGTAGCATCGAGTTGTAAGAATCGAATTCATGTGTAGTACATGATGAGGCTATAAAAAATCATAAAAAGATGATCATATATCTGAAAGACTAGAATCAATGGGAAAATAATGAATTTATGAAATAGTTGGAAGTTTTTTGTCCATTAGTTCCAGAAGATACCATTGTGACTTGTGATGAATATATGTCGATGATTCATATATTATATAATGCACTAGGTTTTAGTCCTAGTGGTGGTTGGGATGATGACATTACTAGAGATGGTGATGGTGATGGAGATGGTGTGGAAGAGGGAGAGGAGGGTGGATAGGAAAAGTACAAGGACAAAGAAAAGGAGGAGGCAAAGTATGAGAATGATATTGAGTCTGAGTTCGAGGGTGACTACGATGATAGTTATGGTGATGAGGGACAAATTGATCCTATACATTTTTACAGGTATTTATGATATTTGAAGCTTGATGATTTGTTCTGTGATGTTTTGTATGTTTGTTATCACTGGTTAAATGCATCAATTTTTTTCTTATATTATCATTATTTGTATATTGGTTTTTGGATATTTGATGATTCTATTGGTTTAATTTTAGGTTTTGTTAGGTTCTATTTTCATTGTTTACAGGTTTTGTTTGTTAAGGGTTTTCTTTATATCATTGAGGGTTCTGTTTATGTGTTGTAGGTTTTGTGGGTAGTGGGGCTGCTGCTGGCTTGAGAATTGGGGGGGGGGATATAATAACAATTTTATGACCATTGGTATAACCTTAAGACAATGGTTCATTAGGAACCACTGGTATAGAGACATCACAATGGTTCATAACCATTGGCATAGAGGTATTTGAATGGTTTAAACCATTGGTATAGGTATATACCAATGGTTTTGAATTGTTGGCATACATCTGTACCAGCAGTTCCCTATGAACCATTGGTTAAAATGAAATTAAAATCAACCTATAAAAAATTTCACTAAGATCTATTGGTATAACACTATATCCAATAGTTTTTAGGACAGTTGGTATAGGCTATACCAATGGTTCTCCAGCCAATACCAATGATTTTGAACCATTGGTATTTTCTTCAATTCCAGTAGTGTAGGTTATACATACGCCTGAACTCTATTTTAACATTTCAAAAGATGGATTGAAAGAAAGTTAAATAATAATACCCCCTTCTAGAAAAATTATTATATCAGATATAACATATGTATTTTTAAAATATACCCTTATATCATCCATGTAAATAAAAAATTAAAAATTGATAACATCAATTTGGGGAGGTGACAGTCCAAACATATGAACTAGTGAAATTATATTCTTCCAATGGATAGAAAGATAAGAAGGTAGATACGATATTTTAGTAATAGAATCATATTTATTTCATAAATGTAATATATAAACATTAAAAAAGGCATAATATATATTCATAAATTATGGTTATAAAAAATAAATTTTATCACTATGCAGAGAGGGTAAGTTGTATGTATGCATGATCGATACATTGACTTCCCATTATTCATAAAAGTTGGTGGATAATGACTGAAAATTAATTTTTTATTAAGATAAACTCTTTTTAAAGGCTAAAGAGGAATCCAACAACACTTCAATGACTTTGAACAAGAAAACCCAGCGATCCACAAGTCCAAGGCCAAAATCACCTGAGTTCACAACAAGAAAAATACCCTCCTAGCACCAAAACAATTAATACCAGCTTCCCCCTTTCAATCTTAGTTCAGCAAGCTGTCCCGTGTAGAAAATTGCATGGGCCCGATACCGATGGCCAAGGCCATACCCTCTCAAAACATCCAAATCCAAGCCACCATGAACACAAGGAAACTCCATGCTCTGAACCCCATCTGAGTGGCCCCTTGAAGAATAATAGGTTGCAAAAACCTTGAATGTGGACCACATAGGCCATGAGTAGAATCACAGAGACACAACATCCATTCAACGCCAATCAAACAATCCAAACCGAAGGGAAAATTCCCCAACACAACATATCAACCAAAGAAGTCATCACCTTCACTGAATTCCCGTCGAGGAAACATCAAAGCCCATCATCAATGCTAGGACAAGCAAGTCACGCTAAGAACCAAATCACCAGGCACCTCCTGAACGAGGCCGGACCAAGAGAACCCACTGCCAGAGCTGCTCTTGCAACTCCACCAAAGCTCAAGACCCACCAAAACAGCTAACCTAGCTGGTGAACCATATGTCGCAAGGCCGTCATGGGTGATTCGACGCCACCCAGGGCTGGAAGACTGGCCAAGGAGGCCCGACACCATCACCAGAGAAGGGGCCTAGAGAGATCTAGATAGAAAATTCCACTCAGGGCTTGGATCTGCAAAGACTCACACCAGGGGACACCAAAGTCGGGGGGAACGAAGTGAAGAAGCCAAAGGGGGCCAGAACAGGGGAGGCGGGGGAGAAGCAACGAGAATAAAGGCCATCTGTGGGAACTCCAGAAGAGAAGACCGAAAGGAGATGGAGGGGGGAGACAAAACCAAAGGAGATCGAAGGCCGATGACGAGCTCCCCCCTCCAAGCCACTGCACCCAAGAAACCGTAACGGTGAGCGAGGGAAGAAGAGAAGCCGCTTCGAGGCCCATCTTGTCCACTTCAAAAAGTTGGTGGATAATGGAGGATTAATAATAATAATAAAATTTTAGTATATTTAGGACACCTAATTTATTATTTTATGATAAATACCAAAGGCTTAGAGGAGGTAAAAGATGAAGTAATAATAGAAACTGTCTGGTTAAGAAAATTACCTCTTCTTTGAATGAACTCATTTAAATCTCCTATTAAAGACCCTTGGGTTTGCCTTTTAGTATGAAATGAACCTCTATAGCATGTTTACATATTTATATTAACTAAATGGGTAGGGTTCGGGCATTCTAGTTTTATCAAAGTGGAATAAATAATAGAGGGAAGGTGTGTCCTTTTTATAAGGGAGGGAATGTACACACTTTGAATAAATAAATAAAACTAAGTAATTTTCAACTGAAATTCTTTAAAATGGATTTATATTAAAATATAAATATTCTAAGGCCTATATATTATTATAAATTATGATTTAGAAAAGTTTTAATTTCATTTTAAACATTTTCTTTTTGTTTAACCCCCTGGTTAACCAACCATTACTACAGTATCGAATTTTTCAGTCATAAAGGGTAATGATTTATCTTATAAAGAAAAATTGAATCATAAATGGAAAATTGATAAAATTTAAGACCATATATTATGCCCTTGTTCTATTTCAATATTTTATGATTTTTAATTAACTTAATTAAATAATTTTTTAATAAAATATCATTACTGTAATTTTTGACACTATTAATTTATTTTGACAATAAAGATATCAAGATAAAAATTTAATTACTATACAATAATTTAATACATGAATAATATGATGTATTAATATATAAATGTTTTATAACATAATAAGTCTTCAAAAAATTTATTACATTTAATATTTTTAAAATCATTTAATTTTTTCCATTAATTAAATAAATACTCTATCAGTAAAATTAAAAATAAAATACCATCATAAATATAATATCATCATGACCAAAATAACCACTAGTATTCATTAAAAACTTATTTTTATCCCTATCTGAACATAAAATATTATTTTAATGTCAAGTGAGTGACATTATGTATTTTTCTATACTTACAATTATATAATGGTCAATATCAAAGAAACCTCACCCTATGGACATATTTTTTATACTTATATTGAAATGGATAGACTCTAATCATAAAATATAATAAATTAATGTTTTATAAAAATTATAAGGCATTATCCCAATGTGTTAACCCAATTTTACCCATTTTACCTTTGCCGAGGTGATAAGAATATACCAATATTACTTTTCATAATAACAAAAAATAAAAGAGAATTATTTACCTAATTTGATCCTCATGATTCCAAATATGGAATCAGTTTTTCAATTTTTAATATCAATATTTTTTAGAAATTAAATTGAAAATAAGTTCATAAAATACGATGAAAATGACATTTTAGAAAAATTTAATTTTTAAATATAAAACTACTACTATTATTTTTTACATACATAGAGAAATAATAGATAGAGGATAAAAAATTTTGAATTAATATATTATATATAATTTAATTAAAATCATTCAAAAATAGTTATAATTTTAATTTATTATGGTAAAAACACATATCACACATAAAATAATTTTAAAAAATATCACTCTTACTTTTAAATGATTTTTATTTTCATTTATAACCAATTTTTAACTAATTAATTAATGTATAAATAAAAAAATTCATAAATTATTTATTAATATTCATAACCTTAAATAAATTTTCTAGGAAATAACTATCATATTAAATAATAATATTTTTATAGTGAATCAATGTTTGTTCATACTCGTTGTTTCCTGAAAAGCAAGCTATAAAAAAATAAAATTTACTTGTAGAGAAATAAAAAATCCCAAGGTTTTACAATATTAAATTATATTTTTTATGATGAATAAAAAGATGATTTTTTTTAATAGTTTCAATTTCAATAAGTAGGAGAATTTAAATTTAATTAAGCGTGCAAACTTTCAAGAAAATGTATTTTTGAAAAATGATTTTTATGTGTAAAAGATGATTTACATCCATTTAATGCCCTGTAAAAACCATAAAATTAATTTTAAAATATAATATTGAATTTATAATCTAAAAATATCATTAAAATTATTAATAAATAGTGAATAAATAATTTATGAAGATAAAAACACATTATGCACTTAAAAACACTTTTTTAGAAAAATGTGTGTTTAACCACACAAATTAACATACAAAAAAATAAAGAATAATGATCATTCCTATTTAATTAGTTTTATTTTTTCTATTTAAAGGATACATAGTTTACTTTATGATCAAATTGAAAACATAATGGGGGAATTTACTTGATACTAAATGAGAATTTTTACAAAAATCGGCATTTTCACTATTCACTGAAAAAAATATTTTAAAAAATCCTTCAAATTCACCATAAGATGATATTTAAATGATTATTTTAGAAATAATATTTATTTCCTTAAATAAAATTTATCAAAAAATTTTAAATTATTTATAATTATAACATAAAAAAATGCGATAAAAACCATTTTTTAAGAAATCGTATTTTTGTAGCGTAAAATGACATTACAAAAAATTGAGTAAGTATTTACCATTAAATAATCAATAAATTTTTATTAATAGATAAACATATGAATATTTTTAAAAAATTGGTTATTTCTATTCATACAATTTAATTTATGGACTAGGTTATAATAATTTATTACATCATTCTTCATAAATACATGGGGATGCATGTAAAGAAAGATATTGAATAATTTATGTTATATTTTAAAGTAAATTCTTATAAAATATTTGGGTGTTACATTTATTTTTCTATATTTTATATTTCATCACTATGGTCTATAATTTGTGTGATTGGAGATCTAACCATGGGTGTGATCCTAAGGGAAAAATCCAGTGATGATATTGATTCTATTATCACGAATATTTTATTATTTATTTATTAATATATGTTTTATAAAGGATGGACATTGGTGGGTTTGGTGAAATCATCTGTACTAAAACATTCTTTTGTGGTTCTTATTATACTAAAAAAACTCTCCCCCCATCATTTGAATATCATGTCATGTGATGGAGCTATAGTGGCTGGTCACACCAACATTGTTAAATCTAATAGGATGTTGAATTTTAAAACATATATTTTTTGAATCCACACAAACTACTAGGGTGTGGAATAGTGTAGGTATGAGGTTGATCCTCGGATGAATAATGAATACCAAATAAAATTATAAATAAAATTTATGGTTGTAATAATCAGGGGAGGATACTATAATCAAAGATAAACTAAATAAAACTAACAATGTTTTGATGAAATGATAGGAAAAAAGCAAACAAAAATATTAAGAGAGGGCAATCAATATCCGTTTATTTTTTCTCTAAAATGGTAACACAAAGTTATTCAAAAAATAATCAATCTCAATATCTACATGATTAAAAATGAAATTAATGTCCACTAGGTCAGTTTGTATTATCTGTAATTTAACATCATGACATCTTATAACCAGAATAAGTGGAATAACTAAATTAAATTAAAAATTTAAAAATGGAAAAAATAATCAAACTCATAATTAATGAATTAATTAAACAACTAAACTAATTCTCATCCATTATTAAACACCAATGTACTGTGATCTAAAAATTAATAATATAAATAACTGGATACAAATATAGTTCTACTAAGTAATATTTTCCACTGAGTGAAGAGGAATATAAACATGACATGAACCCACTTTTAAATAAATCTGAATATCTCTTCTAGATGTGTAAACTCAACACCAAGTGGTTTCAGATCAAATGAAAGTAACACTTTATTGGATAGAGAATAAATAAATGTGAGAAAAAGAAGATAAAAATATTAGAAAACGTGCCTAAATTCAAAATCTTCCATGAATGAGTTATAATACTACACATAAAAACATATAAAAAAAGAAAATAAAAACCGGTTACATGAATCCTGGGTAAAAACCATAGCATCTACACTGTAAATAAATTGAACCCTATATTTTGTTCATTCAAACCTTTAAAATATCACTTTAAATCCCACATGAGATATCATCTGAAGCAACCTCATAACATAAAAGGATTCCAGAATATCATATTTTTCTATCTATTAATGTTCAAACCCTCATAGTTCAATTTTATAGATAACAGTGTGAGAGTATCTCTACTATAATTATAAAACTCAACACATCACATACACAACACAGTAGTAAAAATTTGATATTGGATTCACAAATTTTCTATTGTCTTAATCCTTCAAAAACATCATGGTCATGAGATCCACTCCTTGTGGATTATCATTTCCCTGAAACTCTATTAAATTTACCTACATGATGTGACAACTTGTACTTGGAACAATTATATTTCATTCAAAATACATAAGGGACATTACACTTAAACACCAAAGTCAAAAATATTTTGAACTAGTCAACTTCTCCATAAATATTTTTTTTGAAAATTGGAATCATAAAAAATTCCTACCTCAAGACATCATTGAAATACTCATCTACAAAATGATTTATAAATTCATAGGATTTTACCAGGATGTTACTCCACCTTAGCGGGAAAATACTTATCCGTACATTTCATTTTCTCAATTAAGTCATGGTGTGACCAATAGTAAGTGTTATATGAGATAACCCATTACACAGTGTTATTGTTGTTCCCATTATGTGTGGGGTTTGTGTTTATATCTTTATGGGGGGATATCAAGCTATCTCTAATATCCTAATCAGTCTCCATGTAAATCCATGTTATTAAATATGTATGGCATAAACCCCCCATAATCCAAAGTGGTAAACAATGAAGACATATCTGGATTATACCACATTACTTATTCAATTTGATAAAATGTAGAGATATATTGTTTGATCCCACATTATACATTATAATTTTATTGATACAACATCATATACCTAGTTACTCTAATAAACTACCCTAATTCTACTCCTGATACAACTCCACACTAGGAACCTTCTACTCTATGGAACTCATATGTGTTTTGGCCCTTCTCTCTTTCATAGTACAAACCCATGCCGGCCACACTCCTCTACTGCTACCCCATGAATTTCCCTCCCATACTGACACTTTTTATATCCCTTCACTTTTTCATAGTGAAAACTGACACTATATACACTCCTCTACTGATACATCATGAATTTCCCTTCCTTTTATATTATTTTCTCATCTTGTTGGACTTGCACTAGTGAAGTTAGACTTGTTTTGGCCACATTTTTTCATTTATTTTTATTATTTTTCTATATTTATCCAAATTTTCATGTGATAATAGTTATACCATAAAATCATACAAAACAACATAAAAAAGAAAATATTATTCTATTTTATAACTAAAAACTATGAAAATAAATATCAAATAAAATTAAAAATTAGATATATAATCATGATATCAAACTCCCCAACGCATAAACATCAACTTGTGCCCAAGAAAAATATCTTTATCCTATACTAAAGGTATCATTCATTAATAAGGTAACTATTCAAATTATTATTATTAGAAACATAAATTTATAATTACAATATTCAAAATCACAAAACCCACTTAATAAATATTTTCAGATCATACTTCATGTATAATTCCTAATTTAGGAACATTTCTCTCTTCCACTAAAATCACTCAACTATTCATTAATATTCATTTCTATAATAATATACCTTTACAGAAAAACTTTTCACTCATGTTCATTTAATCGAATTTACACTCGATATAAATTATATACACTATATTTTTAGTATTAAAAGAAATCTAAATCTCTATATTTAAATTAAAATAAAATAATTCTTAGGAAATTTCATTAAGTATCAAATGAATTTTTGGAAAATGTGAGTGGGTAATTATGTGAAACATTATACATAGAATTTTAAAAATGAGGGTTAAATTCACCAAGCATAATGAATGATATTAAATATAATTCTTAATGGAATAAATACATCTCCCATCACATTCCCTAAAGATAAAAACATCTTCTCTCCCTTCCATATTTCATATATGTTCACAAATAATCTTTGAATATAATGAAAATATATCATTCATTATTTTAGAATTTTTAATTTTCTAAATTTTTAATTTTCCCTATAACTGTTTTTCAATTTTTTAGAATTATTTTTCATGTTTTAATTTTGTTCCTAATCAATCAAGGGAAAACAATTTAAACATAGTTCTAGAACCTTTTCTATAGAGAATGATCCAAACATACTATCCCACAATCATTCATATAACCCTCACCTAATGGTACCCTGAATCACTAAATTTTTTAATTTTTTATAATATTTATTGACATCCTCCATTTCCGCATCTTGACATTTCTTTAGAGTGAAATATATTTTTAATATTTAATTATAAACCCAAAAACTGACCAATCAATGTAGATTTCCTCTTTAACCAATTCTCTGTATTCTTACAACATGAATTGTTCGATGTATTTTTAAATTGTAATAATTTATTTTTCTTCTTTACTAGTTAGATATTCCTCTTCTTCAAAATATATATCAAATTCATTATACTCCTTCACTTCCTTCATCTCCTTCTATACATGAATTCCATTCACATATGTAACCTACTATTTATCTTTAGAATGTAAAGGTATGTATCCCACTCCAGATTCTATTTTAATGGGAACATTATCCTTAGAATAATCCTCATAATCAAACATCAGCATGTTAATAATGTTGATTTTATCTCCAAGTTTAACCTTGAATTTAGCTCTATCTTTGATGGTTCTCTATGACTTATCATAGTATTTTGTCACTTCCTTTAATAGTTGACACCCTTCTTTTAGTTGTTCCTCTATTTAAATGAAATTTTCATTATCTCAATATAAGAAATACATAAAATTTATTTTATTGTGTGATTTTGGACTCAATCCTTGATATTTAATTATCATTTTGAGTATAGAATTTTTTTGAGCATGGAGATAAAGTTATTTCAAAAAATAGATAGAAATACCCAAGTGTATAAACAATTTAAAATATTAAACTAAAACTAGAAATAAAAATGATAATATAATATTTATTAATCTAATAAATAATTTTTGAGTCATTTAGTTATTTATTTTGATCCCTAAAAAACACACCAAAAAACATGGTATGTAAGAACCCAAATCTTCATTTCAGGTATGGATCTTGATTTCAAGTTGTTTTTTAGGAAAAAGAATAAAATAGGGTTTTTATAAGTACGCGACATGTACTTATGAGTACACTTCGTGTACCTAGTTTCTATGTACAGTTGTCTACTAGTTGTGTAACGGCTGGGTACATAGCAGTGCGGTGACTAGTCAGACCCACTTAAGTTGGTCCCGATTGATGATAATGCACAACATATACATTTAAGGAATATTTTGTGTAATTTTCTTTTTTATTTGATAAACCATAGAGGGGTCACGTATCATCCTCGGAAATGTATTCTTCTCCACTTGGTTTGTACATGAGAGTGATAGAACAGCTGAAGAACTTCGAACCCATCTTGATTCTCCATCTGACTTCCAATTGAGACATCGTTGGGTGTATTGGAATCCCACCGGTGAGTTATCAAAACCCCTAGATCCTTTCTTCCTGATTCTTCCTCTCTCGTGATTTATTCAAGGTTGGGCATTTTTACCGTTTTTTAGATCTATATAGATCTAGGCTTATTTAAGGGATTATGTTTAAGAGTATTGATCATACGACATCGAGGAAGGTGGTTTGATCCATTTGTTGTTCTTCTTTTTATTTTATATGATAAAAGTTTCACATACCAACATTTGGGGTATTGTGTGTTTTTGAATTAAACCCCATTAACCACATGGTATGGTATATTTAATTGATAAACAATAGTTTCTTATTTGTAAGGTTATATACCTTGGTTATGGGACACTGCATTGATGTGTTTCCCTTTATTGGCTATTTATGGTCGTTTGGTCTAGGTTGCCTGTTAGTCTTCCCATATTTTCCTTGCCTAGTTTTGTTGGGATAATGTTACTGATTATATGAGATGCTTGGGATATGCATTGTGAATGTTTGATAAAGGGGAATTTGATTATAATAGATTCCTTAGGTATGGTCATTTGTGTATGTTTTACTATTCTGTTGACATAGGGGTGTTGAATATAAAATCTTCTTGGTGGTCATCAACTTGGGGGGTTTAGACCGTGAGATATGCTAGGTGGTTGTTTATAATTTATTGATTCTATGTGGACCAAGGGGTATTGACCATGAGAGCTACCCAAGTGTTCATTTTTAAATGATTAATCATAGGAAAGACCAAAGGTTTTAGACCATGAGAGCTTCCCATAGGTTCATTATTAAATGAATTGTTTTTTTATGTTTGACATGGGGGATTAGACTGTGAGAAATTTCCCAATGGGTCATGATTCAATGATTGAATTATTTTGATGAGTCTACTAATCCAAAGCACAAGCTTGGACTCAATCTTACTTTATTTTTTAGGTGGTCTTCTGAGAAATTTGTTTGTTATGTACATAGGGGATAATGATCTTAGGTTAGATCCCAAGGGTTACATGACTCAACGGATTGAAGAATTTCTAAAATGTAAATGCATGTAATTGAAAATAGTATGATTGTTTAATTTTTAATACTTCCTAGTTTATTTCTCCATTCCTGCATATTGTGTGCTTTATATATATATATTCATTGGATGTTAGACATAAATATTTTGGTGTTTGGCTACTGGGATTCGTCACACACCATATTTGGTACATGATTTTAAACCCAAATAGATTATATCGTTGTAGGTATAGATAAGGGAAAACACTCTTCTTCATCGGGTACTTGATTGTTTTTAGAGCTGGAGAGGATGAGACCAAGATAAGGCTTGCGATGGTGCTAGATTTTACTTGTTTCTTTTGTACTTTGGATTTTGTATTTCTTCCCATAACTGTGAATTGTTTGGATATTTTCGTAGACACATGTGACATGAATCATTTATATATATGCTCTAGTTGTTTTATTATTATCATTCTTCTACACTTTACTTCTATTGTATGGTGTTACTGCTTCTACTATTGTTTACTATTTTCTTTCTGATGTGTATACTCTGCCGATGAGGGCATAGATTTCATAATATCACACCTTAGCCCTCATAGCTAGTTGGAAGCCTCTGGCATTTGGGGAAATGTTCTTGAGGTCATGTGACCAACTAGGTTTAGGGAACCTTTGGGCGGCACCTAGATTTGAGACATTAAAATGTGGTATCATAGGGGACTATTTTCTTCTTTACCTTATTAATTGGATCCTATAGACTGGTATAGAAAGGAATAGGTAGTTGGTAATAAGTTGTTCTTGGGAATAGCTAACCTATGTATAGGGAAAATCCAACTGACCTCAAATATTGATTTTTTGGGTTTTCAATTATTATAGTTGTTTTGATTTCACCTTAGGTTATTCACTTATTTTGTGTTGTTATGATCGATATCATGGTAGTTCAATTTTTTTCACAACCCGATGAGAGGAGGGTATTCCATCATATGCATCATACATGCACCTGTTAGAAATCACATGTCATGGATTCTTGTCATGCCATTTATGGAGCATTACTATTTTCATGTTGTTGTGATAGATGTTGTGCTAGAAATGCATGATGTTGTGATATATTCCATGATATAAACACCTAATATTTTGATAGGGTATTAGTATATTTAATGTTTCATTTGGATGGATTCCAAGCTTTGAACCCTGAGGTGTTATGGTCCCTCTTAGATTGGAATTTGGTGGATCATGTTTGAAATTTAATTGAATTATGTCAAGTTATGATATTAATAAGGATGACAAACATTGATTCACAAGGAGTATGAGATCTCACAGGTTAAAATTTGTCATGCCTTTGGAAAAAAAATTTTTAAGGGTTTCAGAGAAGTTTCAGAGGCGTACTTTCTAGAAACCTAGAAAACACCGCGTGTGGTGTTATAAAAACATTCCATGGGTTCTTCCCATCAGGAAGAACTGAATATTTTTAAGTTCACACCATGTACTATATATACACACACAGTGTTGTTGTTAACCATGTGACTGAATGTGTGAGCAGAGACACGGGGTTAATAAATGTTTGGTAGAACATGCTGTGTACTGGGAGTACCCGTCATGTTGTAGAAGACCATATATCTGACATTGTGACTAACGACATGGGTGGATGAAAATAGTTTGAACACGTTGTGTATAGATTATACATTCCGTGTATTAATCAACCAGGTATCTGGCCATATGACTAACGACACAGGTAGATGAAACATTAGTGGTACATGCTGTGTCTAGGATGAACAGACCATGTATTGTTACAGCAGTAGAGAGCTATGTAGTTCTATTCATGTAGAAGAATTTGGGTAGGAGGGAATATTCAAGCACACATTATGTCTCAAGAGGAACATGCCGTGAGTATGGGTTGTTAAATGACCCGGTTGGAAGGGGTACACGCCCATGTTAAGGCTTACAATGAACACATCATGTAGTGGTTCAACCTGCCATGTTACTCTATTTTGTAAAACTTAAATTCATTTATTCTTATCTTCCATTCTATAAGTTCTATGTTTCCATCCTTAATAATCTTTAACAAAGGTGTGTTCTTGACCTTGCAGAGTCATGGCACCGAGATTTCCTTCAATTGTACGCCAGGTTCTGGATGATGATCGTACACCAGAAATGGTAGGTCAGAGACTACCAGTAGATTCTCCTCCCATTCCTGTCATGGAACCATCTTTTTTACCAGACTTAGGTGCTGATGCACAATTCCGTGAAATATTTATGAGGATGATACAAAATTTTCAGGGAGCACCACATCTTTCCTCGACTATAGTAGAGCTGACATGGGTGTTCTAGCAGCATCATCCTCCCACATTTTCAGGGGAAGGAGAACTATAGGTTGTAGCGTCATGGTTGGAGGCCAGGCTTTCTATCTTAGAGCATATGGAGACACCTCTTGGGAGAAGGGTGAAGCTCACAGCTTACATGCTAGTTGATTCGTCTAATATATGGTGCGATGTTATCTCATAGGAAGGACCCCATCAAGATATTACATGGGAAGAGTTTATAGAACCTTCTACGATTACTTTTACCCTGAGACGTTGAGGGCAGACCAAGCCTGGGATTTCATGAATTTGGAGTAGGGTGTTTTATCCGTGATGGATTAATCTTCTTGTTTTATAGATATTTAGCACTTTGCACCTATTCTGGGGGGTGACGAGTTATCATTAGCTAGGTGGTTTGAGGATAGAATCAGGTATGACATATGATCAAAGGTGAATGTTTTCAGGTTGACTTCAATGAATGATATAGTAAACCATGAACTATTTTCTGAGCACAATCTGAGGGATTTTGGAGCTGTGAGCCAGGGTGTTTCAACATCGATAGTTTTTACTCTTCCAACTGATTGCAGAAATCACTATAGAGATCTTTCATGAGATGTTTCTTCAGGTAGTCGAGCCATGTCCTACCAGTGCAGAAAGAGTGGGAACACGAGATAGCAATGCTCGAGATACCCAATTGAGTGCCGATCATGTGGAAATATTGGTCTTATTCAGACTTTTTGTAGGATATTCTCACCAGTAGCAAGTGAGAGGGGATCTTTTATGACTCCACATTCAGGTTAAGGACCACATATTACAACCCTTCTCTTTATTTCACACTTAAACATGATTTATTACATAAAAACCAATTAATACAACATATAAGATCATGATGTATAGTGTCTTTGGGGCTTAGAATCATTACATAACTACATAAAACATGAAATACAACATCTTTATTGAAAACTTCTTTTACATTACCACTATATTCCCTCGTACTTAGCATTTCATGGGATAACCTGAGGACATGCATAAGAAAATGGTGAGATATAAACCCCAGTAAGGGAATAAACCTGGAATAACATGAGGAATACAATAAATGTTATACAATAGGTATATCAATGGAGCAAAAGAGAAATATGAACATAAAGGCATGATAAATCATGATAATCATAACATGGAAATGTGGAAACAACACTTAACATGGAATTAGCATGAGCTAAGGCTCATTGCACATGGAGAATGAGTAAACCCTCATTGCACATGAAGAATGAGTAAATACACATTTCACTTGAATTATCATGAGTCAACACTCATTTCACATGATTTGTGATGATACTATACTTTACCTAATGCATTAGAGTGCTATTAGGGCGCTCCCTTCTTAAACATTTCCTTTCATGCTTAAGTGTGTCACATAGATCATACAACATGGAATCAATCATCATAGTTTATTCCAAAAAAATGGATTTCGAATACATACATGATGTTTTTTAATCAATAAGTAAATTTTAATAAAGGTGAATACCTTTGATAGTGAAATGGGCATGGTATTCACTATACAATGACAATGGCTTGGAAAATCGTAGTGCAATTTCAGTAGCATAACAACATGAAATAAGAACTCATAAAAAATGGTTTATGAGAGATAAAGGGGTGTCAAATCATATTTAAAAAAAATTTACTATAAGGGGTCCATATAGATACATGTCCCGATAAACGTAGTGGAATTTAGATGGATAATACAAAAGAATTACATGGATGTAAATGATGATAGATAAATATATCATGGAATTTAGACATGACAACAGGTGTACATGGGAGGCATTAATGATAGATAAAGGGGTCTCTAATGATCTTAGAATAAAGAGGGAAGTATGGGGGAGGTGTTAAATCATACCCCAACCTTGGTAATTGAAATAAAGGGCATAACAACTTAAAGAAAATTGGGAAAAAATGAGAAAGGAAGAAATCATTTACTTGGAAGTGCGATCCCAAATGCTTGAGAGAGGCTTGATAGAGGCTTCTTGAGAGCTTGGGGCACCCTGGGAGGATTCTAGATAGAGGAGGGCAGAGGATATTCAAACTCTAAAGGCTTTTAGTGAAGAGGAAGTGGGAGCTTCAGTGGGTTCATATATGAATGGAGGGGGAATTATTTATTATTTTGGTTTGGGACACCACACATTAAACTAATCAAAACCAAAAACCAAACTGTTGTTTTTCCCATATTATTTGACAAAGAGGAGTGAAAAACAATATTTTATAAGGAAAAAGGCTGATATTCTTAAAATAATAGGGTTTCTTATGTACAGGTGAGTCACACTCTCAAGGAAAACAATTTAAAAAGACAAAATGTTTTATAAACCTTGAAGGGTCCACTAAAGCTTTGTAAATTAAATAAAAAAACCCAAAATCAAATTATTTAATGGTAAAACAAATATTTTCAGAAAAAAATGTTTATAGTATTTTATTACATCACTATTTAACCATTATAATGTCATAAAACAGATTATATATTTAAACGGTATTTAATTTTTACCCAAAAATTCGAATGTCTTAAAAAATTCTGAAAAATTAACCGTTGTATAATTTTGAAGTCCTGATTACAATAATAATATTCATTTTATCTAAATAATTTTCTAGATATTATAATTTTTACTTTTAAAATAAAAATCGACATTTATTGAAAATTCATGGGTTTTGGAAAAAACAGCTTTCAAACCGTAATAAAAATTACAATTGCATTCATAAAATTATATGATAATTTATATTTCATAAAAAGTAATTTAATAATAATAATAATAATTTATTAAAATATTATTTAATTCAAAAATCCATTAATTCATAAAAATAGATTTCTTAGTTGAATATGAACTAAAAATACTATTTGTCCTCTAAAACTATTTACAAAGTAACAATAATAAAAATAATGTATATTCTATATACCAGAATAATGTACATAATCATAGTACTAGGGTCTTGTTACATAACCCCTTAAAACATCCACATAAGGCCCAAGGGTAAGGTGCGCGATGGTGACAGACTCTTGGGGTGGCTTGGATAACATTTCTCGAGTGGTAATCTCTATCAACTTCCACTTCTCACATAGGTGGTTCCGCTTGAGCTTAACATATTCAATCTTGGCTTGAGATTAGTCAAGACTGAATCCCAATGATGCCATGTCCTTTTTGAGCACCAACAACTGGGCTTTATATGGGGAAAGTGTACTGGATGAGGTCATTGCTTCTTTTATCTAAGTAAATTGGATTTGTTAAAGCCCTGTATTTATATGAATCATGTGATCACTATTCAACAGCTATATTAGAAATGATCAAAATTATTAATGGTATATTAAAATCCAAAACAAAGAACCAAATAAGTGCATACATTTTACATAACCATAAGAATATATTTAAATAGACCAAGAAGAATTTTCATTAATGAATTTTTGGGTCGTTACAATATCACCCCCTTAAGAAATTTCTCCCTCGAAATTTCCTTCTCCCACTCTAAAACAAATATTGGTAACTCTACTTCATCACTTCCTCCGATTTCCACATCACTTCTTCAAACTTGTAGTTTTTTCACAACTCCTTGATGAAGGTAATTTCTTATTTTGTATAAATTTTTCTCTACGATCTATGATCTTCACTGGTTTCTCCTCATAAGAATGGTAATCCTGTAGTTGTACTACCTCTGAAGATAGTACATGTGAAGGGTATAGTATGTACTTATTTAAGAGAGATACATGAAAGACATCATATACTTTCGCCATGGTAGGTGGAAGTGCTATTCTATATGCCACAACCCCAACACGATCAAGAACTTCGAAGGGGATGATGTGCCTAGGACTTAACTTCCCTTTCTTTACAAACCTCAAGACCTTCTTCCATAGAGATACGTGTAGAAATACCATGTATCCAACTTTAATCTCAAGGTATCATCAATGGTTATCTGTATTAATCTTCTATCAACTATGGAATGCCTTGATATGCTACGGAATGGTTTACACTTTCTCCACCATTTCTTCGACCATTTATGGTCCTCACAGCTTACACTCACCGACTTCATCCCAACATGTCGGTGTTCTACACCTCTTCCCATACAAGGCTTCATAAGGTTCCATTCATATGCTCCATTAGAAACTGTTATTAAAGGAGAATTCAAGCAGAGGAAGATGTTGGTCCCATCCTTTTTTAAAGTCCACTGAACATGATCTTAACATATCTTCTAGTGCCTGAATAGTTTTCTTAGATTGGCCATCAGTTTGAGGATAATAGGTTGTACTAAAGTTCAATCTAGTATCTAGAGCATGATGAAGGCTCTTCCAAAACGTAGAGGTGATTCTTGGATCTCAATCAGATACAATAGATAGTGGTACTCCATATAGCCTTACCACTTCCCTGATATATATCTGCACCACTTGATCCAATGAAAAATCCTCCCAAATTTCAATAAAGTGTGCTGACTTTGTAATAGGATCCACAACAACCTAGATTGCATTGTTTTATTTGGATGTCTTCAGAAGTCCAATGTAAAAGTCTAGGGTGATGTTCTCCAATTTCTATACCGGTGTGGGCAGTGGTTTCATTATCCTATTTGAATTATACCTCTCTGCCTTCACTAGCTGACACACCAGGCACTTTGATGTATATTCAATAATCTCCTTTTTCATAATATTCCACCAATAATGATCTCAGAGATCTCGATACATCTTTGTGTTTCCTGGGTGAATAGAGAAATTTGAACTATGTGCATCATCCAAAAGTTCCTTCATTAGCTCCAGACATGATGGAACACATAGTCTTTTCCCAAGTCTCACAATTCTTTGTTCATTAAAATTAAACTCCAAGGATTTCCCTTTTCTGGTAGCTTCCACTTTCTTCTAAATTCCCACATCATCCTTCTGAGCATCATTTAACCTTTCCAAAAGAGACAGTTGAGTCATCATTTGTGAAAGGATTGATAATGTTTCCTTGTTTATGATTCCCATGTCCATATTCATCAAATCTAAGAAGATTGGATCCTTTTCAATTCTCATCAATAATAGAATCACTAGATCCTTTCTACTTAGAGCATTAGCCGCCTTGTTCTCCTTCCCTGGGTGGTAGTGGATTTTGTAGTCAAAGTATTTGATCAGCTCTAACCATCTTTGTTGGCACATGTTCAACTTTTTCTGTGTGAATATATACATGGGGAATTTTTGATCCTTATATATTTCACACTTATCCCCAAAGAGATAATGTCGCCAAAATGTTAAAGCGAAGATCACCGCATCCAACTCCAAATCATGTGTTGGATAATTATGGTCATGAAATTTCAATTTCCTGGAAGCATAGGAAATGACTTTGTCATTTTTCATCAACACACAGCTCATGCCCTTCTTTAAAGCATCACTAAATGCCACAAAAAGTTCTCCACTTGTGGGTAACGTGATCATGAGCGCAGTGATAAGCCTCCTTTTCAATTCCTTGAAGCATTATTTACATTCATCACTCCAGGAAAACTTTACTCCCTTCTGAGTTATCTTGGTAAGGGAGTTGGACAATCATGAGAAATTTCTGACAAATCATCGATAATATCCAGCAAATCCCAAGAAGCTACAAATATCCGTTAACGATATTGGCCTCAGTCATCCAGAACTGTAGTTGTATTAGAGGGATCCATAGATATCCACTTTCATTTGATGATATGGCCCAAGAATGAGACCTCCTTTAACCAGAACTCACACTTGATGTACTTTTCATAGAGCTTCTCCTTTCGCAAGGTCTCTACTACAGTTCTTTTATGCTTCTCATGACCGTCCTTGATTTTGGAGTATATTAGAATATCATCTATAAATATTACAAAAAATTTGTTGAGGTAATCTCTACGGACTCTATTCATCAAGTCTATAAATATTTCTAGACCATTAGTGAGTCCAAAAGGCATTAATATGAATTCATAGTGCCCGTACCTTGTACAAAAAGCAGTCTTGGGAATATCTTCTTTCTTCACACTTACTAGATAATATCCCAACCGCAAATCTAACTTGGAAAAGTATTGTGCTCCATTTAGCTGATCGAACAAGTCATCAATTCATGGGAGAGGATACTTTTTCTTTATCATGATTTTTTTGATTCTCATGATAATCGATGTAATGGCACATTGACCCATCCTTCTTCTTGATGAAGAGGACTGTTGCACCCCATGGTGAAGCACTTGGGTGTATAAACCCTTTATCCAAATTCTCCTATAAATGTTTCTTCATATTCTCAAGCTCCACAATAGGCATTATATATAGAGTATTTGATATTGGAAACTCCCCAGGTATAAGGTCAATTAATAATTCAACATATCTTCTAGGAGGTAGATAAGGCAATTCCCCAGGAAACACTTTAGTGAATTCCCTCATAATAGGCATGTCTTCAAGGATGGTTGACTCTTTAAAAGCAATCATCTGGGACAGATTCTCCTGCTCATAGGGAAGTAATATCCATGCTTGAGATTATGGAGCTAAAAAAGATTCATCTTCCTCCTTGCACTTGTACAAAATTGAGGGTCGATTCTCTACATGGAGAATGATTTCCCTCTCATGACAATTTATATTTTCTATATATAGGGAAAGTAAATTAATTCAAATAATTGCATCAAATTCCACCATACGGAGTATGATGAGGTTCGCTGGGAAGTTCAATCCACCGATTAAGACAGGGGAGGAGTTATATTCATGGGACGGAATGATTGCCCCATTTTACTTACTCACTGACATCCTTACTTCCATGATTTGTGGTGGTGTTGGGATTGTTCTACTAAACTTTTGGGATATAAAATAATGCGCAGAACCTGTATCAAAAAGTATGTTGGCTATTCTTGAATGAATAAAGAGCGTAGCTGTCACCACTTCATTTTCGAGGTTCACTTTAGCAGTAGTGATTTGTAGTGTCTCAGATTTTTCCGTGTATTATTTTTAAATATTATATTGAATTATTACAAGACCAGGCATAGAGATGGCACATCATTCCGATGCCCAGTGATCCTGGAATGGTGGTTCGAACTTTTTAATTAATTGAGTCGGCACTTGTGTGCGGTTGTGGTAGTTTCCAAACAGATGCTCAGATAAAAAATATAAGGGCACCATTGCATCCAAAATGATGACTTTACCTAAGAACAAGTCTATCCTCGACCGACATGGGTTGAGGGAAAAAGTTAATTTTTTTTGTTTTTAGTAAAATAAAAATAAAAATAAATTCACAATGTTATTTTTATATGGAAACATCTGCTGCAGCGCGGTGATGGGGCATCTATTTTTTTAATAAATGCGACGTCATAATGACTCAAAAATGGAAATTTGGACTCATTAATACTGCATCATATTTTTAATTCCAAAACAAGTTTTCCTTTTTATTGGTATAATTGAACGTCGATCATTGGTGTAAGATTGAGAAGAAAATATGGAGAAAGCTTTCGGCGACGAACGACGATGGATCGAAGCTTCAAATCGTTGCGCCAACAAAGTTGATGGATCTTGACGACGATGGTAGCATGACACATTCATCAGTGATCAATCCCTTCATGAAGTAGGGGTTTTTTATTTAAATTATTTTCCTTATTTTTGATTTTAAATGCCGAACACAGATCAACCATGAACAAGTTGATCTGTGGATTTGTACATTCTTGCGGGAGGGTTTTATAGGGATGATTCCGGGAATTGATCCATGTTGAATTGTTGTTGTTTGATTATACACTATTTAATCCTACTAACAGGAGAAGATAAAAGTCGTGACAAATGATGGCAGAGGTTCGTTCCTCATTTTCTTCATTGGATTTCTTCGCCTTTCTTTTCTTCGTGTTTTATTCGTGTTCTTCATGGGGTGATGAACAGCAGATCGTTGTGCATTCATTTTTTGATGGAACGATCCCAAATTGAGTATTCGACACCACAACAACCTTTCAGAGGTGAGATGACGATGGCAGACGATAAATCAGACCGAATCTGGAAGGGACGTTCTTCAAGCGTTCTATATGCGAGTGAATCATTGCACGTTTTTGGATCTGATCGGAGATCCAGAAACAACAGAATCAGCTTCATGGTGTTGGGGTGACCAAAACCTGGGAGTTTCATAGTGATCGGACAGGCGGATCGACTAACATGACATCACAGGAGGCACACTGGTGAGGAGCATCGATTCTAGAAATTTCCAGAATACATGGCGTGTACTTCCGAAGAACACGTCGTGTAGTACTGGTGGAGGTGACAAGGTTTTCGAGGGTCAGAGAGGAATCACACAACATGTGACCATGGTCAGACGACATGTTGGACTTTCCCCGAAACTCGGTGTGTATCTTGGGGATACATGGACATGGGATGAAGTACACGACTGTGTACTCCATCACACAGTCAGGTGAGGCTAGTAACGTGGGTCCCCCCGTGAACCGATTACACGGGTTGGAGTACATGGGTTGATGACCATGTATAAGCACATGGCCAGCATACATGGAGCCAATCCCAGTCACTCGGACACAGCGTGTACACCATACTAGAGGCTATGTACTCACTTTTCTATACAACCAACCTTACGACATGGTCTGTTGTACACGGGCAGTACCCAGGGTCAGACAACACAACGTGTAACTTTTCTACACGCCGTGTACTTATTGTAAAATGGCATGGTCCTCTTGTTCATTGTATCTTGAACATCTTTTGTTTGGGTTTGTGACCCTTCTTCTCATTCCCCTGAAGGCCAGGCATCATTTCCTTCTGCAGGAGTATAATCCCTTCAGCAGGAATTTCTGTGATAGAGTCTGCATCCCTCCGAGAGGCCCGGAGCGAGATTCTCTATCAATTCCTGACCCTAGGTAGAGTTAGGCATCGACCTGACCAACTCTACCAGGCATTGATCCTCTACTTAGCTGGAGAATCACCTAGTTGGTGAATCTAGATGAGTCGCGGTATCCGCTATGGCCTTATCAGTGATCCTCATTTGTGTATCCTAATCCTTCCCACTCAAGAGTGTGTCTCCCATAATTAGTGCTTCTATCTATTATGATCTTCCCACTTTGGAGTGTGTCTCCTGTAATGAGTGTATCTACCTCTCATGACATTTCTCGATGAACAGTACTTCTCAGACATACGTTATCAGAGCTACCAAGCTCATGGAGTGTGTTCTCCTAGAACGAGTACTTCATGGAATCTTAAAAATGAATATCTAGTAGGGGTATACGGTTGTGTAACTTGTCTCTAGACTACGGGTCTAGGTTTTGCGTATATCTATATTGTTATCTCCTATTATATGTTCAGTAGACATATATTGTGTAGAGCTGAATGTGCCTTCACTTTGTGAACTTGCTTTGTGTTTTCTGGGGTCCTCTACTAAGTATTATTATACTCACCCCTGCACGAGATTTTCCCACACATGTCGTGTCTTGTGCAGATGAGCATCCTTTTGAAAGTGTCTAGGGTGGACCAGGACAGTATCGAGCTTTCTGAGTTCCCTATAGGCTGAGGTGTTCCTTCAGCTACGAGCAGCAGTCCCAGTACCTCGTTGTGTTTATAGGTTGGACTTTACAATTTTTCAGACTCTTGTTTTTTTTGGTAGTCTTGTATTCTGGCCCAGTTTACTTTCAGTACATTACCTTTCTTCGTACTCTATTGGTTGGGTTTAGTTTTATACATGCATTTTGTTCCTTAGTGGTTTTTACATTTCAACATTTGTGGGCTTGGAGATGTGTGCATGTGTACAGGTTTTTAGGAAATGCCTCCCATGTAGTAATATGCCTACTCGGTGCTGGTCACCAGCCCCAGGCCTATTGGAGGCGGGAATGGGTAGTCACAGTGTGGGACCCACTGGGATGGGTCATGACAGAGTGGTATCAGAGAAGGTCAGTTCTACCTTAGGACAAAGAGTCTATGAGATGGGTTTGGGGCAATAGTGTTCAGTGTTTCGAGCTCAGCTTTCAGGACAGAGACTTTAGTGTTGGTGCGGTGGTCGACATATCCATACTCCAGGACTTTGATAACTTGATTTTTGACTCTATACACAAAATCTTTGGTTTTGGGGAAATAAAATAAAGGTACATGCATCATATAGGAATGGGTTGTGTTTTCCATGTCCTTTGCGTCAGCTATCTAGATATACTCATTGACCATGGTACATCTTGTTTCCTTACATGATGCCTCTGTGACGCATACCTTCTTGGATATAGTAGCACGATCACGAAGATGACCCCCTCAATGATGAGGCTTCAATACAGGGACTAGATCCCCAGGCATTGCCACCAGGTGGTGCACCTGCTATACCACCAACAGTGGAGTAGCCCGTGGTACCTGCAGTACCAATTGACAAGGAGCGTAGGCTGAGTGCACTCCACGAGTTCCAGAGATAGAGACCCCCAAGTTTGAAGGCGTGCCCGACCCTCAGGCGGGTGAAGACTGGATTGAGGCAGTGACCAGAGTTTTCCTTCTAGTGGGGACACTAGAAAACATGATGGTGATCCTAGGGGCGAGACTTTTTTAGGGTTCGGTGGGACAATGGTGGAGTCTGACCACACAGACTCACAACAAGGAGACTCTTTCATGTACATAGTTCGAGCGACTATTCAGGGAGGAGTTATCTCCAGTTACACTGAGAGTCGTACGCATCCAGGAGCTTCTTCTCCTCTAGTAGGTAAGTTTGACGGTATCTGACTATTCATCGAGGTTCACCACCCTCGCTCGGTACTCGATGGATATAGTCAGGGATTAGTACTTCAGAGCTCAGACCTTAGAGCGATGTTTGCAACGAGACACCCGAGCTAGTGTCATGCCTCTATACATTCCATCTTATTTTGGAGTGCTCGATCGGGCTTTGGTGATCGAGAGATTCTTGGCATAGTAGAGACAACTGACAAAAATCAGCAGCCAACAGACAGGTGCGGAGACCTCGGTAGTAGGGAGTTGATGTTGGATGCAGGGCAGGATGGACTCGTGCGTAGGAGGGCACAACCGATTTCAAATCAGTTTGCTAGCCTAGCCCTTGGCGTGGTAGATGTTACGAGTTTCTAGTTTCTAGCAGTGGTGGCTGAGTACGAGGAAGTCATTCTAAAGAATGTCCCCGGGCTACCTCCGCGTCGAGAGATAGATTTTTTCATTGATTTGCAACCCAGTACGACCCCGATATCAGCATTGTCTTATCGGATGGCTCCTGTAGAGCTTCGTGAGCTGAGGATGCAGCTGGACAACTTGCAGAAGATGGTCTATGTGAGTCCCGGCGTTTCACCCTGGGCAGCCCCAGTGCTGTTTGCCAAGAAGGCGGACGGGAGCTTTAGGCTGTGCGTGGATTACCAGCACTTATATCAGGTGACCGTGAAGAACCGGTATGCACTACCGAGGATCGATGACCTCTTCGACCAGTTGAGAGGGGCACGATGGTTCTCAAAGGTTGATCTACGATCAGGCTATCACCAGTTGTGAGAACTGGAGGAGGATATACCGAAGACGGATTTCAGATGTTTCTACAGTCACTATGAGTACTTGGTGATGCCCTTCGGTGTGACGAACGCCCCGACAGTGTTCATGGGACTCACGAACTGTATCTTTCAGCCCTATCTAGACGGGTTTGTAGTGGTCTTCATCGATGATATCCTTGTGTAATCTGCGTCTGAAGAGGAGCATGTGAGACACCTAAGGATGGTTCTGGACACAATCCGAGAGCACCAGTTGTATGGGAAACTCTTGAAGTGTCAGTTCTGGTTACAAGAGGTCCACTTTCTGGGGCACGTTATCTCAGCGGATGGTGTAGTAGTGGACCCAGCAAAGGTGGATTCAGTGATAGCATGGGAGCCACCCCAGAGTATGATGGAGGTGCGATGTTTCCTTGGGTTGGTATGCTACTATCGGAGATTCATCCTTGATTTCTCTAGGATTGTAGCACCCATGACAGCTTAGAATCGACATGGACAACCTTTCGTGTGGACCGAGAGATGCCAGCAGGATTTCCAGCAGTTGAGACAGAGTCTGACGAGTTCCCCGATCTTGAGATTACTAGAGGAGGGTGTTGAGTATATAGTGTTCTACGACGCATCAGGAACCGGTCTTGGTTGTGTACTGATGCAGAGGCAAGCGGTGATTGCCTATGGCTCGCGTTAGTTGAGGCCACATGAGCAGAATTACGCGACCCATGATCTTGAGTTGGCAGTGGTAGTCTTCGCATTGAAGATGTGGCGGCACTACTTGATGGGAGAATGGTTTACCATCTACTCTGATCATAAGAGTCTCAGATATATATTTTCTTATAATTATCTGAATTTGAGACAGAGGCAATGGCTTGAGTTCCTCCAGAATTATGACTTTGATATCGTTTATACTCCTGGGAAGGGGAATGTGGTGGGAGATTCTCTTGGTAGTAAATCCAGTTCGCAGTTTCTAGATGAGGCGATAAGGTAGTTGGATTCTTTGCAGTTGTCCTTCGTGGATGGAGATGATGGATCTTACCTTCAGTCAATGGTTGTTACCCCTCCACTCTTACAGCGAGTCAGGGAAGCACAACGCGGGGATGCTATCTGTGAGACTATAAATGCTCATATTTCCACAGGTGATGCTGCTGATAGATATTCAGAAGGTGGGAAGAATGTTGTCCTTTTCAGAGGGCGCACGGTAGTACCAGTGACGTTACGGGAGGAGGTTCTGAGGGAGTTTCACAAATCCCCTTTGGCAGTACATCCAGGCATGAAAAAGATGTATCAGGACCTCCGACGTCAGTTCTTATGGGTAGGAATGATGAAGAGTGTGGAAAAGTTTGATTCTTGGTGCCTTACTTGTCTGCAAGTAAAGGCTGAGCACCAGGTTCCAGCAGGTTTGGCTCAGCCCCTTGAGGTGCCAGGGTGGAAGTGGGATGGAATATCCATGGTCTTCGTGACGTGTTTACCACATACGTCCAGGGGACACGATTCCATCTGAGTGATCGTTGATTGACTCACCAAGTCGGCCCACTTCCTAGCCATACGGGAGCATAGTTCAGTAGAGAGCGTGGGATGCCTCTACGTATATGAGATAGTTAGACTTCATGGAGTACCATCCACGATGGCCTCATATCATAATTCTCGTTTCACATCCCGGTTGTGGAAGGGATTGCAGGAAGCTTTTGGGACCCAGTTACGCTTGAGCACAACGTTTCATCCCCTGGCTAATGGTCAGACAGAGCAGACCATCCAGGTCCTGGAGGATATGCTACGAGCTTTCATACTTGACATCAGTTTTAGCTGGGAGGATCACCTACCACTGGTGGAATTTTCTTATAACAACAGTTATCATTCCACTATTGGTATGGCACCATTCGAGGCTCTATACGGGCGATCTTTCAGGCCACCACTTTGCTGGACTGACCCGGGAGAGTCAGCACTCATCGGGCCAGAGATGGTGGGAGATACTACAGAGAATGTGTAGGTCATCTAGGAGCGGATGAAGACTACACAGAGTTGGAAAAAGTCTTATGCCGACCAGAGACGGAGGCCCTTGGAGTTCGAGGAAGGGGACCATGTGTTCCTTCGGGTCTCACCTCGACCGGGATTGCGGAGATTTGGCCGAGGTGGAAAGCTATCTCCAAGGTTCGTTGGCCCTTTTCAGATTCTGAGTAGAGTTGTCAAGGTGGCGTCTCGCTTGGCTCTACCTCCTCAGATGGACCGGGTACACAACGTCTTCCATGTGTCGCATCTACAGAGGTACGTGCATGATCCATCGCACGTCATTGACTGGAGCGAGCTGGACATCAAATATGGAGCGACCTTTGCTGAGTACCCAGTGGAGATTGAGGATCGGTAGGAGAAGATCCTTCCTGGACGAGCTATTCCCTTGGTGCGTGTCCGGTGGTAGCACATGAATCTCTAATAGAGCACATGGGAGAGGGAGGCTCAGATTCGCGCGCAGTACCCACATCTTTTTGAGTAGCTCTTGTTTTGGATTTTCGGGGATGTAAAATCCCTATGGTGGGTGTGATGTAATGTCCCGGATTTTGCCATCTATTATTTTAATATTATATGGGAATTAATTCGATACCAGTCTCTGAGACGGAGTGTAGTTCCGAGGCCCAGTGAACCCGAAACAAATGTTTGAATTTAATTTAATAATTAAATTATGCACGTGTATGGTTTTCCTGAAAAAAGTGGAATAACTCCCGAATGGGTGCTCAGATCAAAAATTTGAGGGCACCGTTGTGTTCAGAACAGCGATTTTGTCTATGGAAAGGCCTAACATTGGCCAACGCAGGTCGGTGGTGAAATCTGGTTTTTGGACGCAAGAGTAATAAAATATTTATTTAAAATATTTAATTTAAACTTTGTTACATCAAATATATCTTATCTTTTAAATATATATTATGCAGGGGATCAGGGTTACAATCCCCATAACCCTGATTTTCCCCTGGAGGCTCTGGGAATGATCTGGAAGAAACCCCCAACGCTACGGCGAAATTCTTGACGGATTTCATCAGCGACGACGACGCGGCGACCAGATATTCGCCAATGAACGCTGTGGAAATCCAGGTAGGATGTCGTTGTGATTTTATTCTTCCCTGTTTTTTATTTCTACTACGAACACGGACTAATCCATGAAAATATTAGCCCGCGGATCGATCATTCTTACGGGATGGGATTTTGCGGGGAGTTTGGTGATTTGATTCTTGTTATTGTTTGGTTTCGTTCAACCTTCTAATGGTGACAGACCAAGATCGACACGAACATCAATCGAGGTTCATCCCTCTTGATTTGTGTGTGTCTCTTCCGCAAATTTATCGCATTCTTCATGAGTGTTCTTCATGTTCTTCACGGGACGAGGAACAGCGGATTGTTGCGCACCCGTTGTGCGATGCAACGGTCCCAAATTGATGATTTGGCATCGGTACTACCCTACGAAGGTGCAGCTGCGGTGGCGACGGATGGATCGAAGTGGATTGGAAGAAATTGTTCTTCGAACGATTTCCGTATGGGTGACCAGATTCGCATTTTGGAGCTGATTAATGACCCAAAACACATGGTTTTGGCATCATGATGATGAGGCGATCCAACATCTTGAGTTTCACGGCAAATATACAGCTGAATCAAAGTCCAGAGGATTAGCCGAGGCGTGCGGAGGAAGATGGTGTTTCTGAAAAAATCCCGACTACACGCCGTGTAGTATGGACTACACGGCGTGTGTTTGTCGGTGAATGACCTGGCGTGTACTCCGGGAGTACACTGGCATGGGAAGGGTACATGGCCAAGGACACGCCATGTATACCCCTCCCCGGCCAGATACACGGGATACCCCATGTACTGGTACACGGGTAGGAGACACGGACACGGGCATTGACCGTGTACGGGCACATGGCCAGCGTACACTGAGCGAGCCCAGGTGCTCAAACACGGTGTGTGATTTCTTCTACATGTCGTGTAGTTGTTTTTATATCTGACAAGCCGAAGGACATGGGCCGTTTACATGGGTAGTACCTAGTGTCAAGGAACACGGTGTGTACTTTACTACACGCCATTTAGTTTGGTTTTGCACGGATTGAACGAAGGACACGGGCCGTTTACACGGGCATTACCCGGGGTGAGGGAACACGGCGTGTAAACATATTACACGTCGTGTAACCTTTTCTTCATGGCTTGGGCCACTTGTCTTCCATGACTTGGACTAGCATTCTTAGGGTTCGTACCCTTGGCCTTTCTCCTGAAGGTTTTCGGTATCATTTCCTAATATACATGAGTGTGATCCCTTCAGCAGGACTCCCTGAATAGAGTTGTTGGAATCCCCTCTGTGAGACTTAGAGCTGGATCCTCTATTCATTCCTGATACCCTAGGTAGAGTTCTTGGTATCGATGTGACCTACCTTACCCGGGCGCTGATCCTCTGCTTAGCGGATTAGCTTAGACTGAGTTGTCGGAATCACCCCATGACTTGGTTATGATCCTCATCTGGGCATCGTGTTCCCAAGGTACTTCTAGAGTGTGTTCTCCAGGAACGAGTTCTTCATGTCTCTCTCTTCAGACCTAGGATTTTGTTCTCCTGATGGTATGCTTAGTGGAATCTTCTAGCTGGATCTTAGTGGTGGTTTCGCAATGGTCTTCTGTCTATAAGTATATCTGGATATTCTTGTTATATGTTCCATATACATATACTATGTAGAGCTGACTGTACCTTTCTTCGTGGTATTTTTCCTTTGTAGTATTTCATTTGTGGTTTTCGGGGTGTCCTACTGGGTATTGTTATACTCACCCATGCACGGGCTTTACCCGCACGTGTCGTGTCCTGTGCAGATGAGCGAGCCTTTGACAGGATTCTAGGCGGACTGGGATCAGATGGTGCTCAGCGAGATTAGACAGCCCGAGGTGTGTTCCTTCGGCGACAGGTTGCAGTCCCAGCACCTTTCTCTACAGGTTGGACTTTGTTGCAGACTTTCTTTTGGTGGGCTTGTACTTTTGGCCCAGGGTTTTACTTTACTGTACTTTACTTCCATGTCATACTCTGTGGTTGGGTTTTAGTGTATGCATGCATCTTTTCCATCGTTAGTAGCTTTTAATTTTCAGATTTGTGGGATTAGAGATGTGTGTGCTAGTGTATAGGTTTATAGGAAATTCCTCCCATGTTAGTAGCATGCTTACTCGGTGCTAGTCACTAGCCCCTGGCCTATTGGAGGTGGGCTTGGGGAGTTGCGGCTCGGGCCCCACCAGGACGGGTCTTGAAAGTTTAGGTTGTCTTATAAGACATATTTTTGTTACGTACACAGGGGATATAGAGCTTAGGATATATCCAAAGGGTTACATGATTCAACAGATTAAATAATTGGTAAATTTAAATGATTGTAATTGAAAATGGTAGGACTGTTTACTTTTGAGTACTGCCTCCTTTATTGCTTCATTTCTGCATATTGTTTTCTATATATATATTCAATCATAGTGAGACACATATCTTTTAGAGGATTCCTGCTAGGATTCATCTCACACCCTTTTTAGGTCCTGATTTTGGACCCAAACAAAGTATATGGTTGTAGGTATAAATAAGGGTAAGCACCCTTCATCATCTGTTACTATATTTCTTTTGGAGATGGAGAGCATGGGACCAAGTTGATGCTTTCAATGCTACTGGATTTTAGTAGTTTCTTTTGTACTTTCGATTTTGTATTTCCTTCCCACATTGTGAATTTTTTGGATATTTTATTAGACACATGTGACATGAATCATTTATATATATTATCTAGTAGTTTTATTAATATCAGTATTCTACTGTTTACTTCTGTTTTATGGTATTACTGTTTCCTCTATTGTTTTCTATTTTTTCCAATGTGTATACTCTACCAATGAGGGAATAGTTCTCCCAATACCACACCTTGGACATCACTGCTAGTCGACAGCCTCTGGTGTTTGGAGAAACACGATTGCGGTCATGTGACCAACTAGGTTCAGGGCACCTTTGGGAGGCACCCAGATCCAAGATGTTACATGGCAGGACCCTATAAAATCATTTTTTCTAATGGGATTCACATTTTTAGAATTTTTATTTTTTCAAATCGTAATAACTACTATGGTGTAAAATATTAAATTTATATGTTCAATACCGTGAGGAAAAATGAATCCTAATGATCACTCTAAAAAATTATATCATCCCAATAATTTCAGTATTATCACATGAAAGCTAAAAAAATTAAACTAATAAATTAAATATGAAAGAATAAGGAAAATTTTTACAAATTTAAGAAGATAAGGAAATAAATATTTTGGGATAATTTTTCTTAAAAAGTAACTTGACCATACTTTTAAAATAGTCAAAATCAATATTAGAATGATCAGAAAGTTAATTAATGTCTACAGAGTATGTTTCTATCAATATCATTTTAGTTCCCAGAAATTCATATTCAGAAGATGTGGAATACATAAAGTACAGTGTTAACTAATCAGAAATGTAAAGGATTAATCCAATTCATTATTTGTGAATTATATAGAACCAATATAATCGGTTTCCTCCAATAATAAACACACTTGGTTAGTGATCTAATAATGAATAATATAAATTAAAAATTCATCAAAAAATACTAATAAGTATGAATATTCCATGAGTGAATTAGGATATAAATATTTTATATATAATTTACTCAATTGATCTCACTGTCTACCAAGGTTTTAGACAATCATTGATAGGTGGTCACTGAAAACAAGAATGGTACAACACATAGAAGATTGAATATATAAAGCTAAGAAAAACAAGTGAAAAATAAAAGAAAACATACCTAAATTTTGAATTATCCAGGCATGAATACCAATATAACATAATAATACCAAATAAAAACAATGAAAATAAAAACACAACTATATAACTCTTGAGTCAAAAACCAAGAATATATTCTCCCTGATGATTATATTCCTTGCAGTGGTTGTTATTCCTTTGGAAATATCTCATAAAAACATATATGAGATTTACTTTGAACAATCATTATCACTTCCAACAATATAAAAAACATATTTTTATATCTTCCATAGTCAAAACCCTTGAGTCGTCATAGTGCAAGAAGTATTTTGAGAAGAAATACACTTCTGTCATAAAATAAGACATTACCTTGCATGTCACACTAATATTCTTATATTAAATGAGTATTAAATTCCAATATTTATCAATCATTTCTAACAATTATCAATATGATATCTACACCATGTGGAACATCATTTCCATGAAACTCTATACAAAATTTTAATGCAGTGTAACACCTTGGATATAAAATGATCATATTTCATTAAAAATCATTAAAGGATCCAACTCATACATTCAAAATGCATAAATCATATGAAAGAATCCTCTTCTTCATAAATAATATTATTAAATATCCATGGGCTCTTATAAAATTACATTTTCAGTACCCCACAACAATACTCTTCCATGACTCAACATAGAAAACTTTTTTATTTTTATCAGGGAGAGAATCCTTTTAATGTCACTACATATCCTTATATTTCATCTTTTATGGTATGTTGTGGCTTGAGAATTAGTATGATATACATGAACAACCCCTTCAAAAAGGTTCAGCGTTATGATCCAAGGTATTGTGGGTGTATCTAGGTATTCATAGATGGGATATCAAGCTAGCTCTGATCTCCCCATTCGTCTTCATTGTAGTTTATAGTGTGAATGGGATATGAATGATATGAACCCCTCACGAGTTTCAATAGAGGTTGAATAAGACAACCCAAGATGATGTCATATTTATTTACCAATTTTTTAAAGATGGTTTCATACTCCCAAATCCAATATTGAACATTCCATGTGTCGAGTGGCTACTTCATATACATGGTTACTCTAACAACCCACCATGTTATCCTCCTAGTTTCACCCTACTCTAGTACCCTACTCCTCTACAGTGTTTACTTATCTTATCTTCTATCTCACCTTCCTTGTACTGACACACCATGGTCATGATCCTTTATTTTCATCCCATGCAATGACCTTCAATTGATCTTATTGGTGCATTTGAGTAGACTTTCTCTAGTGAAGATAGGCTAGTGGCAACAAAAAATGTTCATTTTCATTTATTTTTCATTCTCTTTTGATAAAATTATATGCATTTTCATTTTATCATAGTTCTTTCATAAAAAAATATAAAATAATATAACTAGAAAAAATATATTATTTTATAAAAAAAATAATGAAAACAAATAAAAAATCCATTGAAAATATAGATATATAATCAGGAACTCAGTGACTAAATGATGAATGTGTGTGATTCCATAATAGAGAGCTATAATTGGTAGTGCTCTTGATTAGGGTCTATCCAAGATTTCCAACCAAAAATACCATCATTGTGAAAAATATATTTCTAATTTTGAGTGAATTGTACATTCATAATATTAAGAAAATGGAAAATGATTATAAAAAAAGTGGTATGTGGTCACTATATAGGAGAATGACTAAAAAATGAGATAATGATATTTTATATTGGGAAATTATCTTGGGATTTTCACCATTATTCATAATTTATTTTTATTGTGAATTAATGAAATCCTTTAATTTTTTATTTATTCTTTACAAAACACCATTCAAACCACCCATCTATTTTTCCATGATTTATATTTTTTACATATAAAATTAAAAAAATATTATAATAATGAAGATAACACTAAGTCTTATTTACTCAAGTATCCTCTTAGGCCTTCAACTATGTTTCTTCATTCACATTTCATCTCTTGGGTAGAGTGGCATAGCTATGAGATATTGAGTTTTCCTAGTGTTTGGTATGCCATTCTATAGATGATCGGGTGCTGACATTTCCACCATTTAATTTTAGACTTTATGTCAAATGTCTAGTTTATTGGTTCACGTGGGAGTAACTCAGGATTAGTGGAATGTGTATTAGTAGAGTAAATATATCCTTGAGAACAAATAAGTATATATTCTATCTCTCTTTTTGGTTTAATTATCGCTAAAAAATGTTCTTAGTTCACTTTTTTAGTGAATGATGACTAGGAAACTCTTATGGTGTGGATAGTCATGTCGAACATGTTAAACATGTCCTTTATATAAGAAGATAAAACCTAGGACTATTTGGAAATGGTCAATCTCATTGGAGATGAACATGTGGATTTGAATCACTTGTTTTGAGTCGATGCTTGTGAGGCAACACGATGATGAAAGGGTGGTTGTGTATATAGCCTTTGAAAACGCTGTTAGTTAGGGTTGGACTTCAGCGGCTGTGCATGAGTGACTGTGGGATGAAGTCAGTAATAAAGGAATCATGTTTGAGTATTGTGGATGTTCCTAAAGGTGAATCATAAATTTTTCAAGAAGAATATGGCCATTAGTGGTTTGACTATTTTTCCCTTTTTATGTGAAGTTTGGTATGTTTGGTTCAAAACCATAAAAAACACTTCATCTTGGTAAAAATAAGAGTGTATTTGGCCAATCAGGTAAATATCCTTATTCTCTAAGTATACATTGAATTAATTATTATCATGTCCTCTATATTGACATCATTTGGGAACACTAATATAGAATCAGTTCTACATTGTGCTAAGTTTTAAACATCGTTAGGCATAGCGTGTGAAATCAATCAGAGTTCACTCTAGAAGCCTAGTTGATTTAGAAGTGTGGTTGGTCTAAAGTGATACCAATTTTTTCCCCTGTAGGAATTCCATGGACATACTTATGGACATATAATGTTCCCCTTGACTTGATGTCTAGTAAAATACCACTTGGGGTTAATCAGTGTTCTTCTTATGTGGATGTTCTGCTTTATACCGACCCCACAATTATAAACATTGAATGTGGAATTCCTTAGATGAGATCCTTAGACTCTAGTTACCGACTTTGAGTTTGCCCTAAACATTATTCAGGATTTTAAGGGGGGTTTTAACCATGAAAATCATAATGTGCTAGATCGAGAATGCTCCTAATTTTGTGCTGAGGTACAATAGTTTAAATGGAAATTTTGGCCTAAGACGTCACAAAAAGATAGAAACAGACTTCAATGAGTGTGATCAGAGAATAATATTCATTCCTTCATCTATAGGGGCACTAGGCCTTTTTTTGAAATGCAATGACCATTTAAGATGAGTGGTTTGATGGAAGTAGACTGAATATAGTTTGACTAGTTATCCCACTACCCGGTTGTACGTAGTCGATGAGGAACTACTTAAGGGAATTTTGTTAGACTAGTGAATATTGGATGAGACTTTCCATGAAAAGTCTTCATGACCAATCCTATGAGGTTGATTGGGGGATCTACGAATCTCTTAATCTTAGAATCTTACCAAGAGGGTTGTTAGGATGATAAGGGGTAAACTCTTTTCTACAGTTCTGATGGTGGGGGTACCATGAATTGAAATTGGATTTTATTTTTCTTTAGTGAGTTGTGGTTAAAGAGAAGATGTAGAGATTTTGTCTCAATTTAGATGGGAATGGGTAATAACCATCTCAATGTTACATTTTTTAATTTGTGTGTTGACTCAAGTTTCCATAGCTTCTATGTTATGTGATTAAAGTGGTGGTTGGTGGTGGGTTTGGAATTGGGAAAGACAACTTGATAGTTTTGATGAATATTCCTAACACAGGCAGGTTGGGTGTCACTTTGGTTTCCCCAATACTTCTCAACAATGATAAGTTTTAAGTTTGGGAGATTTTACTATATCATGTTTTTGGAAAAGATGAAATTCCAAGGGAAATATATTTTTATTTTTTAGTGGATTGTTTGTTGGGTAAACTAATACTTAGTTTGTAAACCAAAGTTTTGGAATACATAGAAAGAGTTTTTTGGATGTTTTTAAGAGTTTGAGAGAGGTATTGAGTGTTTCGTTGAATTTTGGGAGCACCAGGCTCTGAAACTCAAATTTTGGGCGGATTGGAAAGGGTGGATGGTTTGGCTAAAATTGTGCGGCCTACCAGTGTAAACCATGTGACCTATGTAGGCTAGTATAAGTGATAATCATTAGAATCAAATAGTTTCCAAAATAATTCACCTATCCCACATGCTTAATTCCATTTAGGCGGTACGTGTGCACAATTTACCACATATTTGTCACAAAGTTTAGCCAAACTATGTGGAAAAAACTATGAGACCATCATTCTTAAGAAGTATCCCTTGAAATATTGGTGTAAAGTGTGAAAAACCATTCAGCAAACCTTATGCCTCATTAAAGGGTTAAAATTACCATTTCCACCTCTTTCCTAATTTTTTTCCTTCCCCCATTATTCTTCATACTCTATGCACATTATCCTCATTCAAGGGGTTTCCTTCTCCTCCAATATGTATGAGTAGATTCCCCTCACATGGTCTCCAATTCGAGTTCTATCATGTGAATTGAAATCATCTAGTTATGTTTATAACTCCTCTTTCTTCCATTCTTATTTTATCATTCAACCTTATTTTTTCAGGAAATGTGGCGAGGTTTAAATAGGATTATCTCATCGCATTTCCATTATCAATTTTCCTTAAAACTAACAACAGTTCCCCATCCGTAGATGGGTATAGAATTATATTCCAATGGATGGTGGTTGTCTGGGTTTTCTAGACCAGTGACTCTTAGGGACTCACATTGGTCGAGAGGATGGAAGGTCGGGCTAATTTCACCATTTTGGGATGAATTGTTTCATAATCCAGGACCCTCTTATAGATTTAATATACATTCATGAATCTCTTCCCAATCTCGATATGGGACTAGTTACCCAATAGAATGTTTGTAGATTAATTCTCTTTTTTATGAAAAATATTATGATTTCTTCAGTTAGTCCATCTATATGTATACTAGGTTCTTCATCATCCTTTGGTGATGGGTTACTGCTTATATGATAGAGCCATATGACCATGTGTTTTGGAATGTACTCCCATATATGGAGGTGATTAACATTCTGAGGATGGGATCGTGAATTTATAAAGCATCCTACCTATCTTGGTTATTATAGGAATCAAAAATCACATAGTTCATTTTCATCCTTAGGACTAACCCCAAGGTATATACCCTAATATGTAAAGGATGTTCATGATATTCCACCCATTGGAGATTATATATCAAATTGACTCGGTTGATGGATATTCACGATGTTCGATGAGGTGTTCATTGTGTCTCCCAAATCCCATGTGAGATATGATCGAAGTGAGAAACAAGGGATAATATATGAATAACTTTACATCATATGGATATGGGGATTAGGTATTGGAACAATCCTTGGGGTCCTTAGAATAGTGTTTAGGCCTTGAGAATTCACCCTACATATCCTTGATATAGCATGAATCAGAGTCGTCATAGTTCATGTTTACATTGGGGAAAACACACTGAGGCCTCCCTATACTGTTGTAGAAGTTTATAGTGCAGATGATATGATAACTGCTTCTCCCTAAGCCCGTGTGAGCCACACTCATTGTGAGAAACAAGGGACAATAAATAATCAATGTTATTACCTTGAATAAAGTACTTGGATGTTGGGATTTCCCTGGATTATTGATATGGGAATCAGACCTCAGTGAGAGGTGGCCTACATATCCCAAAAATGGCGGGAATCAGAGTCATAATTTGTCAATTTATGTCGGGGCTTACACACTAAGACTGCCATTATATTCAGGGATTACATTATGCAGATGGGTAATGTCATAAAGAACCAGGATTCACTTTTAGTATAGAATTCTTATGAAGAGGGAACTGCGTGACCCATCTGGAATGTCCTAGAAGGCATCGCATGACCTGGCTTGACTCATATGGGGGGTGTCGCGAGAGCCAAAGTAGCAGGGTATGAGGGGTGTCACATGTCTTTGCTGGCACTTCAAGGAGACATTACGAACCCTAGACAACATATTTGGAGGGAACTACAAGTCTTGGTTAGCATTATTAGGATGTTCTTCAAGTGTCCAGTCATCATGGATTTATTCCCACGTGAGACTTAGCTGATAGGAACATGCGTTATTATATGAGTCAAGCGATATGTCCAAAGATCATCCCAAGTACTGGATGATGAACTTAGAAGGTTTGCAGCTTGTTTTTGACATGTCTGGAGGGCTTCGTGTGTCCCATATGGTTCATCTAAGGGGTACTGTAGGATTTGGGATACATTTCCCAGTTTTTTTATTATCCTTGAGTGACACACGCAAAGTGAATTTGGGGTAGAGATCATGTCATTTTATTAAGCCTTTCACATTTGATTTTGGTTCAGACCCTTGTGTTGTGAATGCCTTAGTATTACTCGATCGAATATTGTCTCAGGTTCCATGAAGCACATTATGAATAGTGCCTGACAACCTCATATATCCACTTGTATATTACCTAATGAAAAGCTGGCAAGTCGTGTGACCAGTGATTTAGAGAAGTCCATAGAAGAGTCCAAGCGTCTGACGTGCATAGTAGCATTCATTGTCCAACCCTTTATTCATGTTGGAGAATGGAATTTATTGGTGTCACAACCCCATGTATTCAATAGTTTGTGAAAAATATCTTGCGTAGATCCATGTGGGAGTAAATGGAGTGCTCTGACCCCAAATGGTTTTTAGATCACTCTGAGCACGTCACATGATTTTTAGCAGCCTTAGGTCTCTTCCATCAATGTGTTTCTTATCGTACTGTATCTGATTGATGAAGGCTCAAACGATCATGTCAGCGTGTCAAAGGACTCTTCATCTTGTCCTATGGATGCTCCTATGGTCCTTCACATGATCTAGGAGCCTATTGGGGGACACTCATGAGACATTTCTCGGGGTCTCGTGGGACAATGCTACAGGTGTGTTTGGCGTGTCGCATGTCTTTCAGCGACCGTAAGTTCTCTCACCCCTTACACTTAAATCTCATTTGGTTTAAACAAAAAAGGTTTGGAGTCATGTGTTTTTGCAGGTATATTGTTGAGAATATTTCCACTAATTTTTTTCGATGTTTCATGTAACTAGTATGGGGGTGGGAAAGAAATTTTTGAACAATTAAATCAGCCAAAGTTCTTTTACGAGGTGCGGTGGGATTGTCACTAAGGCTTGATGATGTTACATGGGTCATCAGGGGCATGTCGTATGTCTTTAAGTGACCATAGACCCATATCACCTCCATTTTCATCCTCTTTTGTTTTATTTCACAAAGGTCAGGGGTTATGTGGTATTTCAAGATCAATGTCTGGGTTTGGTTCCCAATTTTTGGATGATGTCTCACTTGACCAATATGGGGCATATAGAGATCATGCAAGCATGTAGGGGAAACAATCAACCGTTTATCACATTAATGTTTTGGGGTTTTTTTTGCTACACCTGATGTCTTTTGTTTGGATAGGTTCATAAGCCAAAGGGGTTTCATGAGATGTTCCAGATATGTCTCTAAGGACTCATGGTACTTCATGGGTCTCCATGGTCACACGTCGCATGTCCTTCAGTGACTATGAACCCCTATTTCCTCCTTTCCTTTTACTCATTAATTTTATGTGATGAAGCCTCTTAGTTCTAATTATATTACATGGAAATTATCTAGGTATTTTATTCTTCCTAATGAAGAAATGTTTCATGATCTATTTGACCACTAGGGGTCCTTGCCTTTGAATATCATCCCTTCTTATTTTTGATGGAATTTGTGTGATTTTTCAAGAGTGCACCTACATGCACATCAGTGATCTTTGAGGGGGAATCTGAAAGTATTTTTGTGGGCTATGCACCATGCAGGTAGATTTTGAATGACCTTGAAGTGGTTACATGATCGAAAGTCATTTAGGGGATCCACGAATATTTGATCACCCCCTTAATTATTACTTTAATGGGGAAGAAAAATATTCATATTCAAGTATTTCTTCCTATGGGAATTTTTTTTGCTTATTTGCAAGGCATCAATAAATTCCCCCCCCCCCTCAGGAGTGACATCTGAGGGGACAAAAACACAGTTCTGAGGAATCTAAATGCCCACCAGAGTCCTTATGGGTGATGTGAACTTGTTTTTTTGGGTGGCATTCGGTCTTCTAGGTGAATTTTGGTATTTCTATAAATACCTATATATGGGGGGTTTGAGGACATATCATTCAACTTCCCACCTTCTTTTCCAGAGCACTCTATATGTTTTGTCCATCGCAATACCCCTCTACAAACCCTAATCGCAAACACAGGTCACAAGCCATCTTTTCGAGTACATCCTGTCCAAGCTCTTTCATGTGACTTATTCTTGTTCAGATTCTTGTCTACCTCAACCAAGAACTTGGCCCCGATATCCATTTAGACTTAGATGATTGTCATGAGGGTTTCAAGTGTTCTGTCAGCTCAATCTTTCAATTTCTTGTAATTCACATGACCATGTTCAGGTCACGCGATTTCAAGTCACCAAGGGGGTCATATGATGCATGCTATGCCTTGCAGGGGTTACACAACCCATGAGTATTCTAGAGATCAAGAGATTCATGAACCCCTGTATGGGGTTCACAAACCCTTGGCTGAGTCACTCGGAGCACATGATGATGCAAGCCCATATATCATGCCTTTATTTTTCCCAAGACGATGTATCCCTGGTTTGACTTATGCTACTTGCATATTTTCAGATGGATTCTCGTTCCCATCAAAATTCCTCGACTATAGATAATTAGAGGGACATTATTTCCATGAATCACAATGTAGATCCCTGCTATCATGTGTGTACTGATATCAAGGTCATGTAGGGGTTCCTTTCATGGACATTCAATATTTTCCCATATCAAATCATCTCCCAATGTATAGGTTTTGTTTTCTAGATGACACTGCTATACCTTCCTTGGATTTTAACCTTCCATTTTGTTGGTTATATAGATACCTTGATTGTATTCAGGGAACAATTACTGAAGATGTTTTGCTAGCTACAACCCAATCTCAGGGTTCGTCTTACTGGATGGTTTGTTCTCCCCTGAGTACGGATGATCATGACTCCATTGAACAACCGATCACCCACAAGTATTCAATCATATTCTCTTCTTCTCTGGATGCCTTTGGTGGTGGATAGTATTGAATGTGGGATCTTCTCCTGGGTGTAAATGTCTCTAATGAATGGGCATGTCCATTCTGGGTGTGGAAAAGATATTTGGAGTTTTTTGACGATTTGTATAGGGTTCATCTCAAGGAGGTCGTATGGATATCCCAAGTCATCATATACCGCTAGCCTAACCTCCTCTAGGGATTGAAGATCCATTGATGTCTTAGGACTAACACATTCCACCTTACTCACATTGAGGTGGGAATACACTTATGGTACCTCCATAAATTGGGCGACATTCCTCCCCATGGGGAGATGTATAGTGAATTTCTCCTGGCCGTGGACATTTCATATGATCATCTACAAACATTTATTTAAGAAAAAGAGATGATTTTCATTGAGAGAAACAAATTGGGGAGATAGCTAACAGTATGCTCAATTATTTTCTTCACCAATTGGATCAACATTTTTCTATGTGAAAGTGGGGTTAACCGAATCATTATTCATCCCCACCAGTACCCTTCTCAGCAATTTTGTGACAGTGTTGGCTCATATTGGGACATTCATGGGGCTAGGGATTACACATCATGGGGTTATGATGTGAACTCATAGGTCTTTTCGGATCTTAGGCTGGACAGTTTCCTTTACAGGTACCAGAATATGTGGCTTTTACCTACTTGGGATACACCCTCAAGAATTTGTGTCTGTAAATTGGTAATGGTGGAATGTCTTATAGAGGGGATGTTTCTTAACTTGGAGATACCATTTATTTCATGCCTCTACTAGATTTTGGGTCATGTCTAATAAAAAAACACTTACTACATGATTGGTGATCCCCTTCAGTTCAAGTTTGGATAGATAGGGGAGTACATCCATTGTTATGAGTACTAAAATAACTCTAGGATGCCATACCCTATATGTATTCATAGATTTTTGATCATTTCTTAGGTTGGACCTATGTTTCTAACCCCTACTGAGGTAAAATATGTAGTATGTCGACCTGATAGTTTTGACATTTCTACCTTTCATGCACCATATGGTCTGATTATTGATGACAGTGGTGGCTCTCTTGATGACAGATCTTATATGGTCTCACTTCGGTATGGGTTACTTGAAACTAAGGTAGAAGATCTAATTATCTTTGATCTATACACAGCCTATCTATTTTCTCGACAATTTGGATGTGTTCAAAGAGTTCACCTATTCCTTTGGATGATGTTAGAGGGGAGATACACCCTGGCTTTATCTGTCAATTGTGAAAGATATCATCCCATGAGGATACTGGAGTTTTGATCATATTTTATCCAAATGATGCTCCCACTTTTCTCATCTAGGATTATTCCCAATATTGGGTGACTTCTTATCCTGATGGGGTTCAAGGACAACTGGTCTACTATGGGGACATGGACATTTCATCACCAACTCCTCTATCCATAGCATCAATAGAATTGATTGATGACTTAGGTGAGGTATCTAGAAAGTAACCCAGCTCTGATAATTGTAATTCAAATGACACGTCAGATTCTGTTGAGGGGATCGGTCCTCTCGTGTAGGCTACAGATGACTCACCTATCAAGAGATAGGTGCATATGGCTTCTTATACTATTTTAAAATTGATCCGACTAGTCCGTAATCCTTATACGATGTCTACTTCATCAGCTCTTGAGGTTTGGTTGCATCGTAAGATGATCCTGGAGTGTATTCAAGCCCTAATTACAGATACACCTCTTAGGACATATTTCTATCAAGGGGAAAACATAAAAAATTGTTTCATGAGCTAGGGTAGGATGGCTTTGATTGGTAGCCCAAATATGAGATTATGTAATGAAACACCTTTACCTGAAGAGACCTTTCCATGTAGGAAAAGGGGCAAAAAAAATTTATGGGGGAGGCTTACCTTTCCACACAGATGAGGGAGACATTGAAGGTGCTAGAGAAAGGTCATAACTATTGTCTGAACTACAAGATCAGATGAATGCTTGGATGACACAAATATGGAGGTATGAAGAGATGATTTCTCATACGGATTCCAACCATTCGACATCATAGACCATATTGGCCACAGCTTAGAGGAGGTTTTAATATTTGACTAATTTAGTCGAAGTTCTTCCTCCTATGGTAGAGGAAGAGGTAGAAGAAGTGGGGAAGATGACACTCCAACACTCAATTGATGTCTTCTAGTAGACTCATGATGACCTTTCTAGTACCACCGATAATATTTTTTAGCAATTTACTTTTTCATACTGTATCCCCTACTTTTTCACTACACTCCATTTTCTTGTTTGAGGTTTTAGAGAGACTCCACGATTTTTAGATTCCTCTATCTTTTTTATATTGTAAAGGAATGACTTTTCCATGATTACCACCCAATTTCATTCCTTATACAATATCTTTCCACTCCTATTATATTGAAGATTGTGGTCGATACTGATCCACTACTTGATCTTGAATGTGAAGGGATCATCTGGTAAAGATATATATCCTAATGAATGGGTGATTTTAAAATCTATGGGTGGAAACTTGAGTTTGATAAGGCCATGTAGTGGGTTTCACGATGATTTCAATGTGCTTTTAGTTTAAGGTATTTTAGCTCAGACATTTGGTGCACTGTAGTTTAAGGTATTCTATCTAGGACATTTGGTGCACTGTAGTGTAAGGTCCTTTATCTCAGACCTATGGTGAACTATAGTTTAAGGTCTTCTAGTATAGAACATTGGTTCACTTTTGTTTAATGTTTTCAAGCTCATACATTTTGTGTACTATTTTTTATGATCATCTATCTCTTATCTTTGGTGAAATTTAGTTTAAGGTCTTCAAGATCAGTCCTTTGGTGCACTATAGTTTAATGTCTTACCACCATGACTAATATTGCACATATGGTTGGCAAGATGGTAATGACTAAAAAAAATTATGGGTTTATGAGTCCTGCATTGGTTCTGTTGGGGCTCATAGGTATTGGATCTCCTCTATTAAAAGGAGGAAATGTATTTAGTTGTAGGGTTAAATACCTTATGCATCAATATCAAGGCCAAGAAAAGATGATATCTACTCTTTTCCAAGGTATATGGAGGATTTTATAGGGAGAATATATTTTATTTAAAAATACTAGTTTAGCTTGGCCACCTAGATAGTTGGTATGTGGGTGATGTAAGTAATAATCCAATATTTTTAGGAATGTAATATTGAATGGGGTGGACATGCTGGGTATGTACCTTAACACTATGGGGTGTCACATTCTGCCATGGTGTCAATGAGTCTCATGAGGATTAAGATACCCTTGATTTTGGGCGAAGATGTCTCCGATCAGTGGGTCTGAGCCCCTTTGCGATAGTTTCATGGCTAAGCATAGAGATCTATTTTCCATTCTAGGAGATATGAAACATTTATGATGGCTCAAACATCAAGATGAAGAACTAGGGTATGGAAGGAAGGCTATCTAGGATGGATGATGAAATCCTAGGGAAAATTATCTTTTAATTTAATATCTTGATCCCTATACCTTGTGGTTTCTAATCATTAGGTGTGAGCCATTGAAAGGTTCATGAATGAATGGTTTCATTTTGGTCTTGATAAAGGGTACAAAAACATGGTGAAGAAACGTTGAGGATATAAAATCATATTGAATATTTTGGTATAGGGACTAAAAATCATGACTTAGGGTGTTAGATCTAGGAGAATGATACATGGAATTCATAAAAGGATTGATTTATACATACTGATATGTTGAGTGATGCCGTGATAATTCCAATGCTCCTGGGAATCAGAATGTCCTTTTTTTGAGTAGTGCATTTGGTTGACAGTTTTAGGAGCATATGCTTGAGCCATGGTCATTTATTCATAGTCAATAAAATTTCCCTTAAATATGGATATACTTTCCAAGGGATATGGATGTTTGTGGTGATTAACGATATAGTGATTCATGATGTGTGGTCAGTGGAAAGTGTAAAATCCAAAGAGGGTTTGAGTACCCAAAAAATTGTGTCACTACCTAACGAAAACATTATCATTTAGAGGATATGTGGAAAATAATTACTCTAATGTTCTATTATACCATGGTATCTAGTGATAATATATTAGATTTTACTAGGGATATAGGGTATAACCTATGATCTTTATGCCTTATTTATTTTTTCTCCCAATTGTTTCCCAAAATTCGGAAGATGAAGAGTTTAGTGGGAAGAGACTTGAATTTTTCTCAGGCCTCCAATTACAGGTTTTCTACTTGACAAGTTTTGTATCTCTTTCATTAATAATTTAAGGTATTTATATTTGGAACATTATGGGATAGTTTTGAAGGTCTTATATCTTTGACCATGTTGTGATCAGTTTAAGGACATGCCACTTGTGGACCTATCATGGGAGATGTTAAAAAAGAGCCTAATTTGGATTCCCAGGGTCAAAAGTACTCTAAATACTTTTGAGCATGAGGTGAGAGTTCCATAAATCATGGATAATGTTTCTGAGGTCATGAGTAATGATATGGTAAAATCATTTTGTGGATAAACTATAACACAATGGGGTGTTGGGTTCCACCTTGGTGATGTGAGGTTCTCGAGAATCATAAATTCTTTTATACTATGACAAGATATCTTTGGTTGGTGGGTCTGATCCCTCACATAAATATAATTTTCTAACATAGAGACTGATTTTCTTCTTCAAGGTTAGTGAAAGGTTTTTTACAACCCAAGACGCTTGATACATGAAGTGTGGAACACTGATTAATGTGCTTAAAAAGATGATGGAAGAAATCTATTCTCTGGTTTTCTAGGGAAAGGCTCTTGTGGTCCTCTGATAAGGAGGGGTGATGGATGATTACATACACATTTTATCATCATATAGTGGGGATGTAATTCCATGCAGTTTAACATCATGTGATAAGGATGCACTTCCATGAAGTTTAGCATCATGCAGTAAAGACGTGAAAAATGGCATAAAATGTGGTAATGTTGCGGTTGAGCCCAAGGATGAAAACATGGGCATCACAACATATACCATATAGATTAGAATTGATCCATACATAGTTCTATAAGTCCATGTAGTTTAATATCCTGTAGTTAGGACTTACTTCCATGCAGTTTAATATCATGCGGTGAGGGATTACTTCCAAGTAGTTTAACATCATACAATGAGGATGATGTGACACAGTTTAATTTTGTGTTCCAAGGAAATATGTGGTGAGTTTATGATCATGTGATTTAGAACATAAGTTGAATCTCCTAGCCTAGATATGGGAAATGTGGTCCCATGAAGTGACTCAATGTGAATGAAGACCATAGAGGTCTTAGACCCGCCACACATCTTTCCAAGATAACTCAAGCCAATTGGACCAAAGGAGGTTATACTTAGAGCTAGGACCAAATATGAAATTTATGGGCATCACTATGTATCTTAGGAGAATGAGAATAAATCCACATGTAGTTCATAGAGTTCCATACAATTTAATGTCAAGTGGTAAGGTTGAAGGTGGACTGATGAGAGTTAATGGGGATATTACAGTTGGGCCCAAGAGTGGAGGTTTGGGCATCACTATGTATCTCATGAGGATAAGAATCAAACAACACATTATTATTGGGGAGCCATAGAGTTTAAATTCATGCAATAAGGACTCGTTTTATACCTCCATGTTTTCCTTGTTATGGTAAACCACTACCGCAATTCCTAATCCCACGCGAGCCATAGTCGATGTGAGAAACAAGGAGTAGCATGGGTTTTCTCATTGTGCAGAGACAAAAGGGGGTATGACAACGACATTATGTATCATGTAGTCCCTAGAACAAGTTATAGGATCAAGGGGTCCTTATGTATCTCAAAGGAAATTATAGTCAAGCCATACATTGTTCTAGAAGGACCATGTAATTTAATGTCTTGTGACAAGGATGATGGATTACCCGATGTTAATGGGAAATAGAGTTAGGGACCTATATAGATTTATGTCATCTAGTAAGGACATATTTCCATGTAGTTTAATGGTATGCAGTAAGTACATGGTTCAATTGACGTGAATGGAGGTGGATATCATATATCCATTCATTTCTATGTCATGCGGTGAGGAAATTAGTCGTGTAGTTTAATGTCTTGTAGTATTGACGAACTCCGCACCATTTAACATAATGTTGTCAGGAATAATGATGGGGCTTACTCCAATGTTGATGCCCAGTTTCTGGCATCTATGAGAAGTATTTATTGAGAAATCTTTCATTGGTGGGTGGTGTGACAATCTCCCCTTACATGGTGGCTAGAAAATATGCTCTATTATGATAGACCTTATATATGAAATAAAGTCCTTCCCACTTGGGATCAAACTTCAGGGGATTCTTCCTCAATATCATTGGGGTTCTAAGAGCCAACACTAGTTCTCCCTCAAGGAATAAATGATGACAAAACTTTTTATTAATGGCATATGTTATTAGATTCTAGTGGAACTCTAGTTTGTGCAACGTGCACAACCTCTTATCATCTAGCTCTTCCAACATGTCCAACAACTTTTTAGATTATTCATCCATTGAGATTTGTATGTAAATGGATATGCAGAGTAAAGAATGATGAAAATATATGAGTAGAACTACCTCGATCCTATACACTAGTGTATATGGAATTTCTTGTGTAGAGGTACACATGATGGTATGGTTGGCCTATAAATCATATAGGAGTTAGTCCGACCAATAAATCTTATCCTTAATCACCATCTTCTTGAGTATATTTGATAGAGTCTTATAAGTACCCTATCTATCCATTTTCGACTACATGATAGCAGGGTGAGTGATTGGTCTCTATGTTTTATTCATGATACATTTTCTTCAATTCTATGGAACAAAAGTTGGTGATGTTGTCCATCAATATCGTGCGAGGGACTCCGAACATGGTGATGATATGAGACTTCACAAATTTATTATTTTATTCATCTCTAATTCCTTGAGGGGTATCACGTTAGACCATTTGGAAAGGATGTCGGTAGTAGTAAGGATATAGTTGAACTGATTAACCAGGGCTAGGGGATATGGCCCCATGACATCCATACCTTGAACGAAAAATGGATTGTAATATTCTCCCATATGAAATAATTATGGTGGTTTATGGATGAAGTTTTCATGAATTTTACATGCATGAAATTTTCTAGTGATTTCCATGTAGTCATTTATCATGGTTTTCCAGGAATATCCCAACCTCCAGATTTGGTGGGAGTGCCTGGTCCCAGATTGATGAGCACCATAAGAGCCTATGTGGACTTCCACCATGATGGAAAGAAAATCTACTTCTTCCACTCAGTATATGAGAATTCCATCAAATAATTGCTTGTAGAGGATGTTTTGGTCATTTGGGCCATCCTAGAGAATGAAGTTCAATTCCAAAAACTAGATCTGTTCCCCTCTGACAGGATCTTTTGGAAGATTATTATCTTGAAGATAGCTGATTATGGGATCCATATATCAAGGGGTGGTCATTAGTTCATAAAATTCGGGGGAGGCATTGAATTGATTGATTCCTTCCATATCACATACTATTATTGACGACACCATTCTTTGACGTGTGATTCTGATTGTAGATTCATTCTATTAGGGGTCAACCAGGATGATAGTTGAATTATAAACTGCATTATTGAAAGCATTCTGTGACCGGGAAACGTAATGAAAGGAAGGAATGAAGGGTAATTCTTCTATTAATCCCATAAAATAACCATTTAGGGGGTCCACTTCTTCCTTATTAATGTAATATTCCCCATTGTTGTATTTTATCAAAAGTTTTGAGTCCCCTTTGATGTTTAGATAGGTGATGTGTAGTTGTAGGAAGAGTTCCAATCTAGCTATGAGGGCTTAGTACTCAACTTCATTATTTTTGCAACCTATGGATAGTGAGAAAGAGTAACATATAAATTCTTTGACCGAAGAGAGAAATATAATCCTAAAACCACACAATTGAGCTTTGGGTTATCTGTTATTCTACCGATGGGACATCAAGAGGTGCCATCAAATTACATTTCCCATGTATGGGGAGAGTCGTAGATGTGGGACACCTCTTCATCGGGGAGTTCGTTGTCCTCTGGTGTTTTTTCAGAGTAGAGTGTGATTCCATGAAGTCATCCATGGATTTTTCTTTCACCAACTTCTGGGATATGAACAGGATTTCATATTTCTGTAGAATGACTACCCATAGATCAAAGCACCCTGTCAACATAGAGAGTCTAAGAATATAGTTTAGTGGATCAATATGATAGAATAGATGTACTTCATGGTGATCCATGTAATGCCTCATCTTTTTCACTTTGAAGATGAGTTCAAGGTAAATTGTTTTCAATATTGGAATATTTGACCTCAGTACCTAGCATGGTTTAGTTGAGTTAGTAGAGGCTTCTCTCGCTACTAGCATCATTCTTCTGCATGGGGTGGGATACCAATTAATGGTACTTCATGGCCATATATAAGATGAGTGGGCCCCCTTACACTAGGGGAATTAGGACTGGTGGGTGCATCATGTACTTCTTGAGACTTTCAAAGGCTTTCTGACATTCATCATCCCATTGATAGATGAATCACATCTTTATTTTCCTCATGAAGGGAAGAGATTTTCCAGCCAAGTTGGCTATGAATCACAGAATGTAGGAAAAGGGCCCTTGGAGCCCCCTTAGTTATTTCAGATTTATGGGGAGTGACATTTCTAGGATATCACTAGTCCTCTCCGGATCAACTTCAATGATGTGGTGGCATAACATAAATCTAAGGACTGACTGACTGAAAGGTGATTTTTTATTTGATTTTCAAAAGTCGCTTTTTGGTTGAGTGGTAACCTACACAACAAGCTGAAGAATTTTATAAATGTTACCCCAAATGTGCACTTCAGCAGATTCATCTTTGAACTCTGATGACATAGCTTATATAAGATTTCTCAGAGATCTGTTAAGTGATTAATTCATTCTCAAGATTTGATGACCAGGTCATCGATAGAACACTTGACTATCATTACAATGAATTTATTAAATATGTGGTGCATGGTGCACTGATATGTGGCAGCCAAATCCTTCAATCCTAAGGGAATAACCTGGTAGTAAAAGATCCCTTGATGCGATCTGATTTTTTTTTCTTATTTATCATCAGGGCCCATTTTGATATGAATATCCTCTGAGTACCCATCCATGATAGAAAGGTATTGGAAGCTAGTAGTTTCATAAATCAAGAGTTATGTGATTGTAATGGGGAGAGTTTCCTTTAATAAAATTCTATTAATGTCTCTGATGTCAATGAAGACCCTATTTTTTATGTTCTTCTTCTTGATGAGGAAGATGTTGGCTAGCCATCTCAGGTATTTCACTTCTCAGAAAAAGTTCTCCTTGTTCAACTTATCAACCTATATCTCTATGTAGGTGGCATAATATGCATGAATTCTCCTAGATACCTACTTAAAGCCTTGATGTTCATTAGGAATCTCGAGATGGTGTGTATCCACATCTGGGTCCAGTCAAAGCATTTATGTATAATTCTAGGAGATCATATATCATTGTTTCTTTAGGAATGTGATGTACATATATTTATCTTCAAGGGGAATGGAAACTCTAATTAGAGTAGGCCTCATATCTTCTTATCTTGCTAGTATTATTTCTCTATGTTCATCTTTGGTTGTGGAGATTCCTTCCTCAAATGCTAGAGGGGCCTTCCTAAAACCATCCCCATATTATTTCATTTCTATATCCATTGAGGAATATTCAAATGTGAATGAAAACCATGGGGTTTCTCTATCACTATCGGGGTGAGGGAGGTCATTAGAAGAAACATTTTCACCCTTTTCATATGAGTTCCTATAGATAGATTCTAGAGCTTACTATTTATGAGGAAAGGAGAGGCTTGAGCCTCTAGAAATAGGTCTCCTATTTTGACTGTGTTTATAGGGAGTATATAATCATCATAAAGCTTCTCCAAGGATTCATAGGGATGATCTACAAGACATTTGGAGCTACAACATATATGTCATCATCCATGATCAGTTGTTTTCCTCTATTCTTGTAGAATTCTTCTTCAGTATATATGGATATACAAGTCTCAAATGGGGGTGTTGTTTCCATGTAATATTCCGAACTTCCCCTTGATGGGGAACTTCAAACATTGATGAAATGTTGATGGTACCACTAAGTGGAAATTAAGCCAAGGACTTCCCAATAAGACATTATATGCGGTGTCCTATTGGATAAGATTGAACTCGGCATCAAATGTGAGATCCCAAAATCAGGTCTCAAGATTGATCTTTCTAAGGGGCATCTTCTTTCACTTGTCATATCCTTGGATGGTCAAATTTATAGGGGATAATTCCCCTTCACTATACCTAAAGAATATGAGAGTTTCAGATTGGATGAGATTGATCCCATATCCATTATTGATTATCACCCTCTAAGCATTAATGTTATTGAGTCTAGTAGAGATGTATAAGGTCATGATTTGCCCTTGGATGGTCTCAACCTGATCATTATCAGTTAATGAAATGGTTAAATAGAATCCTAGAGGTCGTCACTTATTGATATGAGGATTATATTGGTAAGGTAGCTTGGGAGTGGTAGAATGCAGTTTAGGAACTGGTTAAGATGATGTAGATAGACTCATAGCTTATGCAGAGGTTGAGGGAGTATCTAATTCCAATGATACAGGTCACACTAGCCTTCCCCATTACATGGGATGATTGGGTTGAACCCTTACTAAGCACTCATGCAATAAAATCAGGTGCATGCAACTACTGGAGGGATATGAGGCACCACCTTATCTCTTTTGAGCTTGATGAAGTGCTTGCCCATGATTCATGGCTACATAAATATCCTTTCTGGGGATGTGTCCAAATTATTGAGCGATGCCAAATTTTCAATGTACCTTGTATCCACATCTCCTTCACATGTAGCCCCTCGTTCCTCTATTATATGCAGGAAAACAATATCTGGGGGAATACTTGTCCTCAGAAAAGGTTTCCATCAAGTGTATTGTGTTGATATAACCAAATATGTTCTCTTCATCTAATGTGGTTTAAATTTTATGGGGGTGGTTTACATTTCACATATGTTGTAGGGAAAATATCCACGAGGGTCAGAAATTTATTTGGAGGAGAATATCACTCTTCCCACTTTGGCACTTCTGATTTACAGTGGTTACACCTACCCGTGGGAGGCACCTCAGGTGTATTATTTTTGGGTGGTGGAGTCATTTTGAGATTGAGCAACTATGATTTCAAGGTTCCATGATCTCAATTAATTGTTTTTTGATTCATCCATTTGTCAAAATTTTGTGCTCGCCTAGCCAAGAATGTTTTCCAAGCTTCCACTTCTTCTGACCATATGATGGGTACATAAGTCACATGTTATTGATAGTTTTTATAATGTCACCTATCTGAAGTCGACCATTCCTTGAAGGATATCTATGAAGATGAAATAGTTCTAGATATTATGTCCCACTATGGAAAGGGTAGTAATTGGGATGGTCAGTGATGTTGACTTCCACATGCTTCCTAGGTTATGGGAGAATGAACAGGTTGTTATCCATGGATGCCATAAAATAAACTATGACTTTCTCATTATAGAATGGGTATACTTTTTTTTAATATGTTCCTTATATCATGTAAAACCCAAGATTATCTATACTTGTTTTGGTGGGTAATTCTACGGTTGACGCTGCTCGATAGGAGGTGTTGGGCGATTTGGAGCTTACCTAAGTGCTTGGATGGGCACTGCTACAGGATAGAGAGTGATAACTATAGCTTCTGATCTACCAGGTCCCTTCCATTGGGCTATGATCATGAGATGAGACTTAGATCGAGTACATTGAATAGATTCTTCACGTCTTTTTGTTGTTTCAATGAAATCTCAGAATTCACCCTAATATTTCATGGGGATTAGGGGCGTCTGCAATTCATCCATGATATTCTCATCCCATATTTCCAGTAGTTTCTCCTATGAGAGAGGGATTCTGAGCTAGTAGGTCAAACCCTTCCATATTTCTATTAACTCATACACCCTATCATTGTCTCGCTCCTTGCAGTTTGTCAGGTCGATGATTGTTTTCATCCTCAGTATTGAACTAAACTGATAGAGCAAGTGATGATAATGGTCTTCCCATCCTTTAATAGATCCCACTGGTAGACTATTATACCAATCAATGGATATACCTTTTAGAGTTTGTATGAAAAAAATAAACTTTTTTCCTTTTTTTGATCATGAGAGCCCATCATCAGCCCAAATCGGGAGACGAATTGTGCAATTTGTTGTTAAGGGTTTCATGTACTCTCGAAGGTTGAAAAAGTAGGGTTTATGGAGTTAGGTGGAGGTGTAGTATCATCCACCCATTTGGGATATGGATTTCCTTCAGGTTTCACATGTGTGCATCGGCCCTCCATGGCTTTCATTCGATTAGATAGGCATTCGATGATGGTAAGTAACATTGGGGTTAATATTTCCTGGGCCACCTTGCATCTATCGAGAGTGGGTGGGTACCAATGAAATGGTCCTACATTCATCTTCCATTGGTCCTTTATTGGTAATATGATTGAAGGATTACCCTAGAGAGGTAGAGGTTGTCGTCGCAATGGAGGAAATTCCAATAATTTTTGACCTCCTCATTTATGTAGACCGATTTTCTAGATCCAGAACCAACCTAATGTTTAGATATTTCTCTTTCTGGTGGATCAAAAATGGGATGGATAATTTTCACCTTCAGATAGAGATGATACCCAGCATTAATATGTCCCCTGAGTGAAACATCATTGAGTTGATGGAGAGTTTTCTTCTCACTCTCATAATGTGACAACTACTCTTCTACAGATGGAAAATGAGATGAAGATTCATCGTTCCCTTTATCTTTTCCAGTATTCCACTGATGAGGAGGAAACTTGTTATTTTTTGGTGCCAAATTTTGAATCATTATTTGATTCTCAGTGAATGCAGCCTCATTTGGTCCATCCAAATCACCATCCAGCTTAGATATTTCTTCCATGTCATGATCCTCTTCCTTTGTGTTGTATTCATCATATGGCACATTAACAGTGATGAAATCCAAATAGGCATGCCAGGAAAGGGAGTTTGTTCCATTAATCTCCATGAAACAAGATGGTTCATCATTACTTCCATAAGGAAATTATTCAAACCCTAGGCCTTTTTGGGATATTTTGGCTTGAGACCTTCGAACAATTTAATTATATTATCCGAATGTCGCTCTCCTATTTGAATATGTATAGTGACCTTGAGGGAGTTTCAGATGATCATCGCTGAGTGATCCCCAAAAAAAGTGGTTTATCTTGTAGTGGGAGGAACTGGTGGGGTGCCGACCATTGATTTCTTCTAGCCATCCTAGAGAATACAGATTCCCTCTATACTACTGATAATGATAACAATTACCCAACCCTATGTGGTGGGTTTCAATTGGGTCTTCCATTGGATATGAACATATAAATTCCCCCATCATGTTGGGATGGGGATAATCTAGAATCACCAAAAATGTATCCAAGGTCCTTTTAGGGGATGATGGATCTCGAGATGGTGATCGAGATATAAATTCCCCCATTCTCGCGGGCTAGGATTCACCTATGATTGACGAAGGTATATCATGTATTCTCTTGGGAACTAATAAACAAGGGGGTGGAGGTGGCGGTAGATATTATCCTTCCCCAGGGGGCTAAGTCCGCTCCTGGATGGCTACTATAGAGGATGTCACTACAGTTTACGTAATGTGGCACAATCGTGCTTGCGTAAGAGTTTGGTGCACGGGCAGCCCATGATGAGGGTTGTTCCTTATGAGAAGTTGTCCAACTATCCAAGAATTAACCAGTACCCAGATCTTACTAGAGGATCTAACATTTCAGGATGCCATATATGAATGAATATTTTGTTCTACAGGAGATACAATGTGTAATGCTCCATACTATCCCCATCCTTGAATAGAGATTCCTAACATGGCTTCAGAGATCAGCTACCAAAGTGTCATAATACAATGGAGGAAAGCATGTTGTAAGTTTTCATTGTGATTTTCTAGGTTTGGATCCCAGACCATGGAGGTAGAAGCTAGTTCAAGATGGAAATAGAGTATCTTTATTGTCTAAAGGTGATACTCATATCCTGGATAAGGGAGATGTTGGTCCTCCAATTGCTATTAAGTATCACCCACATTTTGGAATAGATAAATAAGTCACTCAATTTCTAGCTTATTCAAAATATCATAGCTAGAAGTTGAAAGGTTCCAGAACATGATGGAGAGGTTGTTTTCAGATAACTCTCTTCATATATCATTGTCGTACTCTTCCTCATCATAATTACATGCCTCCACCAAGTCAGACCAAAGAATATAGATCTGATGGTCACCTACTTACAGGGCAAGAGTGTTTTTGGAATTTTATGTGGGACCACATATGGTTGACCTTGGTGTTTTGACCACCTATCTATATGAAGGTGTTGGGTTTTGGTTTACCTCTCTACACTGTGGTGTCTGGTTAAATGGGGGATTACCTTTTTGATGGGAGATATCACAATGTGGAGGTTGACCACGGTGGATGTAACGCCCCAACCCTAGTTACCCAAAGTCGGTGCATTATTTTAATACATTGGAATGATTACAAGGAATCTAGTCCTGAAAGACCGATCAGTTTAGCAGTCTTGGAAAATAGATTGCATACATTAACATTACATTACCCTTTCAACCATAAAAAAACAGTGTAAATTGTTCTTTGAGAACACCATTATTCCCTTTAGCTTTACCCTGCATATCAATCATAATACACTTCTTGGAATCCTGGTAAAATGAAACATAAGAAAGGGGCGGGCTCAAACGCTCAGTAATGATAGTTAATACAACAGAAAATGACATAAATATTAAGCAAGGCGAATAATTGAAACCACATGCTTTTACCAATAATAAACAAGAATACTTTTATGGAAAGAATATGAGCTGAGTAAATAATTCCATAATAAAACATAATCATGGGTATTCTACTAGTCGAATGACCACATGAACCATCAATATTATTTCCATAATGAGGGAATGTATAATGCCAAACATTCTGAAACATTTTGTCAAGGCCTCGGCCAAGATGTCTAAAAATGATTAAGGCCTCGACCAAAACCATAAATCAAATTGGGAAAGGGCATCAGAAAACTCCATGTCTAGTTGTCTCATGATACATACCGATGCATCGAGGAGCTATAACGGGCTCCAACTGTCACTTACTAAGTCCAATACATTCATCATATGAAAAGGTTAAAACATATCATAAACATTTGTATTAAAACTAGCATACGAAATGTCAATACTTTAACCATAAATCATTAATGGTATAAAAATAGCTTATCCACAGTCAAACATATCACAAAGCCTTAAAAACAATATGGAAGTTTTTTATCATAATAAATCAACTTCAAATAAACTTAAAATCCATCGAAGGATGTTGACATAGATGAAATCAAAACCCTTTTTAGAGAAATATCTCTTTCTATTTTGAAATCATTTAAAAGTAACATAATTATAAAATAAAGAATTTACTTTGAAAATATTATTATAATCTTGAAAGGGATGCTTCTATGAGTTTATAATGGTAGAAAATAGTTGCACCCTCCGTATAAGTTAAAAAATACATTCTTACCTTAATTTTGTCGAAATGGTTAAAAAGGACCATGTTTGGAAAATAACAGAATGATTCCTTTATAAACAACTTATAAAAAGTCAATGAAGGTATAAATTACTTTAACCCATAGTCTATAAAATAGTAATAATGTTTTGAAATACATTTTTAATAAACATAGATGTGGATTATAAAGTTTTCATAGTAGAAAATTATGTATAAACAACCTCGGATAATGAAGAGATTGTGAAATAAACCCTTACCTCTTTGTAATCAATCAAGTCATATGAAAAATTGTCAATAACAACCAAATGAATCACATAATATCATGAATATAAAGAGAATAATGATAATATATATGAAATGGTAGTACAAAATACACCACAGGAAATAAATAAGCGGTGAACAATGGAAATCTCACGGAATTAAAAGTGAGATAAGAAACCCCTTACCTTGTGTCCGACTTGACCCATTCATTATTTAATATGATGAATAATAAAATAATGTTAATTTATACTTTCTTAATAACCTTTTTCATGTTTATTATTCATTTTATATCACTTATTACCATGTTATAAACATTATGTAATCATTTAAGTTAATAACGTTCGTTTTGTCGATATTTGGCACTTGAGTTAAAAATGAACACCTTATAGTTACAAGTTGTTCACATGGTCAAAAGATCATTATATCCATAATGATATTCATTATTTAGATATCATATATATCATATATAT